>CM077085.1:77528826-78128826 GCA_039513925.1 Platanthera zijinensis | reverse complement strand
GAAAATAAAGTAAAAGAAAGCAATAAAGTACTCAGAATTGAAATTGAAAGAGCCTATTTTATAAAGTCCGAAAATATTACAACTTTCTAAAAAGCTGAAAATAAAGCTGAAAAAATTACAACTTACAGAACTTTAGAATACTTGAAAGCTACTACCAGTTCCTTGTCAGAGAGCTGGGGAGTCCTAACAGTTCTTAAGGAATCTGCTGGAGTTCAATTGAATTTACAAATCCCTGCCGGCCTATTTTTAGAAAAAATTTTCAGGTGACACGCCCCCTGACACGGGCGTGTCGGGTAGGGCGTGACAGGGTCACGGGCGTGACATACAGGCTGTCGGGACAGGTGGCAAGCCAGCTGGAGGTTTGGATAGACTTGAACTGGTCACGGGCGTGTCGAAACGGGTCACGGGCGTGTCATGCATGTACTTCAACAGGCGGCACGGGGCGTGGCGACAGCGCGGCAGCTTGCTGGACTTCTGGATAGAATTTGGTTAGGTCACGGGCGTGTCGCCTTTGGCACGGGCGTGTTCAGCAGGCGTGACCAATAATTTCCTGAGTTTGAGCTGTCCAGCAAAATAGCAGAAAATGGGATTAAAAAGAGCTGTCACGCCCTAGGTCACGGGCGTGACCTAGGGGCGTGACCTAAGAAAAAAATACAAAATTTCAGAAAAAACTTAGAATTTAATTTTAAAACAGAAAAATACAATATAATAAAAATAGTTAGTTTTATATAATAAAAACTAAGGTTTTTATTTATAAATATGTATATTTAATATGAAATAAAATTGTATATTTTTATACTCATCAAATACCCCCATACTTAGATTTTGCTATTCCAGAGCAATAATAGAGTTGAGTATAATTACAAGGTTAATAAATTTTCTATTTACTATCAATTTAATTCTTCAAGATAAAACAGGTATAAACATCCGGTGAATAAAGATTTTGAATGTTATCGTACATATCATTGATATCAGAGTTAGAATTTATAGCCATAAAAGTTTTTGAAAACAAATAGTAAGCATATATTAAAATCAGATATAACAAGGATAGATTGGCTTTATGATTACTATATCTTTATACGTGATATATTGGAAATATACATTCTATTATTTATGCTCTCTCAAAATTTTAAACAAAAATAGAATATCAACTTTGGAAGGGTGGAATTTTTACCTATACAATAGGTTTTTGTAGAAGTGATAGATTTTTGTATTCTATCATCTTTTTATCTAAGTTATGCGTTGTTATAACTACTAAGGAATGTAATTCCGAAGTGGCAAAAAATTACAAAGCATACTTGAGTTTTTAATTGAATCCAATGTATATTTAGAGGAGCACATACTCCTTTCCATATAATCTTTTCATATTTATTGGATGCCTATGTGTACGGAATGAAATCTTATTCCCATTGACATAAGATCTTTTCTTTTACTGGGAGCACATACTCCTAGATACTTGCTTGCGTAAGAAAACATGCCAAGTAAAAAATAAATAAATATTCAAGAGTTGGATAAAAATTTTTGAGAGCAACTATAATAGTTTGTATTTCTTATATTTCGTTACAATTGTTTGGTGAACATAATATGTTTGCTTCTATTGTATATATATGTATTTCTTTTGATATTGAAAGCAGGCTTGCTAAAATAATAACTCTGATTGTAATGAAATTTACAAGATAAGATTTTACAAATTTATTCCGGATATTTATATCTATCTAGTTCTGAGAAGGAGTAGTAAAATTGAAAATTGAATAATTTGCATTTTTGATCAACTCAGATTTTTGGAATATATTTACATAGTATGGTTTTGAAAATTTTGAATTGTTTTGGTGAGTACTAAAATAAACAATACTTTTATTGAAAACATATAAGAAATATCATAAAAGTGAAAATAACTTGCAGCTAAAAAGCACCCCCATACTTATGTTAGGCATATGTATGAAGTGAAAAATATGTACAGAATATACAAAAGCATAAAAGATGGAAATATACAAAGGAATTTATATTTCGAGGTTATGGAGTAGTGTTAGGGTTTCAGGTTCTTTTTGAAAAGGGTCCCCAGTAAAATATAGTTTTAAACGGTGCCCGTTTACTTTGAAAGTTCCTAGTTCAGGGTGAGAAATAAGAACGGTCCCATATGGCCAGGTTTGTTTAACAGTATAGGGTCCGGTCCATCGGGATTTTAATTTTCCTGGAAATAATTTAAGGCGTGAGTTATATAGTAGGACAAGATCACCTGGTGAAAAAGATTTTGGAAATTTAATTTTCCTATCATGATAAAACTTAGATCGCTCTTTATAAAATTTATTATTTTCATAGGCGTTTGCACGCCATTCCTCAAGTTCATTGAGTTGAAATTTATGTTGTTCGGCGGCTAAGTTTGTATCTAAGTTAAGAAATTTTAGCGCCCAGTATGCGCGATGTTCTAATTCTACAGGTAGGTGACATGCTTTTCCATATACTAAACGATAAGGTGTACAACCGATCGCAGTTTTGAATGTTGTACGGTAGGCCCAAAGTGCATCATCTAATTTGAGGGACCAATCTTTTCGATTGGTATCTACAGTTTTTTCTAATATGCGCTTTAGTTCTCTATTGACTACCTCCACTTGGCCGCTTGTTTGGGGGTGATAAGCGGTAGTGAGTTTATGAGTAACTCCATATTTGGCTAACACTTTAGCCATTTGGGTGTTACAAAAATGAGTACCTCGGTCGCTAACTATTGCCCTAGGCGTGCCAAAACGTGAAAATAAGGTTTTCAGAAATTTAACGACGACTCTCGAGTCAGCGGTGGGTAAAGCTTGCGCTTCAGCCCAACGTGAAACGTAATCGACCGCTACTAAAATATAACGATTTTTAAAAGAAGGAGGTAAAGGACCTACAAAATCTATGCCCCACAGATCAAAAATTTCACATTCTAAGTAAAAGTTTTGGGGCATTTCGTCCCGACGGGAAATGTTACCTGACCGTTGGCAGCGGTTGCAAACGCTTACCAATTTTTGAGCGTCCTTGAATAAAGTAGGCCAAAAGAAACCTGCTTCAAGGGCTTTACGTGCAGTCCGGTTGGATTGATAATGTCCGCCGGTTGGTCCTTCGTGGCAGTGCCGTAGTATTTTTAGTCCTTCCTCGTTCGAAATACATCTTCGAATTACTTGGTCGGCACAGACTCGGAATAAATACGGGTCTTCCCAAAAGTAGTTTTTCAAGTCAGAAAAGAATTTCTTCTTTTCTTGAAATGAAAAAGCTTTTGGAAGGACTCGGGCTACTAAATAGTTAGCCAAGTCTGCAAACCAAGGAGTAGAAGAGTTTGTTACCTTTTCGAGGGCGAGGAGACTTTCTTCAGGGAATTTATCTTCGATGTCGGCTTCCACGAGTGTATCTGTTGCAGCATTTTCTAGTCGAGAAAGATGATCGGCTGCCAAATTCTCTGCGCCTTTCTTATCTCGGATCTCTAAATCAAATTCTTGTAATAAGAGAATCCAACGTAATAAACGGGGTTTGGCATCTGCCTTTGTTAGTAAATATTTCAAAGCAGAATGATCCGTAAAAACTATAACTTTTGATAGTGTAATATAAGATCTAAACTTATCAAATGCAAATACAATCGCCAGTAGCTCCTTTTCCGTGGTCGTGTAATTGGTTTGTGTAGATGTGAGAGTTTTACTTGCATAATAGATAGGATGAAAATATTTGTCTACTCGTTGTCCTAAGACAGCTCCTACCGCATAATCACTCGCATCACACATGATCTCAAAAGGAAAGGACCAGTCTGGGGCTACTAAAATAGGAGAGTTGATAAGTTTGTCTTTAATAATATTGAATGCTACTAAGCATTCACTATCGAATATAAATGGGGCTTCTTTTTCTAATAAATGAGTTAACGGTTTTGTTATTTTAGAGAAATTTTGAATGAACCGTCTATAGAAACCTGCATGGCCTAAGTAACTTCGTATAGATTTTACATTTGTTGGAGGAGGAAGTTTTTCAATTATTTCTATTTTGGCCTTATCTACCTCGATTCCCTGGGAAGAAATTTTATGACCGAGAACTAAACCTTCGCGGACCATAAAATGGCATTTCTCCCAGTTCAACACTAAATTCGTGTCTTCACAGCGTTGAAGAACACGAGCGAGGTTATCTAAACACGTATGGAATGAGTCTCCAAATACGGAGAAGTCATCCATAAATACTTCCATAACGTCCTCTACTAACTTGCCAAAAATAGCTAGCATACATCTTTGAAATGTAGCTGGCGCATTATAAAGTCCAAATGGCATTCGCCTATAGGCGAAAGTACCAAAGGGGCAAGTGAACGTAGTTTTCTCTTGATCTTCAGGGGCTATAGGAATTTGTAAATACCCTGAATAACCATCAAGAAAACAATAATATGAGTGACCCGAGAGTCGCTCTAATATTTGATCTATAAACGGTAGTGGAAAGTGATCTTTACGGGTGGCATCATTTAATTTTCGATAATCGATGCACATCCTCCAACCCGTAACAGTACGTGTTGGAATTAGTTCATTATTAGCGTTTGGCACTACCGTTATACCGCCCTTCTTAGGGACGACTTGTACGGGACTAACCCATGTGCTATCTGAGATTGGATAGATAATTCCTGCGTCTAATAATTTCATTACTTCAGCTTTTACGACATCCTTCATATTAGGATTTAAACGTCGTTGGGGCTGGATAGATTTACGAGGGTTATCTTCCAAAAATATTTTATGTGTACAAAAAGATGGGTTGAGTCCTTGGATATCAGAAATTTGCCATGCTAATGCACGGCGATGTTGTTTTAACACTTCTATTAATTCAGACGTTTTCTTATCAATTCGGCAGAAATGATAACAGGGAGTTTAGATTCGGCTTCAAGGAAAACGTATTTTAAATGTGCAGGAAGTGTTTTCAGCTCGAGGGTTGGTGGTTTTTCATATGAAGTTGGAGTTTTTAAAGTTGTAGAAGTTAAAGATATAAAAGGTTCTAAAGGGTCATCGGTAGGCATTTCATTTGAAATGGGTAAGTCTGCCAAGTCCGATTCTTCTACAGTTATTGAAAATAAATCAGAATAGGGAAAACCATTTTCCTCAAAAGAGGCTTCCGCAAGGTAGCAGGAATCGTCATTTATTAAAGAGTTTTTCATAGAGGGATCTATATCGATAGTAACTTCGTCATCTCCTACTCGTAAGAGAAGTCTACCGTTACTTACGTCTATTAACGCGTGAGAGGTTGCGAGAAAAGGACGACCGAGAATTATGGGAACATCGGCGTCTTCCTCTATGTCAAGAATAACAAAGTCTACCGGGAAGATAAACTTGTCTATTTTGACCAGAACATCCTCTACTATCCCTACTGGATATTTAATAGAACGATCTGCTAACTGGATGCTCATTTTAGTTGGGCTGGGGTTACCTAATCCTAGTTTTTGAAAGAGCGAGTAGGGCATCAAATTTATGCTAGCACCTAAATCTGCTAACGCATCTTTTATTAATAGATTACCGAAAAGACACGGGATAGAAAATCGTCCCGGATCGTTTAGTTTTGGGGGTAATTTATGTAATAAAACGGCTGAACATTCGGCGTTAAGAAAAACTCTCGAAATATCTTCGAGTTTCTTTTTATTTGAGAATAACGCTTTTAAATATTTTGCGTATTTAGGCATTTGTACAATTGCCTCGCAGAAAGGTATATTGATTTGAATTTGTTTTAGCATTTTTAGAAAATTTTTATATTGTTCATCTTCTCGCTCATCTTTTAATTTAGATGGATAAGGTAAAACAACATGTGTGGAAGAAATTCGCGGGGGTTGAGGAGGCAGAGTCGTAACGGGAAGTGGTGTAGGAAGGCTAACCTTAGCTTCTTTTTCTACCCTAACGGGTGGTGGTAGCTCCCTGCCACTTCGTAGTTGGACGGCTTGTCAACTTGGGTTACTGGAATGTCCAGCATCCCGCGGATTTGGTTCCGTATTTCCTGTCAAATTACCAGGTTGGCGTTCCGATAGCATTTTTGATATTTGTCCAATTTGTGTTTCTAAGTTTTTAATTGATCCGGTCAGGTTCCGGATATTGGACTCATTAATACTGACATATTTCGTGAATATGTCTTCTATCGGGGTTGGCCTAAATTGGTTTGGTGGTGGTGGTGTTGTTTGTGGTTGTGGGGGTTGCGGTGCAAATCCAATTGGATTTGCAGTCGGTGGGCGTTGAGCATTATTGGGGTTGCTCCACGAAAAATTAGGATGGTTCCTATATCCTGGATTATAAGAATTATTATTTAAGTTCATATTAGGATTATAGGAAGGTCTATAAGAGTTCCCCATATAATCGATTTCTTCAATTACATTATTAATTGGATTCCAAGTAGTGGCGGAGGAAGCAGATATTCCAGCCAATTGTTTAGTTAAATTTTCTACTTGGAGTGCTAAAGTAGAAGAAGTGTCGAGCTCATAAATCCCAGCTTGTTTGGGGTGTGACCTTGGCACGTTCCACTGGTACGCGTTCATGGCCATTTCCTCAAAGAGGGTTTGAGCGGCCTCGGGGGTTTTGTTATTGAGCGTGCCCCCAGCGGCAGCATCAATGGCTTGTCTGGTTTGAATATTCAAACCATTATAGAATATTTGTACCTGGAGCCAAGTTGGCAGTGCGTGATGTGGACACCGACGTAGATATTCCTTGAAACGTTCCCAAGTCTCATAAAGAGACTCAGACTCGCCTTGTACAAAGGAAGAAATATCCGCACGCAGACGTGCGGTTTTTGCAGGTGGAAAATACTTTGTTAGGAATTTTTCAGTCATTTCAGCCCAAGTGGTGATAGATCCTCTGGGGAGAGAACCTAGCCACTGTTTGGCTTTCGTTCGTAAAGAAAAAGGAAATAAGCGAAGACGGATGGCATCATCAGTGACGCCATTTATCTTAAATGTGTCGCATATTTCTAAGAAATTTGATAAGTGCGTATTTGGATCTTCATCGGGCAATCCATCGAATTGAACAGAATTTTGAATCATTTGGATTATACTCGATTTAATCTCGAAGTTATTATTAGCAATTGGTGGACGAACGATACTAGACCCGGTGTCATCTAAATTAGGTCGTGCATAATAAGACATGGTCCTTTGGGGGACCACCTCTGGCATTTGTTGTTGCTCTGCTGCCATTTCTTGAACGTGTGCGGTGCCTACTGACTCTTCCAGATTTAACACGAGCTCTTGATTCAGAGATCGGAGGCGCCTGCGAAAGGTGCGTTCGATTTCAGGATCAAGTCCAAGAGTTAAATCAGATGGAGTTCCACGGGTCATACACTAAAAAAGACTTTTGTAAAAAAAATAAAAAAAACTAAGTAAAAAAAAACTAAGTAAAAAAAATTACAAATACAAACACACAAAAAGACGTACAACGGAAAATAACTAAAAACAGGTTTTTTTATATAAAACAAGTTTTTTATAAAAGCAGTTTTATAATAAAAGCAGGTTTTTTATTATAAACTATTTTTTTATTTTTTTCAAGTTTTATATAAAATACGTTAAATTAGTAGGTTAGGTTTTTCTGTTAGAATTTGTTAGTGGTTAATAAACTTGTTAATAAAAAATTAGGTTTTATAAAAACAAAGTTTTAAATTCAGGGAATTTTATTTTTGTTTTATTTTTATAAAAACTAAGGTTTTTAAATAACAAGAAAAAGAAAAGATAAAATTAATAGCGTTCTTTTATTTTCAAATATTAACACAAATAAACTAATCCCCGGCAACGGCGCCAAAAAGCTTGATAAGTAAAGTTTGTTTTAAAGAAGATAGATTTGGTTTTATATAATCTTTTACGTATATAAGTCTATCTCTTTGTTTACTTACTTATATCCTGTGGATTAAGGCAAGAGTACCTATCGCATAGGAGTATAGTATTTTGTAGAAAATATCAAGGTCGTATTTTTCCTGGGATCGGTGTTAATTATTCTACTTTTTAGAACTGACTATTATTTTATCGAAAGAACGGAGTTGGGTTTATGTTTAAAAACTAAAGATAGAAAAATATATATACGTGATTTTATTAAGAGAGGGACTTAGAGTTTAGTCCTTGATTTCAGAATTACTTTGAGCGGATATTAATTCGCCTATTAAAGAACAACTTTATTTCTTAATTATCTAACTTAACGAGAGGATTCCTATGGTAGCATCACTGACTCGAAAGTACGACCGGGAAGGCTTGCGTTTAAACGGGTTAACGTAAACGTAGTGTCTCGTCACCTGGTATATGATCAATTAAGAAAACCCTAGTTAGAATAACTAGAAAGTAGAGTTGAAATAGTTGAAAATAGTATCCAGCCCAGAGCTCATCTTGACCAAGTGCTAAGGGTTCTTAGCCTCTTCTCAGGATGGGGGCGGTATAAAGTACAGAAAATAATATCTACCTATCTATCTCAATCCAGGATTTAAGCTTTCGCTTCACCTTTGTTGTTGAGATAGGGTAGTAAAATTTTGCAGCGCTTCCGCACTATCTGAATTCAGGACTTAGGCTTTCGCCTCGCCTTTCATTCGGAATAGTATGAAAGAATAGGGTTTTGAAAATAGATTTGAAAGCAGTTTTACACTATCTTAATCCAGGACATAAGCAGAGCTTCGCCTTTCATTCGGGATAGTATAAAGAAAATAAAGTAAAAGAAAGCAATAAAGTACTCAGAATTGAAATTGAAAGAGCCTATTTTATAAAGTCCGAAAATATTACAACTTTCTAAAAAGCTGAAAATAAAGCTGAAAAAATTACAACTTACAGAACTTTAGAATACTTGAAAGCTACTACCAGTTCCTTGTCAGAGAGCTGGGGAGTCCTAACAGTTCTTAAGGAATCTGCTGGAGTTCAATTGAATTTACAAATCCCTGCCGGCCTATTTATAGAAAAAATTTTCAGGTGACACGCCCCCTGACACGGGCGTGTCGGGTAGGGCGTGACAGGGTCACGGGCGTGACATACAGGCTGTCGGGATAGGTGGCAAGCCAGCTGGAGGTTTGGATAGACTTGAACTGGTCACGGGCGTGTCGAAACGGGTCACGGGCGTGTCATGCATGTACTTCAACAGGCGGCACGGGGCGTGGCGACAGCGCGGCAGCTTGCTGGACTTCTGGATAGAATTTGGTTAGGTCACGGGCGTGTCGCCTTTGGCACGGGCGTGTTCAGCAGGCGTGACCAACGATTTCCTGAGTTTGAGCTGTCCAGCAAAATAGCAGAAAACGGGATTAAAAAGAGCTGTCACGCCCTAGGTCACGGGCGTGACCTAGGGGCGTGACCTAAGAAAAAAATACAAAATTTCAGAAAAAACTTAGAATTTAATTTTAAAACAGAAAAATACAATATAATAAAAATAGTTAGTTTTATATAATAAAAACTAAGGTTTTTATTTATAAATATGTACATTTAATATGAAATAAAATTGTATATTTTTATACTCATCAGTAACATATATTTAGTCAATTTTAATTCTGCTAAAACTTAAATATAATTTTTTTAATCAGATGAGTAAATCAAATGAACTTTGGCATAAAAGTTTAAGGCATATAAACCTTAGAACTATAGCTAAATTGTCTAAGGATAACATTGTTAGAGGACTGCCTTCTAGATTTTACAAGAAGGAAAGACTTTGTAGAGCTTATCAATTAGATAAACAAACTAAAAATAGTTTTAAATCCATATATAAGAGTGATTCACCCAGAATTTTATATTTTCTACATATGGGCCTTTTTGGACCTATTGCAATACAAAGTTTGGGAGGAAAGTCATACACTTTAGTAATTGTTGATGATTTCTCCAGATTCACTTGAGTGTTCTTTCTTATGAACAAGTCTGAAAACTTCAAAATTTTTATAGACTTTCTTAAGAACATCAAGATTGAGAATTCTAATCAGCTTATATTGATCATAAGTGATCATGGCATTGAGTTTGAATCTCTTCTGATGAGAGAATTCTATGAGAAAGAAGGAATCAGGTTGTATTTCTCTGCTCTTAGAACTCCTCAACAAAATAGGGGTGGAAGAAAGGAAAAATAAAACCCTAATTGAATCTGCTAGAACATTACTTGCAGATGTTCACTTACCCCTATCTTTTTGGGCAGAGACAGTAAGCACAGCAAATTATGTTCTTAACAGAAGTCTCATTCATAAACTCAAGGGTAAGACTCCCTATGAATTGCTTAAAAATAAGTAACCTAAAGTAAAATAGTTTAAATTTTTTGGGTGTAAATGTTATATTCATAATAATGACAAGAAATATTTAGGAAAATTTCAAGTCAAAGCTGTAGATGTAATATTTCTTGGATATTCTCTTGTCAGTAAGGCTTATAGGGTTTATAATAAATCTACCCTTAAAATAGAAGAATCTGTACATATATCATTTGATGAATCTAACATGTTTTATAAGGAGGTGAATACCTCTACCATAGATTCTTTTCAGGAACCAATTCTGTATGAGAAACTAGATGAATTAATCCTAAAGCAAGAGGATACATTGCATCCATCTCAACTGATTTCTGAAGATAATGATGAAGATAATCCTTAAATTTATGTTGAAAAAGTTGTAGCTAATGAAATTCCACAAGAGGAATTAACAACACAAATAATTGAAGAACCAACTCCACCTGTTGATTTTGTCACTATTAAAGATCATCCTAGATCTCAAGTGATTGGATACAAATCAGTTTATGTTAAAACAAGGCATCAACTCAATCAAGATCAGATTCTTGCATGCTTTCTATTTTAGATTGAACCTCAATCTATAAAAGATGCAGAAAAAGATCCTCATTGGATCTATGCAATGCAAGAGGAACTCAATCAGTTTGAGAGAAGTAGAGTTTTGAACATAGTTCTAAGACCCAAAGACAATCAACTAATTGGAACAAAATGGGTCTTCGGGAAAAAATTGGATGCTCAAGGAGTTATAGGGAGAAATAAAGCTAGACTGGTAGCTCAAGGATATTCATAGAAGGAAGGAATAGATTATGATCAAACATTTGCTCCTGTTGCAAGATTAGAAGATATCAGTATATTTCTTGCATTTGCTGTATTCAAGAAATTCAAAGTAAATCAGATGGATGTAAAGAGTGCATTTCTGAATGGAGAAATCAAAGAGGAAATTTATGTGGAACAACCTACAGGTTGTGGAGACAACGAACCACAGCTTGCTGAAGACCCTCCCTCGTCTCCAACAAAGGACTCGCGTCGCCATGGTGCCCACTCGGGGCGACGTTATGATCTCCGCCCTCGGCTCAAGCCCGTCTAATCCTTTTATTTATGTCATTTTATTTATCGTATTTATTGTGCCACTTGTTTAGGCATTTTATTAGTCTCTTTAAGTTTAAAACAAAGCAAACACTATTAGCTTTATTTTTCATTTTGGGCTGCAAATAGCCGGATGTTGGTTGTAAGCCTACATATAGGCATAGGATGTTTCCTTTTGAAGTATTGAAGAAGAATTTTGAAAACCCTAACCCTATCTCTCTTTTTCTCCTCCTCATAGCCACCCCCTACTCTCTCCCTCTTCCCCCTCACTACTTCGGCCGCCCCCTCTCTCCATTCCCAAAAGCCGCCTCTTCCTCATCCCTTTCTCCCCTCTCCCTATCTACATCCTCAACACCACCCCCTCCTCACAAGCTGCCCCTTATCTGACAACCCTCCCACATCCCAATCGGCCGACCACCATCTCCCACCCATCTTGGCTGACCACCCTCTTTGGGTGGGGGTGGAGTCTTCCTTGCTCCGAGGAACTTGGTGACGACGTGATACGGCGATGGCGGAATCACTTTCTTTATCCGGCACAACTCCGGCGGAACCGCGGGCGAGTGATCCCTTGGTAAAACAGTCGGAATCATCCATTCCGACTTGGGTAATGATTCTCTCCACTTCCGTGAGATTCCCTCTTGATTTTTCTAGCGGCTGGAAAGATTTTAGCGTTGCTTGCGAATCGTTATTTTTTGTGGGTTTTGCTTCAAGAGTTGCAACATCACTACGCTTTATTTCCGAAAAGGGTTTGGCGAACCCCGCCTCTTTTTGATGGGGGAGATCTACCGTTTCTCGATCATGTTTTCGGGTAGATCTTCTTTGGTACAACATCGCTCGTCCGGACTGGGTGGGTCCCTTTTGCTAGAAAGGATAACGGCCTTTAGCCGCTTGTCCGATCTTTTCGACGGTGTGGCTACCGTGTTGGTTACTTGTTTGTTTGCATAATAGTGCGCTGCGTTTTAGTTTTTGTATGGTTGTCGTCGTGGGTGTTAGACGTCACGCGCATTAGAACGCTTTAGTAGTCTCGTTGGCGGATAGTGGCCTACATCAATTTGGTATCAGAGGGAGGTTCTTGTCAGTTTCTTAATTGACACCCCCCCTGTTATTTTTGCATGTTAGCCCGCACTTCTATTTGCACGTTTGGAGTCAAAAAAATCACAAAAAAAATTTTCCTTGGTTTGCCAATAACAGTGTAGATTTCTTATTTTTCAGCAAAAAAAATCCAAATTTTTTTTTTAATAACCCTCATTTTATTTCCAGTAAGAAAATCAAAAAAAAAATTTATTTTTGGTAAATTGTCTAGCGGGATTAAATCCTTCTGTGGTCTGTCTAAGTCTGTTTTCTTCACTTGTGCATGCTCACTAGGCTCGGTACGGAATATCCTCCGTCGTCTTCCAATATGGATGATGACCGGCCTGAGGGTCGTGCCCTCATGGAGATTGAGGAGCTCCGTCAGGATTTCACGGAGCAGATGACGGCTATTCGGGAGGCTATTCACGCAATGGGATTACAACAAGGAGCACCTGGTAATCCACCTCCGCACCAACGGGCGGGAGAAAATCACAATCCTTACCCCCACCCTCCTAATGAGCACGCTCCTTGAGCACCTTACGAGTTTGATCTTACTCGGGCTGTCCGAGTTAAGCCGCCATCCTATGATGGATTGGGAGACCCCCAAGTCTTCCAGGACTGGGTCATGGAAATCGAGTGTTACTTCGAATGGTACGCTCTCAACGATGCGGACAAGGTGCGTGTGGCGAGAATGAAATTATTAGGGCGAGCCAAGATCTTTTGGCTGAACGAAGAGAGGCGCTTGCGAGTAGAGAATGGTGCAAGGCCCATCGGTTGGGAAGATATGAAGGCTAGGTTGACCGAGCAATATGTTCCCACGTACCATCGAACACAGATGTTCGATGATTTGGCTACCCTTAAGCAAGGGGCAAGGTCGGTTTTTGAGTACATGAGCTTGCTCAAGGATATGATGGTCCGTTGTGATATGAAGGAGATGCCCGAGGTCACCCTATCCAGGTTCCGTAAGGGCCTCAACCCCGATATCCAAGGGAAGTTATTGCGATACGGCCACACGGACTTACACGTGACTTTCAACGCTGCGTTAGATATCAAAAAACACAATGTGCTTAAGGGAAAGTCACGTCCTTTCCAGAAGGGCAAATCCATCTTAGTACCGCCCCCTGCACCCAGCTATAAGGATAAAGGAAAGTATCAGTCCTCTGATTCGTCATCCATTGTGGTGACGGCTAAAAACAATAGGAGTCCAACTGGGGAAAGAGTGCCGATAGGAAGAGTAAGCAGGACGAACGTCACCTGTTTTGCTTGCAGGGTTCAAGGACACTATGCTAGTGATTGTCCTACAAAACCCAAGCCCCTAGCCCTGTTAGATGCCGCGGGTGGGTCTGACGACCTTACTTATGAAGCAGGGGATTTTAGTGAATCGTACGGCGTGCCGAGTGACATGGATGACGAATCCCACATGATGGTGATGAGATGTATTTTGGCCACCCCGCGACTGTTAGACGAATGGAATAGGACAAATATCTTCACGTTAAATTTCAAGAGCGGTGAAAAATAGTGTAGGCTGATCATAGATAGCGGTAGTTGCATGAATGTCGTTTCTGAAGCCGTCGTGAAACGCATGTCCCTAGTTGTTGAGCCACACCCTCACCCGTATAAGGTGGCATGGGTGAACAAGTCATCCCTCCCCGTGGCGAAGCGTTGTCTAGTTCCCCTCACCATCAAGGCCTACACCGAACCAGTTTGGTGTGATGTCATCCACATGGATGCGTGTCACGTCTTACTTGGGCGCCCTTGGTTGTTTGACCATGACGTCACCCACTATGGTCGGGCTAACACTTATGAATTCAAGTTTAATGGCCGCGTCATCGTTTTGAAGCACTCTCCTCCGAAGGACCCTTCGACCCCGTCCAAGGACACCGTCATCCCAGTCGAGAAGAGAGCGTTGGGTCTTATTGGTAGGAAGGAACTTACCCAGGCTACCTTCATGGACGGAGTTCTTTATTCTTTAGTTTGCCTCCAAGTCAAGGACGATGCGGCGATATGTGAGCGCTTACACCCGACATTGAAGTCGCTCCTAAAAGAATTTGTGGATGTGTATCCGGACGAGCTACCGTCTGAGTTACCCCCCATGCAGGACATCCAACACGCCATTGATTTCATCCCTGGCTCCTCCCTGCCCAACCTTCCCCATTATCACCTCAATCCTTCCGCGCATTTAGAACTACAAGCCCAGATCTCAGAATTATTGCGAAAGGGATTTATCCACCATAGCATGAGTCCATGCGCCGTGCCCGCCTTACTTGCCCCCAAGAAGGACGGCTCGTGGAGGATGTGTGTGGATAGCCGGGCCATAAACAAAATCTCTATCAAGTACCGATTCCCCATCCCCCGTCTCGACGATTTGTTAGATATGTTGGCCGGCGCCTCGATCTTCTCCAAGTTGGATCTTAGGAGTGGTTACCAACAGATCCGAATTAGAGAAGGGGATGAGTGGAATACCGCCTTTAAATCTAAGGAGGGCCTTTATGAGTGGTTACTGATGCCGTTTGGGCTATCCAACGCGCCCAGCACGTTTTTTAGGATGATGACCCATGTTTTCCAACCTTACATGGGTAAATTCATTGTGGTGTACTTCGATGACATCCTGATTTTTAGCACCTCCACGAGTGAACATGAGATGCATTTAAGAATCATCCTAACCACGTTAAGATCAGAAAAATTATTCGTGAACATAAAAAAATGTACCTTCCACGTGACATCCGTCGAGTTCCTCGGTTACATCGTTAGTTCAAAGGGAATCCATGTAGACCCTAAGAAGGTGCAAGCCATAAAGGATTGGACGGACTCGCCACCTTCTACCGGCGGTTTATTAAGGATTTTAGTAGCATAATGGCCCCCGTAACCGAGTGCATGAAGAAGGGTGAGTTCTCTTGGACGAAGTCGCCCGCCAAGGCTTTTCAATTAATTAAGGCGCGCATGTCCGAAGCCCCCCTCTTGCGTCTCCCGGATTTCTCCAAGGTCTTTGAATTATCATGTGACGCTTCGGGAGTGGGGATTGGGGGCGTATTGAGAAGGTCACATGGTGGGGTACTTCAGTGAGAAGCTTGCCGGCCCGAAACTGAACTATTCTATCTATGATCGGGAATTCTACGCGGTCATCCGATGCCACCAACATTGGCGGCACTACTTGCTTCCTAAAGAGTTCCTCATCCTATCCGACCACGAGGCGCTACGATTTATCAATTCACTGTCAAAGGTGAGCCCGCGACATGCTAAATGGGTCTCCTATCTTCAGGAGTACACATTCATCATCAAGCATCTGAAGGGTACCCTCAATCGCGTAGCGGACGCTCTTAGTCGTGTCATGTTATTACTATCCATATTAGAAATTAAGGTGGTGGGCTTTGATAGGATTAAGGACGAATATGTCCACTGCCCAGATTTCAAGGACATATATTTCACCACTCAGGATAACCTGCCCACAACCATTTCCACGTTTTACATTCGTGATGGGTATCTTTTCACCCACTCGAAGCTATGTATTCCCCGCTCATTCCTACGTCACTTCATTGTGTGGGAACTGCATAGTGGCGAGTTAGGAGGCCATTTTGGCCGTGATAAGACTATCGCGTTAGTTGAGGACAAATTTTATTGGCCCGGCCTTAAGACCATGGTTAGTAAAATCGTGGGAAGTTGTCGGGCGTGCCAGTTGGCAAAGGGGAACAAGTCGAATGCGGGGATTTATACCCCTCTCCCGATCCCTTCGACGCCTTGGGAAGACGTTAGCATGGACTTCATTCTAGGCCTTCCGATCACGTTTAGGCGTCACGATTCGATCTTAGTTGTCGTTGACCGTTTTTCCAAGATGGCTTATTTTATCGCTTGCAATAAAACTAGCGACGCGTCACATGTCGCTCAACTTAATTTTAAGGAGGTAGTGGGTCACCGCGGCGTCCCAAAATCGATAGTTACTGATAGGGACGTAAAATTCACGAGCTATTTTTGGAAAACTTTGTGGAGGATAATGGGCACGAAGCTCCTATTTTCTTCGGCCTACCATCCGCAGACGGATGGGCAAACGGAGGTTGTAAATAGAAGTTTGGGTAGTCTGCTACGCTGCCTTGTGGGAGACCACAAGGGTACATGGGATCTTATCCTTCCACATGCTCAGTTGGCATATAATAATTCCAAAAATAGGTCCACGGGTCTGTCCCCGAATGAAATTGTGCATGGCTATAAGGCCCCGGTGCCACTTGACTTGATTCTGTTACCCCATCTTTTAAATCAAGCCAATTCGCACAAGATTTTGCCTCTCACATCCATGACCTGCATAAACACATTAATGAAACGCTTACCGCTCAATATGCGTCCTATCATGTTCTTGCCAACACACACAAACGAGCATCTCCCCTGAAAGTCGGCGATTTAGTCATGGTCAGTCTCATCCCTGAACGGTTGCCTACGAGCACCTTAAAAAAGTTAGCGTACCGGCGAGCGGGTCCTTTTCGGATCTTAAAGCAGTTAGGCGAAAATGCATTTCTTTTAGAATTACCCACTGATTGGGGTATTTCCCCTATTTTTATTGTTTCAGACTTAACGCCATATATTGCTCCGTCGCTAGAATTATCTTCCTCCCCGTTTACATCTACTACAGATTCTCTTGGCCATAAGACTGAGTGGGGTACGGGATCCCTCGTTCCGTCAGTCTCCAAAGGAGGTACGCCGTATGTTGATGAATTAGATTTTCCCACGTTACTGCCTAATGCTTTTCCTAGGTTTGCCAGGACAGCTTTCTTGCCCGACAGGATTCT
Organism: Platanthera zijinensis; assembly: GCA_039513925.1. Taxonomy (NCBI): domain Eukaryota; kingdom Viridiplantae; phylum Streptophyta; class Magnoliopsida; order Asparagales; family Orchidaceae; genus Platanthera; species Platanthera zijinensis. The sequence goes on along the minus strand of CM077085.1, from coordinate 78,111,724 downwards.
ACAGGATGATGTACTTCCCACTCCGGATGGAGACGTGCGACGTTTCTTGGTTCGTTGGCGTGGTCGCCCCGCCTCGGATGACTCTTGGCTCCCGGAATCCGAGGTCGCACTCTTGGATGATGCTCTTCTATAACAATATCTGCAGGACAACTCCTCGGTGATGAGTCCTTTTAAGGGGGGAGGATTGGTGGAGACGACGAACCACACCTTGCTGAAGACCCTCCCTCGTCTCCAACAAAGGACTCGCGTCGCCATGGTGCCCACTCGGGGCGATGTTATGATCTCCGCCCTCGGTTCAAGCCCGTCTAATCCTTTTATTTATGTCATTTTATTTATCGTATTTATTGTGCCACTTGTTTAGGCATTTTATTAGTCTCTTTAAGTTTAAAACAAAGCAAACACTATTAGCTTTATTTTTCATTTTGGGCTGCTAATAGCCGGATGTTGGTTGTAAGCCTATATATAGGCATAGGATGTTTCCTTTTGAAGTATTGAAGAAGAATTTTGAAAACCCTAACCCTATCTCTCTTTTTCTCCTCCTCTTAGCCGCCCCCTACTCTCTCCCTCTTCCCCGTCACTACTTCGGCCGCCCCTCTCTCCATTCCCAAAAGCCGCCTCTTCCTCATCCCTTTCTCCCCTCTCCCTATCTACATCCTCAACACCACCCCCTCCTCACAAGCCGCCCCTTATTCGACTACCCTCCCACATCCCAATCGGCCGACCACCTTCTCCCACCCATCTTGGCAGACCACCCCCTCTGGGTGGGGGTGGAGTCTTCCTTGCTCCGAGGAACTTGGTGACGGCGTGATGCGGCGACAGCGAAATCTCTTTCTCCATTCGGCACAACTCCGGCGGAACCGCGGGCGAGTGATCCCTTGGTAAAACAGTCGGAATCATCCATTCCGACTTGGGTAACAATTCTCTCCACTTCCGTGAGATTTCCTCTTGATTTTTCTAACGGCTGGAAAGATTTTAGCGTTGCTTGCGAATCGTTATTTTTCGTGGGTTTTGCTTCAAGTGTTGCAACATCACTACGCTTTATTTCCGAAAAGAGTTTGGCGAACCCCGCCTCTTTTTGTTGGGGGAGATCTACCGTTTCTCGATCGTGTTTTCGGGTAGATCTTCTTTGGTACAGCATCTCTCGTCCGGACCGGGTGGGTCCCTTTTGCTAGAAAGGATAACGGCCTTTAGCCGCTTGTCCGATCTTTCCGACGGTGTGGCTACCGTGTTGGTTACTTATTTGTTTGCATAATAGTGCGCTGCGTTTTAGTTTTATGTGGTTGTCGTCATGGGTGTTAGACGTCACGCGCGTTAGAACGCTTTAGTACTCTCGTTGCCAGATAGTGGTCTACATCAATAGGTTTTATCTCTTCAACTCACTCTTCTCGTGTATTTAAGTTTAATAAAGCTCTTCATGGTCTTAAACAAGCTCTAAGAGATTGGTATGAGACCCTTACTAATTTTCTATTGGAGAATAAATTTTGTAGAGTCAAGGTAGAAAAAACTTTATTTTTTAGATTTCATAAAACTGAAATTATACTAGTTCAAAGATATGTTGATGATATAATTTTTGTTTCTACTGATTCCAAACTTTGCAAAAGGTTCTCTGACCTAATGCATTCAAAGTTTGAAATGAGTAGCATGAGTGAATTATCTTATTTTCTTGGTTTACAAGTGAAGCAAACATCGGATGGCATCTTCATATCTCAATCTAAATATGATAAAGATCTAATTAAAAGAATTGGGATGTCAAATGCTTCCTCTATGAAAATACCCATGCCTATTAATGTTATAGTTGATAATGATGAACAAGGAAAATCTATTGATCAGAAAACATATAGAACAATCATTATGTCTCTATTGTATTTAACAGCAAGCAGACCAGATATTATGTTTGCAACCTGTATTTGTGCTAGGTTTCAAGTTAACCCTAAAGAAACTCACCTTATTTTAGTAAAAAGAATTTTGAGATATGTAAAGGGTTGTCCTAATATAGGACTCTTGTATCCTATTGAGTCAGGATTTGAATTAATTGGATACACAGATGTTGACTATGTTGGATGCAGAGTTGATAGAAAGAGCACAATAGGAACTTGTCAGTTTCTTGGTGATATGCTTGTGTCATGGTTTTGCAAGAAGCAAACATCTGTTTCTACTTCAACTGCCGAAGCTCAATATATTGCAACAGGTAGTTATTGTGCACAGATTTTTTGGATTCAAAATCAATTAATAGATTATGGATAAAACATAAATAATTCAATTATATACCCTAACAATACAAGTGCAATTTCAATTACGCAGAATCTAGTCCTCCATAGTAGGACTAAACATATAGAAATAAGGCACCACTTTATCAGAGATAATGTGGATGAAAATAAAATTAGCCTAGTATTTATTTCTACTGATTTCCAAAGAGCAGATATTTTCACGCAAACATTGGATGAAAAGAAACATATTTTCTTTTTAAATCAGTTAGGAATGATTGAGGGAGAGACATTAAATTAATTATGAACGGAGATCGACGAATTGTGAACCTTTCGCCGAACAGAGATCGATGAATTGTGAAACCTTTCGTCGAACAGAGATCGACGAATTTGTTTTTCGTCCTTTCAACTTCTGAAAACTAATATTTTTTAGGTTTTCATTGAGCTCCGTCTTGCACATTCTCCATTTCTCTTGCACTTGATCTCTTTGTTTTGTAGGATAATGCATTGTTGCAAGCGATTCTCACTATGATGAAATTTGATGTTGGATTTGATATCGACTTAGACTCATTTCGTCATTCGGATAAGATCTTCAAGGACATTTTGTAACTTCTTGAGGCACAGCATCTGTGCAATTTTATGTCCACCCGAATTAAGGTCTCGGTCGTAGAGATAAAGGAATGGGTTCACACTACAAAGGTTCATGATCTCACAACCATTACTAGATCCATCTCAAGTCATAAGGTTTCTCTCACACCTGCGATTTTATCTGAAATTTTTGGTTTGGTTAATGGAGAAGATGATTTAGAATTATCAAGTATAGACTTTCATATTATGCTAGATATAATGGGTCACTCACCAGGAAACCCTAATCATTTGTTGAAAAAGAATTTTTCTTTGTAATATAAATTTCTAGCCGGTGTGGTTGGCAAAGTTCTTCTGGGAAAACATTCAGCCCATGACCATGTCATCAGGCACCAGTTTCTATTGATGAGTGCTCTGGTTGATCAGAAAAACATTAATTGGGGGATGGTTTTATTTGATTCTATTAAAAAGAAGATAAATAACAAGAATGGGTGTTATGGAAGAATTTTCGGCATTTTTCTCAAGGCCAAATGTCTAAAGGTTTTGGTCTCTAAGACTGTGCATATTAATGCATCCAAGAGGATCACCTCTGCTCTGTTTGGTAAATGGGAGAGGGTGATTCCTAAGCCTCCTAGGGTTGAATCCTCTAGGGCGGCTTCTGAAAGTATTAGAGCTATCTCACCTACTCTCCCAACTCCAAAAGAAGAATATCCCCTTGTTTATCCCACTCCATAATCTCCATATCATTCCCCTAGTCCTTCCACACCACCTTCTCTATAGCCTACTTTGACTAAAGAAGTTCCATCCTTAGCCTTTCATGCAGATTCCCAAGCTCAATAATCACCTCATTTATCTCCACCTCACTTATCTCCACCTCACTTATCTTCACCTCACTTCTCTCCACCTCACTTACCCATCCAGGAGACAATTCCTGGTGACATTCCCCCTGTCATTAATCCTCCATCTATGCCGCAGTCTTCCTTTATCTGAATTAACTGTGCTAACAAATCAAAACCCTCTTCTTCCAATCCATCCAATGCATCAACTCAGAAACCACTTGAGTTTATGTATCTAGATTTCTCCTCTATTTCCACTCAACTTTTTGATTTCCTCACTCCTGTACTCAAGGAGCTCTTGGATTCATCTTTGGCTCCTATTTTGTCATCTATCTCAGAACTCTCTTCTAAAATTTCCTCTTCCCATTCTATCCCTTTTTCTAGGGGCCAAGATTCTATTTTCCATGGATCTAGGCAGGGGGAGATGCTTGATGAAGAAGCTCCCAATGAAGAAGCTCCAGTTGCCGCAGCCGATTTTGTTGACGTTCCTGATTCAGAAATGACTGAAGTCCTCTCAGTGTTAGCCAGTCTAGCTCACAGTAAAAATTTTGTGACAGTTGAGGATGAGTTTCAGATCCTCCAGAACTTATTACTGTTTGTAATTTCATTATTAATCCCATAGTTAATTTATATTCTTTGCTATCAGATTTTGATATACTACACAGTCATATTTCTAGCTTACCAGATTTTGGAAAGGATCTCTCTAGATAAATAGTTTGTTACTCTGCTCCTATTGATGCCTAATCTTTAGAATATCTTTCCAGAGATGTTTCTACTAGCCTTAATCCAGTCTCACAGACTATAATGACTGATGATATAATGAATATTTCTGAGCAGGCTTATTCCGCTCCTGTAGGGGATGAATCTCCCATGCCTAATTCTGATGGTCTGCTAAATAAAAATATGGAAGAGGTAGATAAAATAATTAAACAAATTGATGAATTATATGAATAGTCAGAGGTGAAGTCTGATGATCATACAGATTCTAATGAATCATAAAACTCTATTTCTAAGAAATGGAAAACTGGGAGAAAGGCTTAAGCCAGGTTTTCTCCTCAACCTTCTTCTACTGCTAATATCCCTTACTATATTATGCATGGTATAACTCTTACTCTAGACCGTCCAAATTGGATGAGGTATTCTAAGAATGAGCAGAAAAGATGGAAGAAAATTAAAAGGTATCATTCACATCCAAAGTCTTGGAGAGGTCCTCCTCCTCCTCTAGTAGCAAGATCTGCAGGTATTTTACCTTCTTCTCTGATGCCTGTCTCTCATTATTCATGAACAACTCAGTTCAGGCAAGACAGACCTACATGGTCTAAGATTTATGGCAGTCAAAGCAGTCAACTATATTCTAGCCAAGATATGCAAGCCTCTTCTTTGATTGAACCATAATTAGATCATGTATATATAATGGCTAGGTTCAAGGAAATAATTGCACTTTCTCTGATAAAGAAGGCAAGAACTGAAGGTAAGGATACCTCTCAATTTACTACTATGTCTTCTTACAGGCAACAAAAATTGGATAAATATGAAAAGCGAAGCTTGTTTAATGTTGATGAATATATGAGCTTGCATCCAGAAGCTATTGTTCCAACAAACTCTTCCCACACGATTATTGGTTCTCAAGATCTAAAGTTGAGCAAAAGGGAGTCTGATGATCCAACAAGGGAACTGATTTTTAACAAGTCTTCGTCAGATCCTTCATTTGATGCACCTCAAAAGGATTCCAAATTTTTATTATGAATCTTGTTGTTATATTTATAACTTTCCCAATGCTTTATATATATCTGCTGAAAATTTATGTTTCTGCTAGATAATTATTTAATCTATGTTTTTCTTGTTTTATAGTATCCTAACCCAAATAGGGGGAGATTGTTAGAACACCTTATTACTGATTTGGGCTAGGATTACTATTCTTTGATTAGGAGTTTTATTTTGACCCAACTTGTATTATGTAGGGTCATATTTTATTTCCAGAGTTGTTATTCCAGAAGGTATTCCAGAGATGCTCAGTTCGACGAACTCAAAACTCAGTTCGACGAACTCAGATCTCAACTTAGAGCTCAGCTCGACAAAAGTAAGAGCTCAGTTCGATGAACTCAGAGCTTAGCTCGACGAAAGTAAAAGTTCAGTTCAACGAAATCCTTATTGAGTTCGACGATCAGACAGTTTCTATATTATAGAAGATAGAATGATTTCAAATGCTTGATATCTGTTAGTTAAAACTCTGATATTTAATGCTAAATATTCTGATGAATATAGTCGTTTAAGGCAATATTAAATATGGATTTATCACAGAGGTTTTAAATCTAATTAAATCCAAGGACGTTATAATTCTCAAAGGATTCTTTAGACATTTCAAGAATCGATTATTTCAAATAGACACAACAATTGAATTCTTCTCTAACAGTCTATACATATAGAATATTATTGCTTCTCCAGATACATACATACAGATATATATATATTTTGCTTCAGACTCTTCAAGAGACAAATCTTCAATCTATGAGACATCTTAATACATATCTGTCAGAAACATCTACTGGAGAGTAAAAGCATATAAGAATGCCTACCCCTTGAAAAAAAGTCTCCTTTCTTGATCACAATCTCTATTCAAATCATGGGGAGCTTTTTGCAACATCATGCACTTAGTCTTCTCAGAGATACTTATCAGAGAAGATAACATCTAATTATTTTAGTTTACTCTTAAACTGTGTACAGGGTTCTAACTCCCTTCAAAAGTTTACACTTGGTTCATAAGTCACCTGATCAAAAGACTTAAGTTTGGTTTTTTGGTACCTTGTCAAAAGCCCAAAGGGTTGCTAGATATCACTTAGAAAATAGATCTTCTGTTGACAGGGCACCTGTGCAAAAACCTGTAGTGGATTCCTACAAGGGTGGTAGAAGAGTAGACGTACCTAGATTTATTGGGGAACTACTATAAAATCCTTATGTCGTCTGTGATTATTACTTTCTATTTCTGTGCTGTGTATATTATCTATATATATATATCAATAATTTTTAAACGTCTATAAAAATAAATTAAAGTTTTTAAAATACTCTATTCACCCCACTTCTAAAATAAAGTTAGATCTATCGCTTCCCCTCTTAGGTGTCGAAGGTCTCCTCCAAATCCTGGAGGTTGGAGTCCATATCCCGGCTCTTGATCATCAGATCATCTACGTATACCTCTAGGTTCCTCCCATTTTGCTCCTGAAAGACCCAACCCATCATCTTTTGGTATGTCACCCCGGCATTTTTAACCCCAAAGGGCATCATCTTGTAGAAGTAACACCCATCCCCAGTTATGAAGGAGACATCTTTTATATCGGGGAGTGTAACGTGATCTGGGGATAACCTGAAAAATCATCTAAGAAACTCATTACAGGAAAATTGACAGCTAAGTCAACCAGCGTGTAACATCCCATTTCCAACTAGACCCCTAAGAGTGGTTTTGTCATGACAAAACCCTGGGAAGCCCAAGAAAGAGTCAAGTGGACCTGGTAGTGTGGATAGGGCCACTATGGTCAACACTTAGCAGATTTCTAAACCTTGGTTAAAGGTGATCATGGGGCTTCACCAAGACTCCAAGACCCCACCCATACCCTTATAACCCTAGAAGGGGGTCAATGGGTCACTAAGGACCCATTGAGAGCAATCAAAGGACCTAAGTTGACCAAAGTCAACTATAACCCTAGCTAGGTCAAATTGACCTACACAAGGGTCCATTGCAGTCTATTAGCGAAATATACCCACCCATACCTCCATAACCCTAGGTAGGGGTCAATGGGTCATTAAGGACCCATGGAGGGTAGTCAAGGGAGCTAAGTTGACCAAAGTCAACTCTAACCCTAAATAGGTCAAATTGACCTACACAAGGGTCAATTGCAGTCCCTTAGCCAAATGGACCCCACCCCTACCCTCATAGGCCTAGGGAGAGGCCAATAGGTCACCAAGGACTCATTGGGACCAATCATAAAGACTAGGTTGACCAAAGTCAACTCTTGACCTAAAATGGTCAAAGTGCCCTAGTTAAGGGCCATGTGACCTCCAAGGGCCTATCCAACCCCACCTTGACCCTAGGGGAGGCTAATGGGTCACCAAGGACCCATTAAAGAAATCTCAAGGACCAAATTGACCTAGGTGGGCCCTAGTCCAACTTTGGGTCAAGTTAGCCCAAATGGGCTAACTCAAGCTCAAGCCCATTTCAATTGGGCTAACCATGACTTAAGTGACCAAATGGACTTGTGGGCTGCCATGGGACATGTAGGAGCCAAAAATTTAGGCTTGGTGACTAGGAGAGAGAAAGTCACCCATGGAGGAGAGAGAAAGAGAAGAAAGAAGAAGGAAGGAGGACTTTGTGCTCCTCCTTCCCCCTCCCCAACCTCCCCATTCATTTCAGAAGGACAAGGGGGAGTGCAGCAGCCAATGTGGACTGGATAGAGCAAGCTCCACCCCCCTACCAACCTAGCCGCCAAGATTTACCATGGCCAAAAATGGCACATGGCAATTCAGCCACCTAACTCCCTCCTCTCCCTCTTTAAAAGCTTCAGTGAGGTCCAAGGAGTATTTCCCACTCTTTTCCTGAAGAAGCCGAGCCCTTTCCTCCATTTCTGAATAAGCTGACCACCACCGGCCACCACCATGCCAATCCGGCGATCAGCACGGCTATAGCCGCCACCACCGGTCCTCCTCCACTCCTTCTCTCATGGGTAGATCGTAGGGATCATTAGGGCCGAGGTTAGGGCTCGATTGAGCTCAATCGGAATTTCAAAATCATGGAATTTCCATGAAAATTCATCCTCTCGGGTTCGCCGGAATAGTGCTTCCCGGCGGCCTAGCCGCCGCGTGGAGATAGCCCCGACCACCACGAAGGTGTCGGCGGCGGTGACAGGCCGGGGAGGTGGCCGAAGCGCCGGCAGCAGCTGCTGGAAGTTGGCCCAGGCAGGAGCAATCCTGGCTGTTGGCGCGCGGGGACGATGATGGGATACCGTCCAGGATTGCGCCAAGATGCGTGCAAAAATGATATTAAACTATAGGTTAAATATTTGAATCATTTTATTTCATTATGTCACAGATTTTGTATTATTTGATTTTAATTATTAAAAATACATAGAGCCATTTTCAGAGAAAATGGTCAACACAAAAAATGTAGCCCCTTGAGACTATTTTTATAAAAAATTAGTTTGAACCAATTTGGGTGACTGGTTTGACCAGGGCACTCATTTTAATGGGGTCTATACAAATGACTAGGTAGTAATTAAATTAAGCTCCCACACTTCATCCTTGGTCCAAATGGTCTGAAATTTTGGCAGGGAGGCACCCTACCCTATATCTAGACCCTGCCCAAAAATGGGAATTTTTGGGAATAATTTTCCTATAGTTTTGTAAATAATTTAATTATGCTAGGGTAAATTAAATTATGGGTCAAATGAAGTCCAAATTCATCCAAATTTAGGTGGGATGTATATGAGGTAAAAATAGACCTCTGGTTAAAATTTCATTAAGTTTGGAGTTGATTTGAATGGGAATCAAGCAACCCTAGCCTTGCCCTAAGAAGGGCATTTTGGTCCAAAATGTAATTTTGGGTTTTGAGTGTCCAATTCACCTCAACAGAGGTTCAAATTTGGGACACTGACTTGGCATGACTTTATACACCTTCCAATGAAAACTTGGGGTCATTGGAGTTGATTTTGCCCAAGATACTAGGTCAAACCCTAAGGAAGGGCTTTTGTACCTTGTGAAGGACATATGGCCATAACACCTTGTATGACTATGAGACTTTGAAGAGATGGTTTTAGGGTAACTATAACCCTCTGGTAAAAATCTTAGGGTGTTTGTAAAGTTTGGGACCCACAAAACCCTAACCCTAGTTTAGGGCACAAACTTTGTAGGGTTGGATTAGGCTAGTTAAACTCTTCCAAATAAGGTGAAATTTTGGTAAAATGGTCATAAGGATATTATTAGTCTCTGATAATTTAATTGGGACTTTTGGGATAATATTTATAGTACTTTATTTGTAATCCAAGGATTGCAATAATTTAGTAAACTAATTATTATGGTCCCTCTGACCCTTGGAAGGTCATGAAAATTTGGCAAAGGATGTTTTGAACCATTATAAGCTTATATAAACTTTATGAAAATTTTTGGATATATATTTGAGATACTTACTTCACAAGCTTGTTAAATGATGGAATTATTCAATAATTTAAGTTAGTCCATATACTGATAAATAAATTATGAAATTTGGCCCAAACCATTTAAATGCCATTAGATTCATACTTGAATTTTCTCTGAATTTTTGGAAGCCATATAGTATTTATATTTCTTTAAATGAATTTTTAAGGATTAAAATAAAATAATGATTTGGGGATAAAACCTTACTGAAAAATTTAGATATTTTGGAAGATGAGTTATATCCTTATTTTGAATGACATATAAAAATTATAGAATGATATCTTGACTAAAAATGGTACTCCATGTTCATTATTGGAAATTTTAGTCAATAGAATAATTAAATAAATTATTAAATAAATTAGGAAAATTTTGGATCTCTGGATTTAGGGCTTAAAGGTCATAATGGACCTCCATTAATTATTATAAGAGTATTGGATAATTATTTGATGTACCTCCTATTTTACATGAAGTTTGACATGGTGGTCTGTAGTTAGCAATTTTGGAAAACTGTATATTAATTTGTTTGAAGCTTATCACTCCTTAATCATTGATGATATTTGACCCAGAGAAATTATGGGCCCTTGCAATCATGTTAGAGTTATCCTTGAATTTTCAGAAATAATATTGCCCTGTTTATTATATTTATGAATTATTGCAATATAACATTTAAATAAAAATCAGTGGCCTGAACCTTGTTGAAAAACTAAGAGATTTTGTATCTTAGGTTAAATGATTATATTAAGTATAACATAAATCTGGGGAGATTTTATCTTGTCAAAATTTGGTACCTTCTGCTTAATCTTGGAGACTTTGGCCACTATAAATATTTAATAAATTCCTAGATAAATAGGAAAATTGTAAAACTCTGGATTTGGGCAATAAAGGTCATAATGGACCTCCATTAATTATTATAGGAGTATTGGATGATTACTTGATATACTTCCCATTTTACATAACATTAAACCTTGGAGGTCTGCATATAGTAAATCTACAAAAATAATCTGGAGTACAAGTTAGGCACATAAGTCAAACATTAGTGGTTATAGGAACGAGTGCATCACTCAGGGTTGGATGAGCTAGGGATTGGTTTGACTAAAAGCTAGGTGGTGTTCGGGAATCGACGAAAGATCGTCTTCCCCGCAGAGTGGAAGGTCAAATCACCTTAGATTTAGTTTACTGAATATGAAAATGAAATGGGTAAAACCTAAGTCGTAGGCATAAAGTAAATTGAGGAGTAAGTAGTAAACTTAGGATTTCACACTCTCACACCCCTGAGTCCCGAGAGATAGTTTGGGTTACTCGGGCAATAAGCCCAGTGGTTAAGGTAATGGGTATGGTAGCCCGGCGAGCTTCGGCTCGGTTGTAGATTATGACGGACGGGATAGTCCGGTGAGCTTTGGCTCGGTTGTTGGTTATGACGGACGGGATAGTCCGGGGAGCTTCGGCTCGGTTGTAGATTATGACGGATGGGTTAGTCCGGGGAGCTTCGGCTCGGTTATAGATTATGACGGAGGGGTTAGTCCGGTGTGCTTTGGATCGGTTGTTGGTTATGACGGACGGGATAGTCCGGGGAGCTTCGGCTCGGTTGTAGATTATGACGGACGGGTTAGTCCGAGGAGCTTCAGCTCGGTTGTTGATTATGACGGACGGGATAGTCCGGGAAGATTCGGCTCGGTTATTTGTTGGACTCATAACTATTGCATGTGCATAAAAGGTATAAGGTGGTGGGTCTTTGATATTGGGGAGTTCGTTGCACCGACACCAATATCATTGACTCGGCAAGTGTGGTTTTACACTTCGCCAACAGAAGTCCGGTGCGCCAGCAGGCAAGAGTACGCAGGTGTCCGCTTAGTGCACCAAGCGTTGAGGCGTACGATAGGTCAGACCGATAATGCAAATACTGGTTTTGAGGTGGGTGAGGCCCAACCCACCGCTTCCGTCTGCCACTACGGAGGTATCCTGGGAGGTAACGGCTCCGAGAGGGGGAACTAAAGGTATGTGTACACAGAGTCGAGTGGGTGAGTTGCACTTGCATGTTCACATCATAGCATATGTGCATTTCATAGCATAACCATTGCATATAACCTGACACTTAATGTATAAGCGGTATGGGACGCTCTATACATTAGGCCTTGCAAAACGACCCCTTGGCCTATAAGTTCGTGCGAGCGTGCTTATAAGTCAAGGTTCTCTTTCAGTATTATTTATATGTTATGCCTGCTAGTAAAACCGACACCCTATCGTATAAATCGGTATGGGAATTTTTATACGATAGGAGCCCTGCAAGAGATCCCTTAGCTTATGTGTTTTCACATAAGTTAAGGTTACTTATTTAGATTTTGTATAATTATTATCACACTTATCACTGTTAGTTTAGTTCCGCTGTCATCTGCAATTTGACATTCTCCACCTTCATGTCCTTTCCATTCCCTCTCCCCGCTCGATGCTTAGGAGCCATGGGGGAAGGGGTGGGGGACGATAGGACTTAGTATTTTAGACTAACGTTTTTCGAACCACATCATTTAGGGGACCACGGAGCCCAGCATGGAGGGGCAGCCCAGGAGGTCGGCACTCTTGGAGATCGGACAGTCTAGCACTAGAGTCCAGACAGCAGGGACTGTGAGTCCCGAACACAAGTAGTTGTATTAATTTGCTTCCGCGATGAGTGATTTGTAGTGAGGACTTGATGTACCGGGAATAAGCCCGAGATTTTCATTTTATGTACTATCTGTGGACACTCCCTTCGTGGATTTTATTTTTCTATATATGTGATTTCTGTGGACTTGTTTTTATACTTATGCTACAGTAGAGATCGATTTGGCCGGCAGAATCGGCGTCTTGTAGTGACAACCTTCCCGGGTGAGAAGGTATCACCGCAAGGCGGCGGTTCTGGGCCTAAGACCCCGGTGTCGAAAAAGAAAAAAAAATGGGGGTCTTACACAGCGCGTCAATCTAAGGCAAGGGATAATAATTTTAGGACATGATTTATTTCACAAAGAGAAATCAACACACATTATCCACCGGTCGTTTCCTTTTTTAACCATTACAACATTGGAGACCTAGCCGGGGTATTAAATTTCGGATACAAAGCCAGTCTTTAGAAGCTTAGCCACCTCCTCCCTGATGAACTCGATCAGCTTGTCCGTGATGGACCTCTTCTTCTGCTGGATGGGGCAAGCTTCTGGATCCAGGATGAGGCAGTGGAAGGCAACGTCCACATCGATCCCCGACATCTCTGCTGCACTCCAAGAAAAGTTTTCCACGTCCTTCTGGATGCATGCCACCATTCTCTCGTGGTCCATCGGGGTTAGCCCCCATTGACGCGTACCTTCTCCACCTTCCCCCGAAGAGTGAGAACTTCCATCTCCACAACCTCTTTCGCAACTTCCAGACGAGACTGCTCTCCCCATTCTCCAATGTCCCCCCTCCTTAGACAAGGAGGTCCTCCTTAGCTTCCTCCACTGCCATTGCCTCGGTCGGCTCCTCTTGGACCTCCGCCATCCCCACTTGGGTGCGGTTCTCTTCCACTTCCATTTTCGCTCTCTTTGCCACCTACTCCGCCACCTCCATCATCCGCTCCATCTCCTTGGTCCCCTTCTGCCAAGAAATGGAGTTCTCCGTGGTTGCATAGCACTCCGTCTCCACCTTGGGGTCTCCTCAAACCCGGACCTAGATCCCCTCGGCATTGAACTTCACGCACTGGTGGAAAGAAGAGAGGACGCAATAGAAGGCGCTGATGAGAGGGCGTCCTAAGATGGCATTGTAACTGCCGCGGGCGTCCACGATGACGAATCGACAATTTCGGGACTGCCCCCCCCCCCCCCTCAGAGTGACATGGAGCCCACTCCTTCTTCCACCTACTTCCTTTCCTCGAAGAACCCAAACAAATGTTCGTCCTAGGCAAGCACCCTCTTGGCATCCACTTTCATTGCATCAAATGCCTTTTTGAAGACGACGTTGACCGAACTCACGTTGTCAATGAGAATCCTGGAGATTGTAAACCCTTTGACGGCGGTCTGAATGACTAATGGGTCGTAGAAGGGATCCTCATGAAAAGGCATGTCACTCCTAGAGAAGGTGATGTTCTCCTCTAGGGGTGGAGTCTGGGATATGGAGCCAACACTCCTCCGGTACATGGTGTGGAGGCTTGCCTTCCGGGAAGCCTCGACTCCCCCCGCCCTGGGGATTATACTCATTCCGCCTCGGGCCCCAACATCAGCCCTGTTCTCACACCTGTCCTCCTCTGCCCGAGGCAGGACTTCATCAATCCGCATCTCCCTACATTCTCACTGTTGTTGTTGCTCCCTATTTTCTCTCACCTCGAGGAACTCAGGGCACGTGGTTGTGGCATGCCCCTCCTCCCGGTGTAAGTCATAGTAGGGTAACTCTACCCTGACTTCCCTTCTTCTCCTCTGCATAGCTATTTGTCTGATGCTAATTGGGGAGAAGATGCCTCTAACCCTGCCTCCAGCCTGGAGGATGGAACTAACCCTTGCACCCCTGATAGTTGTCTCCTCCATGGAAACCTCTCTGCTGGCCCTGATCCTGCCACTCATGATGCTTCCAGCCAAGCCGATTATTCAGCTCCTATCGCTCCCATCTTGGCTGCTTCTGCTATTCCTGCTATCAGTGTTCATCTCTTCTCACCTCCTGACCTCGGCATCCTTTTGGCCCCTTTTCCTCCTCCGTGGCCCACCTATCCAGCTTCTTTATAAACTCAGGGTTTGATGCCTCCCCATCGACTTCCCTTGCCGCCCTCTCCATCAAATCCTTATAGGAGAGAGGAGGCACCCTCTTCAGTTCCATCTATAAGAAACCTTGCTACATCCCCAAGGTGAAGGCCATCATCAGGGTGTGCCCTGGCATTTTCTGGACCTGGGTTACCTCCTCCTAGAACTGGTCCATGTAGCTCCCCAATGTCTCGTTCACCCCTACTTGATGTGGAACAAGGACTCTGACTCCTTCCTCTTCTTGGAGGTGGTGAACCTCAACATGAACCCCTGAAGCAAGTCCTCAAAGTAGTAGATAGAGTTTGTCGATAGTTGGTGGAACCACTCTCTCGCCTTCTCCTTGAGGGTGATGGCAAAGAGCCTTCACTTAAAGGCATCTGACTATTACTTTATCGAAATCACATCCTCAAACCATTGGATGTGCTGGACCGGGTCATCCTTCCCAGTATAGTAGGACATTTCCGGCGCCCTGAACTCCTCCAGAAATGGAGGAGAAGAAATCAACTCATTAAAGGGGCTACCTCCCCCTGCTGGGCGAGCCAGAGGTTTTAGCACCCCCATCTCGCTGAACCAGGCCCCGCTCACCGAGCCAGGGAAGAGAACTCGCCAAGGGAGATTGTGCTCCCTCATCTCATCTATAACTTCTTTCCCAACTTGCCGAGTAGGGGCATCCTCGCCTAGAGTCGGGGCAGTGGCGACTTGGACTACTAGTGTCAAGCACTCGGCATGTGCGCTGAGTGCGAACCTCATGAGGACGAACACTTCCTTCCTGAACTCCTAAAACATCCCCACCATGGTGAGATGTGGAGGGGGTGGTGAGTCGGCCCTGTATGTACCTTGCCCTTGTTGAAATCGAGAATTCAGTTTCTATGGAGTTCACCCTTAGGGAAGCGGTGATCGCTCACCTACTTCTCTCCTGCAAGAAAAATGACAAGGGAAAGAACAGGGGACTGACCCAAGGGCCCGGCACGGAGGACCCACCATACACCCGAAAGATCTCTAAGCGCTTCCCCTCCTTAGCCAAATGCCAGGCAAAGGTACCTCAGAAAGTGCTAGAAGGCTAAGAGACAAGTGAGCATGCCCTCTGAGGTACCCCTTGGGTCCAATTTATAGATTTCTGAAAACATCCTGCAAATAGCCAACCTCCACTGTCCTAAACAGCTATGTGCAGCCCAACTGGGTCTGCCAACAACCTAACTCTGCTATTCTAACTGGCTATGGGCAGGCCAGTGGGGGCAAATTGGTAAAAATACCTCACAGATCATTGGGCGAGTAGCTCTCAACAACCTCTGCTCGGCAAGGGCGGCGAGTGCTCGATGGAGCTGGCACTCGCCACTTTCGCTCGACATTTGGTGAGCACGGGCCCGGCCTGCCCTGCTCTCCTTCTTCGAGTTCGTTGAACGGTCAGAACTCGGCGAGCAACCCAAGTCTCAATGAAAGGCCTACAACTCAATGAAAGGCCCAGAGCTTCGATAAAAGGCCCAGAGCTCGACGAAAGGCCCAGAGCTCGACAAAAGGCCCAGAGCTCAACGAAAGGGGCTAGGCAAATAGGATTTTGCGACCACGAGCTTGCCTCTCAAAAACATCTCACCTCGCCTGGGCGAGCCGGAGACCGCCGAGCTCTTCCTCCTACCGAGCTCTCCCAGAGACTCAAACTGCCCGATTTGGCTGGTCTGGCTCCTGCTGACCCACTTGCCAGATATGGGGTTGTACACAATACCCGCTCTATGCGAGGTTTGCACAAGCTCGGAAAGAAACATCTAACCCCACGAGATTTGGTTAGTGTGGCAAGAGCAAAATAATCTTTCGGTGGGGTCCACCAACGGCTATAAATATTCACCTGCGTAGCTGGGTGACCTTTGCCATCCCCTTCGCTCTAGACTTGCCGAGATGCCTTTCCCCAAGGAGTTCCAAGAGAGGCTCTTGAACGATCATGAGGTCTCCTCTACTCACATAGCTAGCTTGACCACCAGTCCCCTTAATATCCCGCGGAGCATCCAGGCAGAGTCCAATTCTGCAAAGAGGGCAAAGACAAGTGCAGAAGAGGCCGAGCACATCTTCAAAGATTAAAAAATGACCGTGGAGCCTGAGGTCGGCTCCTCGACTCTACCTGCCCCTGATAAGGAGGGGAACTTTATTGACCTCTACACTGACCCGGACAGCCGGGGGGAGGACAGTGAGGTCCCCTCACCGCGAGCTGTTGTCCTTCCTGCCGACCTGTGGTTTAAAACTCTAGAGGCGAGTCGACGCGATCCATCCCTGCCCTTTGGACTATAGGGTTTGAATCGCAAATGCCTGGCTCGCCTGCCCGCACTTCTTTATCTCAACTTGCTTAGACTTCGAGGGGGGCGCTGGAACTGTCCTCGTGCCGGGCTTCAACCTTGTTCTTCCTAGAACACATAATCTGAGCCGTGGAAAAAATCTGAAGATGCCTCCACCCCACCTCTCCGTCGAGGAGCCGAGCTTGTCAGGCAAGTTTTCCATAGTGGTTCTAATCCTTTAGTCGTCCTGGCATGCTCGCCATTCATATAAACATTAAACTATCCTTGCAACCTTCCTCAGTCAATCTGAGGCTGACAAATCCCTGCAGTGGGCTCGCTACTCGCCCCTTCCTCCCTCGAAAACTTTAGAGTCCTTTCTAGACTCCGTGCTGGAGGGCCTCATGCTGACCAAGCGAGGAATTGAGGTCCTTAAAAGGCTGGTATGCGAGCTTCATCGGCTGTGGGAGGACAATGAGGTAATGTACCGGGAGTTTGCGTGGCTAGTTGGCGAGGCGAGGAAGGAGCCTCCAAGAGAGGCGATGTCCACTTCACCTCTTTTGGAGGAACATGACTAAAACCTTCTGGCCGCCCGAGGGTGCTTGTGATGGATCTGCAAGCTCCGCGATTCGCGCCGAACTGCGGGGAAGGAGACGCGAGGCTGGGGTAGGTAGAGAATGGCCCCCCTCTTAGGCCTACTGACACTCGCCTCCTGCCCCCTCAACTCGCACATTTATCGAACTTGCTGCTTCTTTCTTTTTTTGCATTTTATTTCTTTGAACAATATCCTCCCTGGGTCGATAATAACTTAGAATATTTTTAGATTTTATTACTTGCTGTTCAAATATAATATCCTTTAGTTTGACACGTGATGGGACAGGTTTGGGAAGTCGGCGAGCAGGGTTAGGCGAGCTGGATTGATCGGTCGGCTCTACCTTTGACTCCTTTTCCTATAAATAGGCCCCTCACATACCCCGACTTACTGCTTTTATTGCTTCTGTACCTTCCTTCCCTTCTCTCCTTCTTCCTACCTGTATTCGCGCCCTAAACATTCTGCGAGCATGGGTAAGACCAATCCCGATTTTGGCAGTCGCTCCAAGTGCGCTCAGCACTTCACAGACTACTACTTTTTTGAGGGGAACACGACGAAGGGGGAGTTTGCAATGTTCTATGCCGACTTCATTCCCCTAGCTTCGAGGCGTGCCGGCCAAGGGAGGTCGAGGCCATCAACACTTTCTACCCCGAGGAGCTCGCCTTCCCCCATCTCTCATTTCGAGGTGGGGTTGCGCCTATCGCTTTAGCAAAAAATCTTCCAGATCTTGAAATACTACGGTACGGTGCCCGTGAAACTCAACCCGAACACCATCACCATGATGCTTTTGTTCGCGGGCTTCCACCACAGGGAGCTGATAGAGATTAATCTGACCGTGTTCAGGAAACTCTTCACTTACAAGGCGACTCCCGACAGTGTCACCTACTTCGGGGGCTCCTTAGTCAGAGTTCGCGAGATCGCGAACAAGCAACACAATGTGATGTCGAAGATTGTCTTCATCAAGGGCGACCTCGGCAATGTCCCCTACTCGCCATAGTAGAAGGGAGAGGAGGTATACCGACCCCCCACCGTCTCTGGCAACGATGTTGAGCTCCAAAAGTTCTTCCTCCACAAAGACTTCGAGGTCATCTTCCTCCGAAGGGGCATCGACTTGATCCTCCCCGTCCATCCCGGCGAAGGTATACATACTTTCTCCTCTTTCCGAACTCGCCGAATCAATAAAATTTTTATGACATGTTTCCTGTGCAGGGGAGTGACTGGTCCCCGAAAATCCGCCCTTCATGGACTCGGTGCTACTCCATGACCACCTCACCCGCGAGAAAGCGGCTTCAGCCACCTACTGAGACGATCCGTCATCGTCCAAGCCCTCATTTGGCAAGAAGCGGGTTGACCCTATGGGGTCTAAATCACCTCGCCGCAATCCGCCACAGAAGAAGTTGAAGGTTGTTGTGGTCTCTCGGGTGAGACAACACCAACAACATAAAAAACTAATGTACATGAGCTCGCCTGAGCCCTCCCCGGATGGATCGTCGGAGAGCCCACTAAATTAGACAACCGGCAAAGGCAGGAGAGAGGAGAGCCCTCCACTCCTCCTGCAGTCAAGAAGACCGCGGCACGCGAGCCGGTTCTGCCTAAGAGTCACCACTTCTTCGGCCTTGGGGGAGGTGGAAAGACTAGGCCGGGGAGCCTGTGATCCAATGGGACGAGTCGGCCCACCAGATATCCATTTCCATCCTCCAACCATCCTGGACCGACCGCCAGCTTTCCTCCGATCACGCCTACGCGCATGGCTTCGGCCTCTACAGGTGCGAGGATGCTGTGGCCTACAAGCAAATGACCCTGCACCAACTCGGCCATGAGGGCTTGTAGGCCCACATGAGGATACTAGAGCTGCACCACATTGTGGTCCGTCGCAGCTTCAACCTCAGCCACCTCCTGTAGAAGGTTGAGCCGAAGCGCGACCTCTCCCAACATTACCGAGGATTTTCTTGCAAAGGATGTTGGAGGGCTGGTAAGCACTGATTATCCCTTTCTCTTTTTACTTGGAATTTTTATGCTTTAGATTTACTTACCCGTTTTACCTCATAGGATATCGAGGCCTCTAGGGAGCTGCGGAATCGCGCCATCGGGTTGGGGAAGAAAACAACCAGCTTTGTGCCCACTCCGCCATACTGGAAGCTCGCGCCGCCGAGCTGGAGGCTCGCACCACCGTGCTGGAGGGGAAGAATGTGAAGCTGAGCGAGGAAAACAAGGGCTCCATGGTGTAATCATCCGTCAGGTGGAAGCCTTCCTCCCTCTAGGCAGAAATAAGCCCCCCTTCCAATACAGGAGCCCGAGGATCTTTGGCAAGGCTGAGGTGGTGGAAAGGCTACGGGTCAACTCGATTGAATCTGCCGAATGGACCAACAGATCATGAAGGATATGCAGGTGCTGGTGGAGGGCTGCGAGGAGGTCACTTGTGAAGAAACTGTGTCGACACTTGTGAAGAAACTGTGTCGACACTCAGGAAACTTGTGTCGACACTTAGGCAAGCTGTGCCGACACACAGGGAAATTGTGTCGACACTCAGGGATGTTGTGTCAACACCCAGAATTTGTTTCAACACTTATAAAGAAGCTGTGTAGACACTAAGAGCTTTGTCGACACAAAGAAGCAGTCGTGTCGATATCGAGAAATGTGTCGACATCTGAAGCAAGACTTGTGTTGACCCTTAAAACAGAATCTATGTCGACATTCAGGAGATATGTCGACACCTGAAGACATTGTGTCGACACACCAGACTTGTGTCGACACACCAACTCTCAAGAGGCTGCGTCGAGTTCAGAAGTAATTGTGTCGACACACAGGACTTGTGTCGACACACACTCAACGCCATTTGAAAAGCACTCAACGCCATCTATCTGCAACAGAAATGTCGAGAAAAAAATCTGTTGTGTAGACACACAGGACTTGTGTCGACACATACAACAAAAAGTAGTGTCGAGAAGCAAAAGTATGGCTATGTCGACACTTGGAGTATTTGTGTCGACACCTTGAAGACTTGTGCCGATACTTAGCTTATATATGTCGACTTATGTGAAGCAGTCTGATTAGTGTTGTGTGCTAAGTTGGAAAGACACAGAAGAACCTGGTGACGTGACTGGTGACTTGACAACTGTCATAACTAACCGGTCAGACACCAATATCAAAACTGTTAGAAGTTTGTTATGAACCGGATCAGCCGGTAACCATGAAGCATGCTCTATATAAGAGACAGATTGGAAACGGAAAAACACAACAATATGAGGCATCAATAAGAAGAATTCTGACAGATCAAGGGCTGTATGCAAGAAAGATTTAGAGTTCTATCAAAATTTAAGGAAGAAGATGATTGAAGATCATCTTCATCAACAGAGAAGATCCAACTTATTTTGTTCTAATCAAGAAGCTTTGAAAAGCTAAGTTAGGTTGGATCAGAAGGATCAGTCTATACAAGAACTGATCAAGAAGACAACATCAAAAGAGGAATCTAGCCGGTAAAGATTTCTGATACTTATTACTCATAAATTCTTGTAGGATCTATTGTTTGATCTGAGATTGTAAGCCTAAAATTATAAAGGCTGAGGTAGGGAAGTGTGCCTTAGGTAGGACTTGTGGAATGTATGAGTTGTAAGCTTAATTATAAAGGCTGAGGTAGGGCTGAGGCCTGAGGTAGGATTCAGGGAAGAATCTGATGTAGGACTTGTGTAAAGTCTTAGGTGTAGGAACCATTTTGGGTTCTGAGTTTGTAAGATCTACGGATCTGAGCCAGTGGAAGGAAGTTAGGCTGAATCCAGTTATCTACTGGATAGGCGAAGGGGGAAAGTGGATGTACCCATATCTTGGGGAACCACTTTAGATCAGGTGTTTGCTGTGTTGTATTTAATTTTTGTAGATATAATTATTTTGTGCTAAAAGAAGTTACAAATATCTGTTTGCCTAAAAATAAAAAAGACACAAAAAGATTAGAACCTATTCACCCCCCTCCCCTCTCGGTGTTTAGGCTCTTGAAACAAAGTCTTTCATATGGCGCTTCAGTAAGGCATTCCCTTGGAGTGGGGGTGATCTTGGAAAGCCCCCAGGGAACGAGAATTAAACAAATGGTTGTGAGGCACTTCCCCATCACAACCAATCTGGTCGAGTACGAGGCAGTGATTGCAGGGCTCCGCCTGGCCAGGGAGCTGGGAGTGCATGATGTGTAGGTCCTCACTAACTCCATGGTGGTGGCATCCTAGATCAATGGGGAGTTTGAGGTAAGGAATCCTACCCTTCAGTTATATTTGGCAAAGGTGAAGGGGTCATCGGCACGTTCCAGACCTTCTCCGTCTGACACGTGCCCAGGGAGGAGAACGAGTAGGTAGACCAACTAGAAAAGCATGGTCCCCGGGTGGGGGGTACCATCACCGACCTTTTTTCCCCTTTCATCGAAGAAGGTGAGCTAATGGAGGTTTATCAACACCCCTCGTGGATGGACCCATTCACAACCTTCCTTTCCACTAGGGAATATCCAGAGGGGATTGATAAGAAGGAACTCAAGTATAAGTCGGCGTACTATCTCGTGCACGATGGGCAGCTGTACTAAAAGACTCTCTGTAGGATGTTGGCATGTTGCGTTGCCGAGAGGGAGGTCCAGAGGATCTTTGAGGAGGTCCACTCCAGGGAGTGTGGGAGTCACTCTAGGAGTCGGACCCTGGAAGGGAGGACCGTCAGGCAAGGGTATTTCTGGCCTACCCTGGGCCATAACGCGGCCTAGTTCACAAAAGGTTTCACAAGTGCCAGTTATATGCCCCCCTCAAGTTGCAGTCGGCCCAACGTCTCAGAAGTATTACGCCCCCCTGGCCCTTCACAATCTGGGGAATGGACTTGGTAGGGCCTTTCCCCCAGGCCAGCGGGCAGAGGAGGTTCTTACTCGTCATGATAGATTATTTTTCTAAGTGTTTGGAGGTGAAGGCACTGGCTATGGTGACCTCCCAGGTTATCAGGAATTTTGTTTGGGGGGAGATCATCTGCCGGCATGGGTTGCCGCAAGCCATTGTCACGGACAAAGGGCCTTAGTTTGCCAGTACCGAGTTCATCAGCTTCTGCGAATAGCTCGGGATTGATCTCGGATTTGACTCTGTCCATCACCCTTGGAGCAACGGGCAGGTGGAGATGGCAAAAAAAATCATAGTGAACCTCCTGAAGAAAAAAATTGAGAACTTAAAAGGTAGCTGGGTGGAGCAGCTCCCCTCGGTTCTTTGGTCCCTTAGAACCACCCCAACACCATCATGGGAGAAACCCCCTTCAAGCTTTCCCATTTATGTGAGGCAGTGCTTCCAATCGAATTCAAAGTCTGAATGCCTCGTGTGATCGAGGCAGAGGCCGGTAGGTAAGGAAGGCAAGTTGAAAATGAAGAAGAGCTGTGGCTCTCCCTTGACATGGTAGAGGAGGTACACGACCTCTCTGCCATCCGCCAGGAGGAAGTGAAAAGAAGATTGGCTATGTATTTTGACAAGCATGTCAGAGTCAAACAATTTGCGAAAGGGGACTTGGTCCAAAAGAAGGTGGATGCTGTGGGAAGGTCAACCGCTGTGGGAAAGCTCAACACTAACTAGGAGAGTCCGTACATTGTAAAAGAAACATTAAAGTCAGGAGGGTATCACCTCCAGAATGTGGAGGGCGAGACCATAAGTCTCACCTGGAGCGGTGATGACATGAAACGTTTTTTCCCCTGAAGCCATGTAAGTAATGTTCTTTTTCTACTGAAACTTGATGTGCCAGTGCTACCGTTGTGATTTATGAGAATGGGTGAAGTGTTCATTTGACAGACCCCGAGCAGATCTCGCTGTCAGGCTCTCACCTAGCTGGCAGGGATGGATGTCACTCGAGAGTGCCTTCCCAGACCCCGAGCAGATCCCATTGTCAGGCTCTCACCTAGCTGGAAGGGATGGATGTCACTTAAGGGAGTCTACCCTAGACCCCGAGCAAATCCCACTGTCAGGCTCTCACCCAGCTGGCAAGGCTGGATGTCACTCGAGGAAGTCTACCCCAGACCCTAAGCAGATCCCGCTGTTAGGCTCTCACCTAGCTGGCAGGGCTGGATGTCACTCGAGGGAGTCTACCCAGACCTCGAGTAGATCCTGCTGTAAAGCTCTCACCTAGATGGCAGGGCTGGATGTCACTCGAGGAAGTCTACCCCATACCCCGAGCAGATCCTGATTTCAGGCTATCACCTAGCTGGCAGGGCTGGATATCACTCAAGGGAGTCTACCCAGACCCCGAGAAGATCCCGCTTTCAGGCTCTCACCTAGCTGGAAGGGC
Source organism: Platanthera zijinensis (assembly GCA_039513925.1). Classification (NCBI taxonomy): domain Eukaryota; kingdom Viridiplantae; phylum Streptophyta; class Magnoliopsida; order Asparagales; family Orchidaceae; genus Platanthera; species Platanthera zijinensis. Next base: position 78,088,060 of record CM077085.1, on the reverse strand, counting down.
TGGATATCACTCGAGGGAGTCTACCCCAGACCCCGAGAAGATTTCACTTTCAGGCTCTCACTTAGCTGGCAGGGCTTGATGTCACTCGAGGGAGTCTACCCAGACCCCGAGCAGATCCCGCTGTCAGGCTCTCCCCTAGATGGCAGGGCTTGATATCACTCGAGGGAGTCTACCATGACTCTGAGCAGATCCCGGTGTAAGGCCCTCACTCGCTAGCAGGGCTAGATGTCAATAGAGGGAGTCTACCCTAGACCCCAAATTGATCCCGCTGTCAAGCTCTAACCAAGCTAGCAGGTCTTGATGTCACTCGAGAGAGTCTACCCTAAACCCCGAGCAGATCCGGCTGTCAGGTTCTCACCTAGCTAGCAGGGCTGGATATCACTCGAGGGAGTCTACTCTAGACCCCAAGCAGATCCTGCTGTCAGGCTCTCACCTAGCTGACATGGCTAGATGTCACTCAGGTGGGTCTACCCCAAACCTCGCAGATCCCGCTGCCAGACTCTCTCCTAGCTAGCAGGGCTGGATGTCACTCAAGGGAGTCCTACCCTCTCCGGATGTTACTTGAAATGATTGTCCTCTTCCAAGGATAGGGAGGAAAGTCCTCACATGCGAGTCTGAGCTCGCAGAATTAGCTCGGTAGAGGGGTGACGAACCGAGCACTCGACATCCACTAAAGAAAGCGAGCTCCAGCAGTGCAGTCCCCCCTTTCAGTTTTACTTGTGAAATTTTTAACAATTCTGGCTTGACATTGGCAAGAAAGGAGGCAGCTCGAGAATCAGTTGGGTGGTGACAAGCCCGGAATGGTGAGTGCTCCCCTCCCAGTTTGCCTAGAGGTGGCGATCTCTCAGGGTCTACTCACGGGTATGAGTCTTAACATGCATTCTAACGGCAAGTCCTATCCCAAACGAGGGTTCCCAAGGAGGAGAACTCACGGCCGCATGCACCACGGAAAGATAATTCAAGAAAAATAAGATAGAAAAATTCACTCTTCATTTAGTACAAGGCTTGTTACAAAAGGGGAATTCACCTAGGCGAGGTTACAAAAAGAAGCGGGGGGGGGGGGGGTGAGAATTACAAGAAAAAAATGGTCAGCTCTCGCCTCCTCCGCCGGATTGGCAATCTCCGCCTGCCCCACCTGAGAGATCATCCTTGAAGTCCTTCCCAACTTCAACCTGCACAATGAAACTCAAACTTCTATCAAATACACATTGATGCATATCACTGACTAAGTTGTGGCTTCTCCTAATCTAGTACACATTTTCCAATGTACCCAACAGTCTCCCCCTATTTGGAGAAGTCATAACCCTTAGTCAAAGATATACATCTCTAAAGATAAAACAAAATTGTAATAGAAGAAAAAACATTTCAGAGCAGGTTATTACATAATCATTGTAAACAACAAACACTTAATACTGAACCATATTTCATTAATCAGAAAAACGTTGGTTTACATGAATTTCTTATAGAACAAAAGAAAAAATAATACATTGTTCTATTACAAGAACCTAGCAATCCTATTACTTACTAGGCTCCTTAATAATTATTCCTTTGCCAGACTTGATTTTAGCCTGCATAGAAGGTTCAGCAACCTCAGCTGGCTTTTTTCCTTTTAGAGATTTCTTCTTTAATGCTCCAGCCTTGATCTTCGGTCTTTCAAAATAGTGGAAATATTTGGGGAAGTACTTGCTTGGCTCTTGAGCATTAGCAGGTAGCTTCCCAGCCTTAGCACTTCTTCTATGTTGAAGAATTGCTTCTTATCCTGCATGATATTTATTCCACTCTTGTTCAGAATACCACTTACCCTTGTCATGGGTTTTATCCTTTACAGCTTTCCAGGAAGTAAGTATGATGTTTCTAGAAGTTGGGCTCCACTGCTTAAAATCTGGCTTCAACTCAGCCTGCTCTCTGAATCTCTTCTTGGAAAGTTGAGCTTCCTTCCGAGCTTCTAATGCAGCTTCTGACATTTCAACCTTTTCCAGAATTACATTTTGTGCCTCTGGTGGAGGACTATACATTTTCAGCACTTCTTCTTGAACCATCTCAAAATCAGCTGGGGGGTAGATCACCAGAGCAACTTCAGGCTGATCTCCTTCAAAATATTCAGGTTGTACCCCAGACTCAGCTACATTAGAATCATCACAAAGAGGAGGATATCGAAGAGTAGCTCTTATGCTATTGGTAGTCCATTTAGAATGGTCAAAGCTGGCTTTGACTAGCAACCTCTCCCCCTTTATGACTTCTCTTGCAACATGATCTCTTAAATCTTCTATTTGGAATCTGACTTGATCAGCTATATATTCAGTTCCCTCTTTAAAATAAGCTCTGAATTTTGTCAGGAAAGTTTTAATTTTCTCCTGAGATTCTTGAAATGTTGCTTTGACAGCAGATATATCTTCCTTGATTTGCATGGAGATTTCAGCCTTCAGAGTAGTGCTAGAATAAGAGAGCTTTGTCAATATTTCATGATGTGAATCCTTGAGATTTTCATTCATCCTTAACTGATTCTCCAGTACATATCCCTGCTTCACTTCAATTTCATCCACTTTAGCTTGGATATTTTGATGTTGCTTGGCCAGGAACACCACTACATTACCTCCTTTATGGAAGCAATCTGTCATCTCCTTCTTATTTTGATTCACTTCAAATCTAATGGATTTAATGTCCTGGGGCAACTGAAACTGTAACTTCTTATGAGTTTCATCCATATATTTTTCTATAGTCTGCCTTTGATTATCTAATTTTATTTGCATTTGGACCTGTAAAGAACTGAAGTCCATGCTTGATGTAGATGATGCAGTTCCCAATTATAATGTTTTGTTATTTCCAAAATTCTTCTTCTTTAACACAGACAGCTTTTTTTCTTAGACAATGTGGCTTCTTCATCTTCAAAAGATTCAGATGTACTTTTAATATCAACAGTTTCCATTTCAGCTAGGGTATCCTTTGATAACTCCCCCTCAGTCCTTGGAATTTCCTTTTCTTTTTCAATTTCCTCCCCCTCAGTCCTATAAGTAAGAGGATCAGGAAACAATTCTTCCATTGTAAATTCCTGTTGTATCAGTTCAGAAGGAATAAGATTAGTTTTAAAAAAAAAATATTTAAAAGACTAATACCACTTGAACGACCTTTTTTGTTGTGTAAACAAAAGTGTCCCTTTGAACAATTTTTGAGGAGAATACTATAATACATCACTAGTCTGTGGAGAAGATACTTACTATCTCATTTTGAGCATCATTCTTATCAGTTACTTCAGCTGCAGTGTTGATTTCAGATACAACATCCATTATTGTGTCTGCAGCTAAGTCACTATCCAGGACAACATCATTAATACCTCCCCCTTGGGCATGCAACTCAGTTTCTTTTTCTAGGATTTCTCCCCCTAGTGTAGAGTCAATTTGTTGTTCTTGGGGCTCACAGTCCTTTGCTTGTAGCATGAACATCTTGTTGTTGCTGGTCTTCATCAGAACTGAAGACCACTTCCTCCTCAGAATCATTGGAGGAGTCAGCTTGGACAACCACCTTCTTTTTCTTCTTGTCTTTGTTACTTTGCTCCTTAGGAGCAGGGACTTCCTTTGTTAGAACTCTGTCCCACCTTGACAGTATCCTTACATCAATTTTTCTCAAATGATTTTCTTAGAGCCATTTGCTTGTTTCAGAACATCTTGAATTACTGATGTTAAACATAGGTTGAGGATCCTTCCCAGGTTAGGTTTCTTAAATCCTTCTTGTATTTTATCAAACACTACTGCTGCCCAGTCAGTGTTTATCTTGAATATAATCCTCACCAAAAGATTGAATATATGGGCAGAAATCCGATCATGTCCATCTGTTTTGCAGATAACCACTTTGCCCACTACTTCTGAAAGAAATTTTCCTTGGAAATTAATCCCTTTTCTATTTATAGATGAACCAATCTTAATACTGGGATTCAGTCCACACCAGCTTAATGCTTCAGTTATTTGGGATGGAGTAATTTCGTCTGTATCCTTAATCAATGGCAGATGTAGTGCTTTCCTGATTGATTTCAAAGTGAGCTTCACCTGGGTACCTTAAATAGATGCCTTGATTTTCTTTCCTTTAGTGTCTAATGAAGCGGTTGTGTAGAACTCCATGACTTCCTTCTTCCAAATTTTGGTCGGTTCTGAGACCAAAAATTCTAGTCCATTTTCAGAAATTAGGGCAATAACTCCCTGAATTTCGTCAAAAGCAGTTGTGAAACCTTCGCGAACCAGTTCTCAACCTTCATTAACCTTGTCTTCTTGGTGTGGCGCCATTGATGTAAGTACTAGAGGAGAAGAGAAGAGAAGGTCTATGTCGACAGAAGGTGTAGATTCAAAAATTCTGATAGCGTAGTCGACCAAATTTTGGCTTCACCTATTTATAGTACTTGAGTCAAGGGCAGATAAAAAGTTGGGTTTAAGTCGACAAATCAGTTTTTGTGTCGACAAAAATGACCTAGGTCTTGACAGAACTTAAGTTAAGTCGACAAAACGTATTTTAAGTCGACACATCTATGTGTTGACATACTTGAGTCTGTGTCGACATACTTGCATCTGTGTCGACACAAACAACTTAAGTCTCGACAGAGTTGTGTCGACACCAACTTTTTGTGTCCACACCAATATCCTCACGACTTATAGTCTCGACAAGGTTATGTCGACACCTATTCTCCTGTCGACACAGATACTTTTTCTGTGTTGACACATCTTTTTCCTGTGTCGACACAACATACTGCATGTGTCGACACAACTTGCTTATGTCGACACAAAAAATGTACTTAGACAATTTTCAAGAGAAATTTGGTGCTTACTGATGTTACTCATGTAAACTTATGTTAACCTATTCTAGGTTCAACATACCTAATTCAATTTTGAAATTATTTAATTTTGTTTAATCCAGTGGTTTTGTGAAAATATCAGCTATTTGATTATCTATTTTTACAAACTCTAGACTAATATTTTCCTTTTCAACATGTTCTCTGTTAAAATGAATCTTTATTTCTATATGCTTGGTCCTACTGTGTGATACAGGATTCTTAGCAATAGAAATAGCACTTGTACAATCACAAAATAGTGGAATTCTACTTACCTGGATGTCATAATCTTCTAGTTGATGCTTTAGCCACATTAATTGTGGACAACAGCTACCTGCAGCTATATATTCTGATTCAGCTGTTGATATAGCTACACTGGTTTGCTTCTTACTGCTCCATGACACCAGCCTCCCACCAAGGAACTGATAGGTTCTTGTGGTACTTTTTTTGTCTTCTTTGCATGCAGCAAAATCTGCATCTAAGAAACCTGTTAATAGAAAATATCTATTCTTAGGATACCAAAGGCCTAGATTAGGTGTGCCCTTAAGATATCTCAAAATTCTTTTAACTACAGTATAATGAGATTCCTTAGGGCATGCTTGATACTTAGCACAAACACATGTTGCATACATGATGGCAGGTCTACTAGCAGTCAAGTATAGTAGGGAGCCAATTATCCCTCTATACATAGACTCATCAACAGGTTTCCCTGCTTCATCTTTGCATATAGGCATACTTGTTCCCATTGGAGTTTTCATTGTAGAAGCTGAGTCCATACCATACTTCTTAATCAACTCCTTGGTGAACTTAGACTTGGATATGGACAACCCACTCTCAGTTTATCTAACACTAAGTACCAAGAAGAACTTCAGCTCACCCATACAGCTCATCTCAAACTTCCCTTACATAAGTTTGGCAAACTTACTACAAAGGCTGTTTTCAGTAGAACCAAAGATAATGTCATCCACATATATCTGGACTAGTATTATCTTGCCTTTTGATTCCCTATAGAATAGAGTTTTGTCTATCTTTCCTCTAGAGAATTTATTCTAAATGAGGAAGGCAGACAAGGTTTCATACCAAGCCCTTGGAGCTTGTTTCAAACCATATAGAGCTTTCCTAAGCCTATATACATAATCAGGAAAGTGAGAATCTATAAAACCTGAGGGTTGTTCTACATAGATTTTTTCTTTTAAATCACCATTAAGAAATGCTGATTTCACATCCATTTGATATACTTTGAACCCTTGATAGGTAGCATAGGCTAAGAATAGCCTTATTGCCTCCAGCCTTGCCACTAGAGCAAAGGTTTGATCAAAATCAATACCTTCCTCTTTCCTGTAGCCTTTTGCTACCAGTCTAGCCTTGTTCTTGACTATAGTGCCATTCTAATCAATCTTGTTCCTGTATATCCACTTAGTTCCTATTATGTTGTGATCCTTAGGTTTTGGCACCAGTTCCCAGACCTTACACCTTTTGAACTGACTGAGCTCTTCTTGCATTGCATCAATCCAGTTGGTGTCTTGTATGGCCTCTTCAATCTTCTTGGGTTCTATCTGAGACATGAAGCTAGAACATAAAACTGTGTTCATGCTTCTGATCCTTATTAGAACACCCTGACTTACATCACCAATGGTCTGGTGAGCTAGATGATCCTTCAGGTGTCTCCTTGCTTGAGGAATTTTGTCAGCATTATGGCTATCTCCAGTTTCCTCATCTTGATGCTCCATATTTTCTTCTTCTCCTAGAGGGACTTAATCTCCCCCCTAGATAGCTGGCATCTTTATCCTCATCCAGTTTAGCAGGAACATCTTTATTGATGGTCAGCTTGTCCAGCTTATCTGTTAGACCTGTAGAACTAACTGAAGAACTAGACAATTCACTTTTAATAAGCATTGACTCACCAAATACAACATGCACAGATTCTTCTATAACTTGAGTAATCAAGTTGTAGATCCTGTATGCTCTACTATGGTTGTGATACCCAACAAATATCCCTTCTAGGATTCGGCAGCAAACTTAGTTTGGTAGTGTTTACCATTGACTAGTACAAAACACTTACTATCAAAGATTCTGAAATAAGATATGTTTGGTTTTCTACCTTTTAAAATATGGTAGGGAGTCATCTTGTGTTTCTTGCTGATGGAGGCCCTATTGAGCACATGACATGCAGTATTTATTGGCTCAGCCTAGAAGTATTCAGGGAGAGTAGTGTCATTAATTAGAGTTCTACTGACTTCAATTAGAGTCCTATTCTTTCTTTCAGCAACACCATTTTGCTGAGGAGTTCTAGGTGAAGAGAATTCCTGATGAATCCCAAGTTCTTCACAGAATTTTGTCATATGTTCAGACTGAAATTCAGTTCCATGGTCACTTCTGATTTTTACCAATGAGCTATTGTATTCATTCTATATTTGTCTGACAAAAGTATAGAAAATAGTTGGGGTTTCAGATTTCTGTCTCAAGAAGAAGACCCATGTAAATCTAGAATAGTCATCAACAATAACAAGTGTGTATACTTTCCTACTAAGACTATGGACTGGAATAGGACCAAACAAATCCATATGCATGAGATACAAACATCTCTTTGAAACTTTATTGTCAAGTGACTGAAAAGAGGACTTAGTCTGCTTGCCTTTTTTGCAAGCTGAGCACACACCCTCTTTTATGCACTGAACTTAAGGACCATTCCTTACTAATCCCATTCTGAACAGCAGTCCAATTGACTTATAGTTCAGATGAGCTAGCCTCTTGTGCCATTTGACACATAGAGAAGCTTTCTCTCCTACAACCAAACAAATAGGTGAGTTGTTAGACTCACACTCTAGGTTAAGACAATACACATTTCCTTTCTTTGTGCTAGTCAAAATGATCTATTGATCAATTAACCTTTTTACTAGGCACTCCCCTTTGAGGAAAGAAATATCATAACCTTGGTCACTAAGTTGACTTATCCGAATCAGGTTATGTTTTAGACCCTTTACATAAGCCACTTTATTGATTGTAATTGAATCACAAGATATGTTACCAAATCCTTTGATGTTTCCCTTTTCTGATCAACAAAAGATAACTTTTGGTCCATTTTTTATGGGCACATAGTCTCTCAACGTTCTCCTGGTTCCAGTCATATGTCTGGAACAGCCACTATCCAAGTACCATATAGGGGTATGGTCACTTGGATTTACCTGCAACAAATAAAGAATCACTTACCCTTAGAACCCAACTTGCTAGTGGGTCCTAGGTCCTTGTTAGTTCGAAACCTTGTGACTGATCTAACAGGAATCCTACATTTGGTTTTAACACTTAAGTTAAACCAGCAATCCATTGCAAAGTGGCCCACCTTGCCACAACACCAACACTAAAACCTATTATACCTATTCTTAGGTACAAGACATCTTACTTTGTTGTCAGTAGACTTATTAAGTGTTGGTGCTGGAACAACATTTTTCAAGAACTCCTCTTGAATATGATGGGCATGCCTATAGATTGGTCTATTGGCATTAGCACCCTTGCTCATGAAATTTTCATGCTCACATTGACCATGTGTAATGTCATGATCATACATGTTAGTAGGATTCACTACCTTCTTACAGAAAATAGGGGGATTGACAGCTAGAGGCTAAACTGTGGCTTTACTTTTTTTATGAGAATTGGTATCCCTAGTTCTTCCTTTAAAGACTAAACCAGTCTTTCCTTTTTGTGAAACAAAAATATCTATCAAAGGTAAGACTGATTTTGGCTTGGAGAATTTTGCCACTAGCTCTCTCTCTTGCTGAAGTTTTCCCTCCAGTTTATTGATATGATTCTCTTTGAATGAGATTGTGACCATCTGAATAACTATAATGTTTTTTTAATTTGGCAACCTCATTCAGTTTTTGATCCAGTTTTTTTGCTGAATCTGCTGTAGCCAGCTTAAGAGACTCAATCTCTTTGGCCTGCTCTTTAACAAGAAACTTGCTCTTCTTTAGAGCATGCAATAACCCACCATTCTCATTAATGAGTTGGTGAACACCCCCCTCAGACTCAGATCCATCCACTTCTTTTGAAGCAGATGCTTCTGATTCTGATCCAGTAAAGTAATCTGAGATTAGGGGAGAATTGTTTACCTTACTTGGTCTATAATGATCCTGGCACTTATCTTCTTCAGATTGAGCCATCAGCCCTTTACAACAATATTCTTCCACTCCATTTATGGAGTCCATCATCTGTAGGAATTCTAGTTCCTTAGAATCCTCTTCTGTTGAGAAGAGTCCAACATATGCTTCTGCCTCTTCTTCTCCAGATTCTGAAGATGAAGAGTAAGTCCAACTCTTCTCCTTCTGAGCCACTAGAGACTTCTCCTTCTTTCCTTTGACCAGCTGCTTCTTATTGTCCTTTGACTCCTTTCTTTTGTCAGTACAGTTAGCTATGACATGCCCAGACCTGTTACAACAATAACACACAATCTTAGAATTAGATTGTTTACCAGGTTTAGAAGCATACCTGTCCTCCTTAGGTGTTTTCTTCTTCTTGTAGTATTCATCCTTGGAATAGAATGTGTATGAAGGCCTGTTTCTCCATTTCTTTTTCTTCATGAACCTTTGGAATTGTCTTGTGAAGGCAGCAAAGTCTTCATCAGATGTGTGACTATTTGATGTACTTGTTTCAGGAACTCCTTCTGCTTCAGTACTCCTTCTAGGTGCAGAAGGAGATTTTCTCCTACCCTTCCTTGAGTCCTCAGCCTTGAAGGCTACTGACTTTTCTTTATGTTCAGATCTGCTGCCCTTCTCTTCCTCTTTCCTAGCAGTAAGCTGCATTTCATATGAAAGAAGTTTTCCAAAAAGTATAGGTGGGGGTGTGTCAGCCAGTTTGGCCACTTCCCTTATGGCACATATCTTAGTGTCCCAATCCATTGTTAGGGACCTTAAAAACTTGTCATTCAATTAATAAGTACTGAAGACTCTTCCATATGTCATAAGCTCATTCACTATTCTGAAAAACTTTTTATAGCATTCAGCTATGCTGTCAGTTTTAGTCTACCTAAAGCTCTCATACTCCTGATTCAGCATAGACTTTCTGTCCTCTCTGACCTTTTGTGCCTTCCATATAGACAATCAATGTATCCCACATTTCTTTGGAAGTTTTACAGTGCATAATATTCTGGAATGTTGCATCATCTATGTCACTTACAATTATATTCTGAGCTCTTTTATCTAAAGTAGCCAAGATGATTTCATCCTTAGTCATCTCTGAATAACTTTTTGGAGTTTGAATGTTTGCATCAAGAACTGAAACCTTCATTGGGATGAAGGGGTCTTCCTGTACTGTGATATAAATTCTTGGATCAGATGCTTCCATAAATAGCCTGACCCTTTCTTTCCAAATGTCAAAAAATTCTTTCTTGCATATGGGCAATTTCATAGATCCAAATTACTTTTGATTTTCAGTTGAACCCAATTTTGTTATCTATTATTTGCCTTGGTAAAATCCTCTGACTGTTAGGTCAAATTTTGAGTAACCTCCCTCTGATACCACATGAATGACTTTGTTTCAAGAGCCTAAACACTTAGAGGGAGAGGGGGTGAATAGGTTCTAATCTTTTTGTGTCATTTTGATTTTAAGGCAAACAGATATTTGTAACTTCTTTTAGCACAGAATAATTCTATCTACAGAAATTAAATACAACACAGCAAACACAAGATCTATAGTGGTTCCCCAAGATATGGGTACATCCACTTTCCCCCTTCGCCTATCAAGTAGATAATTGGATTCATCGAAACTTCCTTCCACTGGCTCGGATCCGCAGATCTTACAAACTCAGAACCCAAAATGGTTCCTACACCTCAGACTTTACACAAGTCTTACCTCAAATTCTTCCCTGAATCCTACCTCAGGCCTCAGCCCTACCTCATCCTTTATAATTAGGCTTAAAACTCAGACTTTCCACAAGTCCTACGTCAGGCACACTGCCCAACCTCAGCCTTTATAATTTTAGGCTTACAATCTCAGATCTAACAATAAATCCTACAAGAATTTGTGAGTAATAAGTATCAGAAAACTTCACCAGCTAGATTTCTCTATTGATGTTTTCTTCTTGATAAGTTCTTGTATAGACTGATCTTTCTAATCCAACCTAACTTAGCTTTTCAAAGCTTCTTGATTAGAATAAAATCAGTTGGATCTTCTCTGTTGATGAAGATGATCTTCAATCAGCTTCTTCCTTAAATTCAGATAGAACTCTGAATCTTTCTAGCAGACAACCCTTGATCTGTCAACATTATTCTTATTGATGCCTCACATTGTTGTGTTTTTCCATTTCTGATCTATCTCTTATATAGAGCTTGCTTCATTGTTACCGGCTGATCCGGTTCATAACAAACTTCTGACAGTTCTGACAGTGGTGTCAGACCGGTTAGTTATGACAGCTGTCATGTCACCAGTCACGTCACCAGTTCTTTTGTGTCTTTCCAACTCAGCACACAACACTCAGCAGACTGCTTCATATATGTCGACACATATAGGCTAAGTGTCGACACAAGTCTTCTATGTGTCGACACAAATACTCCAAGTGTTGACACAGTCATACTTCTGCTTCTCGACACTGCTTTTTGTTGTATGTGTCGACAAAAGTCCTGTGTGTCGACACCGAAGCTTCTTGTCTCGACATTTCTGTTGCAGACATATAGCATTGAGTGTTTCTCAAATGGCATTGAGTGTGTGTCGACAAAATTCATCTTTGTCGACACAATTACTTCTGAACTCGACATAGCCTCTTGAGAGTTGATGTGTCGACACAAGTCCTGTATGTCGACACAATTGCTTCAGGTGTCGACATATCTCCTTAATGTTGACATAGCTTTAGTTTTTAGTGTCTACACAAGTCCTGCTTCAGATGTCGACACATTTCTGGATGTCGACACGGCTGCTTCTTTAGGTGTCGACAAAGCTCTGAGTGTCGACACAGCTTCTTTATAAGTGTCGACACAAATTATGGGTGTCGACACAACTTACCTGAGTGTCGACACAATTTGCCTGTGTGTCGACACAGCTTGCCTGAGTGTCGACACAAGTTTCCTGAGTATTGACACAGTTTCTTCACAAGTGTCGACACTTGTACTTAGAAAATTTTCCTTCAAATACTTAAACCTGCACAATGAAACTCAAACTTCTATCAAATACACATTGATGCATATCATTGACTAAGTTGTGGCTTCTCCAAATCTAGTACACATTTTCCAATTTACCCAACACCATCTACCATCACCATCCATGAAATAGGGTGAGTGAGTTCTTCCTCCGCTACTTCGACTACATAATCAGCCAAAAAGTTAGCCATTGCTTGGGCCTTGATCGAGAGACGGGGGACGAAGGCGATGTCGAACTCGCTCAGTTCCACCAACAACTTGGCCAACCTTCCCGAATGCTCCACCCCATTAAAGATTTTGCGGAGGGGGTGGCCAGTCACTACTCAGATTGAGTATGCCTGGAAGTAAGGCCGTTGCCTCCGAGCCGAGATGACTAGATCGAAGGCCAGCTTTTCCAAGATGGGATAATGAAGCTCGGCCTTCCTCAACACCCGACATGCATAGTATATGGGGAGTTGCTTCTTCCCCTCTTCCTGAACTAGGACTGAGATCAAGGCCTCTGCTCCAACCCCGAGATACAAGTATAGGTCCTCCCCCTCCTTCGGCCCATGGAGCAGCGGAGCCTAAGTCAATTGCTTCTTAAGGGCTTGGAATGCCTCCTCGCACTCCTTGGTCCACTCGAATTTATGGCCCCACTCAACATTTTGAAGAAGGGAGAACACTTCTCCCCATCCCGGTAGAGAAATCTTCTCAACCCTGCCAGCTTCTCGGTCAACCGCTGCACCTCTTTAGCGTTACGAGGCGCCCCCAGCTCCATGATAGCTTTGACCTTGTCAAGATTTGGCTCGACGCCCGTGGGGGTGAGGAGAAGTCCCAAGAACTTTCCCCTACTGGCCCCAAAGACGCACTTTTGGGGGTTTGGCTTCATCTTGTAGTTGTGTAAGGTGGTGATGGTCTCTTCTAGGTCCTGGAGATGAGAATCCACGTCCCGACTCTTGATCATGAGGTCATCAACATACACCTCCAGGTTCCTCCCCTTCTGCTCTCGGAAGACCTTGTACATCATCTTATGGTAGGTCTCCCCTATATTCTTCAGCCCAAAGGGCATCATCTTATAGCAGTAGCATCCATCCCCCGTGATAAAAGAGACGTCCTTGATGTCTGGGGGGGTGCATCCTTATCTGATGGTAACCTGAAAATGCATCCAGAAAACTAATTATGGGAAAATCAACGACTGAGTCAACCAGCGCGTTGATCCGAGGCAAAGGATAACATTCCTTAGAGCATAATTTATTAAGTAGAGAAAAATCGACACACATACGCCACCTGCCGTCTCCTTTTTTAATCATTACTATAATGGAGACCCAGTTAGGGTATTATATTTCAGATATAAAGCCAGCCTTGAGGAGCTTGGTCACCTCCTACTTGATGGGCTCGGCTAGTTTGTCCGTGATCGACCTCTTCTTTTACTGGATGGGGCAATCCTCTGGGTCAAAGTTGAGGCGGTGGAAGGCGACGTCTTCATTGATCCCTGGCATCTCAGCGGTGCTCCAGGCAAAGATGTCCATGTTCTTTTAAATGCACTCCAACGTCCTCTCCTGATCTGCTGGGGTCAACCCCCCGCTGATGCAGACCTTCTCCACCCTACGCCCGAGGGTGAGAACCTTCATCTCCGCTGATGCGGACTTGGATCCCCTCGGCATTGAACTTCTGGCATTGGTGGAAGGATGAGGGGATGCAGTTGAAGGTGCTGATGAGGGGTCGCCCAAAGATGGCATTATAGCTGCTTGGGGAGTCCACGATCACGAACCTGCAAGTGCGGGACTGCCCCCCCCCCCCAGAGTGACATGGAGCCCCACTCCTTTGACCTCCTTCCTCTCCCCCGAGAACCCAAATAAAGGTCCCTCCGAGTCCAGTACCCTCTTGGCCTCTACCTTCATTTCATCAAATGCCTTCTCAAAAATGACGTTGACCGAGCTCCCATTGTCAATGAGGATCCTGGAGATGGTGAAGTTCTCGACCGCTGTCTGGATGACCAGCGCATCGCAGAAGGGGTCCTCATGGTCTGGCATATCCTTCCTTGAGATGGTGATCTTCTCCTCTAGGGGTGTGGTATGTGATGTGGAGCCAACACTCCTATGGTACATGGTGTGGAGACTTGCCTTGCGAGAAACCTCGCCCCCCCCCCCAAGGATCACTCTGATCTCTCCCCGGGCCCCAACATTGGCCCGGTCCTCACACTTTTCCTCCTCCGTCCGAGATAGGATTTCCTCGATCCGTACTTCCTGGCGGCCATGTTGCTGCTGTTTCTCCCTGTTTCCCCTTATGTCAAATAACTCCAGGCACGTGGTCGTGGCGTGCCCATCCTCTTGATGGAATTCATAGAAGGGCAACTCCACCCTAACCTCCCTTCTCCTCCTCCATGCTGCTCTTCTCCTCTCCCCCATGGCTATAACCATAGTATTGTTCTAGTCGGGGAGAGGTGGTCTCTGGCCTTGCCTCCCACATGGAGGGTAAAATTAGCCCTGGCCTCCCTGACGGTTATCCCCATATGGTGACCTCTCTATATCCCTTGGTCTTGCCACTCCAGCCTCCAACCTAGCTGATGGTTCGGCGCCTGACGCCCCCACATGGTTGCTGTTGTTGATGATGTTCCCTCTGCCAGGGTTCAGCTCTCCTCTCCTCGTATCCTCTGCCACTTCTTGGACTCTCTTCCTCCGTGGCCCACCTTGCCAGCTTCGGGGCAAACTCTGGGTTCGACGCTTCCCCATCAACTTCCCTTGCCGCCCTCTCAATTAGCTCCTCAAAAGAGAGGGGCGGCACCCTCTTCAGCTCCATTCGGAAGAAACCCTATTGTAGCCTCAAGGTGAAGGCCATCATCAGGGTATGCCCTGACATCTCATGGACCTGGGTCACCTCCTCCTAGAACCGGTCCACGCAGATCTCCAGGGTCTCATTCACCTCCTCCTTGATGTTGAACAGGGACTCTGACTCCTTCTTCCTCCTCTTGGAGGTGGTGAACCTCAGCATGAACCCCTTGTGTAGGACCTCGAAGAAGTAAATTGAATTGGCCGGAAACTAGTGGAACCACACTCTCGCCTTCTCCTTGAGAGTGATGGTGAAGAGCCTTGACTTGTACCCATCTGACATCTGCATGATCAAAACCACATACTTAAACCCTTGGACATGATGGACCGGGTCTCCCTTCCCGGCATAGTAAGACATCTCTGGCTCCCTTAACCCCTCCAGAACTGGGCCGGATGATACCAGCTTGCTGAAGGGACTTCCTTCCCCTACTGGGCGAGCTGGAGGGTCTCGTACCCCATTTCGCTGAATCTGCTGTCGCTCGCTGAGGCCTGGAAGAGTACTCGCCTGGGGAGCTCGCAGCCTCTCCTATCCTCCGTAACTTTGTTCCCAGCTCGCCTGTCAGGAGCATCCTCACCGAGAGCTGAGACCGAGAGTACTGGCACCGCTGGAGTCAAGCACTCATCACGTAAACTGAGTACGAACTTGATGTGGTCGAGCAACTCCTGCCTGAAATATTCGAACATCCCCACTATGGCAAGAGGTGGGGGGGGGGGGGAAGTCGGACCTGTCTGTGGCTCGTCCTTCTCCTCAAGTCATCTAGTGTGCTGAAGATTTTCTTTGCTAAACAAGCTCTACGCTCACTGCTCCGAAAATGTTGAAACCGAAAACTCGGTCTCTAGGGAGTTCACCCTTGGGAAGGGGTGATCACACACTTACATCTCTCTCGCGAGCCAAACGACTAAGGAAAAAGAATAGGGAATAGACCTAAGGGCTTGGCGTGGAAGTCCCACCACACACCCAAAAGATCGTAGAATGCTTATCCTCCCTAGCCAAATGCTGAGCTAAGGGTATCTCAGAAAGCACAAGAAGATCAGGGCATAAGAAAAGCATGCCTTCTGAGGTACCCCCTTGGGTCTATTTATAGATTTCTGAAAATGGCCTGCAAATAGCCAACCTCCATTATTCTGGACAGCTATATCCAGCCTAACTGGGCCTACAAACAACATAACTCTGTTGTTCTAACAGGCTATAGGCAGGCCAATAGGGGTAAAATAGTAAAAACTCATCACAAGAGACTGGGTGAGTGGACCTATGGAACCTCCACTTGCCGAGGGCGGCGAGTGCTTGATTGAGCTTGCACTCGCCGCCTCTTCCTAGCTTTTGGCAATTGCGTGACCGGCTTACCTCACTCGCCTGTTGCACGCCGAACCCATGGGGAGAGTACGAGCCAACCCGCACCACTCGCTTGCTTCTCGCCGAGCCCCTAGGGCGAGTGCGAGCTGACCCGCTCCACTCGCCCCTCAAATGATCCATCCCGCTAGGGCAAGCCGGACTTCTGGACTTTTGCAGTTCTGGCTTCTGTCGACCACCGCTCACCAGATATGATGTTGTACACCTGCAATCAAAGAAATAACAAAAAAAACACAGACATGATATATAGTTGTTCTCTAGATTATGTCACAACCCGGATTTTTCTCAACGATTAAATCGTATCAGAGCAAGATAAAATACGTGTCGTGATGCCACGTCGTGCAGGGGATAGCTGCACACCCTCAGGAAAACTCCAGACTTTAGATTTTAAGGAAAATTCATAGTTTAATATGAAAGAAAACCAGTTATATTTAATGGTCGTATCTCTCAGCACAGTGGATCAGTTAGTCCATGATAAAAAAGTATATATATATATATATTTATTCGCAACGGAAAATACTTTAATTAAGTTGTTTTGACATCCTAAAGGAGCATAAGTGTCCCTGAGGGATGAATCATTGTATGCACGACTCTAAGGTTGGTGTAGTATATATAAAAAGATATTCTTTACGCTATAAGGAAAAGTAGTGTCTTAGTTTTGTAAACATGATGTGCATGAGATACATGTAGTAATGCTTTAGGGTTTTAAAATACCTGACATGCAACCTAACATAAAACCTTCCCAGAAACAAGTGAACAACCTCAAATAGGCAAAGTAGCAGTTTTAGTTCATACCCAGCAACATAAGTAAGCCAACAGTGGGTGTCAATAACCTGACACGAACCCACTGGTGAGTATGCATGTCTATACAAAAAGGAAGAAAAACTCCATCACCAGATGATGAACAACAACCTCAACCACCCAGGAGGCCACAAGAAAACTCCACCAGAGGACTAGCCGTCTAACTGGCTACAACCTGAACCTGAGGCATTCAAAGAAAGAACACCTTAGCAACAAAAAAACAAAGGAAGTGGAGCATTAGATTCATAAGCAATGAAAGAAGGGGTACAAACCCTACAACAAAATGCTATCAGTAGAAGAAAAGCATGACAGTAAGAGTAAAACACTGTCAAAAGAGCAGTAAAAGCACACAAAGTGTGAGCATACATAGCAATAAGCTCTGCCAATAAGACTGCAGCAGCACCAAGGCAAACATATGCCAAGAGAAATAGCCATGAGAAAGTAAAGGAACTAATATTCCTAATCTTGGTGAATTATTCACCGTGGTGAAAACCTTGGATCGGAGTGGGCGGCACAGCCCTCACCAACAACCAGACCCAAAAACACTCCAAGGTGAAAACAAATGGTGGCAGCTATACAGTCCACACACCAAACCATACCAACAAACACGGCCTAGGTGGTGGTGGCCACATCTCAGCACACAATATTAACCCCCTACAGAGCCCACAAAAACACACCACCTGCCATAATTTACGAGTCGGCATGCAAAAACTAGCAGATCACCCAACTCCCCCCTAATTAAAAAGCCATACTAATAATTCTAAGGAAACACACAAAACCCATGGCAAAAGCGTCGAGTTCACTCGACGCGGCGCTGAGTGGGTTCACCACACTCAATGCCAAACAGCTTCGGCGTTAAGTGAGGTCAACCCACTCAACGACAAACAACTTTACTGCGGCAACAAGCTTTGGCATTGAGTGAGTCCACTACACTCAATGCCAAAACAGCCATGGCGTTGAGTGAGGTCGACTCACTCAACGCCAAAAGACTTAACTGCAAAAGCAGGCTTTAACGTTGAGTGAGTCCACCACACTCAATTCCAAAATAGCAATGACGTTGAGTGAGGTCGACTCACTCAACACCAAATGACTTAGCCGCAAAAATAGGCTATGGCATTGAGTGAGTCCACCATACTCAATGCCAAATCAGCTACGGCATTGAGTGAAGTCGACTCACTCAACGCCAATTGAATTAGCGGCTGGGAAAGCTGCAGCGTTGAGTGAGCCCACCACAGTCAATGCAAAATAACCACGGCGTTGAGTGAGGTCGACACACTCAACACAAAAATACTTAGCCGTAAAAACATCCATGGCATTTAGTGAGGGCACCACACTCAACGCCGGAAGCCTAATTGTCTAGGCGTTGAGATATGTACACTCACTCAATGCTTTTGACTTAGCCTAATAATCAGCTATCCCGACCCCAGCCCACTCAATGCCACTTATCTAGAGAGTTGGAAAATTAATTCCAATTCCCTCTCCTACCTCTTCTACCCAACCACAGCAATCTAAAAACTTAGACTAAACCTAATTAAGTCCACATCCTTCTTCCTGCTACCATCTGGAAATAACCGAGAGTACATGAGGAGAGGAGAATAAATTAAAGCTCGGACAACTTGAGAAAGCTCTAGCTGGAATGAAACCGCAGCTACCCTAGCTTCTTGGAAGGGAAGAAAACTATTACAGCAAGTATAAAAAGAGTAAAATCAAGCTTGGCAAGAGCAAAAAATTCCACTTGCCTCTACCTCCAGGAAAACAGCAGCTACCTCCAAGGCTTGGCACGGGCGGCAAGATCGGCCACCTGGAAGACCAAAACCGAAGCTTAGAGGAAGAAGAAGAGAATTCTGAAAACCCTAACTCCTAATGACAGCCCTATATCAAGCAAAACTTACCTAGGAAGGAATATCCCGGCGAGAGCAGCTCTAATCTACTGTTACCCGAGCGAAACAAGCCCTAAATCTACAACTATCCGGCGGCCAAAGCTGCAGCTCCTCCGCCTCCCGCTTGCTTCCTTCCGATGTAAGATAACAAGCTGTAGCTAGCTCGGGAAATGGGGATAAATGGGGGGGAGGAGAATAGCTAGAGCTTTTAATGCATACCCTCCCACTAACTCATCCTATAGCTAATAAAATATTAACCTAGCCTAAGCACTAGCAGACTTCATATATAAACCTGCATATATAAAATCAGCCACTAGCTGACACTTATACACATATTTATATATAATCATCCAACTCATACTCTTATGCACATATATGTGTATAATATGCCTATATATAAACTTATATATAAAAACAGCCACATATTTACATATATATATATATATATATCCTGTACATATATATATACTTTTTTAAAAAATAAAGCTATCAGAACCCAAACATATATATATACCTACATATATACATATAAAATAATTGGCTAAACAAACTTATCCTAAAACAAGCACCAGCCTCACCAAGCTCGATCACACAAGGCCATGCATAGCAAACAAGTAGCCACTACCGGTTAACAAACAAACGTTGAAACGACGCGAAAAGCAAATGATCTCGGATTTCGACAAAACTCGCACCGTGGATAAACACCCAAGCTACAAAAACAATGGCGAAATCGAAAACAACATCTGACGATCAAAACTCGGGCTAACTCCTCCCAAAGCCAAAGCACAAGCATTCCCTGAGAGGATCAGCCGAGTCACCAAAACAGACTCCGGATAGCTGGGGAATCTTGCAAATAGGCTACAAATAGGCCACTCAAGGAACCTAAAGAGCTAAGACCATTCTCTAATAATGGCAAAGGCCGACACGCATCATCATAACGCTAAACAAGGATTAAACAAATCATTGAAAAATCGGGGGCGTTACAATCACTCCCCCTAAAAGAAAGTTTCGTTCTGAAACTTTACACACAACCTTTCTAGCAAAAGGGAAAAGAAAAAAACTAACCAAAAGCCAAAAAAGAAAGAGTGCAAACATACCAGGCACAAGTCAGGGAAATAGATGAGGGTAATCCTTCCTCATCGCCGACTCTAGCTCCAAAGTCGCGCATTCCACATCCTAGTTCCTCCACAAAATCTTAACCATATGAATGTTTTTACTCCGCAGCACACGATCCTGAGCCTCTAGAATGCAGACAAGCACCTCCACATATGAAAGATTTGGATCTAATTATGGCACATAATCTAAAACCTGCCTGCCACTCTGCACACACTTCCGTAGCTGGCTTACGTGAAAAACATCGTGTACACTAGTAAAACTCGCTGGCAAATCCAGCCTATAAGCTGCCACACTGATCCGCTAAAAAATTTTAAGTGGCCCCATATACCTCGGGTCCAACATTCGGTTCTTTCCGAACCTCTTGCTCCAATCATCGGGGAAACATTTAAGAACACCAAGTCCCCCACAACAAATTCCAAGCTAGATCTTTGCCAGTTGGCATTCTTCTCATATCGCTCTTGGGCTATCCGGAGCTTCTCTTGAATCAGCTTCACAGTAGTTTCTGAAAGTGTGAAGTTGTCAACCTAAATCACCTAGAGGTAAGGGGTGAATAGGTGAATCGTGTGTCTATTTGTGTAATTAAAATTTTAACGATCTAGCACAATAAATCAAGCAATCACAGAAAGACAAGAAGATTTAAAGTGGTTCCCCAATCTTTGGTGCGTCCACTTTACCTCACCGATCTAGCAAAGCATTAGACTCCGCTACCCCGCTATCTCGGATTGAAAACAATCTTACGCCTCGAAACAAGTTTCGACAAACTCGATCCAAAATGATCTACATTCGAAAGATAAAAACTTCCTACAAACTCGGAGAACAATGCTCCTACACTTGGAGAAAATCTCCTATAATAATAGTAAAGAAATTTTGAATTACAAACAGAATAACTTTCTCAGATCTGGAAAAGTGAATATCTGAATCTTCTTCTTGAACTTTGCGGCTCTTTTAGAAATGTTGAAGAAGATAAGTAGATCTGATCCGAGAAAGCTTTGACCAACTCGATCAAGGATAAGATGAGAATCTTAAACAACAAGTCTTCTTGATCGACAATAGAAGAGTTGATCTGATCGTGAGCGGCGACAACAGCTATAGAGATATGAAATTAGAGATGGCCGACGAGAAGGATTTCGAGTGAACGGACAGCTGCCACTTGCAAAAGATAATTGTTTGGTTTGGTCTTAATGAAAAGACCTTATATAGGATTACTCATAACGGTTAGAAAGGACATTAATGATGACACGTGGACCAATCACGTCAAGTCATTCAAAAATCCGACCGATCTTGACTTAAACAAATTTCTGAAAAAAATTTAGTCTACAGTTCTCGAGAAGTAGCATTAGCTCTCGAGAAATGATTGAATTTCTCGAGAACTAAACTGTCTGTAATTGAACTTATTTTTCGAGACTTTAGGATCAATACTTCTCGAAAACAATCTGGAATTCTCGAGAACTATAGCCTAACTTCTCGAGAACTATGAAGCTGAGTTTCTCGAGAACTGAGGACTTCTCGAGAATTGAGGACTTCTCGAGAACTGATCTGGACTTCTCGAGAACTAAGAATTAGAAAAACAATTCTTGAAACTTTCTTAACTTCCCGAGAACTACTCTGGGACTTCTCGAGAACTAAGAGTCGAGCTTATCGAGAACTGAAACGACTTCTCGAGAACTAAGAGATACTTCTCGAGAGTCATACTTGGAACATTTTCTGAACTGAAACAGCTAAACTTCTTGAGAACAAAACTCCTGTCTCTCGAGAACTTCTAACTCTACTTCTCGAGAACTGAAAGGACTTCTCGAGAAGTGGACTTAGAAAATTTTTGAACTTTTTAGGAAAAAAGTTTTTCTTCTCTTCAAGGGTCAAAATTTCATTCCATGGTCCAAATGTTTGAATATGAAGTGTATCCCAATAGAGAGACTACACATGAGTCAACACCTTGGATCACACAGTGAAGGATTACACTGTATGGTCCTGTGTTCATGACCCACTGTAGGCTGATATTGGTCTTCAGTTAGTAATGATGATCTGCAAACTCACAACTTAAACAAGATATCAAATACAACTAAATTCATCTTAGTTCAAGGGTGACTTCATGCAAATCTGGGTTATTGTGGATGGAATGCCCAACAATATCCCCCTTTTTGTAGAAGTCAGAACCCTCTACACTAAGGTGAATTATGACAATTAAGAAAGAATTGGAAATGAAAATTTAAACTAAGGCAATAAGAGATTAATTGAACACAATTAGGCAAAACTGGAAATTGTATATAAGTAATGTTTTAGATTTCTTAATCAACAACCATTTCAACAAAATTCTCAAGAATAACTCAACAAAAGTGCATTCTTTGCTCTAAGGTTGTCTGTCCTGCTTTTCCTGCTACCTTCTCTAATAGTTCAATGGTTTGGGATAATACCTTGGGGGCTTTAGAGGAGCTTTAGGATTATTCTTTCTATATTCCCTATCATATATCCTCCTTTTGGTCATGGACTTTTCATATAATTCCCACTCAACTGAGCTATAGTGTAGATTTCTATTGTCATTATAGTCCATTACCAACTTAAGAGTATCAAGAATTAAAGATTTGGAGATGGGACTCCAGACTTCTGCAAATTCTTGGGCTTTCCTTTTATCTGAATCAACTTTGGGAATGCTTCTGCTGGAAGATGGCCCTTCTCCATATTTCCTCTTCTTAGAAGTGTTGATCTCTGGTAAATCCTGAGTAATAATGTCATCCCATACCTTGTAATAAGAGGCTGGAGGAGGATCCTGATCTTCTAGCCTAAGAGAGAAGCGGGACATTTGATGTTGTTGCATTTGAGTTGGCACCTGACTAGGCTGTCCATCAACAAGAGGATTCAAATGATGAGGAATAATATTGGGATCAGCCTAAAAGTGAGGGAAAATCTGATTGTGCATCCAAACTGTGGTGTCATAAGTATTGAACTTCACTGACTGGATTTGAGCTAAAACATTCTTTTTGATTTCAGAAATTTTATCAGCCCAGAGAGTGTTTGCATCTGCAGAAAACTTATCCACATGTTTGATTACATGTTCTTTCACCAGGCTCTCCCCCTTTCTGAATTCTACAAGGAGTTTTTCTATGGCTTCTTCCTTGAAAGTACCAACTTCCTCACAAACCTTCATCACATGTTTTTGAGCATTCTTTTCTAATTCAATCTAATTATTAGCAAGAGTCAAAGATTGTTCCATAACCTTACCAACACTAGTAATAGTGTGATCTATGGCTTTGTCACCAATTTGAAATAAGCTCTTGAGAGAGTCAGTGTTGTGTTGGATCTCAGCAAATCCCCGACTCATTTATTTTACCAAGGAAGCCACCTTGTCTTGCATCACTTTCAGAGAATCGTCAAAATGTTTCCTTTGATCAGAGAGCATTTGGCATATCTGTATAAGAAGTTCTGAGTTGGAAGGGGTAGCAGCAGTAGCTACAACATTAGAAGAGGTAGAGGCAGAGGCAGAAGCAGTAATAGTAGCAGGAGGAGGGGCTTTCCATAGAGGTATCTCTTCAAGAATCACTGAGCTTATAGCTCTGGTAGTCTGAACAAGGGTAATATCAGCCTGATCAATGAATATGGGGATGGATAAATCTAACTTCCTCAAGGGAAGATCAGCAGGCTAAGGCGATATTCTTGATTCATCAAAAAGAAGAATAGTCTCAGGGATATCTTACTTGGCAGAAGTGGATTGAGCAGGAGGAGATTCTGGTAAACTGATAGGAGAAGGAGAGGGAGCTGGAGAAGGATCTTTTGAATGTTCTTCTGCTGGTTCTGTAACACCCCAAAAAGACCCCAAAGGACTCAAAATGATTTTTGAGGTACAGGACATTTTACACGGCCTGGGACACGGGCGTGTCCCAGGGCGTGTCGGGGGTACACGGCCTGGGACACGGGCGTGTCCCAGGGCGTGTTCAGGTTAGTCGACGATTGGGAGTCGACGATCGTCGAGCCTGGGACACGGCCTCCGACACGGGCGTGTCCCAGGGCGTGTTCGAATTAAATTTCGAAATTGGCCTGTTCGAGTCAGAATAGTACACGGCCTTGAACATGGCCGTGAACACGGGCGTGTCAGGTGGGACACGGGCGTGTCCGATGCCGTGTTCCGACCCGTGTACTGGGTGCAGCTCGATGAAGCAGGTTTGACACAGGCGTGTCTTAGGTTTGACACGGGCGTGTCAGGTTCGACACGGGCGTGTCGATGCCCGTGTTTTGCAGTCGGTTCAAACTGCGTGTGCCGCTTAAGGGTACACGGCCTGTGACACGGGCGTGTCACAGGCCGTGTCAGCCAAAATTTGGGTTTTTTGGGCAGATCGTGGCCGTTCAGATTCTCTCTTTAGATCCAAGGGCTCAGGTGATTCCTGGCTGGATTAAATTCGTCAAGGAAGAAGTCATTCTTCATTTGTGCTTAAGGAAGAGAGAAAGGAGGAAAAAGAAGGAGGAGGAGAGCAAGCCACCGGCGGAGTTCCCGTGGTCTGATTCGTGATCCGAAGCCGGCGTTGTGAAGGCAAGGCTGCTGCGGTTCTTTCTCACCGGCTAGTTTTCGATGGCTCCGAAGAGATCGACAAGGGTAACGATCTCCCTCCTTGGACATGTGAAGTCCTTCTTTTCTGCATTGCATAGGGAAAACCCTTCCCCGCGAGTGTGCGGTGGGTGGTGGTGTCCCTTGGGGTAGATATGTGAAGTCCCCCTTGTTAGAGGCCGGAATTGGAGTACGGCTCTAGGCATGCTGTGTGAAGCCCATCTGGATATGTTCTGGATTGGTGATGCTTGTTTGCATATCGGAGAAGGCTCCGTGATTATGGCTTGTGATGCCTTGTTCCTACCTGTTGCTTGGTGCGGCAGGAAGTACTGGATGATGTCCAGGAAATGAAGAGGGTTGGATGCAACTCTTGTGGCCGTGTGATGCCACTTTGTGAGTGGTTGAGCCGTTGGGCTGCAACTCGATGAAAAGGCAGATTGCTGAACAGGAAAGGTGAAACCGACCCGCGCCTATAAATAGCCATGGATACTTCCGTATTCGAGGTGGCACGGCGACTTGAGCAACGGGGGGTGGCTGATCCGTACCTGCGTTAGGTCCGTCCGACTTGGAGCCTGGTTATAGGTTTTGTTGGAGCGCCTAATGAGAGTCTTAGGCCCGCGCGCCGGAAAGACTAGAATGCTCAAATACCGTGTAGACGGTGGTGTTGACCCTGGTATTCCAGTACACCAAGAATGTGCCCTGAGTGCACGGACTGTCGGGCCGTGTGGCCGATAGTTGTGATGGCTTGAATGTGCCTGCGCGCACATAGTTGCTATTTGATGATGCCATGCTTGCAGGGAAAGAATGCTCATGCCCCGAGAAAGGGGTAGGATTGTTATAATTGGGTCAGCTGAATGCTGACCGTTGCATTGTTTGCCACCGGTTGGGTGGATTGTTCCCGTGCAGGTGCTGGAGAGCCAAGTGGTAAGTGATGGGCTGAAGCCCTACTACTGTTGCTGCTGCTGCTGCGGCTAGCCCTTGAAGGATAAGCGAATGTTTTGGTTGTTCTCTTTTACTCATGTATGGCCGGCCTGCGCGCCGAGCTTTGTAAAACATGTTGTATGTAAAGAGGAACTGTAAGGCCTTAAGGCCAAACCTTTGTTGTACATTCCATGGTTTTATATATAAAGGTGGTTTTATATATTGGAAATTCCGGTTGAGAGTTCAAAGTTGTAACTTAAAGCTTCCGCTAGAATGCTCTGAGTTAGGATTCGTATGGTTTGGTATTACCCTGTGACCTCACCGTCTGTTTGTGACATATAGTGTGGGGCCCCGGCCGGACCTTCTACTATACGGTAATTAACGGATGGGGTCGTTACAGGTTCCTTGTAGAGGGGAGGAACATTTGAGGTGAGTTCTTCCACCATTCTGTTAATGGCTTCTGCAGTGTTTTGGAGGGTTTCTTGGACTTGAGCATCTGGAATGGTATCTTCTGGAGAGAGTGCCACTGGGGACTTTGCTGGAGAGCTGACATGACTTCTGATTGGAGATCTGCTTGCTGATCTTACTGGAGAAGGAGGATGAGGTCTGATAACCGAAATAGAGGCTGCAGGCTCCCCCAGAGTTACTACACCAGATGGTTCAGCAATATGATGATAGGAGGGAGATGTGGTCCTGACCTCAGAGGCAAAAGCTGCAATTTCTTTAGCTAACTGCTTTGGATTTTTCAGCTTGAGTTCCCATCTTTGGATGGAGGCCAATGAGATCTTTTTCAAGTGGTGAACTGGAGTGCCTTTAGAAAGTTTGAATGTGACTGGATCAATCTCACTCAGCAATAAAGAGATTATCCTTGCAAATTTTGCATCCTTAATGCTGTCCCTAATCATCTCAAATACCATCATGCCAAATTGAAATTTCTTTCTACAGACTATAGCTGTCATTACTCCAAATAGATCATTTGTTACGAAACTAATCGACCATGTTTTACACCACAAGATTTTTCCAATTATGTCTGCCAGAAGTTTTCCTACATCATTAAAAAGATTTCTCCTTAAAGAGTTGAATTCCTTAAAAACTCCACAGAAGGAGTAAGTCCTATCATAATCTTCCAGAGTTAGGTCATCCTCTTCATCCACAATGGGCATCTTATGAAGCTTTGAAACTTTGTTTTTATCCAACTTGATTTTGATCCCTTTTACTTTTGTTTTCAAAATCTTACCATTCCTCCTTACCTTTGCATTTCTGAAGATTTCTTCGACATCTGGAAAATCAATCCTGCAGGGTTCTGATAGAACGAACATCAGTCCGGCCGTGTCCAGGAGAAGAAGCAAGTTTTGGAAATCATCTGAAATGTCTGCAATTCCTTTGACGACTAGTTCACTGCCGATTCCTATCTTCGAACTGTGCTCCATAGACACTGATGGCGGCAACGGATGGAGTGCAGGACGATGGCTGCGACGAAGCTGTCTATCGGCGGAAGACGAAGAGTTTTCGAGAAGAGGAAATTTGAAATGTCGGTTGATTTGGGATTTCTAAAGTATTATATATATATATATATATAATCCTAGTAATGTCAATTAAGTGTCTAATTAATCTAGGATTAGGGCTTAAATCATCGGGTTTTCGAAATAGAAGAAATTTATTAGAAGTAGAAAAGTAAATTAGCATTTCTCGAGAAGTTGGGTATAGTTCTCGAGAACTGCAAGGGGACTTCTCGAGAAGTAATATACTGGTTCTCGAGAACGGAAGAAGCTTTTCGATAGACAATTCAAGGTTCTTGAGAACTGAGAAAACTTTTCGAGTGATAAGTCAAGTTCTCGAGAAGGAGTATGAGTTTTTGAGAATGAATTTGTAACTTTTCGAGAAGTAGACAGAGTTCTCGAGAACTACCTTCCTCTTGAGAAATTTCTGACCTGTTTGAAGTATCCTCGATTTTGTAGCTTTGAACTGATCTCCTGTGACTTATCCTTCTTTGTTCAGCATCCCAAGTTCAGTTTTGAAGAAATTGAACTTGGTCTCGTCCAGCAGCTTCGTGAAAATATCTGCAACTTGCCGATCTATTGGCACGTACTGCAGGTCTATATCCCTTTGCTCCACGTGCTCCTGGATGAAGTGATATCTGAGCTCGATGTGCTTTGTCCGGCTGTGTGAGACTGGGTTATTTGCGATTGCGATTGCGCTGGAGGAGTCACAGAATAATGGAATGTATTTGATCTTCATATTGTAATCCTCTAGCTAGTTATTTAGCCAAAGCAACTGTGCACAACAACTACCGACATAAATGTATTCTGACACGGCCGTTGAAATTGCGACACAGTTTTGCTTTTTGCTGCTCCATGAAATATGCCTTCTTCCAAGGAACTGACACATCCCAGAAGTTCTTTTCCTGTCATCTTTGCTACCTGCAAAGTCTGCATCTGAGAAACCAATTAGTTCACTGTCATTACTTCTTGGGTACCATAAGCCAAGATTCGGTATACCTTTAAGGTATCTCAAGAACCGCTTTGCAGTAGCATTGTGAGATTCCTTACAGTTCACTTGGAATCTAGCACAGACACATGTGGAGAACATTATGTCTTGTCTACTGGCAGTAAGGTAGAGCAAGGATCCAACTATGCTTCTGTATTTGGTTTCATCAAAAGGTCTCCCTTTCTTATCCTTGTCTAGAGACATAGCTGAGGCCATTGGAGTCCTCATAGAGGTTGCACTCTCCATTCCAAATTTCTTAATCAACTCCTTGGTGAACTTCGTCTGTGAGATGAAAATTTCATCTTCAGATTGTTTCACCTGAAGTCCTAAGAAATACTTCAGCTCGCCCATACTACTCATTTCAAACTTACCTTGCATAAGTTTAGAGAACTTTTTGCAGAGGTTGTCGTCTGTAGAGCCAAAAATAATGTCGTTGACATAGATTTGCACTAGCAAAATCTTTCCTTTAATTTCCCTAAGAAATAATGTCTTGTCTATCTTTCCCCTTGTCAACTTGTTCTCGAGGAGAAAGGTAGATAGCGTTTCGTACCAAGCTCGAGGAGCTTGTTTCAAACCGTACATCGCTTTTGATAATAAATAAACATAGTCAGGAAAATTCGGATCAACGAAACCTGGGGGCTGTTCCACGTACACCTCTTCCTTTATGTCACCATTTAGGAAGGCGGACTTCACGTCAATTTGGTAGACAGTGAATTCCTTTAGTGCAGCATAAGCCTGGAACAGTCTCATGGCCTCAAGTCTTGCCACTAGAGCGTATGTCTGGTCGAAGTTGATCCCTTCTTCTTGACGATATCCTTTGGCGACGAGTCTGGCCATGTTCTTAATGATTATCCCATTCTCGTCCAACTAGTTATGGTAGACCCATTTCATCCCGATGATATTCTTACCTTTGGTCTTGGAACAAGCGTTCAAACTTTGCAGCGCTTGAACTGATTCAATTCTTCTTCCATGGCCAAGATCCACGATGCGTCTGAGTTTTCTTCCTCAAACTTCTTTGGTTCAACCTGCTATAGAAAACTTAGATAGAGATTCTCGTTAGTTGTACCTCGACGAGTTCTGACAACATCCTGGGGATCTCCTATGATTTGGTCCATTAGGGGATCCTTCATATGTCTGAGCTCTAGGTTCCTCGCATTTGGAACTTCTTCAGCAACTATAGTGACTTCATCAACTTGGACAGTATTTTCATCTTGATCCTCTACCTCTCCAATAGGGGTTGGAGAGGTGATCTTGATGAACATTTCATCTTTACCTTCGGTCGATTCATCCAAGCAGATCTCTTTAAGGCTTGTACCTTCAGCTTCAACAAGCACACTAGACGATTTGATTTGCAGCAAGCTCGTCTTATCAAATACAACATGTATGGATTCCTCTACAACCAGAGTTTTTCTATTGAAAACCCTATATGCCTTGATATGGATACTATATCCTACAAAAATACCTTCAAAACTTTTCTCACTAAACTTAGTAATATGATACTTACCATTATTAAGTATGAAGCATTTGTAGCCAAAAATTTTAAAATGTGAAACTGTTGGTTTCCTGGCTTTTAGAAGTTCATAAGGTGTCTTATCATGATTCTTGTTTATGAGGGCTCGTTTTGGAACATGGCATGCAGTGTTGACGGCTTCAGCTCAAAAGTACTCCGGTAGTGAAGCATCACTAAACATGGTCCTGTAGGCCTCTATGAGTGTTCTATTCCTTCTCTCAGCTACTCCATTTTGCTGTAGAGTACGAGGAGAGGAAAACTCATGAAAGATAGCTAGGCTTTCACAAAATTCTGTCATGGCCCCAGATTTGAACTCCGTTTCATATTCACTTCTGATTTTAACTACGGAACAGTTTTATTCATTCTGGACCTGCCTACAAAAATTTGTAAAGATATCAAAGGTATCTAACTAGTGTTTCAGAAAGAACACCCACATAAAATGCGAGTAGTCATCAACAATTACAAACGTATAATCCTTACCTCCGAAACTTCTAACTTGCAGTGGACCGAACAAGTCCATATGAAGTAGGTGTAAACACCTATTAGAGTTTTTGCCTATAATGCTTTTAAAGGTAGCCCTTGTTTACTTGCCTTTTACGCATGCATGACAAGATCTCTCTTTGACGTGCTTGACATTTGGGGCATAACGTACTAAGTTCTGGGAGAATAATTTATTAATAGTTTTAAAATTAATATGTGCTAGCCTCTTGTGCCATTGGTCGCCAAGAGATGCACTATCTTTTGGCAAAAGACACACTGGTGTAGAAGAATCTATACAAATGAAATTTAAACAAAACATGTTCCTGCTTGTAGTGCCTGATAGAATTTTTTCCATATTGTCAACAGACTTTATCAAGCACTTGTCAGCGTGGAACTCAACTATGTATCCTTTGTCGCGTAGTTGACTTATGCTTATGAGATTGTGTTCCAATCCCTCAACATAAGCTACATCCGAAAAGGATACATTACCGTTAGTGATCATACCGTAGCCTTTAGTTATCCCTCAGTCTGAACCTCTAAAGATGAACTTTGATCCGTTGCAGACTGGAGTGAAATTCTGGAGTAGGCTTCTTGTCCCAGTCATGTGCCGAGAGCATCCACTGCCCAAGTACCAGATTGGCATTTTGGTGGCCTTTGGACATACCTGCATTCATGATCACTTTGCCTTAGGAACCCAAACATGTTTGGTTCCTTGGTATCGGGTTAGAACACTACCCCTACGAAGATTATCATTCTAAGTGGTCAATCTCATGTTGCCAACTTGAGGAGTAGTAACCTTCCTTGTATTAAATCAACAATCGATGGCAAAATGACCAATTTTTCCACAGCACAAACATTCAAACCTATTGTATCTTTACCTTACGTACTCCTGCTTGATGTCTTGAGATGGTGGTCTAGCAGGGATAGCACTCTTGGAGGAGGAGGCTTCATGATGATGGCAATCACATGACTTCTTCTCCTTCAGAGGCCTTTCCTCAACGGGCTTTACTTTAGGTGCTTTCTTGAAGTTGTGGCCATGATTATAAGGACTATATCCCTAAAGAATCACTTCTTCATAAGGTGCCTTAAAGACACTCTCACCAAAGTTCTGAGGGCAAGTCCATCCTTGGTACCAAGACTTTGGCTCTACGTAAGTAGGTCTGGTCAAGTGACCATAGGACGAGTCCAGATCAAACTTATTTGTTTGAAAGATGACTTTCTTAAATACAGTCTTATCTAGAGGGGCTTTCCCCTTTTCTTTGGCCAAGGCCTTCTTGGCGGCCTTATTCTTCCATTAAGCCTTGTTTCTCCTAAAAGATTTACTAGGAGCGGAAACATGGCCTAGTACAGCTCCTTTGGCCTTAGCTGAGAATTCATCAACGAGTGGAAGAACTGTCTTAGGCTTAGAGTAACTTTCAACAAGTTTCTTCTCAGCATCGAGATGTTTTTCCAACTCTTTGATGATTTCATCTTTAAGGTCGAGGTGCTTAAGAGCTTGATTGTATTCTTCCATAGCAAAATTGAAGTTCTCTTGAAGAGAGTTAGTCTTAGCGACTTCTTCTCTCAAGCTACTCTCAATAGCCTTTAGAGACTTAATCTCTTTAGCCTGAGTTTTCACGACTTGGCGACATTTGTCGTAAGTCATGATCAACTCCTTGTACTTTGCCATAAGTTCCAACTCATCGTCAGAAGAGCTGTCCTCATGATCATGCTAAGAACTTTCAGATTCAAATAGAGAAGTGTGAGATTTTACCTCCCCAGTAAATTGGGGCTCGTGTTCGTCATCTGATTGAGCCATGAGCCCAAAGTAGGCTTCCTTTTCTTCACTCGACTCAGATGAGTCGGAGTCGCTGAGAGATTTTCCCTTCTTGGCCAACAGGCTCTTCTCTGTCCTCTTCTTGTGGTATGATGACTTCTTTTCCTCTCTTCTGCCACCCTCCTTCTTCTTGTGGGGGCAGTCAGCTATGACGTGACCTGGTTTGTTGTAACAATAGAAAACGATGTCAGTAGAAATCTGTTTGTTATGTTTAGAGTTATACTTGTCATGGCTACCTGAGCCTTTCTTTCGCTGATCACCATCGTGTCATGATCTTCTGTATGAGGAATCCTTTCCTCTCCACTGCTTCTTCTTGTTCAAGAATTTCTTAAACTGCCGTGAGAGCAAAGAGAACTCTCCTTCATATAGTTCTGTGCATGAGGTGCTTAGCTCGGAGCTTTCCTCTTCACTTACTTCTTGAGCTGGTGTTAGTGAGGCAAATTTGCTGTTCCTTGAACTGTCAGCCTTTAATGCAATAGACTTCTCTTTTGAGGAGAAGCGACTTTTCTCTTCTTCAGCTTTTCTGGAATTGATCTGCAGTTCATAGGACATCAGCTTGCCAAATAGATTTTGTAGGTCTGTTTCAGCTAGTCTGCCAAACTCGCGGATGACACAGACTTTGTTGTCCCATTCCTTTGTGAGAGACCTCAAAAACCTATCATTAAGCTCTCCATTGGTGAAGACTCGACCATACACTCTTAGGCCATTTACTATCTTGAAGAAATTCTCAAAGGTATCTGTAATGGTCTCCTTTGACCCTTGCCTGAAGACTTCATATTTCTGGTTCAGTAGGGACCTTATATCATCCCTCACTTCTTCAGTGCCTTCCATTAGAGTAACAAGAGACTGCCACATCTCCTTAGCCGATTGACAGTGAATTAGATTCTACAGCATCGAGTCATTGACTGCACTTGCTATAATATTTTTAGCTTTCTTGTCCAAAGAGACAAGTGCAATCTCGTCCTTATCTAGATCCATAAAATTCTTAGGAACCTTCTTGGTTGGATCTATAATGGAGATAGTCATGGGGACGTAAGGACCTTCTTCAACAATCATGAAGATTCGGGGGTCCACAGCTTCCATGAAAAATTTAATTCTCTCTTTCCACATGGGAAAGTTATTCTTTGTGCACAGGGGAAGCTTGGCAAAATCTTTGACCTTGTCCATTTCTTGAATAACCAAATGACAATTTTCGAGAAGAAATTGATCAAGGTAATAACCTTTTAACGATCAACCTCCCTCTGATACCAATTGAAAGTGTGAAGTTGTCAACCTAAATCACCTAGAGGGGGGTGAATAAGTTAATCGTGCGTCTATTTGCGGAATAAAAATTTTAACGATCTAGCACAAGAAATCAAGCAATCACAGAAAGACAAGAAGATTTATAGTGGTTCCCCAATCTTGGGTGCGTCCACTTTACCTCACCGATCTAGCAAATCACTACCCTCGGCTACTCCACTATCTCGGATTGAAAACAATCCTACTCCTCGGAACCAAGTTCCTACAAACTCGATCCAAAAGGATCTACACTCGGAAGATAAAAACTTCCTACAAACTCTGAGAACAACGCTCCTACACTCGGAGAAAATCTCCTACAATAATAGTAAAGAAATTTTGAATTACAAACAAAATAACTTTATCAGATCTTGAAAAGTGAATATCTGAATCTTCTTCTTGAACTTTGTGTGTCTTTCAGAAATGTTGAAGAAGATGAGTAGATCTGATCTGAGAAAGCTTTGACCTACTCGATCAAGGAGAAGATGAGAATCCTTGAACAACAAGTCTTCTTGATCGACAACAGAAGAGTCGATCTTATCGTGAGCGGCGGCGACAGCTTAAGAGATCTTAAATTAGAGATGGCCGACGAGAAGGATTTCGAGTAAATGGACAACCGCTTCTTGCAAAAGATAATTGTTAGGGTTAGGTCTTAATGAAAAGACCTTATATAGGATTACTCCAAACGGTTAGAAAGGACATTAATAATGACACGTGGACCAATCACGCCAAGTCATTCAAAAATCTGGACGATCTTGACTAACAAATTTCAGAAAAGAATTTAGTCTGCAGTTCTCAAGAAGTAGCATTAGCTCTCGAGAACTGATTGAATTTCTCGAGAACTAAACTCTCTGGAATTGAACTTCGTTTTCGAGACTTCAGGATCAATACTTCTCGAAAGCAATATGGACTTCTCGAGAACTATAGCCTGACTTCTCGAGAACTATGAAGCTGAGTTTCTCGAGAACCGAGGACTTCTCGAGAACTAATAAGGACTTCTCAAGAACTAAGACTTAGAAAAAAAATTCTTGAAACTTTCTGAACATCCCGAGAACTACTTTGGTGCTTCTCGAGAACTAAGAGCTGAGCTTCTCGAGAACTGAAAGGACTTCTCAAGAACTAAGAGATACTTCTCGAGAGTCATACGTAGAAAATTTTCTTAACTGAAACAGCTAAACTTCTTGAGAACTAAACTCCTATTTCTCGAGAACTTCTAACTCTACTTCTCGAGAACTGAAAGGACTTCTCGAGAAGTGGACTTAGAAATTTTTTGAACTTTTTAGGAAAAAACTTTTTCTTCTCTTCAAGGGTCCAATCTTCATTCCATGGTCCAAGTGTTTGAATATGAAGTGTATTTCAATAGATAGGCTACACATGAGTCAACACCTTGGATCACACAGTGAGGGATTACACTGTATGGTCCTGTGTTAATGACCCACTGTAGACTGACATTTGTCTAGACATAGTAATGATGATCTGCAAACACACAACTTAAAAAAGATATCAAATACAACTTAATTCATCTTAGTTCAAGGGTTACTTCATGCAAATCTTGGTTATTGTGGATGCAATCCCCAACAGTTTATATCTCTTCGAGCGCCTCTGGACCCAACAGTGGTCCCTCGCCAACCTCAGACCAAAACAAGGAAGTCCTGCAGCGCCTCCCATACAATGCTTCAAAAGGAGGCATTTGCAAGCTTTCCTGATAACTGTTGTTATACACAAACTCCATGAGCCGCAAACGCTCATCCCATGCTCCTCCGTGGTCTAGAATTTAGCATCAGATCATGCCCTCCACTATCTTATTGACTCGCTCTGTCTGGCCATTAGTATGCGGGTAGTAAGCAGTAGAATATCTCAAATCCGTGCCCAAACCACCCTATTGAAGGCTCTTCCAAAAGCGAGATGTGAACCTAGAGTCTCGTTTTGAAATAATGGTTACTGGCACACCGTGCCACCAAATGACCTCATTCAAATACAGCTCAGCTATCTTCCTCATCGGATAGTCGATCTTAAACGGTACGAAGTGAGCACACTTCGTCAATCTGTCAACGATCACCCAAACTGAATCATGCCCCCTAGGAGATCTTGGTAAGACTGTAATGAAATCCATCGAGATGCTTTCCCACATCCAAGTCAGAATCTCAAAGGGAGTTAGCTTGCCACCAGGCCTTCCATGATCGGCTTTCACACACTTGCAAGTGCGGCACTCAGAAACAAATCTGGCTATGTCTCCCTTCATCCCGTACCACCAGGCAATCTGCTTTAAATCATGATACATCTTAGTAAATCCTGTATGGTAGAAAACACTAGATCCATGGGCTTCCCTTCACACCATCACCCGGATATCTCCAACGACAAAGATTCAAAACCTGCCGCGGTACCTCATGGTACCCACATCATCAATAGGAAAATCTGGCAATTCCCCTTTCTCAGCTCGAAGATACAAATGCAGAAGATCGGGATCATCCTTCTGATGCAGTCTCGTAAGCGCAATCCATGAAGATTCTGCAACTGCCAAACTACTTTGCAAATCGCAGCTTCCCACAGAAATGCCCATCAAAAGAAACTCCTCTACTAAAAGCTCGGCGGAGAGACAAAAAATCTTCCCTGACTTCCGAATCAGGGCGTTGGCCATCACATTAGCCTTGCCCGGATGATACTGGATCACAACATCGTAGTCGACCACATACTCCAACCATCGCCGATGGCGCAAATTCAATTCATTCTGGGTGACGACGTACTTTAAGCTCTTGTGATCAGTAAAAATCTTGCACTACGCGCCATAAAGCAAATGTCTCCACAACTTCAGCACATAGATCACAGCCGCAAACTCTAGGTCATGAGTAGGGTAGTTCCTCTCATGAGTCTCCAATTGTCTCTACCCGTACGCAAATACTTTCCTGACTTGCATCAACACGCAACCAAGACCAACATGTGATGCGTCCACATAAACATCATAATCCACGCCTTTCGTGGGCAGGGTCAAAACAGGGGCACTGCACAATCTGTCCTTGAGCTCCAGGAAGGCTTCCTCGCACTTATCGCTCGAGAAAAATGCTGCATTCTTCTGGGTCAATCTAGTTAAAGGTGCAGCCAGGGTGGAAAAACCTTCCACGAATCTCCTGTAATAGCCGGCTAATCCTAGAAAGCTCCTAATCTCCTTGGGTGTGCTCGACCAACTCCAATCCATCACAGCAGCGATCTTTTCTGGGTCAACTGAAATCCCACTCTTATTCACCACGTAGCCCAGAAATGCAACCTGAGGCAACCAAAAAC
Organism: Platanthera zijinensis; assembly: GCA_039513925.1. Taxonomy (NCBI): domain Eukaryota; kingdom Viridiplantae; phylum Streptophyta; class Magnoliopsida; order Asparagales; family Orchidaceae; genus Platanthera; species Platanthera zijinensis. Next base: position 78,051,866 of record CM077085.1, on the reverse strand, counting down.
TCGCACTTGCTCAACATGGCAAATAACTTGTGGTTCCTTAAGGCAGATAAAACCAAACGCAGATGCCCATTCCTGGATCGAAAAGCATTTCGCAGAATGTCGGACTCACGGATCCTGAGCTGATGGTAGCCAGATCGAAGATCAATCTTGGAGAATACTGTGCTACCGCCCAACATATCAAACAAATCGTCAATCCGTGGCATAGGATACCTGTTCTTGATAGTAACCTTGTTCAGCTCTCTATAGTCGATGCAAAGCCTCATCGGCCCATCTTTCTTCTTTACAGAGAAAGTAGGGGCACCCCAGGGCGACAAACTCGGCCTGAAAAAACCCTTTGCCAACAACTCATCCAGTTGGATACGAAACTCCTCCAACACTCGCGGGGCCTTCCGATACGGCGCCTTCGCAATTGGATGTGTACCTGACTCCAAATCTATAACAAATTCGACATCTCGATCAGGTGGAAGACCAGGAAGATCGTCAGGGAAAACATTCGAAAACTCGCACACCACAGGAATCTCCTCCAAACGCAGTACACTAACAATAACCCCCACTACTGAGACAAAACAAGCAAAGCAATCAGAATCAAGCAGCTTCTGAACACATACCGCAGAAATGACCGGAGAATCCTGGAGCGGATCAACATAAACACTCCCAGGCTGACCGTCGTCCTTAACGAAGTCCAAGCGCTTACCCTTGCACTAGATAACTACATAATAACGTGACAACCAGTCCATGCCTAAGATAACATCGAAGTCTTCCAGGTCGATCATCTTCAAATCTGACTTTGCTAGAAAATCTCCCAACAAAATTGGGCAATCCCAAATACCCTAATCGGAAATCACGGAATCACCGGAAGGAAACTTGACGCAAAAAGCATCACTAACTCGCTCTAGACCCAAACGATAGCGCTCCACAAAGGCTCTAGCCACAAAGGAGTGGGTATCACCAGAGTCAAAGAGAACACGCACACAACGATTCCTCACCTTAAATCTTCTTATTAGATGGCATACGCAACTACGAAAAACAAAAGGTATAGCTATAATAGAAACAAAACATTTAAGCTAGGGATAAATCTAACCTGAAATGACCTGAGTCGAAGTCTGCGCTCCCTCTGCAAAAATTACATTCAGCTTCCCCTTGCCTTTATCCATACGCTGAGGCGAGGGTAATGCCTGAAGCGAAACTGCTTAGAGAACGGGCTGGACCTGTTGGCACCTTGTCTTGAGATGACCCTTCTGCCCACACTGAAAATTGACTTTATCTTTTGACCAGCAACATGCAACATCATGCCCCTTCTACCCACACAAGGTACACACCAAATCCCCCCTGGGAGCACCCTGAATCACATGAACTTGCTCCTTTTGTGCTGCCAAACTCTTGAAACATTTCTCCACAGGATGGCCCGGCCAACTACAGAAGCTGTAAACCTCCTTGCTCTTCTTTCTTGAAGAAGCACCGGGTACCTGGGGGCTCTTTCCTTCAACATCATTCCTTTTATCCTTTCCCACCTTCTACCCTCTTAGCATAGAATTATCAATGGCCTCCACCTTCAAAGCAGCTTCTACCACACCAGCATAACTCACTGCTCCATGGGTAACAGCTAACAGCTGAACATCACTTCTCAGGCCACCAAGAAATCGCTTAACTCTATCCGCTTCGGAAGTCACCAAACTGGGAGCAAACCGGCTCAGTTTGCCGAATTCTATCTCGTACTCCGCAACCGTAAGCTTCCTCTGCTTCAAATGTAGGAAATCATTTATCAGGCGGTCGCTCTCGACAGAAGGCAGAAACTTCCTTAGCAACAGTTCCTTGAGGGCCTCCAAAGAGCATCCCTCTTTCAAGCTCTCCTTCTCTCTCAGCCACCAACTCTTCACCAATCCTTTAAGCTGATAGGCAGCGATCATCACCCTCTGATCGGGGGTAACTCTAGAATAGGAGAACATCTACTGGATGGCTATGAGCCAATCATCCAAAACCATGAAGTCTGCTTTCGAATCATAAGTAGGTGGTCCAAGTAGCTGGAAGTGCGATATGAATGTCATCTCCGAGGGAAGCACAATAGGAGGTACCAGGTGAGTAGGAGGAATAGGAATAGCTACGCCTATAGAAGGGTCCGACACTCTCGGAGGCTGTCCCACCACAATTGCTATCAGAGACTGGATCTGAGTCTGCATATCCACCACTTGCCTAGATAAGGCTTCATTACTCTGCCACACACTTTCAATCAATGCCTCGCTTTGCTCTCCAGAAGGCTCACCCTTAGATTGGGGATTCGATCTCGTCGAGGGTCGCCTCGCCATCCTATAATCGTATCAACATGACTTTGAACCTAGCCCAACTGCTATAACAAAACTACCCGGTACAGACAAACATACTTAAATATAAACTTTAACTTCTAAACTTGCTCTGAGATTTGTTTTTACAATGATGATGTTATGCTTAACCTAAGATGGTTCACCACCATCATACTAAATCATGTTCTTAGACCATGAATGCATGAATTTGTAATCTTTTTGACTCAAAACAATGTATCTACATATGTCATCATGCAAATATTTAGCTTGGCACGTTGTGCTGATGATATGTTATGTTATGCATGTTGTGTTATGCATTCTAAAAAAAAGCCTTAATGCATGCCATGGGCAGCAAACACATGAAAATGTTATGCATCCCATACTATATAACATTTCCATGTAACGAAAAAAAAGAAAACGTGTTAGCCGCATTCATGTGGTGAGGTTATGCATCCCATACTACATAACCATCACATATTGCCTCCTATGGTGGATCCATATAAAAACACATATTATGCATCCCATACTACATAAAATGCCCTGTATACTTCTTCATGCTTATGAGTGTAGTGTTCGTGCTTTAGCCAAGACGTGCCGATGACATATCGCTGTGTGTATGGTATGATGCTAAACCACTAATGCTAATAAGGGAAAGGTTGCCCGACCAATTTTCAAGCAACCTCCCTCTGATACCAACTGTCACAACCCGCATTTTTCTCAACGATTAAATCATATCAGAGCAAGAGAAAATACGTGTCGTGATGCCATGTCATGCAGGAGATAACTGCACACGCTCAGGCAAAACTCTAGACTTTAGATTTTAAGGAAAATTCATAGTTTAATATGAAATAAAACCAGTTATATTTAATGGTCGTATCCCTCGGCACAGTGGATCAGCAAGTCCACGATAAATATATATATATATATATATATATATATATTTATTCGCAGCGGAAAATACTTTAATTAAGTTGTTTTGACATCCTAAAGGAGCATAAGTGTCCCCAAGGGACGACTCATGGTATGCACGACTCTAAGGTTGGTAAAGTATATATAAAAAGATAGTCTTTACGCTATAAGGAAAAGTATTGACTTAGTTTTGTAAACATGATGTGCTTGAGATACATGTAGTAATGCTTTAGGGTTTTAAAATACCTAACATGCAACCTAACATAAAACCTTCCCAGAAATAAGTGAACAACCATAAATAGGAAAAAGTAGCTATTTTAGTTCATACCCAGCAACATAAGTAAGCTACTAGTGGGCGTCAACAACCTGACACGAACCAACTGGTGAGTATGCATGTCTATATAGAATGGAAGAAAAACTACCTCACTAGATGAGGAACAACAACATCAGCCACCCAGGAGGCCACAAGAAAACTCCACCAGAGGACTAGCTGTCTAACTGGCTATAACCTGAACCTGAGGCATTCAAATAAAGAACACCTCAGCAACAAAAAAAACAAAGGAAGTGGAGCATTAGATTCATAGGCAATGAAAGAAGGGGTACTAACCCTGCAAAAAAATGCTATCAGTAGAAGAAAAGCATGACAGTAAGAGTAAAACACTATCAAAAGAGCAATAAAAGCACACCAAATGTGAGCATACATAGCAACAAGCTCTGCCAAAAAGACTGCAGTAGCACCAAGGAAAACATATGCTAAGAGAAATAGTCATGAGAAAGGAAAGGAACTAACAGTCCTAATCTTGGTGAATTATTGGCCGTGGTAAAAACCTTGGGTCAGAGTGGGCGGCACAACCCACACCAACAACCAGACCCAAAAACACTCCTGGGTAAAAACAAATGATGGAAGTTACAGAGTCCACACACTTAACCATACCAGCCCAACACGACCTAGGTGGTGGTGGCCACAGCTCAGTACACATAATTCACCCCTTACAGAGCCCACAAAAACACACCACCTGCCATAATCCATGAGTCGGCATGCAAAAACTAGCCGATCACCCAACTCCCCCCCCCCCCCAAGGAAAAAGCCATACTAACAATCCTAAGGAAACACACCAAACCCAAGGCAAAAGCGCCGAGTTCACTCGACGCGGCGCTGAGTGGGTTCACCATACTCAACGCCAAACAACTTCGGCATTGAGTGAGGTCCACCCACTCAACGCCAAGTACTTAACCAGAGCAACAAGCTTTGGCGTTGAGTGAGTCCACTACACACAACGCCAAAACAGCCACGGCGTTGAGTGAGGTCAACTCACTCAACGCCAAAAGACTTAACCGCAAAAGCAGGCTTTAGCGTTGAGTGAGTCTACCATACTCAACGCCAAAACATCCACGACATTGAGTGAGGTCAACTCACTCAACGCCAAATGACTTAGCCGCAAAAACAGACTATGACATTGAGTGAATCCACCACACTCAACGCAAAATCAGCCGCGGCATTGAGTGAGGTCGACTCACTCAATGCCAAATGACTTAGCCGCTGGGAAAAGATGCGGCGTTGAGTGAGTCCACCACACTCAAAGCCAAACCGCCACGACATTGAGTGAGGTCGACTCACTCAACGCCAAAACACTTAGCCGTAAAAATAACCATGGCATTGAGTGAGGGCACCACACCCAATTCCGGAAGCCTAACAGTCTAGGAGTTGAGTGAGGTACACTTACTCAACGCTTTTGACTTAGCCTAATAATCATCTATCTCGACCCCAGCCCACTCAATGCCACTTATCCAGAGAGTTGGAAAAATAATTCCAACTCCCTCTCCTACCTCTTCTACCCAACTACAGCAATCTAAAAACTTATACTAAACCTAATTAAGTCCACATACTACTTCCTGCTACCATCTAGAAATAATCGAGAGTACATAAGGAGAGGAGAATTAATTAAAGCTCGGAAAACTTGAGCAAGCTCTAGCTGGAATGAAACCACAGCTACCCTAGCTTCTAGGAAGGGAAGAAAACTATTACAGAAAGTATAAAAAGAGTAAAATCAAGCATGGCAAGGGCAAAGAATGCCACTTGCCTCTACCTCCAGGAAAACAACAGCTACCTCCATGGCTTGGCACCAGTGGCAAGATCAGCCACCTGGAAGTCCAAAACTGAAGCTTAGAGGAATAAGAAGAGAATTCTGAAAACCCTTACTCCTAATGACAGCCCTATATCAAGCAAAACTTACCTAGAAAGGAAGATCCCGGCGTGAGTAGCTCAAATCTACTATTACCCGAGCGAAACAAGCCCTAAATCTACAGCTATCTGGCGGCCAAAGCTGCAGCTCCTCCGCCTCCGCTTGCTTCCTTCCGCTGGAAGATAACAAGCTGTAGCTAGCTCGGGAAATGGGTAGAAATGGGGAGGAGGAGAACAGCTGGAGGTTTTAATGCATACCCTCCCACTAACTCATCCTATAGTTAATAAAATATTAACCTAGCCTAAGCACTAGCTGACTTCATATATAAACCTGCTTATATAAAATCAGCCACTAGCTGACACTTATACACATATTTATATATAATCAGCCAACTCATACTATTATGCACATATATGTGTATAATATGCCTATATAAAAACTTATATAAAAAAACAGCCACATATTTACATATATATATATATATATCCTGCACATATATATATACTTTTTTTAAAAAAATAAAGCTATCAGCACCCAAACATATATATATACATATATATATACATATAAAATAATTGTCTAAACAAACTTAGCCTAAAACAAGCACGAGCCTAACCATGCTCGATCACACAAGGCCATGCACAGCAAACAAGTAGCCACTACCGGTTAACAAAACAAACGTCGAAACGACGCGAAAAACAAATAATCTTGGATTTCGACAAAACTTGCAACGTGGCTAAACACCCAAGCTACGAAAACAACGGAGAAATCGAAAACAACATCCGAAAATCAAAACTCAGGCTAACACCTCCTTAAGCCAAAGCACAAGCATTCCCAGAGAGGCTCAGCCGAGTCACCGAAACAGACTCCGACTAGCTAGGGAATCTTACAAACAGGCTACAAAGAGGCCACTCAAGGAACCTAAAGAACTAAGACCACGCTCTAACAACGGCATGGGCCGACACGCGTCATCGTAATGCAAAACAAGGATTAAAAAAATCAAAGAAAAACTGGGGTCGTTACAGATTATAGGTACGTCCACTTTCCCTCCCACCTTTCGAACTTATTGTTAGACAAGACACTTCTCCAATCTCGGCTCCTAAAAGCTTACAACACAATCCTGCAGGACCACTCGGTCTCCTCCAAGACCTACAGCTCAAGAACAAGTCCCTACCACTCAGTGATTTAAAGATCACCTATCGTAGGCCTAAAAGCCCTACAACTCAGGCTGGGAGGACAGCCCTACCTCAGATCCATAAGCGATCCTACCTCAGAGAGAATGACTCTCCTATAAATCAGGAAAAAAGGCCCTACAACTCAGTGGTCCAAAGATCACCTAACTTAGGCATAAGTGCCCTATAACTCAGAGAGAATGACTCTCGTTCCTCAAGCTCAAAACCCCTACAGCTTAGTGATCAAATGATCACCTACCTCAGATTCAAGCGGGATCCTACACTCAGAGAGTATAACTCTCCTACAATTCAGGAAAATTTGCCCTACCTCAGGCTCAGGAGCCCTACAACTCAAATCCAAACATGGATCCTACCTCAGAGAAATAATGCTCCTACCACTCAAATCCAAAATGGATCCAATAAGGTGGAAATGGGTTGTGGAGTTAGTCTTAGCACAAGAGTTATTTCTCTGTACAGAACTTCTAGACTAAGATAAACCCAGCCGAAATTTAACTCTAGGGAAATAATCCCAGAGTCTACTGCTACCTGAACTAAGTAATACTCAGTCCTAACTTCTTCTTCTCAGTACCAAAGATTTCCTGCTGGAACTAAGAAGTGACTGCAGCAAGTCTTGCTACTACCTGAGCTGAGAGAATCCCAGCTCTAACTTCTTCAAAGCAACAAGAGTCTTAAGCTGGAAGCAACTTTGCATATCTGCTGTACTGTAACTTGCTGAACTGAAACAAAAGCTCAGCTCTCTCTTATACACAGCTCCAGAAATTTATCTTCAGGAAATGTTCTTCTGGAACTATGAAGTAACCTGCAGCATGGGTTGGCCAAATGGTGTAACCTGAGCTGAGTTAAGCTCAGCTCAAACTTCTTCTGAGAAATCATAGACCTTATTAGTGTAGATGACAATGACACCAACTATCTTGGATCGACTTCAGATCACATGCAGCAAGGTAGGACCTGCTACTCCTTCTTCTTCCTTAGAAAGAAACTTTCTGAACTTGCTGGTGCAGGTGATAATGGCCCTAGAAACTCTTGAAGGCTTTCAGATCAGCTACAACTTGCCTCAGGCCTTAGCTGCTTCTACTTCTTCAGAGAATGTATCTGATATTACTGGTGTAGAAGATAATGGCACCATCTATCTCTTAGAACTCTTAGATCTGAAGTTGGAACTTCTTCTCCAAAGTCAGCAATAATGGCCGAGGATAAAAGGGCACAAAATATTATAGTTAGTGTCATAGATGATTCTACTTTTCAAAACCTGGTGCACTGCAAGACCTAAAAGGAAATGTGGGACACTCTGGAGATATACATGGAAGATACTACGGTAGTTAGAGATGATAGGAAGTCTATGATCAATCAAGAGTATGAGGCTTTCAGGCAGATCAAGGAGGAGACAATAGCTAGCTTCTATGAAAGATTCTTCAGAACCATAAATGAGCTAAGGACCTATGGCCGGGTTTTTAGTAACTATTAGCTAAATGATAAGTTTCTTAGGTCTCTTACTAGAGACTGGGAGACAAAGATATATGCCATTTGAGAAGTGGCAAAACTGGCAGATACTCCACCATCCACTTTATTTGGGAAGCTGCTGTCATATAAAATGCAGCTGACTGTAAGGAAGGAGGAAGAGAAATCAAGCAAATCTCAGGCCAGAGAAAACACTTTGGCCTTCAAGGCTGATAGCTCCAAGAGGAGTAAAGAGAAGAATCCTTCTCTCCCAAGAAGGCCAGCTGAGTTAGATAGTTCAGAACAAGATACATCAGACTATAATATGTCTGATGAGGAATTTGGTGCCTTTTCAAGATATTTTCTAAAGCTGATGTAGAAGAAGGGGTGGAGGAGCAGACCTTCTTATTCCTTTCAAAATAAAGAGGATTACTACAAAACCAATAAGAAACCTTCCACGGAAGGCAGGTATGAATCAAAACACAATAAATAGATTTCTAATAGGATTATCTGTTTTTGCTGTAGCATACCAGATCATGTTGTGGTTGAATGTCCTGTGAAGAAGGAGGCTGATGAGAAAAATCAACACCATACGAAGGGAAAGAAGGAGAAAACCTTCATTGCTAATAAGGAGAAAAGCTGGACTGATTCATCTTATTCTGAGTCAGATGAAGATGAGAAAGCCTACATGGACTTATGGCAAGATCTGATGAAGAATCATGCCAGGATCAACCTGGTCCATCTAAGGTACACTCTCCATTCAACTTTTCATCTAAGTCAAGCTATAAGACTGGTCTAGGTTCAGAAGCATTTTCATCTAAGGATGAAGGTGATTCTGAATCTGAGGATGATATCAGTCAAGTGGTTGAAAAATACGGTGAACTTCTGGAAGCATTCAAAAGAAGTATGCAGCTGTCTAAAAAGCAGGCTTAAGAGTTTGCATCTCTACATCTTACTGCTTCCCAGCACTCTAAGACAGCAATCATGCTGGAACAGAAAATTAGGGAATTTAGTCAGTTGAAGAATATTACTTTTATACAGATAGACACCATGAAATACAAGAATATCCTTATAAGAGATCTAGAAAAGAAACTCCAAAGGGAGAAGAGGATTGTGGCTAGTTTTCTAAGCCCAATTATGTGTTGCCTATTATTTATTCCTTCTCCTATCATAGAAACAAGAAAGGAGTAGGATTCAAGGGAAACACTAGAGCTGCCCATTTCAAAGGAAAGGGAAAAGCTCCAAATAAGCCTCCCATTGCTTTTAAAAGGGTAATACTCCCTACTAATAGGTATGACTAGGACTCTATGTATGGTCACTAGAAGAATGGGAATTTTTCCTGGAAGGATACTAATGTATCTTCCAATGTAAAGATAAGAGGAATGGTTAAGAGTGCTTTCAAGGCTACTGATGAAGAAATACAAATGGCCCATCCTGGACCATTTGTCTTTGGTGTTCCAGCTCTAACTCTTAAGAATGGGGCAGTGGCCAAACTTTAGACTCAATCAACAAAGACTTAGACTAATGGTCAATCTTATAGCAAGCCTGATAAAAGTCTTTGATTTCAAGGTCAGCTAACACCTCGAGGGGGGTGAATAGGTTTTAGGCCCGTTTTTAATTATCTAGACCTATACCTAGATTTACTGTGCTTGATGATTAGTTAGTTTAGCTTTCAAGAACATCAACCAGAAGACACAGATATTTTAATAGTGGTTCCCTAGTTTATGGGTACATCCATTGTCCCTCTCCGCCTTTCTAACAGTGTGTTAGACAAGGCTCTTCCACAATTTCTCGTCTCCTTAAAAGCTTACAACACGATCCCGCAGGACCACTGATGACTCCCGTTTATATAGGGTTTTACGGGCTCATCTGGGCTGGTTTTCTAGTCTTTGCACACCACGTTGGCGCAATTTTCTCTGTTATTTCACTCCTTATGCACATCATTGATTGTGTGCTTTTCTCTCCCTCTGATGCGCAATTGAGCATTTGATTATGGGGGGTATGCACGTGGTGCTCCCCGGGGCTTGTTCCGGTAGCTTTTTCTGCATTTATGTTTTGCTGGAGGGTCCTCCATTTCTTAGTTATCCTTGCTTGCAGGTGGTCAGTTTTCCCCATTTCAGAGTTATGATTTGAGGAAAACGCACGAACGTGTGTTTTCTTAGTGCACGGTTAAGTTTTGGTCGTGCTTTTTCGAAACCGTGCACGAAGGAAACGCACGGTTGGCCTGTAGCCTTTTTATTTTTACTGCGGTTTTAGCTTACTGTGGTTACCCGTGTGAATTGCTTCATGCATGGGCAGATCGCTCGTGTGCGAAGGAAATGCAAGTGTCAACGCTTCTTCATCGCAGGATTTTGCGTAAAGTTAATATCACATGGTTTGTGCACGGTCGTGCGTCGAACCGTGCAAGAACATTTTTTGATAATTTTCTATTTAAGTTGCAGATTCTGCCATGGCCATGGGGATTCCGTTCGGCCTGCCTTTTCTGCTCCCTAGAGCTCGAAAACCATTCTGCAGCCCTTTTTTCTCTCTCATCCTGGGGAAGCTCTTCTGGCCACCATTTCTCCTATGAAAGCTTGCAAAAGCTCCGTCTCCGACCATCATCATCTTCTCCGCCCTCCAAGTACCAACTGAGCTACTTGTTATTGTACTAGAAAAGCCCTTCGTTCATATCCAACTAGGCTACCACGAAGAAAACGGGTAAGAAGATGGAAGTGACAGCCCTTCTGGATCCCAGACGCCTTTCGAAGACCGAGTTAGGATGAGGATTGACAACCTTCGCTTCCGGCCGAGAATCTTTGAGAGCTTATGTGCGCTCTGTTGTATTTCTTCACTTTTACTAAACTTGCCTTGTTCTGAACCTGTGTTAGTGACTCGTAACTTGATAGTATTGCTGCTTGTGTTTTACTTGAGTTTGTTAATGATGCTTTAATCTTTGGTAGTGTTTGAGCCATTCTAGCCTTTGTTAGGGGTGAGCGCTTAAAAGAGGTGTTTTTGACCCTCATTAGTTCTTTCGCTTCCTCTATTACTCTTTCGAGTGGTTCATCCGGGTGATGCAGTGAAGGCGACCCACATTAGTTCTTTATAATTTGGCGTAGGATATCAAAATCAATCACCTCCTTGTTCACTTAGCACTTGCACTCGTATCTCTAAATGCTAAAACCCATGTTCCCTACTTGCGCTCCACGAGAGATCAATACTCGGGGATGCCACTCCCCATTATTATGACTTGGCCGTGAACGCTATTCTTATCGCTAGCGCATCAACCACCCATTCTCCTTCAATACCTACACTCAGGTCCAAGACCCTACAACTCATTGATTCAACAATCACCTGCTTCAGCCTTTATAATACATGCTTACAACTCAGATTCTACTCGGAATCCTACTTTTAGATACAAGACTGGATCCTACAGAACATATAGATATGATGATGAACAGTTTGACACTAGAGAGTAATCTCTATGTCTGTCTTCCCAGGCTGAGAAGATTTCAGCCTATCTTCTTCACAGTAACAATTTGAATAGATCTTCAAAACTAGGTTGCTTTTGCTGGACATAACATGCATAAACTTCTGCCTCTTCTATTTCAGAAATAAGTCCTGACCATGCTGTCGTAGATGAAAATCGCAGAAGCTATCTCTTTTAGTTTTCAGGTTGACTGAACTGAATTAGGTCTTCAGGCTTGGTAGCAATGGCGAGGAAGAAGAATATGTTCAGCCGCAATGCGAAATCATAAAACCCTAATTGCTTGTTTTGTTTCAGCCAATCCTTCCATTTTATATTCATCAGATAAATGGCTCCTTGCACTATGGGCCTAACCTAAAAAGGATAGGTTCCCACCTTTTATCTACAGAAAATGACAAACGCTGGCCGCCGGCTCCATTAAGGGCATTCTGCATCCTCCCTATAAAGAGTTTGAAATGTGTTGACTTTGTTGACTTTTGTAGACGTTAGACATTATTGACCTAGAAGATTTCTCAGAATCAACTCAGGCGTTGAGTGGCGTTGAGTGAAAGGCCTTCACTAGACGATTATGGACTTAGTCACATTTCTAATCCTTAGTAATTGAATGGTGTTGAGTGAAAGACCTTCACTCAACGATTTTGGATTTAATCACATTTCTGCTTCTTAGGAGTTGAGTGGCATTGATTGTAGGCCAACCACTAAACGCTTTTATACTTGGCTTATCATTTTGCACTTTCTGTAACTTAGGAATTGAGAACATTGAGTGGTTGACCTTCACTCAACGTCATTTGCCTTAGCTATTCTAACCTCTGCCAACTGCTGAGGCATTAAGTGAACATGATTCACTCAACTCTTCTGTAGATATAAATTTTTCTTCTGCATGAAGGCGTTTAGTGTGTTGACTTCTCTCGACACCATCTATCTTCTGCCTTGATATTCGACTAGGCGTTGAGTGAACTGGCTTCTCTCAATGCTTTTGGACTTAGTAAAATTCCGACTTATCCATACTGCAGCAGCATGACTCAAAGCTTTCTTCCACTTGCATTTATTGAACTGGCTTTACTCAATACTTTTGTCATTTGGCGGATTTTCTTGTCTTTATTCCAAGCCTTTGACTTTCCCGGCTTGTCTCAACACTTTAGCTCATCCGGCGTTGAGTGAGCTGTCCTCACTCAACGCTTCTAGACTTATATTTTTTTGTCTATCTTCTTTGGCTTTGATAGAAACACCATGGTGTTGAGTGAGTTGGTTTCACTCAACACTTGTGGACTTAAAATCTTTTTCTTTGCCAGAAACTTTGTGGCTTTGACTGAGGCGGCCTTACACAATGAATTTGCTGTCAGGTGTTGAGTGAGCTGACTTTATTCAACGCCTATGGACTTAAGCCACTTTTTGTCTTTCATTGTTGAGGCTTTGACAAGTCCTGCTGTATTCAACTCCTTTAGAGCTATGGCGTTGAGTGAAATACCTTCACTCAATGCCTGTGGACTTAGGCACTTTTCTGCCCATTCACCCCACAACCTTCTGTCCACCTGTCCAATCAATGTGAGATGGACCAACCTATATACATGAACTTACACACACATCAAACACAACTCTGTGTATATCATTGACCTATTTGACATCTTCAAATCAAGGCCATTGGGTTCAATGGACCCATAAATCTCCCCCTATTTGAAAATGCCAAAACTATTGATCCAATTACTTAGTCAATGACATACACACTATATAGGCAACGATTACATATTATTTTTAAATAAATAAAGTTTACCTTCTCCCCCTGGATTGCTGCAGGGTATGTAATACCACTTAAAGGCCTTTATTACCTTCACCCCATTAACTACATTTCCTTTGATGCACTTGATAACTTGATTAACCTCTAATGCTGCTTGATCAATCTCTTCTCTCCATAACTTTCTCCCCCTGTTTATCTTCCATATTGAGCTTGATCAATTCTTTCTCTCCCCCTTTTTGACTTCTTCATAAGTTAGGGAGTTGCTTGAATGCTTTTATGTTCTCCCCCTAGCTGATTGCAAATGATACCAGTAGTATAGCTGCTAGCTTCCTCTTTTCATAAGGCTAAATTTGATCATGCAGCTGCTGGACTTACTCCCTCTCACTAGGAGCATCGCTATCATCATGTTCTTGATAGACACTTTGTCCTCATTACCACTTTAGGTCTTCATTACCTACAAGAGGAACAATTCATATACCAAAAATATCATAGGGAGTAATTGAAGCTATTCGAAGTTCAACATACCCAACTTAAACTTGAAGGTGTTTAAATTGGCTTCATCTAGTGTCTTGGTAAAGATAACAACCACTTGCTTGTCTGTGAGGATAAACTCTAGACTGATGTATTCCTTTTCCACATGCTCCCTAATGAAATGATATCTAATTTCTATGTGCTTAGTCCCGCTGTGTGATACAGGATTCCTAGTAATAGAAATTGTACTAGTAGAATCACAATAGAGAAGAGTTCTACTTATCTGGAGGTTGTAATCCTGGAGCTGATGCTGGATCCACAGCAACTGAGCACAACAACTACCTACTAAAATGTACTCTGACTCTGTAGTTGATATTGCTACACTGGTTTGCTTCTTGCTGCTCCAAGATACTAGTCTTTTACTTATGAATTGACAGGATCTTGAAGTGCTTTTCCTTTCCTCTTTGCATCCTTCAAAATCTGCATCTGAATAGCCTGTTAGTTCAAATCCCTATTTCTAGGGTACCATAGGCCAATATCTGGTGTGCCCTTAAGATATCTCAAGATCCTCTTTGCAGCAGTGTAGTGAGATTCTTTTGGGCAGGCCTGATACCTAGCACAGCAATATGTAGCATACATGAGTTCAGCCTACTAGAAATGAGATATAGAAGGGAGGCAATTATCCCTCTATATAAAGTCTCATCAATAGGTTTCCCTGCTTCAACTTTGTCTATAGGCATACTTGAGCCCATGGGAGTTTTCATGGTGGATGCACTCTCCATACCGTATTTTTTAATCAACTCCCTAGTGAACTTTGATTGGGATATGGACAAGCAATCATCAGTCTATCAAACATGGAGTCCCAAGAATAACTTGAGCTCACCCATACTGCTCATCTCAAACTTCCCTTGCATAAGTTTAGCAAAATTTATACAAAGGTTGTCATCAGTAGATCCAAAGATAATGCCATCAACATATATTTGGACTAGGATTATCTTGCCCTTAGATTCCCTTAGGAATAGGGTCTTGTCTATTTTCCCCCTTGAGAATTCATTCTCAATGAGGAAACTAAACAAAGTATCATACCATGCTCTAGGGGCTTATTTCAAGCTATATAGAGCTTTCCTAAGCCTATAAACAAAATCAGGAAAGATAGAGTCAACAAAACCTAATGGCTATTCTACATAGACTTCTTCTTTTAAGTCACCATTCAGGAAGGCTGATTTCACATGCATCTGGTAGACTTTGATTCCTTAGTAGGCACCAAATGCAAGGAAGAGTCTTATGGCTTCCAATCTGGCTACCGGGGCAAATGTCTGATCAAAATCAATCCCTTCTTCTTACTTGTATCCTTTAGCCACCAGTTTAGCCTTGTTCTTGACAATAATTCCATTCTCATCTAACTTGTTCCTATAGATTCATTTAGTTCCTATGACATTATGTCCCTTAGGTCTGGGAACTAGCTTCCAGACTTTACATCTCTTAAACTGGTTCAATTCTTACTACATTGCTCCAATATAGAAATAGTCTTTGATTGCCTCTTCAAACTTCTTTGTCTCTACTTATGATAGAAAGCCTGAGTATAAGACTGTATTTATACTTTTGCTCCATGTCATCACTCCTTGTCTTGTATCACCAATTATTTAGTGTACTGGGTGATCCCTTAGATGCCTTACAGCTAGAGGCAACCTTGATTCACCTTCATGAGCATCAGTGGCTCCATCTGGCTGAACTTTATCAACCACTTCTATGTCTTCAGCAACCTCTTAATAGCACACATTCTCATCCTTATCCTGGACAGCTGGATCTTCTTCCTTGATGGTAAGCTTGTCCATCACCTTTTTTATGCCTGTAGAATTAGAAGAGGAGCTAGGCAACTCACTATTAATCATGTTTGATTCATCAAAGATAACATGAACTGACTCTTCTATAACTTGACTTGTCAAGTTATAGATTCTATATACCCAACTATGGTTGTTGTACCAAATAAAGATCCCTTTATAGGACTTGGCAGCAAACTTAGTCACATAGAACTTTCAATTATTCAGCACATAGCACTTGATACAAAAAATCTTGAAGTAGGATAAGTTTGGTTTTCTTCCTTTCAAGATCTCATAGGGAGTCTTCTTTGTGGCTTTTGGTGATAGAAGCCCTGTTAAGGACATGACATGTAGTGTTTACTGCCTCAGCCCAGAAATATTCTGGGAGAGATGTGTCACTTAACAATATCCTACCAGTTTCTATGAGAGTTCTCTTTTTCCTCTAAGCTATTCCATTTTGCTAAGGAGTTCTAGGAGAAGAGAATTCTTGGTGAATTTCTTGCTCTTTACAAAAACTTTTCTTGCTTGCAGACTGAAATTCAGTTCCATGGTCACTCTTGGTTCTGACCACAGAACTGTCTAGTTCATTCTGTATTTGCTTGACATAGGTCTTGAAGACATCACGGGCCTCATCCTTTCTCTTATGAAAGAATACCTAGACAAACCTGGAAAAGTCATCAACAACCACAAAGGTATAGACTTTCCTACCAAGATTTTGAATTGGCAGAACACCAATCAAGTCCATATGAAGGAGGTATAGGCACCTGACCGAGTCTTCAACCCCAATGCTCTTGAAAGAGGTCTTGGTCTTTTTGCCCTTTTGGCATGCAAAGCAGATACCCTCCTTAGTGCACTTAAACTTAGGACCATTTCTAACTAACTCTTTACTAAAGAGTTTGCCTATGGTCTTGTAGTTTGGATGAGCCATCCTCTTATTCCATTGGACACAATATGAGACTTTATCTTTTGCAAAAAGGCATATACGAGAGTCCTTACTTTCACATGTAAAATTAAGACAATAGACATTTTCACTCCTAGTGCCTGTCAATATGACCGTTTGGTCACTTGAAATCCTGATTTGGCACTCATCCTTGAGGAAAGAAATGTGATAGCCAAGATCACATAGTTAGCGTATGCTTAGGAGGTTATGTTGCAAACCTTTCACATAAGCTACCTGTGTGATAGTGATTATGCCATTAGATATCTTACCATACCCTTTAGTCACTCCCCTATCTGATCCTACAAAGATGAATTTGGGTCCATTCTTTACTAGAGTTTACTCCTTCAACAAGCTCCTTGTTCCAGTTATGTGTATAAAATATCCACTTTCCAAGTACCATATAGGGGTATGGCCACTTGAACTAACCTGCAAAATACAAATCAGTTAACCATAGGACCCCAATTCTCATTGGGTCCTAGGTGCATATTAGTCTTATACCAACCATCCCTACCTGTAGGTCTTCTGACAGGTATGCTCTCTCTTGCACTTAGCAAACTTGTATTGTGCCACCAATCAATAGCATAGTGTCCCACTTTGCCACAACACCAGCATTCATAGATATTGTACCTTCTTTTAGGAGCTGGTCTTATAGCAGTGCAATTAGTAGCTCTCAGTCTAAAAGGTACAGTAGCAGCCTTTTTCATGTATCTTCCATCCATAGTCTGACTTGGGATATGTCTGGCAGTAGAAGTACTTAGACCATCTTGAGCCCTACTAGCAGTAGTCTTCTTTTCAAAAAAACATACTCTTGATGGCCTTAGATATGCCCAAGTCTGTCTTGCTGAAAGAATTGCCCCTGGCTTGATTTTGGGTTAGGGATCCTGAGAACAGGCAGCTGCCTTATTCTTGAGTGTTGGGGCTGGTGCACCAAACACAAATGGTACAGGATGGGCCATTTGGATTTTCTCATGGGTTGCCTTGAATGCACTTGCACCCTTCCTATATCTACCACCGTAGTGTAGAATATCTTTGTTCCCACTATTGGATTTACTATTCTCCAAGTGACTATAGATATTCTCTTGGTCATACCTGTTAGAAGGTAACAAAACTATCTTGAATGGATTAGGAGGCATGGGGACAAGTGGTAGTACTGGATCTTTGCCCTTCCCTTTGGGATTGACAACTTTTATGTGACCCATGAATCCCAACCCATTCTTACCCTTTTAGGAGGTGAAGGAGTCTATCAAGGGTAGCACAGAACTTGGCTTTGAATAACTAGCCACTATCCTCTTCACCCTTTCCAGCAGCTCTTCCATTTCTCTTATTCTGTTTTCCTGATATTCTATGGTGCCTATCTGAATGAAGGAAGTAACTTCTAGTTCACTAATTTCCTTTAACTTCAGATCCAACAGGGAAGTTGAGTCTGCATGCTAGGAAGTAGCAAGTTGAAGAGAAGAAATCACCTTAGCCTTCTTCTAGGCAAGAAAATTGCTTTTCTTTAAAGCATTCAGCAAGACACCATACTTGTCAATAATAGAATTGGCATCTTCCTCATATTCAGAATCTACTTTGTCCCTTGATGAATGAGCTTCAGAATCTGGGCTGCTCTCATAGTCTTATTAAGAAGAAGATTTAGAAAGAGAATGTACCTCTTGTTGATCAGGCTGATCTTGGATGGATTCTTCATCAGCCATTAATGCGTTGAACGGTAAGTGTACCGGCCGCACAAGTAATATAAAATGTTTGGCTTTCCCAAGTATCGATCTCTTCAAGGAACACAGTAAGGGGTGAGTTAATATCGAGGAGGACTTGAGATTGAAGTCCTTAGGCCGGAGTTATCTATGGGGGTTTTGATGGTTGCGATAAAATAAAGCAAAACACTAACAACTACTCCTATAAAACGCCGCTATGCGATGCTTGGCCAGGCGGGATGGAAGACTGCACGACCCGCTATGCACCGAATCGCTGGGTGGATGGATGAGTAGGTAAGCATAAGAACAAGAATTTTAGGGTCGTAAGCACCTCTTCGCTTCGCACGCTTCTAGCAATTGCTAGAACGGCAAGAACGGTTGGATGACGGATGGACAAACAGGCGCACCTCAAGCAAATAAAAAACACATACAATCACATAGACACGATTACGTACAAACATTTAACAAACGTAAGATTACTTAATCTAATACAAAACGTTCCACTAAACTATCAACAACAAGAGAATAAAAGTGTGTGAAATTGACCAGATCCGAAGTCTTGCTGAAGATTCACGGTAGGATTCGTCGGGTTGACAATCCGCATCCTAGCTCGGTCCTAAAATGCGTTCGGGGAGGAGGAGGTTGTCACTTACTCCCAATGAACCTGTCTTCCTCGTGTCACAAGCCGGTAAAGGATGGCACATCTTCTCCTAGCTTGATGGAGAAAGCTAGGTAAAAGCTTTTCTAGAAGCACAAGGATGAAGGAGGAGGCCGAGAGGAAGCTCCGGCTTAGATTTGGCGTTGAATTCTTGCCCGGATCTCCACTCCTTGATGGAACGGCAGATTTCGCCCTAAAAAATGCGGAGGGAATGGTGTGGAAGAAGATGTCTGACAATGGCTTAAAATCTGTGCTTAAATATAAAAAGATCAGAAAAATGGTCACGCACGGTCCCGCGCACGACCGTGCGCTAACCGTGCTTTATTAACTTTCAGATCTGGATCGCGGAAGAAGATGTGTTGACCCGTGCGTTTTACTCGCGCATGGGCGCTTCCGCCTGTTAATGAAGGAAATCGCACGGGTAAACACAGAGCGCAGAAAACAGGATAAAACAGGAGAACAGTTCGTTTTACTCGCGCATGGGCGCGTTTGCCCGTGCGCAAAGGAAACACACGATTTACCCAAGAATGCAGGAATAAAGAGTAAATGTGCAGACCATGTGATTCCTTCTCGCACGGTTATGGCTAAACCCTGCGGGAATAAAACACACGGGTAGAAACAGAAGTCCCCAGATTCGCTATGTGAAACGCATGATTGCACTGAAACCGTGCGCTAAGAAATGCGCACGACTGTGCGTTTTGCACAGAATTGGAAATGGAATTTGGGACGTCATGACCACCTATACAGCAATGAATCCTACTGGAGCAGAAGCTCCCAACAACAAATATACATAATAAAATGAACAAAAAGAACCATGGGGAGCACCATGTGCTTACCCCCAACAAAAGCATCCAAAATTACACACCCACGGGCCTATAAGTGCACTTCCTATGGAAATAACGATTAGAAGAAATATGAATGATATAGAACTAAAAGTGAAGTGCAAACGCATGAAAACTAGCCTAGATGAGTCTGAAAAACCCTATATAAATCGGACTCATCACACCCCAAGACTTACCTGTTTGCGCGTCCCGAGCAAACAAAATCTATGCAGACAAAAAAAATTACTTAACTGACATAGAAATATTGATATGGAGTACCATGCGAAGTCGCATGCTGGTACGCATAAAAATATAAATAGGTGAAATTTCTAAGTATGTAAAATAGTTTATACTTTTCACAATGCATATCAAAATTTTATTACTACTCAAAAATGGAATCACGGTGAATCATTCGGTCACTCGTAGGAAGAAAGTAGGGAGGCCACTAAGGTGAGCTTCGCCAAAGACTGGGGCTCAGGATCACCTCCAAAGGAATCCACCAATTTCGGGGACCATACGCTTGCCTGTTTACTCTCTCTCCACGGTACTAGTTCGACTAAAGCGCGAATTCGTAGGACTTTAGGAGAGTCATGGGGCTTGGGTTTCGGCGAGGTAAACAAAGATAAATAAGAGGGCTACGCACCTAAACCAAATGAGCTATAATAGAAAAGAGAATCCATCCTCTAACCAAAATATATGTAGGCATACCACACCCCAGACTTAACTTTTAACATATGGGTGTGTGCACCGCCTACTCCAAATATAACAACATCTCCAATAGGATTTTCAATCATGCTTTTTCTCTTTTTTACTTCTCATTTTAAAATATATATTTTTTCAAATCATTTTCTTTATTTCCACAATTTCAGCAAATAGAAGCTTTGGAGCACATCAACAAATTCACATATAATATCACCTCATCAACACCCCAACATGGAAATGTAAAACAGTAAAGCTCGACTTGGGTGTGCGAGTAGGATCGGCTATGAGGCTTTGGTGAAAAAAAATGGTGGAGCTGAATCAAAGGAATGGGTAGGCACAACGGGGCTTAGCGAGGATACGAGGTGACGAATGGTACAAAGCTCACCAGGCCAAAATGAATGCCTACATCACGCTCACGCTAGACTAACCATACACCAATGCTTCGAGATTATCTTGGGGCAAGTTCTTAGCCACCGAGAAAGACGATCCTTCCTCCCAACTCGAGCAAAATGAGTCTTGTGACGGCTACACACATCCCTACACTACCGTTCAATTCACACCGGATTCACCAATTTTTGAGTAGAATAAAAAGTATTTACGCAAATAGAAAATTATATAACTATAAGCATACAGAAAAATTAAATCTACGAAAATTTCTATGTGAGACGAGATCACTCGACTAGGAGTACTACAAAAGTCAACATTTTACTCCGTCTCACAATCCTATGCTAGCACAATAACTTTCCCAAATCATACAAAAGATACGAGTTTAACTCGCAGCACACTAACAGCTAAGCACATGCTCATGTGGGTGCAATGGTGTGCGATGCAATGAACTAATCAAAATAATAATATAAAAGCTTCTAGTATGCACGTGAAAGGTGCACGTGCAAAAGGTAACAAAAATGGCTCTCCCCCAGACTTAAACTAAACAACACATCATATGATATTGAAATTTAAATCAAATAGAGCTATGGGAAGAGGTTACCCAATGCACAGCCAGCGAGCATACCGGAAGACGCTTGAAAAATAGAGCCAAGCACGCCATACAAAGAATCACAACCCCGCCAATGCGAAGTTGCTAAGATTACCTATAGGAGTGAGCTCCGCAAAAACAAAAGAAAAATATACAAAAAGAAATGCTAAAAATAAAATTGATGTAAAAATAAAAATGCAGAAAATGAAAGATAAGTACTGGGCTTATTGTCATCCCAGCATGACTTATTCTATTATATACAGTTCTAGCTAATGGGCCTATGAAAAGATAAGTGCACAGGTAACTGTTCCATTATCCGTTCCGGTAACGGGTACCGATACGGAGATAGTGCAGTTACCCCCTCTAGCTAAATAAAAATACATGCCCAACACAGGTAGAGGAAATAGGAAATAAGAAGAGGAGGAGCACTGGTCCTCGCTAATCTCACCACAAAATATATCCTTGTCTAGCAAGGTATCATCCACAGAAGGTCTGTAGGAGGAGAAAGTAATCGATGGAGCTTCCTCAAAAGAGGAGGAATCAACCTCCTCGCAAAAGAGGATGTTATCATCGATGACTGGAGCAAAAATCTCCAATTCCTCCTGAGACACCTACGAAGACTCAACCCACACTGGCTCAGATATAGAAGGGGGATAAAGAAATAAATAAGAGGAAGAACTAAAATAATCAAAAATAGGGGGAGTGGTCCCGGTCTCACTCCCAGCAGGATCCAAGCTTAGATCATTGTCGGTGCCATATGAGTCATAGCGAGGGGAATCCGAGAGCTCGAGGTCCTCGGTGGTGGTTTGGACCTCCTCATCCATCAAGGAAGTGGAAACTTTCTCAACAAAGATGATTTCCTCATCAACACACCTCGGTGCGTCCTCATGTTCCAAGACGTAATACTATCCATTAATGAGAATAATATCCTCGTCACACATGGGCACATCCTCAGGCTCAGAATCACAATCTGACCTAACATCATCAACTGACTCACTAAAAATATGGAAAGACAATTCTTGCAAAGAAAGCGGAGGAATAACAATATTAGAGAAAAATATGTGCGAGGTTTCTCCGGGGGTGAATCAACAAGCGGGGAAGAATGCATAGGGAGAGACGACACCACAATGTCGTCACACCGATCAGCAAAAATTCGGATGGGTATATCCACAGCAATCACCCATAGAAAAGGTGGTACCGCGAATACATCATCAGAATTAGAAGGGGCAACCATTTGAGAGGGAGATAGAGTGAGTTGAATACCCGGTTCATCATCCTCCTCCAACTGGCGCTGAAATTCTACGTAATATTTCAACACATGCTTGGTGTTACGATAGCACAAACATCGTTTTCCATTACTCCTCAGTCCAGGTTCGACCAGAGAGGAATAAGAAGAAGGTGAAGGCATAGAAGAGAAGTGACCATAAGACTTGGGTATGGTGTATGAAGTACAGTAAAGGGACGGTGTCCCATACACTAAACCACTAGAATTATGCTCCCAATCTTCAGTGGGGCACTCATCACTACCATCCCTATAATCCCAACACCATCGACAATGGATATTCGTATAAGAATACATAGTGCAACCACATATAATTCACCAATAGAATTTTCTAAGAAAAAATTATCTACACGCTAGCAGATAAAAGAAAAGTAATGTCTGCTGTAGAAAAAATAAAACTAAAAGAGGAATAAAGAAAAATAAGCAACAAAATCTTAAAACAAAAACAAAGAAGAGACATTAAATAAACAAATGGAAACGGGCTTCTATCTCCTATCTCCCTCTCCAAAAACTCACACGACTTTGTTCCCTGGAAACGGCGCCAAAAACTTGATTTGTTGAACGACAAGTGTACCGGTCGCACAAGTAATATAAAATTGGCGGCACTCCCAAGTATCGATCTCTTCAAGGAACACAGTATGGGGGGGAGTTAATATCGAGGAGGACATGAGATTGAAGTCCTTAAGTCAGGGTTATCTATGGGGGTTTTGGTGGTTGCGATAAAATAAAGCAAAACACTAACAAATACTCCTATGAAACGCCATTATGCGATGCTTCGTCAGGAGGGATGGAAGACTACATGGGCCGCTATGCACCGAATCGCTGGGCGGAAGGACAAGTAGGCAAGCATAAGAACCAGAATTTGAGGTTCATAAGCACCTCTTCACTGCGCACGCTTCTAGCAATTGCTAGAACAGCAAGAATGGATGGATGGTGGATGGATAAACATGCGCACCTCAAGCAAAAAATGAACACATACAATCACATAGACATGATTACATACGAACATTTAACAAATGTAAGATTACTTCATCTAATACAAAGAGTTCCACTAAACTATCAACAACAAGAGAAGAAAAATGTGTGAATTCGACCGGATCCGATGTCTTGCTAAGGATTCACGGTAGGATTCGTCGGGTTGTCAATATGCATCCTAGCTCGGTACTCAACTGCGTCCGGGGTATAGGAGGCTCTCACTCACTCCCAATGAACCCATCTTCTTCGTGTCACAAGCCAGTGGAGGATGGCACAAATTCTCCTAGCTTGATGGAGAAAGCTGGGTAAAAGCTCTTCTTGAAGCTCAAGGATGAAGGAGGAGGCCGAGAGGAAGCTCCGACTTGGATTTGGCGTTGAATGCTTGCCGGATCTCCTCTCCTTGGTGAAACGACAGATTTCGCCCTAAAAAATGCGGAGGGAATGGCGTGGAAGAAGCTGTCTGACAATGGCTGAAAATCTACGCTTAAATAGAAAAAGATCAGAAAAATCGTCACGCACAGTCCCGCGCACGATCGTGCACTAACCGTGCGCTATTAACTTTCAGATCTGGATCACAGAAGAAGATGCGTTGACCCGTGCATCTTACTCACTCACAGGCGCTTCCACCTGTGCATGGAGGAATTTGCACGGGTAAACACATAGTGTAGAAAACAAGGTAAAATAGGGGAATCGTGCGTTTTACTCGCACACGGGCGCATTTGCCCGTGCGTGAAGGAAACACACGATTTACCCCAGAATGAAGGAATAAAGAGAAAATGTGCAGACCGTGCGATTCCTTCTCGCATGGTTTGGCCTAAACCGTGCGGGAACAGAACGCACGGGTAGAAATAGAAGTCTCCCGAATTGCTGTGTAAAATGCACGATTGCACTGAAATCGTGCGCTAAGAAATGCGCACGACCGTGGGTTTTACACAGAATTGGAAATGGAATTCGGGACGTTGTGACCACCAGTACAGAAATGAAACCTACAGGAGCACCAGCTCCCAGCAACAAATGCACATCATAAAATGAACAAAAAGAATCATGGGGAGCACCATGTGCTTACCCCCAACAAAAGCATGTGCAATTGCACACTCACGGTCCTATAAGTGCACTTCCTATGGAAATAACGATTAGAAGAAATATGAACAATATAGAACTTAAAGTGATGTGCAAACGCATGAAAACTAGCCCAGATGAGTCCGAAAAACCCTATATAAATCGGACTCGTCAGTCATAGGCATCAGCCCATAGCTACAGGTTTCTTCTTCTTTATCTTCATCCACCTCTAAATCACTATCTGTCTGTGGTAAAGGGGACCTGATATCTATCCTTATAGTAGGATACATTTCGTATTCTTCCAGCACAGTAGCAATTAGCCCAATATAGGCTTCATCTTCTTCCTCTTATCCTGTTTCTAACGAGGAAGTGTCGGACCAGCTCTTCTTCTTCTTAATAATGAAGGATTTCTCCTTCTTGACCATGTGTTGGTGATGGTTCCTCTTCTCTCAACCCTCTCTTCTCTTTACTAGTCTTTCAGCTACAACATACCATGGCTTGCTGCAGCAATAATAGATGACCTTAGCATAAATCTATTTACTAGGTTTAGAACTATACCTGTCCTCCTTGGAGGATTTCTTCTTTCCCCTATAGTAGTGCTCCTTGAGATGAGAGGATGAGGAGGGTCTGCTCTTCCTCTGCTTCTTCTTTATGAACTTCTGAAATTGTTTGGAGAAGACAACAAATTCTTCATCAGACATGTGGTAGTCTTATCTGCTTGACTCTGAGTAATCTGTGTCAGACTCAACATCCCTCCTTGGTAGAGAAGGAGACTTCCTTGTGCTCCTCCTTGAGTCTTAAATTTTGAAGGCCACAGACTTTTCTTTGGCCTGAAACCTGTTATTTTTCTCCTACTCCTTCCTGGCAGTCAGGTACATTTCATAGGATAGGAGCTTCCCAAATAGTGTTGCTGGAAGAGTGTCAGCAAACTTTGCCACCTCTTTGATAGCACAAATCTTAGTATCCCAGACTCTAGTTAGAGACTTGAGAAACTATTCATCCAGCTCATAAGTGCTAAGAACCCTGTCATAGGTTATCAGCTCATTGACTATCCTGAAGAATCTCTCAAAGAAATCAGATATGTTGTCAGCCTTGCTTTGCCTGAAAGCCTCATACTCTTGGTTGAGCATGGACTTTCTATCATCTCTTACTTCCTTTGTCCTTTCCATGTAGATCACAAGTGTTTCCCACATCTCCTTTGTAGTTGAGCAGTGGACCAGATTTTTGAAGGTGGGGTCATCTATAACACTAACTATAATATTTTGTGCCCTCTTGTCCATTGTGGACGGAATGACTTCATCCTTTATCATCTCAGCATAAGTTTCAGGAGTCTGCTCATTTATATTCAGAACTAACACTTTTATAGTCATGAAAGGTCCCTCCTTTACAGTAATAAAAATCCTTAGGTCAGCTGCTTCCATGAGCAGTCTAGCCCGCTCCAAACCCTTCCTTTCTGCAGATTGGAAGCTTCATAGCACCCAACTCCTTATAGTTCACTCCTGAACCCATAAGGACTATCTTTTGCTAACCTTGGAGATTTGCTTAGACTATTAAGCCTTTCTTGAACAACTTCTCTCTGATACCACTTGAAAGTCTTTGATTTCAAGGTCAGCTAACACCTAGAGTGGGGTGAATAGGTTTCAGGCTCTTTTTAAATTATCTAGACCTATACCTAGATTTACTGTGCTTGATGATTAGTTAGTTTAGCTTTCAAGAACATCAACCAGAAGACACAGATATTGTTATAGTGGTTCCCAAGTTTATGGGTACATCTACTATCCCTCTTTACCTTTCTAACAGTGTGTTAGACGAGGCTCTTCCCTAATTTCTCGGCTCCTTAAGAGCTTACAACACAATCCCGAAGGACCACTCAGTGTCCTTCAATACCTACACTCAGGCCCAAGGCCCTACAACTCAGTGATTCAATAATCACAACCTCATCCTTTATAATACAGGGTTACAACTCAGATTCTACTCAGAATCATACTCTCAGATCCAAGACTAGATCCTAAAGTTTATATAGAAATGGTGATGAACAGTTCGACACTAGAGAGTTATCTATGTGTCTGTATTCCTGAGCTGAGCTGATTTTAGCCCTATCTTCTTCACAGCAACAAGTTGAATAGATCTTTAGAACTGGGTTGCTTGTGCTAGATGTAACTTGCAGAAACTTCTACCTCTTTTATTTCAGGAATCAGTCCTGGTCTTGCTATCGTGGATGAAAATCGTAGAAGCTATCTCTTTTAACTTCCAGGTTGACTGAGCTGAACAAGGTCTTTTGGCTCGACAGTAATGGCGAGGAAGAAGAAGATGTTCAGCCGCAATGCGAAATCAGAAAACCCTAATTGCTTGCTTTGTTTCAGCCAATCCTTCCATTTTATATACAACACATCAACGGCTCTTTGCATTGTGTTCCCAGCCTAAAAAGGACAAGTTCCCACCTTCCATCTGTAGAAAATGACATGCTGGCCTCCGACGGCATTAAGGGCATTCTGCATCATCCCCACAAAGAGTTTGAAATGTGTTGACTTTGTTGACTTTTGCTGACTTCATCCATTTTGGACTTAGAAAATTTCTCAGAATCAAATCAGGTGTTGAGTGGCGTTGAGTGAAAAGCCTACACTCAATTATTCTAGATATAGTCACATTTCTACTCCTTAGGTGTTGAGCGTAAGACATTCACTCAACGATTCTGTACTTAGTCACATTTCTGCTCCTTTAGCGTCGAGTGGTGTTGAGTGAATAGCCTTCACACAAAGCTTTTATACTTGGCTTGTAATTTTTCACTTTCTACAACTTTGGTATTGAGTGCATTGAGTTGTTGGCGTTCACTCAACGCAATTTTCCTTAGCTTCTTCTGTCCTCTGCCAACTGCTGAGGAGTTGAGTGAACTAGCTTCACTCAATGCTTCTATACTTAGTAATTTTTCTTCTGCATGAAGGCGTTGAGTGTGTTGACTTCTCTCAATACCATCTACCTTCTGCCTTGATATTCAACTAGGCGTTGAGTGAACAGGCTTCACTCAATTCTCTTGGACTTAGTCAAATTCCAACTTCTCCTTAAGCTTTAACTACAGCAGCATGACTCAATGCTTTCTTCCACTAGCGTTAAGTGAACTGGCTTCACTCAACGCTTTTGTACTTTGACAAATTTTCATATCTTTCTTCTAAGGATTTAACTATCCCAGCATTTCTCAACTCTTTAGCTCATCTGGCATTGAGTGAGCTATCCTCACTCAACTCTTCTGGACTTAGACAGATTTTTCTTTCTATCTTCATTGGCTTTGAAAGAAACATTATGGAGTTGAGTGATTTGGATTCACTCAATGCTTCTGGACATAGAATCTTTTCCTTTGCCAGAAACTCTGTGACTTTGATTAAGGAAACTTTACACAATGAATTTGCTGTCTGGCATTGAGTGAGCTGATTTCACTCAATGCCTGTGGGCTTAGCCACTTTTTTGTCTCTCTTTGTTAAGGCTTTGGCAGGTCCTGCTGTATTCATATCCTTTAGTGCTTGGCATTGAGTGAACTATCTTTACTCAATGTCTGTGGACTAAAGCACTTTTCTTCCCATCTAGCTCACGACCTTAAGTCCACCTGTCCATTCAATGTGAGAAGGACTAACCTGCATACATGAACTTACACACACATCAAATACAACTATGTGTATATCATTTACTTGTTTAACATCTTCAAATCAGGGCCATTGGGATAAGTGTACCCAACACCTAATTTGAGTGTTTCGTATGATATCAGGAGCATGATTTCTGAAAGAAAATTGTTGTTAATGCCACTCAGAAAAAGCTAAATAAAGCTGTTGAAAGACTTTCCTTCAGCCATATAATTGCTGAAAGAAATTTTATGAAGACTACTACTGTTACTTATGGAAAGGTTGTTGTTGTTAACACAGTCACTAGACCAGCTCAGAAAAGAAGGTATAACCTTCATGAGTGTTGGTGTTGTGGCAAGATAGGCTATTTTGTCATTGACTGTTGGCATAATTCTAGTGTGCCTAGAGCTAAAGTAAGTCTACTAGTCAGAAAAACTGCTGGTAGACATGTTTATTTTGAGACTAATATTATAACACCCCTATCCGTCATATAGCATATAGCAGTAGTTCTGGCCGGGACCCGACGCCATATACTACGGACAGACCGGTTGGTTACTTATTGAAACCAATCAACCAATCACAACGTCCTACACAGAGCACCTAGCGGAAGCAGATTATTAAGTTGCAAAGAAAAAAGAACCCAGCCAAGCATGAATTTCCACTATGAATAACCCATAGAAATGTATAATACACAAATATTAGCCTTATGGCCTTACAAAAGTTTGCTCAATAAAAGTTTCTTCCAAACTTCGGCACGCAAGCCAGATACACATGAGTACATAAGAAAAACACTCAAAAATAGGCCTTCGAGGGCTGGCATGGCAACTTGGGCTTTAGCCGTCTATTTACCGCTCGGCTCCGCAGCACCTGTAAGCAACAATCCACCGCACGGTGGTAAATAAAAGCAACGGTCAGCTATGCTGACCAAATTATAACGACGCCGCCCGCAACTCGGGGCGGCGATGCTCTTCCCAGCATTTTGTTAGCATAATAGAGCGGTATAATGTAAACACACACTTCATCCCAGGTGCAGGCACGCACGACCACACACCTCGTGCACTCAGGGCACATTCACGGTGAACCGACCAACGTCACGTCAATTTATGCCATAGACATTCCCGTCTCACCACCGTCCCTTGGACGGCCAACCATATGAGCATTTTGTCTTTCTAGCATTGGTCATGTATATTTAAGCCATAGACCGCCGAAGACCCTCATCTATGCCAACGGTTCCACCGAACGACAAAGATCGGGTATGGTTCCGCCTGACCCGTACTCATACCGCAACAACAATTTAAGCCATATGCGCAAGTCAAGACTCCCCGAGTCCCGTTTCCAACACACAAATCACATAACGCGGTTATGCTCAAGTTGGCTCCCCGGCCACCATTTTGGCAACATCCCGCATTTGCCCAGTTTAGTGGGTACACCTTGGAGTTAGTCCCCAAGGCTCCCTGTTGTAATCTACCTCGTAGAAAACTCGAAAAACAACCATTCACACAGAGTCTTCTTCGGTTATTATGCAATGCAACATCACTGATCCAGACCAACTTGTCCGGATAGGCTTCACACATCATGCCTTTGTCTGTTTTCGCATACAGACTCTACAAAATGGGGACTTCACATATCTAACCCAAGGAACACCTAACCTCACCGCACACTCACATGAGAAGGCTTCCTATGCAAAGGAAAAGAGGACTTCACATGCCATAGGATGAGAATCGTTACCCTAGCGTTCTTCCTTGGCGCCATGGAAATCTATGTGGATGGAAAGCACTGCAATCTCCTTGCCTCCGCGGATCCGAAGTCGGCTCGCGATTTGGAGCTCCAAAGCTCCGCCGGTGACCGGATCAAGCTCTCCTTCCTCCTTGCTCTCCCTTCTCTCTAGCTTTTAGAGAGATATAACCCAAATGAAATAAGGTTTTTCAAAGCCCTATTCCCGGTTATATCTCCTCTAGAACAGCCCCCAGCCGTTGGATCCCAAACTAAGGAAACGGACAGCCACGATACATCCCAAAATTAGAAATCCTGGGCCGAACACGGGTTGCAACACGGCTGTGTTCAGGGCCGTATCACCCAATCGCCGTCGAAACTGAAACATCCCAAAAAGAACACGGGCACCCAACACGCCCGTGTAAGGCTTTACATGCCCGTGTCAGCCAGTACACGCCCGTGTCGCCGGGCGTATTCCCCCCAACGATACAGGTCCAAAACACCCGAGCACAACACGGCCATGTGACATGCCCGTGTCATATGCCATGTGCTAGACACGCCCTGGGACACCTTCGTGTCCCAGGCCGTGCACAAAAAGTCGCACGACCCGAGGAGTACACGGGCATTCGACATGCCCGTGTCGAATTGCACACGCCCATGTCGGATCCGAACACGCCTGGGCTCAGGCCGTGTGCCACTCACTCAACGATCGTTGAGTGGAACGCTCTGAGTGACTGACACGCCCTGGGACATGCCCATGTCCCAGGCCGTGTTCACCCCCCCCCCCCGACGATCGTTGACTCCAAAATCGTCGACCACGAACCAACGCCGAAACCGAGCACGACACGCTCTGGGACATGCCCGTGTACCAGGACGTGTCACCTCTACCAAACCCCAGATTCTGCTCAAAATGCCACCCGTCACTCTTTTGAGTTTCAGAGCGTTACAACTCTCTCCCTCTTAAAAGAATTTCGTCCGCAAAATTACTAAAGGAAAGAAAACAAAAAACATTAAGGAGTACCTGAGAGTAATAACTCCGGGTACTCCTCCAGCATGGTTTGCTCCCATTCCCAAGAGAGCTCCTCCCGACCGCAATTATCCCACCGGACCTTGACCATCCAGATCTCCTTGTTATGGAGTCGCTTAACTTCAAAGTCCTCAATATGAAAGGGCTTGAACTTAGTCGTCAACCCTTCGCACACTAGCACTTGATCCACTACGATCACCTGCGAAGTCTCTTGCACCGCCTTCCGCAACACTGAGATATGGAATACATCGTATAGTCCACTCAACTCCACCGATAGCCTCAAACGATAAGCCTCTTCGCCGACCCGCTCTAGAATCTCAAAGGTTCCAAGTTATCTTGGGCTCAGCTTCTTCAAGCGTCGCACCCGCGAAACACCCTTGAACATCTTTATCTTCTAGTACACCCAATCACCGACCGTGAACTCCACGTTCCAGTGCTTGGCATTGTAGTACTTAGCTTGCCAATCCAGAGCGATGAACAAATGCTCTCGAATGATCAACACCAAAGAAGTAGCACTCTCCACTTCCTGCTTCTTGTACAACCTTGCCTCACCCATTTCTAGCCATGATAATGGCGTGCGACACTTCCGACCATACAGGGTATTGAAGGGCGCCATTTGAATACTCGCCTGGTAGCTGTTGTTGTACGCAAACTCCACCAAATACAGACGGTCTTCCCAATGCTTCCCGAAGTCTAGAACAAACATGTGGAGCATGTCTTCTATAGTTCTGTTGACCCTCTCGATCTGCCCATCCGTCTGCGAATGGAAGGCGGGGATGAACTTCAATTTAGTCCCCAGAATCTGTTGCACCAACCTACAATCATTGGACGAAAAATGCCCATCGCGATCACTCACGATGCTGTGAGGCACACCGTGTAGTCTGACTATATTATCCACATATAGTTTCACTAGTCTCTCTACTGAATCATCCTTCCTATGCGGAATATAGTGTGACACCTTTGTTAACCGGTCTACCAACACCTAGATGGCGTCATTCCCCTTCTGCGACCTTGGCAAGCCATGCACAAAGTCCATCGATATGTCATCGAACTTCCATTCGTGAATAGGCAAGGATTTAAAGAATCCTCCAGGATTTTGGCACTCCGCCTTTACCAAGGCACAAGTTTGACACTTATCCACAAATAGTGCCACATCCTTCTTGAGCCCTGGCCACCAAAACAGCTTCTTTAGGTCCCGGTACATATTCGTGCTCCCTGTGTGGATTGAATACTTGGTATTATGAGCCTCGTAAAACAACTCCGCCCATAGATTTTCCTTGCTTGGCATGCATAAACGATGGTCTTTCCATAAAAGCCCATCCTCAACTAAAAACTAAGAATTTTACCCATCCAACGCTGCATCAATAAGCTCCTTCATGCTACCATCATACTCAAATGCCTGCCAAACGCGATCAGCCAGGTCATACTGAACTTCCGTCCAGTTCAACAATGCTTTAGTGCTAGTCTGCTTGTCCACACAACAGATCTCCAACGCCTCCAACTCCTGAACTAGCCTCTCATCATGCACCGAAAACTAGTTGGCTTGGGCGGTAGCCCTGCGACTCAACGCATCCACAACTGTATTGCCATTCCCAGGTACATAATGAATCTTGAACGTATAGTCCCCCAAGAACTCCATCCATCTCCACTGCCTTATGTTCAGATCCTTCTGATCTAACAGGTACTTCAGTCTCTTGTGGTCAGTATAAATATCGACCCTTATGTCATACAAGTAATGTTTCCACAGCTTAAGCGCAAAAATCACGGCCGCCAACTCTAAGTAGTGGACCGGATAATTCCTTTCATGCACTTTTAGATGATGCGATCCATACGCTATAACATTTCCATGCTGCTGCAGCACGCAGCCCAAACCACTACCTGAGGCATCACTACAAATCTCGAAGCCCTCGGTCCCACTCGGTGAACTTAGCATTGGCGCCGTGGTCAACCGTCCCTTCAGCTCCTAAAATGCTTGCACGCACTCCTGCGTCCACAGGAACTCTTATCCTTCCTTGTCAACTTCGTGAGAGGTAATGCTATCAACGAGAAGTTCTCTATGAAGCGCCTGTAATAGCCAGCAAGACAAAGAAAACTACGAACTTCCACTACTGAAGACAACACAGGCCACTCCCGTATCGCAATAATCTTTTCCGGATCCACCGTTATACCTTCCCCACTGACAATATGACCAAGGAATGCTACTGAGGGTAGCAAGAACTCGCATTTGGAGAATTTTGCATAGAGTTCATTCCTTCTCAGCGTCTCCAAGACTAGATGCAGATGCTTGAAGTGATCTTCATCGCACTATGAGTACACAAATATGTCGTCAATGAAGACGATCACAAAACGGTCTAGGTACTCTCGGAATGTCCTGTTTATCAAATCCATAAACACCGATGGCGCATTCGTCAGTCCAAATGACATGACCGTGAACTCGAAGTGCCAATACCTTGTGCTAAATACCGTCTTCGGGATATCACACTCCCTTATCCTCAGCTAATAATACCCAGACTTCAGATCCAACTTGGAATATACCGACTATCCGACTAACTAATCGAAGAGATCATCAATCCTTGAGATCGGGTATTTATTCTTCTACATTAGCTTGTTCAACTCCCTGTAGTCGATACATAGCTGCAAACTCCTGTCCTTCTTCTTAACAAAGAGGACCGGTGCACTCCAAGGAGATTAGCTTGGATGCACATACCCTTGCTCCATCAAGTCCCCTTGTTGAACCTTCAACTCTACCATCTCCTTAGGCACCAACCTATAAGGAGAACGTGACACAGGTTTGGCACCCTGGCACTAGCTTGATGGTGAAATAAATTTCTCGCTGCGGTGGGGCTCTGGGAAGATCGCCCGGGAACATGTCGGGGTACTCACATACCACTGGGATACTATCCAAAGTGGCCTTAGGCTTTACAGCCTCAACTAACGTGAAGAACAGCTCTGCTCCAGCACGAACCGACTTCACCACAAGAAGAGCAGACATCAGCGTCTTGCTCGACCCCTTCAGTCCCGCAAACGTCGCCTCCTGCCCAACACCCAGCTTTACCTCCTTACTATTGCAATCGATACAAGCCTTATGCTCTGAAAGCCAATCCATACCGAAGATAACGTCGAACTCTTCTAGCGGCAGCAACAACGCTAGCAATTCGAACTCTTGGCTTCCAATATGAACCTTTATGGCTCATACTCTGTCTGCACGCATCGAACACCCATTCGGTAGCAACACATCCAATTTGTCCTTCGCCATCGAAGAAGGGACTCCAATGCGCGTTATGAAACTTTCAGAAAAAAAGGAGTGTGAAGCTCCCGTATTGAAAAGTTCTCGTGCCGGAGTACTGCCAATCAGAACAAAGCCTATACAACAGTATTAAGCTAATAAGCACTGGGTAATAGTATTTAATGCTAACTTGTTATAAATTAAACCATACTTGTTACCACGTCGGCTAGTTTGATGGTCTCCTGCTGGCCCAAGTAATAGACTCTCAATTGAGTCGGAGCATAGTGGGACGCGGTTAACTCCACCGCCTTGCCCTTCTCTTCATAAATGTCTCCTTGCTTTCTCTCGGACTTCGGACGTCCGCTCCAACAATCCAGGGCAAAATGCCCCGTCTTTCCACAAGTATAACAAGCGCCCGGGGTTCGGTTGGTAGTTTCCCCCGAGGCACCTGAAGAAGGGGCGGGACCCGACGTCTTAGCCTTTTTGTAGAACCTACGATATCCAGACTTTGAAGTAGTCGGCACTTTAAAATCCGATTTCTTGCCACCGGATTCCTTCTTCTCTTGAACATTCTTCATGTCCTTTTCCAAGGACCGGGCCGAGTTGACCAAGGTCATGAAACCCTGCGGCATAGGCCCCGAAAGTAAAAAACTCAAATCATCTCTTAACCCTTCATAGAAATGATTTGTCCTGCGCTCCTCATCGGCAAAGGTAGCGCTTGCGTATCTTCCTAAACGAGTTAACCCATGGAGATACTCGTCCACGGTGCTATCTCCTTGATCCAACTTTTGAAACTCATTTTCCAACGCGATCCTCTGAGCTGAGGGGAGGTATTGAGCCATAAACAACCTCAAAAATTCCTCCATAGAGACATCAGCCAACTGCCTTCCCCTCAGGTGGTGTAGCTCCAGCCCTTCCCACAATAACCTCGCGTCCCCGTCCAATAAGAACGTCGTAAACGTTGTCTTCTGCCACTCTTTAGTTTCCGTTACTGTCAGCACTCTCTTGACTCTCGATAGCCAATCCTTTGACTGAGTCGGGGTTCCCGTTCCCAAGAACACTGATAGATGGAAACCCATCACATGCTTAAGTTGTTTCTCAGTTGCTCTCCGAGGCAACTCCAGCTCCACCATCACCTGTTCCACCCTCCTATGCTCTGCCGCTTGGAGCGGTACTTGCTCTATAGCATGAGCAGGCTATTGCACCTGCCTCGTAGACTACGCATTGATCATTGCAAGTACAGCTTCTTCCACCAATCTAATGGTCTCGGCTGAAGGAGGTGTTGCAGGCGCATCATTTGGTGCGCTGCTTGCCTTAGAACCTGGCCTTTCCGACGGTCCAGCACCACTCCCTGTCACCTATAATCGTGCAAAACACCAATAAGCAAAAAAACAATATTACGAACAACAATTATAGGAACACGCAGGTTCCTCAAACATGTGTATTTTCATTCCTAAGTGGACATTCATGGGTTCTTTTCATGTTATAATGATGACACACACATATATGCTCACCACCCCTTAAAGTGAATTCGCCCACGAATTCATTTAAGTTTAACCGAAACGGGTAGTCTGATACCAAATTTTAACACCCCTATCCGTCGTATAGCATATAGTAGTAGGTCCGGTCAGGGCCCGACGCCATATACTATGGACAAACCAGTTGGTTACTTATTGAAACCAATCAACCAATCACAACGTCCTACACTGAGCACTTAGCGGAAGCAAATTATTAAGTTGCAAAGATAAAAGAACCCAGCCAAGCATGAATGTCCACTACGAATAACCCATAGGAATGTATAATACACAAATATTGGCCTTATGGCCTTACAAAAGTTTGCTCAATAAAAGTGGCTTCCAAACTTCGGCATGCAGGCCGGTCACACATGAGTACATAAGAAAAACACTCAAAAATAGGCCTTCAAGGGCCAGCACAGCAACTTGGGCTTTAGCCCACTATTTATCGATCGGCTCCGCAATACCTATAAGTAACAATCCACCGCACGATGGTAAACAAAAGCAACGGTCAGCTATGCTGACCAAATTATAACGACCCCGCACCCAACTCGGGGCGGCTATGCTCTTCCCTGCATTTTGTTAGCATAATCAAGCAGTATAGTATAAACCCACACTTCATCACAGGTGTAGGCACGCACGACAACACACCCCGTGCACTCTGGGCACATTCATGACGAACCGGCCAACGTCACGTCAATTTTAGCCATAGACATTCCCGTCTCACCACCGTCCCTTGGATGGCCAACCATAAGAGCATTTTGTCTTCCTGGCATTGGTCATGCACATTAAAGCCATAGACCGTGAAGACCCTTATCTATGCTAACGGTTCCACCGAACGACATAGATCGGGTACGGTTCTGCCTGACCCGTTCTCATACCGCAAAGACAATTTAAGCCATATGCGCAGGTCAAGACTCCCTGAGTCCCGTTTCCATCACACAAATCACATAACCCGGTTATGCTCAAGTTGGCTCCCCGGCCACCATGTTGGAAACATCCCACATTTGCCCAGTTTTCTAGGTGCACCTTGGAGTTAGTCCCCAAGGCTCCCTGTTGCAATCTACCTCGTAGAAAACCCGAAAAATAACCATTTACACGGAGTTTCTACGGTTATTATGCAATGCAACATCATCGATCCACACCAACTTGTCCGGATAGTCTTCACACATCATGCCTATGTCCGTTTTCGCATACAGACTCTACACAAGGAGTACTTCACATATCTACCCCAAGTAACGCCTCAACTCATCACACACTCGCGTGAGAGGGCTTCCTATGCAAAGGAAAAGAGAAAGTCACATGTCCTAGGATGAGAATCGTTACCCTATTGTTCTTACTTGGCGCCATGGAATTCTATGTGGATGGAAAGCACCGCAATCTCCTTGCCTCTGCGGATTTGAAGTTGGCTCACGATTTGGAACTCGGAAGCTCCGCTGGTGACCGGATCTAGCTTTCCTCTTTCCTCCTTGCTCTCCCTTCTCTCTAGATTTTAGAGAGAGATAACCCAAATGGAATAAGGGTTTTCAAAGCCCTATTCCCGGTTATATCTCCTCAGGAACAACCCCCAGCCGTTGGATCCCAAACTAAGGAAACGGACGGCCATGATTAAGCCCGAAATTAGAAATCCTGGGCCGAACACAGGTTGCAACACGGCCGTGTTCAGGGCCGTGTCACCCATTCGCCATCGAAACCGACGCATCCCAAAAAGAATACGGGCACCCAACACGCCCGTGTAAGGCTTGACACGCCCGTGTCAGCCAGTACACGACCGTGTCACCGAGC
The DNA here is from genome assembly GCA_039513925.1 of Platanthera zijinensis. NCBI lineage: Eukaryota > Viridiplantae > Streptophyta > Magnoliopsida > Asparagales > Orchidaceae > Platanthera > Platanthera zijinensis. The sequence goes on along the minus strand of CM077085.1, from coordinate 78,014,378 downwards.
GTGTTCCACCCAACGATACAGATCCAAAACACCCGAGCACAACACCGTCATGTGACACGCCCGTGTCACATGCCGTGTGCTAGATACGCCCTGGAACACTCCCGTATCCCAAGTCGTGTAACTGCCTTAGCACAAAACGCCGCATGACCCGAGGAGGATACGGGCATTCGACACGCCCGTGTCGAATTGCACACTCCCGTGTCGGACCTGAACACGCCCGGGCTTAGGTCGTGCACCCATCACTCAACGATCATTGAGTGTAAGGCTTTGAGTGACTGACACACCCTGGGACACGCCCGTGTTCAAGGCCGTGTTCACCCCCCCCCCCGACGATCGTTGACTCCAAAATCGTCGACCACGCGACCAAACGCTGAAATCGAGCACGACACGCCCTGGGACATGCCCGTGTCCCAGGACATGTCACCTCTACCAAACCCCATATTTGGCTCAAAACTCCACCTTCACTCTTTTGAGTTTCGGGGCATTACAAATAGGCACCTAGGACCCAATAAATATTGTGGTCCTAAGGTAAAATAAATATGTTTTGCTGGTTAGTCCAAGTTTCTATACCCCTATATGGTACTTGAACAGTGGTTGTTCTAGGAACATTACTAGAACAAAGAGAAATTTGAGGGAGTTCATTCCAGTGAAGGATGGACCAAAGTTGATCTTTGGTGGATCAAAAAAAGGGATTACCAAAGGTTATGGTAAGATCTCAAATGGCTTAATCACTTTCACAAAAGTAGCCTATGTGGAAGGGTTGCAACACAACCTTATAAGCATAAGCTAACTTTGTGATCTTGGCTATGACATTACATTCCACAAGGATGAGTGCCACCTAAAGAAGTCAAGTGACCAAGAGGTCATATTGACAGTTACTAGGAGTGGGAATGTATAATAATTAAATTTTCTGTGTAAATTCATACTCTCACATATGCCTAGTTGTAAATAAGAAAGTCTCACACTATGTTAAATAACACAAGAGACTAGCTCATTTGAACTATAAGACCATATGCAAGCTCTTCAGTAAAGAGCTAGTTAAAAATGGTACTCAAATGAAATGCACTAAGGATAGCATTTTCTCTACATGTGAAAAAGGAGTAACCAAAGCTTCATTAAAAAGCATTGAAACCAAAGACTCTGTGAGGTGTTTATACCTCCTGCATATGGACTTATTTGGTCCTATGTCATTTCATAGTCTAGGTAGGAAAGTCTACACCTTCGTGATTGTTGATAACTATTCAAGATTTACTTAGGTTTTTTTTAAGGAAAATGTTTGAAACTTATGATGTCTTAAAGACATTTGTCAAAAAATAAATAATGAATTGAATAGTTCTATGGTCAGAATCAGAATTGATCATAGAACTGAGTTTTAGTCTGAATGCATGACAAATTTTTGTGAAGAACTTGGGATTTAGCAAAAGTTTTCCTCTCAAAGAACACCCCCAGCAAAATGGGATTGCTGAGAGGAAGAATAAGACTCTCATAGACGCTGAAAGGACTTTATTGAATGACACATCTCTCCCAGAATATTTCTAGGCTGAGGCAATAAACACAGTTTGTCTTGTCCTCAACAGGGCTTCTATCACCAATAGCCATAAAAAGACACCTTATGAGATATTGAAGGGCAGAAAACAAAACATTGCATATCTAAAATTTTTTGAGAGAAAATGCTATGTACTTAACAATAAGAAATCTTATGTAAGACCCCCATTTTTTTTTCTTTTTCGACACCGGGGTCTTAGGCCCAGAACCGCCACCTTGCGGTGATACCTTCGCACTCGGGAAGGTTGTCACTACAAGACGCCGACTCTGTCGGCCAATTTCGATCGTAACTGTATCATAAGAAAAGATGCAAGTCCACAGAAATCACATATATAGAAATAAACTCCACGAAGGGAGTGTACACAGATAGTACATATTATGAAAATCTCGGGCTTATGCCCGGTACATCAAGTCCTCACTACAATTCACTCATCGCGGAAGCAAACTAATACGACTACTATAGATCGGGACTCACTGTCCCTGCTGTCTGGACTCCAGTGCTAGACTGTCCGATCTCCAAGCGTGCTGACCTCTGGGGCTGCTCCTCCATGCTGGGCTCCGTGGTCCCCTAAATGATGTGGTTCGAAAACCGTTAGTCTAAAAGACTAAGTCCTATCGTCCCCCACCCCTTCCCCTATGGATCCTAAGCACCGAGCGGGGAGAAGGAAAGGGAAGGACATGAAGGTGGAGAATAGTCAAATTCCAGATGGCAGCGGAACTAAACTAACATTGTATGCATGATAATAATTATACAAAATTAAATAAGTAACCTTAACTTATGTGGGTACACATAAGCTAGGGGATCTTTTGCAGGGCTCCTATAGTATAAAAAGTCCCATACCGATTTATACGATAGGGTGTCGGTTTTACTAGCAGGCTTAAATATATAATGCTGAAAGAGAACCTTGACTTATAAGCACGCTCGCACGAACTTATAGGCCAAGGGGTCGTTTTGCAAGGCCTTATGTATAGAGCGTCCCATACCGCTTATACATTAGGTGTCAGGTTATATGCAATGATTATGCTATGAAATACAATTATGCTATGATGTGAACATGCAAGTGCAACTCACCCACTCGACTCTGTGTACACAGACCTTTAGTTCCCCCTTTCGGAGCCGTTACCTCCCAGGATACCTCCGTAGTGGCAGACGGAAGCGGTGGGTTGGGCCTCGCCCACCTCTAAACCAGTAAAGCACTACCGGTCAGACCTATCGTACGCCTCAACGCTTGGTGCACTAAGCGGACGCCTGCGTACTCTTGCCGGCTGGCGCACCAGACTTCTGTTGGCAAAGTGCTAACCACACTTGCCGAGCCAATGATATTGTTGTCGGTGCATCGAACTCCCCAATATCGCAGACCCACCACCTTAAACCTTTTATGCACATGCAATAGTTATGAGTCAAACAAACAACCGAGTCGAAGCTCACTGGACAATCCCGTCCATCATAATCTATAACTGAGCCCAAGCTCCCCGGACTATCCCGTCCATCACAATCTACCATCGAGCCAAAGCTCTCTGGACTATCCCGTCCGTCATAATCATCAACCGAGCCGAAGCTCGCCAGGCTACCATACCCAATACCATAACTACCGGGCTTATTGCCCAAGTAACACATACTATCTCCCGGGACACTGGGGTGTGAAAGTGTGAAACCCTAAGTTTACTATCTACTCCATGCCTACGACTTAGGTTTTACCCATTTTATTTCCAGATTATAGTAACTAGACCTAAGGTGATTTCACCTTCCACTTTATGGGGGAGACGATCTTTCGTCGATCCCAAAGACCACCCAACATTTAGTCAAACTCATTCCTATCTCATCCAACCCTGAGTGATGAACTCATTCCACCAATTTTTTTTTGACTTATGTACCTAACTTGCACTCCAGATTATTTCTGAAGAATTACTATATGCAGACCACCAAGGTTTAATGTTATGTAAAATGAGAAGTATGTCAAATAATCATCCGATACTCCTACAATAATTTATGGAGGTCCATTATGACCTTTATTGCCCAAATCCAGAGTTTTACAATTTTCCTATTTATCTAGGAATTTATTAAATATTTATAGTGGCCAAAGTCTCCAAGATTGAACTGAAGGTACCAAATTTTGGCAAGATAGAATCTCCCCAGATTTATGCTATACTCAATATAAACAATTAACCTAATATCCAAGATCTCTTGATTTTTCAGCAAGGTTTTGGCCACTGATTCTATTTTTAAATTATCCCACAACATTTCATTAAAATAAATAAATAAGGTAATATTACTCCTAAAATTTCAAGTAAACCTCTAACATGATAAAAAAACACATAAATTCTCTGGGACAAATATCATAAGTGAATTAAGGAGTGATAAACTTCAAACAAACTATATAGACAATTTTCCAAAATTGCTAAATGCAGACCACCATGTCAATCTTCATGTAAAATGGGAAGTATGTCAAATAATCATCCAACACCCCTATAATAATTAATGGAGGTCCATTATGACCTTTAAGTCCTACATCCAGAGTTCCAAAATTTTCCTTATTTATTTAATAATTTATTTAATTATTTTAATGTCTAAAATTTCCAATAATGAACATGAAGTACTATTTTCAGTCAAGACATCATTCTACAAATTTTATATTTTACTCAAAATAATGTTATAACTTATCTTCCAAAATATCTAATTCTTTTCAGTAAGGTTTTATCCTTAAATCAATATTACATTTAAATCCTTGAAAGTTCATTTAAGAATTATAAAATACTATATTGCTTCCAAAAATTCAGAGAAATTTTAAGAAAGAATCTAATGGCATTTAAATGGTTTGGGCCAAATTTCATAATTTATTTATCAGTAAATGGACTTAAATAATTTATTGAATAATTCCATCATATAGCAAGCTTGTGAAGTAACTACTTCAAATAAGTGTCCAAGTATTTTTATAAAATTTATATAAGCTCATAATGATTCAAAACCTCCTCTGCCAAAATTTCATGACCTCTCAAGGGTCAGAGGTAGCCTAATAATTTATTTGCTAAAGTGAGGCATTTCTTGTGTTACAAATGAAGTGCTATAAATAATACTCCAAAATTTCTAAATAAATAACCAAAGCTTCTTAATATCATTATGACCATCCTACCAAAATTTCATATCACTTTAAGGGGTTTAGCTAACCCATTCCTATCCCACCATATTTGTGCTGTACAACCCCATATTCGCTGGGTGGGACCCGGAGACACCACTGAGGAATTGGGCTAGGCTCAGGTTAGCCCTGGGTTAGCCCTAAGACATACTTATAGAGTTCTCGCCCTGAAGGGGCTCCCGCCCAAGGCAGATGTTCAAGCTCTCGGCAGGAGAGATCGTCGACCGACCAGGGCAGATCGTCGACCTCGCGGCAGGAGAGATCGTCGACCGACCAGGGCAGATGGTCGACCTCTCGGCAGGAGAGATCGTCGAACGACCGAAGCAGAGGGCCTGACCGCGGAAGCTTCGGCCCTAGGGCAAGCTCCCGCCCAGGGGAGGCGAGAAGGCCCCAAGAAGGCCTTCAGTCGCGAGCTCTTCGAAACCATGGAGGGCGCGAACCTCCCTGGCAAGGGGGTCTCGCCAAGGTTGGCCCGGGTGAGGGTCCAGCGAGAGCCTTCTCGGCCAGGGTTCTCGCCAAGTGGGCCCACGTGGTGGGGCCCGGCGCTCATAAAGAGGATTATTTTATAATATATTATCCCGAGGTAAAATTACCCAAATGCCCTTTGAATGACAGCGGGATTTGGCTATTGGCAGACCCCTCAGGGGTATTTCAGTATTTTCAGGTCAAAGGAAGACTATAAAAAGACCCATAAGGGCTCTTTGGAAGGCAAGTTTATCATTTTCCTCTAACCCTAGTGCCTTCTGAAGAGCTCCCAGCCCAGCATTTGGCTTTGGAGGGGAAGCTCTCAGAGATCTTCCGGGTGTGTGGTGGGACCTCCCAGCTGAGGCTTTGGGTCTGTGTTAGGGCCTTAGCAGCCAGTCAGGGGTCGAGGTTTGAGAGAAGTAGGCATTGGCTGCACTTTGGTTCGTGAACTTTTGTTGGGGTCATTTTTGGCTTCAACAGTTCTGGTGCGGTGAGCGTGGAAGCAGTCGGTGCAAGAAAATCTTGAGTCAAGTCCCATGGCAGGAGGCGAGGGTGAAGGATCAGGCGCGGGAGGATCCCCCACCCGGGTGGACGAGGCGACGAGGAAAATGTTTGAGGACTTCAGGCGAGAAGTCATGCAGACGATCAACTTGGCCTTCTTGGCAAGGAACGAGTGGGAGACGCCGCAGGTTCCGGTGGAGGTGGTTCCGCTGCTAGGCGAGAACGCTCCAGGGCAGCGCCCCGGTAAGGAGGTCCCGGTGGAGGCAGGCGAGAGAGACGTAGCCGCGCGGGAGCTCTTCCCAGGTCAGCGTCTCGGGAAGGAGCTCCCGGCGGATCTGGGCGAGAAGGAGGCGACGGTGCGGGAGCTCTTCCCTGGGCATGGTCTCGCGGATCGGTCCAGCCAACCGAGGTCGCGAGACGTGCCTTCTCGCCAGGCAGGGGGCGAGACCCCCTTTAGTGAGCTCATTGTCTCGGCTCCAGTGCCGGAGGGGTTCCGGGAGCCGGACATGACCTACTACACCGGGAAGGATGACCCGGTCCAGCACGTGCAATGGTTCGAGGACGTGGTGTCCATCAGGCAAATGTCGGATGCCTTCAAGTGTAGGATTTTTGCCATCACTCTGAAAGAAAAGGCCAGGGACTGGTTCCACCAGTTGCCGGCGAGTTCCATCTACAGCTTTGAGGATCTGCGGAGGGGTTTTCTGTTGAGATTCTCAACTTCGAAGAAAAGGAAGAAGGAGGCTGAGTGCCTGTTTGCAGTGAGGCAAGGGCCGGAGGAGACGTTGGGTCGCTATGTCGACCGGTTCCAAGAGGAGGTTCTCCTGGTCCAGGAGGTCCCGGGGTATGCGCTGATGCTAGCCTTCACCCTGGGGCTGAGGCCAGGGTTTTTCAGCATGGAGTTGAAGAGAGTGCCCCCTCTCTCTTTTGAGGAGCTTATGGAGAGGGCGGCGAAGGAGATAGACTTCGAGAGGGCAAACCCGGCGTTTGCGAGGAAGCTGGCCAGGCTGGCCGAGGACGACGTGAAGGAGCCGGTGGCGGGAAGGCAGAGAGAGCAGAGGGAGCAGAGGGTGCCGAGGGAAGATAGGAGAAGAGAAGAGCCCCGAGGGCAGGGGCAACAGCATGGGGGGGCCAGGGAGCCAAACAACCGACTGGGTTGGAGGCCCCAGGAGGGTCGCCCCCAGGGCCAGGGAGGACTTCAGGTAAGAGATAACTTCCGGGAGCCCAGAAGGCTGGAGCAGGGAGGATGGCGACAGGGACCAAGGGGTCATTTCCCACCGCCGCAGGAGGCTATAGAGGTGGGAAGGGGAAGAGGTAGAAGATTTCGGGGAGCCGGAAGAAGGGGAGGAGGAGAAGGAAGAGGGGGCAGGGCGGCGTTGCCCTATTGCGACTTCCATCAGGAGGAAGGTCACGCAACGGCCACCTGCCCAGAGTTTCTGGAGATCAGAGGGGCCAGAGGGGCCGGAAGGCAGGATCCGCCCGTAAGGATCGTGGAAGTACAGTGGGAAGAGGTGGAGGACAGATGTGAAGACAGGATTGACGTGGGGACCCGAGGAGGGATCGGAGTGATCCACGGGGGGGTGGGGATCGAGGCCACCCACAAGGGGAGCCTTCAAACCATGTTCCGCCGAGGGGTCGCCTCGACCTCCCAGGCTCCCCCCCAGAGGAGAAGATAACTTTCTCATCCGCGGATATGCCAGACTACGAGGACCCGTTCTGCGACGCGCTTGTGATCCAGACAGCGGTGGAGAACTACACCGTCTCCCGGATACTGGTGGATAATGGGAGCTCGGTGAATGTGATCTTCAAGAAGGCTTTCGATGAGATGAGGGTGGAAGGAAAAAGGGTCCTGGCTTCTGATGGACCGCTTTTTGGCTTCTCCGGCGAAAGGAAAGAGGTGGAAGGAGGAGTAGGCTTGCATGTGAGGCTTGGGGGCGTCTCACGGAACTGTCGGTTCGTAATCGTGGATGCCCCGAGTAGTTACAATGCCATCTTTGGGTGCCCCCTCATCAGCGCCTTTCGCTGTGTACCCTCCTCGTACCACCAATGCCTCAAGTTCAACAATGGAGGGGTGCAGGTTAGGATCAGGGGGGATCCGAAGATGGCAAGGCAGTGCTATGTGACGGCGGTTAACACCGTGTCGTGGATGGAGGAGGCAGAGGAGTTGGAGAGGGAGATGGCTGAGCAGGAAGGAGTTGAGGAAGGGGGGATGAGCCTGGGAGAGGCGATGGAGGTTGCTGAGGAGATGGCGGAGGCAGAGGAGTTGGGGGAGATCAGCCCAGAAGAGGCGAGAGGAGTGGTGGATGAAGAAGAGCAGAGGCAGGAGGAGAGCCTGGAGGAGGCGATGGAAGTTGATGAGGTTGGGGGAGAAGAGCTCGAGTTTGAGCGGGACGAGGCAAGGGTAAGTTGGGAGCGGTCGGGGCTGGAGCCGGCCGAAGAGGTGGTGGAGATGGAGGTGCTTACAAGAGCGGGGGAGGCGCAAAGGATTCGGATCAGCGGAGGCTTGAGCCTTGAGGATCAGGAGCGGATGCGAGCCTGCATCCAGGGCAACGTCGACATCTTCGCTTGGAGCGCGGCAGACATGCCGGGCATCGACGCGGACGTGGCCTGTCATCGCTTGAACCTGGATTCCAGAGCCTGCCCCATACGCCAAAAGATGAGGGCCATCGCCACCAAGCTAGAAGCCCCCATCCGAGAGGAGGTCAAAAAGCTCCGGGACGCAGGCTTCATCTCAGAGATCCAGTATCCAGGCTGGATCTCCAACGTGGTAATGGTAAAGAAGGGAGGAGGAAAATGGCGCATGTGTATTGATTTTTCCTTATTGAATAAATCATGCCCCAAAGATTGTTACCCTTTGCCTCGAATCGACGCGCTGGTTGACTCAGCCGTCGGTTTTTCTCTTATGAGTTTTTTAGATGCATTTTCAGGTTACCACCAGATCCGGATGCACCCTCCTAATGTCAAGGATGTTTCCTTCATCACAAGAGAGGGATGCTTCAGCTATAAGATGATGCCCTTCGGATTGAAGAATGCAGGGGCAACATACCAACGCATGATGGATCGAATCTTTCGAGATCAAAGGGGAAGGAACCTGGAGGTCTACGTGGACGACCTCATGGTCAAGAGCAAGTGTGTTGTTTCCCACTTGCGGGACTTGGAGGAAACGTTTGCCACCCTGCGGAAGTTCAAGATGAGGTTGAACCCCTTGAAGTGCGTCTTCGGGGCTAGTCGCGGCAAATTCCTCGGGCACCTCTTGACTCCCGCGGGGGTAGAACCTAACCCCGATAAGGTTAAGGCTATTCTAGACCTAGAATCGCCTCGCAACGCCAAGGAGGTCCAGCGCTTGACCGGGAAGTTGGCCGGGTTAAGCAGGTTCCTCTCTCGGTCAGGGGATAGATGTTCCTCTTTCTTCAAAGTACTTCGTGGCAACCAAGCATTCGAATGGACGGCCGAGTGCGAAGAGGCTTTTCAGGGACTGAAGAGGCAACTCTCCCAAGCTCCGTTACTTCAAAGCCCGAAGGAGGGGGAGGACCTAGCCTTGTATCTAGGAGTGGGAGGAGAGGCGGTGAGCTCCGTCTTGGTTAGGGAAGAGGGGAAGAAGCAGTTACCCGTCTATTATGTCAGCCGAATCTTAAAAAAGGCGGAGCTCCGATACCCCATCCTGGAGAAGCTAGCATATGCTTTGGTTATCTCAGCTAGGAAGCTTCGCCCTTACTTTCAAGCACACTCGGTTAGGGTGATAACAGACCATCCCCTTCGCAAGGTCTTGGAGGGGGTGGAGCATTCAGGGAGGTTGGCAAAGTGGTCCATCGAGCTAAGCGAGTTTGACATCTCTTTCGTCCCAAGACTCTCCATCAAAGCCCAGGCCGTAGCGGATTTCCTGGCGGACTATATTACCGAGGCCGAGGCTGAAGAACCAAAGCCGCAAGAAGCGTGGAAGATGGTGGTCGACGGGGCCTCAGGAAGGCACTCCCTGGGAGGAGGAGTGGTGTTAGTAAGCCCTCAGGGAGTTACCATAGAGCAAGCCGTGACTTTCCATTTCCCCGTAACCAACAACCAAGCAGAGTATGAGGCTGTGATCGCCGGCCTTCGCTTGGCAAAGGAGCTGGAAATCCAGGATGTGGAAGCCTTCACCGACTCAATGGTGGTAGCATCGCAGATCCGAGGCGAGTTTGAGGCCCGGGAGCCGACCCTCGCGAGGTATCTATCTAAGGTAAGAGCCATCATTGGGGGTTTCCGTTCATTCTCTATTCGACATGTCCCCAGGGAGGAAAGCGCGGCAGCTGATCGACTGGCGAAGTTCGGGCCTCGGGGAGGAGGTACCCTAACTGAACTATTCCGACCAGCCATTGAAGAAGGGGAGGTGATGGAGGTGAATCGGCGGTCCTCATGGGTAGATCCGTTGGTGACTTTCTTAACCACAGGAGAACTGTCGGAAGAAGTCAAGGATGCAAAGAGCTTCAGGCACAAGGCGGCTCATTACCTGATGCTGGAAGGGAGCTTGCATCGGAAGATGTTGTCAGGGCTCCTCGCGAGATGCGTAACCGAAGAGGAAGTCCCGAGGATCCTGGAAGAGGTGCATTCTGGAGAGTGCGACAGTCATTCAGGGGGAAGGACATTGGAAGCAAGGGTGATAAGGCAGGGATATTTCTGGCGGACCATAAGGAAGGATACAGCTGAATTCGCAAGGAGGTGTCGGAAGTGCCAAGTACATGCTCCTCTCCAGCTCTTGCCCGCCCAAAGACTTCGAAGCATCACGGCGCCATGGCCCTTCGCCATTTGGGGGATGGACCTGGTTGGACCCTTCCCTCCAGCTAGCGGGCAAAGGAGGTTCCTCCTAGTGATGATTGACTACTTCTCCAAATGGCTGGAGATCAAGCCGTTAGCCAAGGTAACCTCCCAGGTCATCAGAAACTTCGTTTGGGGGGAAATCATTTGCAGGCACGGATTGCCCCAAGCGATAGTGACAGACAATGGACCTCAGTTTGCCAGTGAAGAATTCATCAGTTTCTGCACCCAATTGGGGATTGACCTCAGGTTCGCCTCTGTCCATCATCCTCGGAGCAATGGTCAGGTGGAGGCGGCAAACAAAGTCATCGTCAACTTGCTCAAAAAGAAGGTCGAGAACCTGAAGGGTAGCTGGGTAGAACAGCTCCCTTCCGTCCTGTGGGCCTTGCGAACAACTCCGAACACGGCCACTGGAGAGACCCCCTTCAAGCTCTCTCACGGGTGTGAGGCTGTCCTCCCGGTGGAGTTCGAGGTTCGGTCCTCAAGGGTCGCGGCCGCAGCGGAGGGAAGCGAAGCTTGGAGGTTGGAGAACGAGGAAGGGTTGCGCCTCTCATTAGATATGGTGGAAGAGCTGCGGGATGTTGCCGCCATCAGGCAGGAGGAAATAAAACGGCGAATGGCTCGGTACTTCGATAAGCATATCCGAGTCAAGCAATTCGCCGAGGGGGATCTAGTACTGAAAAAGGTCGACGCTGCGGGAAGGTCGGCCGCGGTTGGTAAGCTCAACCCTAGCTGGGAAGGGCCTTATATAGTAGAGAAGGCTCTGGTTAACGGAGGCTACTATCTCCAGGATGCGGAAGGAAGGACCTTGAGTCACACCTGGAATGGTGATGACCTGAAGCGCTTCTACCCATAGGAGGAAAGAAGGATTGTAATGATTGTAAACAACTATTGCATTTTCGATAAGTTTATTTCAGAATATTGACTGCTTCCGAGTACACAATCTTTAAGTCTCTTTTGTTTTTACCGACTATGACTCCTCTCCTCGATGATGGAATAGACCAGGTTTGGTTATCTTCATCAACACCCCGAGCTCGGCTCGGCCCCAGGTAGACCCGCTGCGCAGGCTCTCATCTAGCTGGCAGGTCCGAAGGCTCGCCTGTGGGGGAGAGGTTTGGTTATCTTCATCAACACCCCGAGCTCGCCTCGGCCCCAGGTAGACCCGCTGCGCAGGCTCTCATCTAGCTGGCAGGTCCGAAGGCTCGCCTGTGGGGGAGAGGTTTGGTTATCTTCATCAACACCCCGAGCTCCGCTCGGCCCCAGGTAGACCCGCTGCGCAGGCTCTCATCTAGCTGGCAGGTCCGAAGGCTCGCCTGTGGGGGAGAGGTTTGGTTATCTTCATCAACACCCCGAGCTCGGCTCGGCCCCAGGTAGACCCGCTGCGCAGGCTCTCATCTAGCTGGCAGGTCCGAAGGCTCGCCTGTGGGGGAGAGGTTTGGTTATCTTCATCAACACCCCGAGCTCGGCTCGGCCCCAGGTAGACCCGCTGCGCAGGCTCTCATCTAGCTGGCAGGTCCGAAGGCTCGCCTGTGGGGGAGAGGTTTGGTTATCTTCATCAACACCCCGAGCTCGGCTCGGCCCCAGGTAGACCCGCTGCGCAGGCTCTCATCTAGCTGGCAGGTCCGAAGGCTCGCCTGTGGGGGAGAGGTTTGGTTATCTTCATCAACACCCCGAGCTCGGCTCGGCCCCAGGTAGACCCGCTGCGCAGGCTCTCATCTAGCTGGCAGGTCCGAAGGCTCGCCTGTGGGGGAGAGGTTTGGTTATCTTCATCAACATCCCGAGCTCGGCTCGGCCCCAGGTAGACCCGCTGCGCAGGCTCTCATCTAGCTGGTAGGTCCGAAGGCTCGCCTGTGGGGGATAGTTTGGCTCTTGTGATACTTTGTTCTTAGCCACTTCAACGACACCCCGAGCTCGGCTCGGCCCCAGGCAGACCCGCTGCGCAGGCTCCCACCAAGCTGGCAGGTCCGAAGGCTCGCCTGCGGGGGATAGGTGGAGTCCGTGACCTTTTGATCCTTGGTTCTTGATTGGTAGTTACTACGTTACAACGAGCTCGGCTCAAACCCCGGTAGACCCGCTGCGCAGGCACCCATATAAGCTAGCAGGTCCAACGGCTCGCCGGCGGGGTAGGGGTTTGATTGGTTGGAAAAATATGTGGGCAGGACCCTGACCTAGACAGGGGGCAAATCCCTAAAGGGTCTCGGCTCAGGGGTCTCGGCCAGTAAAGGTCTCGGCTCAGGGGTCTCGGCCAGTAAAAGTCTTGGCTTGGAGGTCTCGGCAGATCGCGGCCCGGAGGTTTCGGCCAGTAAAGGTCTCGGCTTAGGGGTCTCGGCCAGTAAAAGTCTTGGCTTGGAGGTCTCGGCAGATCGCGGCCCGGAGGTTTCGGCCAGTAAGGATCCCGGCCCAGAGGTCTCGGCCAGCAAAGGTCTCGGCTAAAGGAGGTTCTCGCAAAAGAAAGCTCCCGGCGGACCTAGGCAGGACGATTCAATCGACGACGCGAGGTTCCCGCCTAGCTGATCTCTGAGGAAGGTCACCCTAAAGAGACTAAGGGTCTCGGCGGACGCTCGCGCGGAGGTCATTCGGCAGAGTAATATACATTCAAAGCACGCATGGATAATAATAAAAAAAGAAGGGGGGAAATGAAAAATGAAAATGAGACATTACTTTATAAAAAAGTTAATTACAGAAGGAGGTTCTCGCTCATTACAAAAAGATATTCAAAATAAAAGACGCCTCAGGGGGACGCGCTGTAGTCCCCACTGGTGCTCTCGCTTGAATCATCGCCAGAGCCTTCCTCGGACGTCTCGTCAACAGCGGTAGAGGACCTCGGGACGTCTGAGAGCGGCGAGTCCGGCGCGCCCGGGGGTTTGGGAACTGGGTCGTAAAGCCAAGGGAGAAGTTGGCGAGCGTCGATGGTCGCGCCGTCCTCCCGGAGCAGCTCGACGTCTCGCAGCGTCTCGAGCGTCAGCTTGACGGTCGCCTGAGCGTTGGCTTGAAGCAGCTTATCGACGTCATACTCCGAGGTAACGACTCCGCAACCTCGCATCTAGCTCCGGGGGCGGGACCTTCGCCAGCTCTGCGCGGAGCTGTTCCCTTAGGAGGACGCTCTCGCAGCGCGCGTTGGCCAGCTCTGCGCGAAGCTCCCTGACTTGGGCGGAATCCTGCAAAAGGGATAAAAGATTTTAGTCTAGACGCATTACACAGTAGAAACTTCGAGGAAACGGGGGCAAGGGTTCAGGAGGATCTCGCCTACCTCGGTCGCGGGGCGCAGAGACAGCGCCAATCTAGCATCCGCGAGCTCTTGTTGAGCTCTCGCGAGTTCTTCTTCCGCGGCATGCGCGCGAGCTATCGCGTCCTCCCTCGCCTTGCGCATATCAGTGAAGTTCTTGTCAATAGTGATGCTTCGACGCGCACACATATGTGTAAGCTCGAACCCGCGCATTACGGCCCGGGTGGCGTCGAAGGCTAGAAGGCGGGTAGGCGTCTGGTCGAACACGCTGGCATCTTCCCGGCTGTAGAGACCATATCCAAGCGAGAAGGCCTCGCCGGTCACATTTTCCCCCTCCGCCCATCGGGAAAGGAGGGTCGAAACCCTGATTGAGTTTGTCTTGGGGTCCCATTCCATCTGAGGCTTCCCCTCCGAGTCGGCGTACCTGACGCCTAAACCAAAGTTCCGGTGCCCTCTCGGCACCTCCTGGGGCGGGACGTTGGCGGAGGTTTCGGTGGCGACCACTTCTCCCCCAGCCTCGCCTACGGCCGATGTGTTCCTGGCGGAAGCCTCGGCGCGGCTCTTGGCGGCGGCATCCATCTCACTGGCCCTCTGAAGGATCGCTTCAAAGGACCTGCCCTCAGGAGGAGGTTGGGCGGGCGAGACCGCCAACGATTTCCCCTTGTCGGCGGCAGAAGGCTTGGGCCTCTTCAGCGCGCGGAGAGGAGGAAGGGTGGCCTTCCGCTTCTTGGCCGGTGGCGGCATGGAAGGGGTTGGATCTTCTCGGCAGGCGCTTGCGCTAGCTTCCGCGAGCGCAAGGGGGCCTCTCGCTGCCAGACCCTCGACACCCCGGCCTGCGGCGAAGGGTTAGTGCAGAGGGACCTCCCGCTCTCCTGCAAAGTAAAAACGCTTTAGCACTTCAGCGCAAGAAAATCTTTGATAAAAAAGGGAATCTGAGGCGAGACCGTACCTTCGCCCGATTGAACAAGTGGGAGGGAGTCGACGTCCCGCAGAAGATAGGGGACGTCGAACTCCTTGGTCCCGAAGAATTCCAGGATTGCGCTCTCGCGCGATCCCAGAGCGGGCGGCTTGTAGGCAGCGTCTTCATACTGGACGGGCTGAAGCGGGACGTTGCCAAAGTCCCCGCTGACGTAAACGAACTTCTCGCCCCAATGGTGGTGCTTATTGGCGAGACCGGTAACCTCGAGCTGTTGCCCGGAGAAGAAAACTACCCCCCCTTGGCACGGAAGTTGAATAGCTTCCGGAAGATGGGCAGACTAAACTCGATCCTCTGGGATCGCATATAGCATATGAATGCTATAAGGATCGCGACGGAGTTCGGGTTTAGCTGGGCGGGCACCACCCCATAATAGCGGAGAGCTAACCGAACCTCCGGCCACAGGGGGAGGCGGAAGCCCACCTCGAAATGCTCGAGGGGGATGGCAAGCTCTCCCGCCCCGGGAGTATTCACCCTATCATGATTCCCCGGGTTCCGCGCCGAGAAGCCGGCGGGAACGTAGCGGTCGACGATCACGTTGTATTCGTCGAGGGTGAGCTTGCAGGAAGGGAAGAGGTGTTTCTGGAAGGCTTCCGCACAATGGGCGCGACCCTTGCTCTCGCCAGGCATGGCTAGTTCGTGAGTAAGAACGAGAGCTGTAGGGGGGTCGAAGCGGAAGCAGGAATGCGAGAGCACGGAGGGAAGGCTGAGGTTCCGGATCGGAGAAGTAAATGCGGTTCGTAGACTTCTCTATTTATAGGGAATCGTAGTCATCATGAGTTCATCCGGCAGAGAGAGAAAGTGACAGCGGAGTACAGCTGTCAGAATCCGGGCTAACGACGCCTCGGTTCTCCCCCTCAGGATGACGGCGGTCAACGGTCGCTTCGGGTTTCGACGCGACTGCCTGGATCGGCGCAAGCCTCCTAGACCGGCGCAAGCCTCCTGGGTTAACGCAAACCTCCTAGATCAGCGCAAGCATCCTAGATCGGGGTAAGCGCCTTGATTAAAAAGCCCCGCAGAGCGATAAAAAGGAAAGGGAAAAAGAGAGACATGGGTAGAAGCGAGACTCTCGCTAGCGCAAGCTGGATAAAACTTAATTAATAATAATGTTTATTACAGACATTGAAAAAGAGAAAAGGGGAGAAGAAAAAAGAGATACAAGGGGAGAAGAAAAAAGAGATACATTAAGATTCAGAGCGTGAAGGCTAGTAGGGTTTCCAGCTCCATCGTCCCCGTTCTCGCCGCCTAGTTCTTGGGGGCGCCAACGGGTTGAAGTAAGACGATAGCGTGGTACACCCGAGGTTGATCCGCCTGGCGTAGTCCGGATCTGCGAGATGCACCTCCCTGGCGAAGACTCGGCGGAAGGCCCGCGCGGGCAATCAGTCTCGCCCAAGAAGAAGTCCCGCTCCAGAGCCTCCAGTCTTTGCTCCACGGATTCGCGGAATGCTTTCGCCGCGGCAGCATGGGCACGGTCTCGCCGGACAAGCTTGGCCAGGATGGCCGAGATCTTCCTCCGTCTCCCCTTCGCGCTCCCTGCACTGTTCAGGGTTTCCTCTATCTCGCCAGACGAAGGGAGGGGGGACTCTTCATCCTCTTCTTCCTCATCTTCTTCTTCCTCTTCCTCTCCTTCCTCGTTGACTTCCGACCGCAAGCCAGGATCACCTGCGGAAGAAACACGCGAGAATTTTGGTCAAGGCATGACGATCGACAGTCCGAAAAAGTTTTCGCATACCTGCGGCTGGGCGAGAACCGTCAGCCAAAGTTGGACGAGAAGGCCCGGCCCCTCCGTTGGTTCCATAAAGGAGGTGAAGAGGCTTGCCCAGCCCCGGGCGGAAGGGCTCGCGCACGATGATCCTGGCCTGGCCGGAAGCATGAGGGGAGTTATCTTCTCTCAAGGGGCGATCAGCATCCTTGAGAGTAGCGGAAGGTTCAGAAGCCGCCCCCCCCCCCCCCCCCCCCCGCCTGCAGGAGAGGATTGGCCACCGCGGGAGGCACTTCGACGGTTCTCGCTTCATCTTCCCGGGTGGATAGACCCGGGTCGGCGGGAGCTGGCACTGCGAGAAGACGGTTCAGAAAAGAAAGGGTCTGGTTGAAATATTGACAAGGGGAAATGTACCTATCGTTCCGGTCTCGGCTGGAGGAATCCTTTCCGAGACCCGTGTTTGGCCCTCGGGGGGATGAGCGGTTAGGTTCGAAGAGCTGGGCGGAATTTCGGCGTCATTATTGGGAGCAGACTCCTGCAAAAGCATACTTTAATCATCGAATCTAATGTACAGTTAGCTCGGTAGGCACGGGCGAAAGGCTTACCTTCTGTAGGGAAGGATCTCCGGCAGGATTGGGAGTGGGGGAAGGAGGATCCCTGTTCTCGCGAGAAAGGTCCCGCCGGACCGCCTTCGCCCTTTTCTTTTCCTTCTTCTTCGGCTCCGAAGGCCCGGCGGTCGAAGTCTTTTTCGCTAACCATGGAGCCACCGCCGCACAGTTAGCCAAGGCCCGCGCTTGGGCAGCGGCTAACCGGTCTTGGAGGTCCTGCGGAAGCGGTTTGGCAGCACGCTTGGGATGCATGGTGAGCTCGCGCGAAAATCCCGGAGGCGAGAGCTCAGTCAGAGAGTCGTATTTTAAGGGCAGGGCGTATGGACGTCCATCAGTACATATTTATAGCCGCAGTGGGACCCACCAAAAGATTCCCTCAATAGGCGGGCACGTGTCCAGCGAATATTTTGGGGGTTGGACTTGTCTTGTCGAGCGCAGGGCTAGCTCGAAAAGAGCGGGGATTGTGTACAACCCCATATTCGCTGGGTGGGACCCGGAGACACCACTGAGGAATTGGGCTAGGCTCAGGTTAGCCCTGGGTTAGCCCTAAGACATACTTATAGAGTTCTCGCCCTGAAGGGGCTCCCGCCCAAGGCAGATGTTCAAGCTCTCGGCAGGAGAGATCGTCGACCGACCAGGGCAGATCGTCGACCTCGTGGCAGGAGAGATCGTCGACCGACCAGGGCAGATGGCCGACCTCTCGGCAGGAGAGATCGTCGAACGACCGAAGCAGAGGGCCTGACCGCGGAAGCTTCGGCCCTAGGGCAAGCTCCCGCCCAGGGGAGGCGAGAAGGCCCCAAGAAGGCCTTCAGTCGCGAGCTCTTCGAAACCGTGGAGGGCGCGAACCTCCCTGGCAAGGGGGTCTCGCCAAGGTTGGCCCGGGTGAGGGTCCAGCGAGAGCCTTCTCGGCCAGGGTTCTCGCCAAGTGGGCCCACGTGGTGGGGCCCGGCGCTCATAAAGAGGATTATTTTATAATATATTATCCCGATGTAAAATTACCCAAATGCCCTTTGAATGACAGCGGGATTTGGCTATTGGCAGACCCCTCAGGGGTATTTCAGTATTTTCAGGTCAAAGGAAGACTATAAAAAGACCCATAAGGGCTCTTTGGAAGGCAAGTTTATCATTTTCCTCTAACCCTAGTGCCTTCTGAAGAGCTCCCAGCCCAGCATTTGGCTTTGGAGGGGAAGCTCTCAGAGATCTTCCGGGTGTGTGGTGGGACCTCCCAGCTGAGGCTTTGGGTCTGTGTTAGGGCCTTAGCAGCCAGTCAGGGGTCGAGGTTTGAGAGAAGTAGGCATTGGCTGCACTTTGGTTCGTGAACTTTTGTTGGGGTCATTTTTGGCTTCAACATGTGCCCTAAACTAGGGTTAGGGTTTTGAGGATACCAAACCTTCCAAAATACCCTAATATTTTTACTAGAGGGTTATAGTTACCAAAATACGACCCCTACAAAATTCCATAGCCATACAAGGTCTTTTGGCCATATGTCCTTCACAAGGTACAAAAGCCCTTCCTTAGGGTTTGACCTAGGATCTTGGGCCAAATCAACTCCAATGCCCCCAAGTTTTCATTGGGAGGTGTATATTGTCATGCCAAACCATTATACCAAATTTGAACCTCTGTTGAGGTGAATTGGACACTAAAAGCCAAAATTACATTTTGGACCAAAATACCCTTCTAAGGGCAAGTCTAGGGTTTGCTTGAATTCCATTCAAATCAACTCCAAACTTAATGAAATTTTAACCAGAGGTCTATATTGACCTCAATCCATCCCACCAAATTTTGGATAAATTTGGACTTCATTTGACCCATAATTTAATTTACCCTAGCATAATTAAATGTTTTACAAAACTATAGGAAAATTATTCCCAAAAATTCCCATTTATGGGCAGGGTCTAGGTATAGGGTAGGGTGACTCCCTGCCAAAATTTCAGCTCATTTGGACCAAGGATGAAGTGTAGGTAACTAGTTTAATGACTGCCTATTCATTTGTATAGACCCCACCAAAATGAGTGCCCTGGTCAAACCAGTCACCCAAATTAGTTCAAACCAATTTTGTCAGACAGTAGATCCATAGGGCTACATTTTTGATGTTGACCATTTTCTCTGAAAATGGCTCCAGCTATTTTAAATAATTAAAATCAAATAATACAAAATCTGTAACAGGTAATGAAATGATTCAAACATTTAACCCATAGTTTAATAATCATATTGCACGAATCTTGGCGCAAGATCGACGGCATCCCGTCGTCTTCTTCCTCCAGCAAACGGCCAGGATTAATCCCTCCTGGGCCAATTTCCAGCGGCTGCCGCCGGCGATCCGGCCACCTCCCTGGCCTGCCACCGCCGCCGACACCTTCGTGGTGGTCGGGGCTATCTCCAGGCGGCGGCACGGCCGCCGGGGAGCACTGTTCCGGTTGTTCTACCAATCAGAAATTTTGGCCGAAAACCATGAAAATCAAAATCGGATTTGGCTCGATTGAGCCCCAACCTTGGCCCTAATGATGTCTACGATCTATCCATGCAAGAAGGGATGGAGGAGGACCTGTGGTGGCGGCTGTAGCCGGGCTGATCGCCGGATTGGCATGGTGGTGGCCGGCGGTGGTTGGTTTGTTCAAAAATGCAGAATAGGGCTTGGCCTCTTCAGGAAACTGGTGGGAATTCATCCCTGGACCTCACTGAAGCTTTTAAAGAGGGAGAGGAGGGAGTTAGGTGGCTGAAATGGCATGTGCCATTTTTGGCCATGGTCAAGGTTGGCGGCTAGGTTGGTAGGGGGGGTGGAGCTTGCTCTAATCAGTCCACAATGGCTGCTGCACTCTCCCTTGTCCTTCTGAAATGAATGGGGAGGTTGGGGAGGGGGGAGGAGGAGCACAAAGTCCTCCTTCCTTCTTCTTCCTTCTCTTTCTCTCTCCTCCATGGGTGACTTTCTCTCTCCTAGTCACCATGCCTGAATTTTTTGGCTCCTACATGTCCCATGTCAGCCCACAAATCCATTTGGCCACTTAAGTCAAGGTTAGCCCCAATGTAATGGGCTTGAGCTTGAGTTAGCCCATTTGGGCTAACTTGACCCAAAGTTGGACTAGGGCCCACCTAGGTTAATTTGATCCTTGAGATTTCCTTAATAGGTCCTTGGTGACCCATTAGCCTCCCCTAGGGTCAAGGTGGGGTTGGATTGGCCCTTGGAGGTCACTTGGCCCTTAACTAGGACATTTTGACCATTTTAGGTCAAGGATTGACTTTGGTCAAACTAGCCCTTTTGATTGGTCCCAATGGGTCCTTGGTGACCTATTGGCCTCTCACTAGGCTTATGAGGGTAGAGGTGGGGTCCATTTGGCCAATAGACTGCAATTGACCCTTATGTATGTCAATTTGACCCAATTAGGGATATAGTTGACTTTGGTCAACTTTGCCTTATTGACTACTCTTTATGGGTCCTTAGTGACCCATTGACCTCTCACTAGGTCTATGAGGGTATGGGTGGGGTCTTGGAGTCTTGGTGAAGCCCCATGATCACTTTTAACCAAGGTTTAGAGATCTGCTAAGTGCAGACCACAGTGGCCCTATTCACACCACCAGGTCCACTTGACTCTTCTTGGGCTTCCTAGGGTTTTGTCATGACAAAACCACTCTTAGGGGTCTAGTTGGAAATGGGATGTTACATCTTATATAACTAAGTTTGTTCCCAAGTCTTATGAAAGAATCTTTGTTGGGTGCATCAATCATAGTAAGGCCTATTGGATTTATAACTTGATAAGTCAAGTTGTAGATGAGTCAGATAATGTAGTGTTTGATGAATCAAACATGATTAATAATGAGTTATCAAGCTCTTTTTATATTCCTGTAGGCACAAAAGTGATCATGGACAAACTGAATCTTAAGGAAGCTAAACCTATAGTCCAAGATAAAGATGAATGTGTGTGGATTTCAGAGGAAGCACAAAGCTCACAGGAAGTGGATGATGTTCAACAAGATGGAGACTTTGGAGCAGAGAATGGTTAAGGAAGACTACCTCCAACAGTCATGCATTTGAAGGATCATCCAGGACACCAAATCATTGGTGATGCAAGCCAAGGTGTAGTGACAAGGAGCAGATGTCTCAAAACAGCAATGTACTCTAGTTTTTTTGTCACAAGTAGAGCCCAAAAAGTTTGAAGAGGCAAACTTTGATCATTTTTTGATTGTAGCAATGTAAGAAGAACTGAACTAGTTTAAGAGGTGCAAGGTCTCGAAGCTGGTTCGCAGACCACAAGGACATAATGTCATTTGAACCAAGTGGATCTATAGGAATAAACTTGATGAAAATGACATTATAACCAAGAAAAAAGCTATATTTGTAGCTGAGGGGTATAGATGTGAAGAAGGTATTGAATTTGATCAAACCTTTGCTCCTGTAGCAAGATTAGAAGCCATCAGGTTATTCCTTTCATATGCTGCATACCAAGGATTCAGAGTTAACCAGATGGATGTGAAGTCAGCCTTCCTGAATGGAGACTTGAATAAAGAATTCTTTGTTTAACAACCTTCAAGTTTTGTTGTTCCTATCCATTCTAATTTTATTTATAGACTTAGGAAAGCTTTATATGGGTTGAAAAAAGCTCCTAAGGCATGGTATGAAACCCTTTCTATATAAGACCCCCTCCTAAAACACAAAACACGGCACGAGTGGAGTCTTATGCCCAGAATAGCCGCCTTGAGGTAGCGTTAGCACACACGCCAACCTGTACTACAAGACGCCTATCCTGCCAGCTAAACATATCATCCATGCCATCCCAACCAAGAATATAAAATAAAAAACAAATCCACACATAAGTAAAATTGTCCAAAAGAAAGTACATCAAATAAAAGAAGCATCAATAAGGCTTCTACAATATCAGACTACATGCCAAAAAAGCAACAATATGAATCTCACAAAGACTCACATCTATCACCAATGGTAGCGATGGCTCCGTCACTTCGGGCCCTATCGTCAGGGCCTGACTGCCCTGCTGCATAACCTGCTGCTGCTCTGTATGCGGGGTTTCCTCCTAAAAAGAAAGACATAGCAACTGTTAGTCATAAAGACTAAGTGGCTATCAAAGCCACTCCCTGAGCGACTCCTCAGCACCGGGCGAGAAAAGGAACAAGGGTACAATGTATTTATTTAATCAGTAGTATAAACATGTGGTAAAGGATTAATCAACAACGGTGTATATCGAAAAACTACAACAATTAAGTATATCAACATACTTAACAGTTCTACCATAACCATCAGTATATAAGTATAAATCTACGACAGTATGTAACTTTACTTATATGAATGCCCACACAGACATAAAAGTTAAGGATCGGCTCAACAGTAAAGTAACTCATCATATAGAGGTGCCCATACAAACTTATATAATGAGGATCTTGTGTATGTATTGTATGTAATGAAATGAATGAAATGCAATGACTCACCCATGATCATGCACAAGCAACTGCTATGTCGACACAGACTTGTAGTTCCCACTTTTTGAGTAGGTATCTAACCTCTCAGGCATCATCCGTCGTGGCCAAACGGTTACAATAAAGCGGGCTTCTCCACTACTAGGCTGGCATCTATACTATCTAGCCTAGGACTCCATACGCCTCAACGGTAAAAACACAACAGCGGAGCTCACATGCATACTACGGCTCAGAGGGGTCTTTGGTAGATGTGCACCAAGAACACAGCCCAAACTGGACTATCATCGTGGCACGGAAGGTGCCTCTATGAATATATCACCAAAGCACTAAGGCCAACCGTCCACTAGCATGGAGGGTGCCTTGGTAAGTAAACACTGAGGACCAAGGCCCAACCGTGCAAAGTCTATCTATCAACCCTCGTCGGTGTGACGATATGCTGATAAGGATAGTGTGGAAGGTTTACTGGCTCGCCAGTCATCACACCGAGTCCCTTATCAGCATGTCGTTTTGGTACGGCAACACCCTCGCACTTCCAACCCTTCCACATGTCCTTCACAACAACATAATGGAACTTCACATATTCATCAACCATTTGATTATCATAATTACATATAGACTATGGTCACTTAACTTTAACATCAACTGGATACAATCTCTTTACCAAGTTAAACCATTCGTACAAACATGGATCTATCAACTAAATGCCAACAATCATTTGTTCATCGCAATCACTACCAACTATATACAACAAGCTTCAAGGCAACCTCATCATTATTCATAGTATTACCACTATCAAGTACGTCCTTATCAGTTCACATATTAAAGCCATTCCTACCATCCCAACTCGTCAACCCATTCGTTCACTAACCTCTACCAAATCATCTCGTTCAAGTACACTTCACTACACCATTTGTTCATTAAGGATCTATCAAAAAAATTCCAATAACCATATTTTATCACAATTACTTATTGACTAAATTCACCAAAACGTTAACATCATTGTACTACAGTCTCTCTCTACCAAATCCAAAGCCGATTCAACACAAACCCGAGAACTATATGTATAGGAAAGATTATAGTACATCAACTTTGATCGAGGATTCCCGAGGCTATAGGAATTCGGTGAAGGTGTGTAACCCCTCGTTGGAAAGGTCTTTCCATGTTATACAACTTTCATGTTCAACCCACAAGCCAGATCTGGCCGCATCATATCAGCAAACGGCCTCGAAGTTCGTTGCACGCAGAAAACATATTTCTGCGCGCATCTTAAAGCGAGACGAATGACATCGGTTCGTCTTCCTCCTCTAATCAATATTCCCAAATAACATCCAGAAATCCTCCTCCCTTATTCTCCCTCATTGGGCCACTTCTCTTCACGAAACAAGCCCCCATCTTCATATAGAAGGAAGGAGAAGTTGTAGACATCTAATCTTTAGGACTCAAGTCCTACCATGGCCCTTTCCTAGAAAATCTTCTTCTCGCAAATCAAGACTCCTTTGAGTCGATATATCTCCTAGAATAACTAAAGATCTAGCACTAAGGGAGGGGGTAGGAAGCACACCTCGTTTTTGGCGTTTCCGCCCATGGATCTTGTCACTCTCCTTGGCGGCATCTTTCTCCTTGCTAGTATTGTTCTTTACGGGAAGAGAGAAAGAGATGATTTTCTTCCATAAATCGACTCCGGTGGCTTCTCTGTTTAGTCGGGCTCGGCAAAGACAACTGCTCGGCAAACTTGTAAAGTGACGGCTAGGGTTTTTCGCAAGTCCCTTTTATAATGTTAAATAAGGGTTAAATGCTTTGCCACGTGTCGACCTGACATTGGACCGCCTAATATTACTTTAAATGAGTCATGTTGAAAGGACGCGGCCCATTTAATTCAGTTTGGCGCAATTCCCAAAAATTCAGTTCAGACCGTCCAGGTGATAGCAAGTAGAGTGCGCCAGAAATCTGCTAAGCAAGATTTGTCGAGTAAGCACTCCTTACTCGACGAATTGTCGAGTATTATACTCTCACTCGACGAATCGTCAAGATTCATCGACACCACTCAATCCCATATGTAAGCATAGCACTTTACAAGTAAAAATCGTCAAGTGCACCTTCTTTTCTCGATGAATCATCGAGTGATGTCGAGTGCACTCAACTCACTTGATGTCACAGCTCTCAGGTTAATCTAAGTAAAAGTGTTGAGATCACTTACCTTTACTCGACGAATCATCGAGTGGCATCGAGTGCACTCAACGCACTCAATACCAAAACTCCCTTAATAATCTTTATCAAAAGCATTGAGTGTCATCGAGTGCACTCAACACACTTGGCGCCTTTCAGTTAATGGCATTGAGTGCACTCAACGCACTCGACGCCTATCATCAAGATATCTTTCTAAGTCAAATGGAGTTGAGTCGTCTAGAGTCCACTCAACGCCCCAGCCTTTCAGTTAATGGCATCGAGTGTCCTCAATGCACTCGACGCCAATCATCCAGATATCTTTCTAAGTCAAATGGTAGGAGTGGTGTCGAGTCCACTCAACGCCTCAGCCTAGGTCGTCAAATAGCATCGAGTGCACTCAACGAACTCAATGCCGCATTGATTGCACTCAACACACTCAACGCCCCATTTCAAGAAAATCATTTAAGTCCACATTCATCGAGTTGTGTTGAGTCCACTCGATACCTAAGACTCATTCGTCAAATAGTATTAGTCTCAACTCACAAGTCATACTCAGCGAATTCATCGGATATTCGCGATGATATCCGACGAATTTTACCTGTCGAGTCCGGCATACCCCGAGCACGAGGCAACTCCCTTGACTCAAAAACACGTGCGAGGGGTTTAGCGCAAAATGGGATGTTACAAATCCTATAAACAAAATAAAAGATTTCGTCCCCGAAATCAGCATAAGGCTATGGAGAAGTAAATCATGAAATTAAAATAAAATATGCTTTTATAATTACCTTGGGGAAATTATTCCGGGTAGCGCTTTTGCATCAGATCCATAGATTCCTAAGTGTATTCTTCTTTCCTGTGGTTAGACCATTAAACCTTAACCAATGGTATGCTTTTTCGCCGCAAGTTCCTCGTTTCAGTGTCCACTATGCGCACCGGCTCAAGTCGGACTGACCTATCCGTTGCTACTGCACCATCTGTGGTGAGGACAAGTTGATTGGGCCGCAGCAGCACATTCCGAAGTGAAGACACATGGAATATGTCGTGTAAATTCTCTAGCTCTGGTGGCATCTCCAACCGATAGGCCAAAGGGACAATCCTTTCCAATGCAGCATAAGGCCCAATGTATCTTGGACTGAGCTTCTTCATACAACACACCCGTGACACTCCATGCATCTGCCGGATCTTCAGGAACACTTTGTCACCCACTTGAAATTCTACCATTCGGTGCTTTGCATTATAATATTTAGCATGCCGACTTTGAGCCTCATGCATGCGGTCTTGTATTAGTCTAACAACAACATCAGTATCATCAATGTACTAAATTCCCAAAACCTTCGTGTCTTAATCTTACCCATGACAAAGGGGTCCTACACCTTCTCCCATAAAGGTCTTCATGCGGTTCCATTCCGATACTGGCCTTATGAACGTTGTTGTATGAAAATTCTACTAGGGGTAGGAGCCTTTACCATGGCTCTCCTCTATATAGCACACATAATCTTTGTAGATCTTCCAATGTTCTTATGGTCCACTCAGACTGACCATCTTTCTGAGGGTGAAAGGCTATGCTGAAGGTAAGGTGCGAACCCAAATACACCTGTACTACCTTCTATTCTTTAGAAGTGAAACGACCATCCCGGTTAGAAATAATTGTCTTTGGCATGCAATGGTACCATACAAACTGCTCCAAAAAGAGGCGCACCAAGACATCCACATGTGCCTCCTTTTTAATTGGAATAAACCTGGCTACCTTCGTCAGGCGATCCATGATTACCCAAACTAAATTATTCCCAGAGCGTGAGCGAGGCAAACCGTGAATGAAGTCCACAGAGATATCCTCGAATTTCCACTCGGGGATGGGCAACGACTGTAATAATCCCCCAGGGCTCTTGCATTCTTCCTTCACCTATTCACAGGCTTCACAGTGCGTAACAAAGTACTTGACGTCTCTCTTCATTCCTAGACAACACATGGTCTTTCGCAAGTCAGCGTACATTTTGGCGATCCCAGGATGCACTGAATACTTAGAGCAATGTGCCTCTCTTAATATATCTTTTGAATTTTTCCGCCCTCGGGAATGTAGGGCCGGCCACGGAAATGAATGAGTCCGTCTTTTAAGGAATATTCGTCAGTAAACACTTCTTCAAGTGACTTAAATACTAGGGTCATAGCAACATCCTTCCCTTGCTCTACCCTGATTTAGTCCCGAATGTCACAAACTATGCTCATTGCGGTTCGATACTCCGTATACTCTTCAGAATGGTCCTTATACACCAAGATGATATCCATCTCCTCAAGCATTCGAGCTAATTCCATACTCATCAACTGAGACTCTGGGCTCGACTCTGGTACTTTTCTGCTCAACGCATCATCCACAGAATTTGCTTTCCCGGGGTGGTTGCTTAGGTTAAACTCATAATCACACAAAAATTCCAACAATTGCCTCAGCCACAAATTCAGTTCCTTATGAGTATGAATGTACTTTAAATTATTTTGGTCTGAAAAGATCTTGCAGTGGATGCCATATAAATAGTGTCTCCAAACCTTCAAGGAGAACACCACTGCACCTAATTCTAAATCATGTATAAGATAGTTGACTTCATGCTTCTTCAGCTGCCTCGAAGTATAAGCAATCACATGCTCATGCTGCATCAGTACTGCTCCCATCCCTTGATATGATGCATTAGCGTAGACTTGAAATCTTTCCTTCCAAGATGGAAGGGCTAGGATGGGTGCGGAGGTAAGTCTATCCTTCAGCTCTTTGAATATGGCTTCGCAATAGGGTGTCGTCTCGTATGGCACACCTTTCTTTGTCAGGAAGTGAGAGGGTGGGATATCTTTGAGAATACCTTCATGAACTTGCGTTAAAACCCAGCTGATGTAACCCGCGCGCAGACTCTTATTTGGGTGGTTGGTTCGATGAGTCGACCGACGCGAACTGGCTAGAAGATAACGAAAGGAGGCAAGTGCACCTATCGCATGTATTATTCGATATTCGGGAGAATACCAAGGTTGTATTGTTCTCGGGGTCGGGTTGATTATTCCTACTCCTCCAGGAGGACTATTATTTTACTGAAAGTAAGGTGGATTTTTGTTTGTCACTTAAAGACAGAAATAAAAGAAAGCTGAAAAATTACTTAGATTTTTCGATGGCGGGTTAACGCTCGGCATCGAATAAGATTAAGACTAAAATAACTTAAAATAATTATTGAACTTAGTTTTCAAATTAATAAAAGGCACTTGGCCGTGGAGGTTCCATAAATATGAGCGCACTTATCTCTAGAAATATTGCTCACCTGAACGCTAAGACTATTCGACCAAACGTTTGTCCGACGAAGGATTCCTCTTAACGCCCGCTTTACGCTAAGAACCCCGCAATTGGGTGGGGAACCCAATCCGGCAGAACTACGCTTCTCCTCTTTCGAGGGTGCGTACGCAGTTCTTTTTACCAGGAGGGATCAATCCATTTGCACGACCTCTCGGCTAGCTAGCATATGGATAACGGAAATAGAGCCCATACATCGATTATGCGGGTATACGCGTCGTTAACCCATGGCAAACCTTACGTCCTTAAATAAAAATGAAAATAAAGGACTTAAATTATTTCAAATAAGTTTATATGTCCCAATGCCCTTCGATGTCAAGGGCTAGTAACGATTAGCCACTCATCGGTATGGGGACGGCTTTATGGTTTAAATGAGGCGCGATTTCGAAATTTAGCACTAAACAGTTATAAGAAGAAAACAAAAACAACAGTGCGTTTTGATAAATTAAAAATGCTAACTAAAATAAGAACTCACGCACACTTCAAAACCATAAATAAATTAAAAAGACAAGTCCTACTCAAACGAGTATGCGGGAAATTAAATCACGCCATTTAACTCTTAACGAGTAGGTGGAAATAAATGCAAGTACAAGTTCTACTCAATTGAGTAAATGGTAAATGACAAGTCCTACTCGAATGAGTAGGCGGGAAATGAAAACATGTCAATTAACTCTAACGAGTAGGCGGAAATAAATGCACACACGCACACACTCTACATGAATTGAAAGAAAGCAATAAAATTTATCTCCTGCACACACGCACTCTACAAAATTAAGAAAGCGAAAAAATTGCGTGTCCCGACTCAAATGAGTTGGCGGGAGAATGAATGCCACCCCTACTAAAACTAGTAGGAGGAAATAAATGCACCCACACATGCACTCTACAGAAATGAAAACACACACACGCAAAATCCTACTCAAATGAGTAGGAAGAAAATGAAAGCGGTAAATTGCAAGTCCTACTAAAACGAGTAGGTGGGAAATAAAAGCAATTAAATTATCCTCATACACTCACACACACTAACATGAAATTAAAAGAACATAATGAAAACCCTAACTCACACACAATTAAAGAATAAATCAAAGTTACCTAAATATTAAAACAACAACTTTTCTATTCTTAGAACATGTTAAAAACACATAAAAAGATGAAATAAAAATTAAAGTAGCAAAAGTTTTTCAAAAACAAAGTTAAAATCAAAGTTGTTGAAAAATTAAAACGTTAATATTTTCATTCTTAGGACTCCATAAAAGTGATGAAAAAGTGAAAATGAAATAAAAATTAAAGGAACAAAAAAGGGTTTTACAATCCTAAAACAAAGCTAAGCAAAAAATTCAAACATCACTTTAAAATCTCTTTTACAATTTCATAGGAATGAAAATATAAGACTTTAAAAAGTTTTCAATACAAAATTTCATTTTGAAAAGAAGACTTACATGAAATTTTTGCCATTATAACATTTCATTTTTTACATAAAAACCTATAATGAAACCTAATATGACAATAATTTAAAAGCATGAAAAATTACAACAAGTTACACTAATTGATAATTTTCCTAAACAGAAAGACTAGGTAAAACAAGAGGACAAAAAAAGGAAAGAGATGAGCCACCCAAATAAATTTTCATACAAGGTAGAGAGGGAAAAACTACAACTTTTAGTACCATAAAGAAGCTATTATTAAGCTATTACAAGGTAAAAGGAAAAGATAAAACAAACATGAAAAGGGAGGGGGGAGAAAGCCTCCTTACATTTGATTTAATCCACAAGGGCAGCCCACAAAACACACAAAAGATGGTCCAAAAAAAAGAACAAGAGAGCATACAAAAACTGGGTGTTTATAGGGAAAATTTCGGGTTTGACACGCCCTACGATACGGGCATGTCGGGGGGCGTATCGGGCTTGGCGTGTTTGACCTAGCAAAATCTGGCGTGCTGGCTAGTTTTTGGAAGCTTTTGGAAGTGACACGTCTTTGTCACGGGCGTGACAAGCTTGTCACGGGCGTGTAGGGGGGGGGGGGCACGACTGGACTGCTGGGTGGAGGAAATCAATTTTAACTTTGCTGGCTGGAGGCATTGACTGCCGACATCAACACGAGCATGTCGGGCTCGAACACGGGCGTGTCATGCTCGGTTTGATGAATGTTGAACGTCAAGCACCGGTTTGAAGTCGACGATCGTCGAGGGCATGCAATGGGCATGTCAGGCTGGACACGGGCGTGACTTGCCATTTCACAGCAGAAAACCTATTTTGGTGAAAAAAATCAAAGGAACAAGCCCTGTCACGGGCGTGACCTGTGCGACACGGGCGTGACCTATGAAAATTTCACAAAATTTCTGGAAAATTCCAAAAAACAAAATTAAAGCTTAGTTTGAAATAATTTGCAAAAATAAACAAATTATTAAACAAAACAAACTAAAAACTATGAAATAATAATAAAATGACTTAAATAAAATACAAAAATATGCGTATATTTACAACTCATCAAATACCCCATACTTAAGCTTATGCTATTCCAGAGCAAAAGTTTGAGATGAACTTTTAAGGAATAAAAAAAACTCTAAGTTTAGCTACCGTTTTAATTTAATTATAAAAGAGATCTAAATAAATATACGGGATATAAGAGTTAAGTCCTAAAATTATGTAGATGATTTAAATAGGGCAAAAGTTTTGCCCAAAAGACTTCTTGATGTAATCAAATAGAAAGCAATAGTTGTACTGGTTCGCTTAACAAAAATAGCTTTGAATTATTTGAACTTTAGCTTATAGAAGTTTTACGGGAAATTAAATAATTTACAAATTATGCTCTCAAAACTATTTTTGAATTAATTCTAGAATCATGAAATTGGCTAAGGGGGTTAATGGTTTATGAAGTGGGTTGGATTTTGAGGTGAGAAAATTTTATCTTGAACCTCCATTTTTTTTCTTTTTGGATTATTAGGAAAATGAAATCTTATTTTCCTAATATGATTTTTTTTCTTTTTCAACTTCATAATAATAAAATTAACCCAATGTATATGTATAGGAGTAATGAATTTTATCCTCTTACTCCGTAACATATAATCTTTTAATTATTCGGTGCCTATGTTTACAGAATGACTCTAATTCCCATTGACATATGATTTATTAGGGGTAAAATTTTTTTATCATACCAAGTAGGTCATGATAAATAAGGGGAGAAGAAAACTAGATATTTAATTAAAAAAATTTTGAGAGCAACCTTTATAAATTATACATTCCAATTTTTCAGAAAAGCTAAAAGTAGGCATAATTGAATTCTATATCGATTATTTTCCAACATAATACATGTACTCCTATCAATGAAAAATTAGAAGTAGTGTCTAAAACGATGTCGCTATTTTTAACAAAGCATAATGAATTTTCTTAAAACTTAACCCCGGCTATTTAAATTTTTCAATCTATAATAAACAAACGAATAGTGAACAAAGAATTGATCAAATTGCCATATAAATAAACTCAAAACAAAATTTTTGGATAGCAAGAAAATAAAGAATGATATATTTGATTTATTTGTTTTATAAAATATAACTTTTTTTAATTTTTAAAGTTATTATCTAAGTTTTGTAATTTTTTTGTATTTTTAAGAAAATTTTCATTCTATTTACAAAAAATTTGGAGAAAAAGAGAAGTTATTTACAAGGATGAGAGAGAAAAGAAAAGCGAAAAGAGAAGAGTATTTACAAAGTAAAATTTTTTTGTTCGTTTTTGTTTTGGAAAATAGAAATGCAAACAAAAGAAGTGCAGAAAGGAAAATAGGAAAAACACGAAAACACCCCCATACTTAGTTCCAACATTGTCCCCAATGTTGTAAGATAAGTATGCGGAATCAGAAAAATTAAATGCAATATGTACAAAAAGAAAGAGGGAGGGTAGAAGCGTCCCTGATGCGTATTCGGGGAAGCCCGTTTAGAAACTTTGCGTTATTAGAAAAAAGTAGCAACCATGATAAATAAAGTGCGAAAAAGATAAGCGAGGGGTGCCTCCCAGGAGCGCTTTGTTTATAGTCGTGTAGCTTGACTATATTGGCGGGTTTATAAGTCGAGGAGGGTTATGGTTTTGTAATGCTCGATCACTAGGTCGCCAACTATGCAAGACTTGAATCGATGACCGTTTACTTTAAACGACCTTTTTTCTGGGTGGGAGACGAGTACGGTCCCATATGGAAAAACTTCTTTAACTATGAAGGGACAGACCAACGAGATTTTCGTTTTCCTGGAAAAAGTTTAAGACGTGAATTATACATAAGGACAAGATCGCGTGGAGAAAAATTTTTTTGGGGACTTGATTTTTCGATCGTGATATAACTTAGAACACTCCTTATATAACCTACTGCTCTCACAAGAGTTCGCACACTATTCATTGAGATCATTTAGTTATAGTTTTCTTATTTTGAGCGGCTAAGAAAGCGTCGAGGTTTAAGAGTTTTAAATCCCAAAGAGCGCAATGCTCCAGTTCTACGGGTAAATGACACGCTTTGCCATAGACTAATCGAAACGAAGTACAACCGGTAGTGGTTTTGTATGCTGTTCGATACGCCCATAACGCATCATCAAGTTTAACGGACCAATCTTTCCTATTAAGTGAAACCGTTTTTTCTAATATTCGCTTAATCTCTCGATTTACTACCTCAACTTGGCCACTTGTTTGCGGGTGGTAGGGGGTGGCAAGTTTATGCGTGACTCCGTATTTAGCTAACTTCTTAGCCATTAGAGCGTTACAGAAATGCGCTCCCCTATCACTAACAATTGCGCAAGGTGTGCCAGAGCAAGAAAATATTTTTTTAGAAATGTGACGATGACTCGCGCATCGTTGGTGGGGAGAGCTTGCGCTTCCACCCACCTTGATATGTAGTCGACCACCACTAAAATATACATATTTTTATAAGAAGGAGGTAGGGGGCAAACACAATATATGCCCCATAAATCGAAGAATCTGCACTCTTAAAACATGTTTTGGGGCATCTCGTCTCGACGAGAGATGTTACCCGACCGCTGACAGCTATCGCATGTGCGTACAAAATTATGAGCGTCTTTGAAGAGAGTGGGCCAAAAGTAGCCCGCCTCAAGCGCCTTTCGAGAGGTCGGGTTGGCTTGATAATGCCCACCGGCTGGACCCTCGTGGCAGTTCCTAAGTATTTGCGTGCCCTCCATACATGTGACGCATCTTTGGACTGCTTGGTCCGCACAGATTCGAAAAATAAATGGGTTATCCCAAAAGAAATTTTTCAAGTTAGAAAAGAATTTATTCTTTTGCTGACTAGAGAACTCCTTTAGAAGCACCTGCATGACTAAATTGTTCGCAAAATCTGCAACCAAGGCGAAGATGATGAAGACGAACGAATGGCAAGAAGGCATTCCTTGGGGAATCTGTCATTTATTTCAGATTCGACGAGCGCTTCCGCACCCGGATTTCCTAAACAGGAGAGGTGGTCTGCCGCTATATTTTTCGCGCCCTTCTTATCCCGGATCTCCAAGTCAAACTAATGAAGGAGGAGGATCCATCAAAGAAGGCAGGGCTTCGCGTAAGTTTTAGATAGTAAATACTTAAGGGCGGAGTGATTGGTAAAAAGGATAACTTTAGATAGCGTTAAATACGAGCGAAACTTATCGAAAGCGAAAACGACGGCTAAGAGTTCCTTTTCCGTCATTGTGTAATTCACTTGTGTGGAAGTGAGCGTCTTGCTAGCGTAATTGATTGGATAAAAATGTTTGTCTACCCATTGGCCAAGAACGGCACCTAAGGCAATATCACTAGCGTCGCACATGGTTTCAAACGGAAGGGACCAATTAGGGGCCACTAGAATTGGGGAATTGATAAGTTTTTTTATATAAAATCAAAGGCGGACTCGCAATCGCTACTAAAGACAAAATGTGATTCCTTTTCCAAGAGGCGAGTTAGCGGATTTGTGATTTTTTGAAAAGTCTTGAATAAAATGTCTATAAAAGCCCGCGTGGCAAAGGAAACTCCTAATAGATTTTATGTTAGTTGGCTGAGGGAGTTTTATATCACTACTAGAAAACTGACTTTTAGCCACGGCAGATTGCCGTGGCTAAAAGTCCAAAACAGTGGCTAAAGACTTTTAGCCACGGTCTACCCACGGAAAATGGGCGTGGGCAATGCGAGCGTGGCTAAAAGTCCAAACCGTGGCTAAAAGTCCAAAACCGTGGCTAATACTGGACTTTTAGCCACGGTTTAATTGCCGTGGTTAAAGGGCCACTCATAACATAAAGAATTCAGGCCGGCCGCCGCCTGCCCGCCACCGCCGCCGTCGCCGCCCGGCCGCCGCCGCCGCCGCCGCCCGGCCGCCGCCGCTGCCCGGCCGCCGCCGCCTCCCGGACGCCGCCCGGCCGGCTGCCGCCGCCGCCCGGCCGCCGCCCGCCCGGCCGCCACCGCCCGGCCGGCCGCCACCGCCCGGCCGGCCGCCACCGCCGCCATATTTATTTCAAATACTAATTGAAATAAATTCCTTATAAACCCAAAATTTCATTTTGTTTTGGCGGTGTGGGACTAAATGTAGCCACGACCTTTTGCCACGGTTCAGGTAAACCGTGGCTAATACTAGACTTTTAGCCACTGTTCAGGCAAACCGTGGCTAAAAGTCCAGTATTAGCCACGGATTAGTCAACCGTGGCTAATACTAGACTTTTAGTCACGGAATAAAAACCGTGGCTAATACTCACTATTAGCCACGATTTTTCCCCCATGGCAAAAGAAATCGTGGTTAAAAGCCATTTTTCTAGTAGTGTATGATTTCTACTTTGGCCTTATCGACCTCTCTCCCCTGAATCGAGATCTTACGACCGAGGACCAAACCTCCTCGAACCATAAAATTACATTTTTCCCAATTTAAAATAAGGCTTGTGTCCTCGCACTGTTGGAGGACACGATCTAAATTTGTAACGCAATCGGGAAAAGAGCGTCCGAAAACAGAGAAGTCATCCATAAATACTTCCATAATATCTTCTACTAGCTCGCCAAATATTGCTAGCATACATCTTTGGAATGTAGCCGGCGCATTGCAGAGGCCAAATGGCATTCTTCGATAGGAGAAGGTGCCAAACAGGCAAGTAAAAGTGTTTTTCTCTTGGTCATCGGGGGAAATGGGGATTTGGAAAAACCCCGGTAAACCATCGAGAAAAAAATAATATGGATGATTGGAAAGACGCTCGAGAATCTGGTCAAGAAACAGTAGTGGGAAATGGTCCTTGCGGGTGGCATAATTAAGTTTGTGATAATCGATGCACACGCACTAACCCGTAACAGTACGAGTTGGGACGAGCTCGTTGTGCTCATTTGCCTCTACGGTCAGACCACCCTTCTTAGGAACGATATGAATGGGACTAACCCATGCACTATCAGAAATGGGATAAATAATCCCAGCATCTAGTAATTTAATTATCTCAGCTTTCACGATGTCATTCATGTTTGGGTTAAGACATCGCTGCGGCTGAATGGCTTTGCAGCAATTATCATTAAAGAAAATTTTGAGAGTGCAGAAAGAAGGGTTAATCTCCTTAAGGTCAGAAATTTGCCACACAATTGCGTGGCGATGCTTAAGCAAAACCTCCAATATATCGGAGGTCTCCGAATAGCTCAAATGAGAATAAATGATCACCGGGAGTGTACCATTTTCTCCCAAAAAGGCGTATTTGAGGGATTCGGGTAATGGTTTGAGTTCTAGGGCAGGCGGCTCTTCTAGCGAGGTTTTAATTCTAATGTCTTTTAAACTAATTGGTTCAAAAGGAAACTCCGTAGACTTGTCCTCATCGCAATAAAAATCTTCGAGTGCAGAATTATTGTTAGCTAGAGAAATCGACTCGAAAAAGGGAGAAGAACGGTCTCCGGAAAATGTATCTAAACTATAGCAGAAATCGTCGCTCGATGAAGAGTCATCCATCGAGGGATTAATAGAGAAAGTAACCTCATCATCTCTTACATGAAGGAGGAGACGACCATTACTAACATCTATTAATGCGCGGGAGGTGGCGAGAAAAGGGAGACCGAGTATTATTGGTACCTCGGTGTCCTCCACGATGTCAAAGATGACGAAGTCTACCGGGAAGATAAACTTGTCGACTCGGACAAGGACGTCCTCCACTACCCCTGATGGGGAACTTAATAGAGCGATCTGCTAATTGGATGCGCATATTCGTAGGGGCCGGAGTGCCCAACCCTAATTTTTTAAAAAGTGAGAATGGCATCAAAATAATGCTCGCGCCTAAATAAGCTAAGGCGAATTTTACTAATACATTGCCATAAAGGCACGGGATGGAAAACCGTCCCGGGTCATTTTGCTTTTTGGGCAATTTATTTGTAAGTGCCGCCGAGCACTGAGCGTTGAGAGAGATATGTGAAACATCTTCTAATTTTCATTTATTAGAAAAGAGTTCTTTCAGATATTTTGCATATTTAGGCATCTGCGAGATAGCCTCGCAGAAAAGAACATTAATATGAATTTTCTTTAATAATAAAATAAATTTTTTATACTCCGCATCCTGACGCTCGCTATCTATCTTATGAGGGTATGACATGGGCATTTTTAAATTAATTTTAGCGTTTAAATTTGGTATAACTGACGAAGATGAAGAAGAGGGAAGAGGGGAAGGAGGAGATATATGTACCTGCGGATCGATTCATTTTGGATTGACCACCTCCTTACCGCTACGGAGGGTTATAGCATTGAGGTTCTCCCACGGATTGGGTTCTGTGTTCCCTGGCAGCGCCTCTTGCACACATCTTGACATTAGTCGTACCAGCTATCCAACCTGGAGTTCAAGATTTTTAAGCGATCCGGTAATGTTCCAGATATTTGATTCGTTGGAAGCAATGCACTCATTAAAATTTTCCTGCACCGGGGATGGCTTCATAGGAGGGGGATGAGAGAAGTTGGGCACGAAATAGGGAGGGGGGTATTGCGCGTTGTTCGGGTTGCTCCATTAGAAGTTTGGGTGATTCCTCCAACCCGGATTATAGTTCTTACTATATGGGTTATTATTGGGGTCTAAGGGAGGATGACCGGAGTTTCCCAAAAAATCCACGAACTCTTCGACAACGCAGACGTTAGGTGAGGGAAGAATAGAATTTTCCGAGGGCTCAGTGGTGGAGGTAGTAGCCATCTCCGCCACTTGCTTCCTTAACCTTTCGACTTGAAGGGTTAACAGAGCAGTGTCATCCACTTCAAAAATGCCGACCTCCAGCTTAGGACGTCCCATAGGGACGTTCCACTGGTAAGCATTCATCGCCATCTCTTCAAAAATAGCCTGGCCGGCATCGGGGGTTTTATTGTTCAAGGTCCCCCCGGCAGCTGCGTCGATCATCTGATGCGTTTGGAAGTTAAGGCCATTATAAAAAATTTGTACCTGCAGCCACGCTGACAGCGCGTGGTGCTGGCACCTGCGGAGAAAATCCTTAAAGCGATCCTAAGTCTCGTAAAGAGACTAAGAGTCGTTTTGGATGAACTAAGATATATTTGCTCGCAATTTTGCAGTTTTTGCGGGCAGAAAATACTTCGTTAAGAAGCGCTCTGCAAATTCAGCCAAGGTAGTGATGCATCCTCGAGGGAGGGAATTCAACCAGACCTTAGATTTGGATCGGAGGGAGAAGGGAAATAAGCACAAGCGTATGGCATCATCAGTGACGCCATTAATCTTGAAGGTGTCGCATATTTCAAGGAAGTTGGACAAGTGTACATTTGGGTCCTCATCGGGAAGTCCATCAACTGCACGACATTTTGGACAATTTGAATGATACTTGACTTTATTTCGAAATTATTGTTCGCCACAGTTGGACGAACAATACTCAACCCCGTGTCATCCAAGTTAGGTTGGGCGTAGTAAGACATTTTACGCTCGGCCTCCTGGGCAGGGTTAAAGTCGGCCATAGAAGAAGTAGAGGGTTCTCCGGTGGAGTCTTCGGGGTCTAAAAATGGAATTCGGCATTGAGATCAAAAAGGCGAAAATAAAGTCAAAGATTGTCCACGGGTCATACACCCTAAAAAAACAAGCGAAGGGGGAAGTATATATTTTTTTGTGATTTTTAAGTAGTTCTTTTTATATGAAAATAAAGTAAAACTAATAGAGTCCCGGATTCGAAATAACAACCGTCGCTCCCCGGTAATGGCGCCAAAAACTTGATGGAGCCCGCGCGCAAACTCTTATTTGGGTGATTGGTTCGATGAGTCGCCCGACGCGGACTGGCTAGAAGATTGAAGTTCTAATGAAAGGAGGCAAGTGCACATATCGCATGTAGTACTCGATATTCGGGAGAATACCGAGGTCGTATTATTCTCGGGGTCAGGTTGATTATTCCTACTCCTCCAGGAGGACAATTATTTTACTGAAAGTAAGATGGATTTTTGTTTGTCACTTAAAGATGTAAATAAAAGAATGCTGAAAAATTACTTAGATTATTCGATGACGGGTTAACGCTCGACATCGAATCAGATTAAGACTAAAATATCTTAAAATAATTATTGAACTTAGTTTTCAAATTAATAAAAGGCACTTTGCCGTGGAGGTTCCATAAATATGAGCGCACTTATCTCTAAGAATATTTCTCACCTGAACGCTAAGACTATTTAACCGAACGTTAGTCCGACGAAGGATTCCTCTTAACGCCCGCTTTACGCTAAGAACCTCGCTATTGGGTGGGGAACCCAATCCGGTAGAACTACGCTTCTCCTCTTTCGAGGGTGCGTACGCATTTCTCTTTACCCAGGGGGGATTGATCCATATGTACGGCCTCTCGGCTAGCTAGCATATGGATAACAGAAATAGAGCCCACACATCGATTATGCGGGTCTACACGTCCTTAACCCGGGGCAAACCTTATGTCCTTAAATAAAAATGAAAATAAAGGTCTTAAATTATTTCAAATCATTTTATATGTCCCAAAGCTCTTTGATGTCGAGGGCTAATAACGATTAGCCACTCATCGGTATGGGGACGGCTTTATGGTTTAAATGAGGCACGAGTTTGAAATTTAGCACTAAACAGTTATAAGAAGAAAACAAAAACAACAGTGCATTTAGATAAATTAAAAATGCTAACTAAAACAAGAACTCACGCACACTTCAAAACCATAAATAAATTAAAAAGACAAGTTCTACTCAAATGAGTAGGCGGAAAATTAAAACACGCCATTTAACTCTTAACGAGTAGGCAGAAATAAATGCAAGTACAGGTTCTACTCAAATGAGTAGATGGTAAATGATAAGTCTTACTCGAATGAGTAGCAGAATATGAAAACAAGCCATTTAACTCTAACGAGTAGGCGGAAATAAATGCACACATGCACATACTCTACATGAATTGAAAGAAAGCAATAAAATTTATCTCCTACAAACACAGACTCTACATAATTGAGAAAGCGATAAAATTGCGAGTCCCTGCTCAAATGAGTGGGAGGGAGAATGAAAGAGACACCTACTAAAACTATTAGGAGGAAATAAATGCACTGACACACACACTCTACAGAAA
The DNA here is from genome assembly GCA_039513925.1 of Platanthera zijinensis. Lineage (NCBI taxonomy): Eukaryota > Viridiplantae > Streptophyta > Magnoliopsida > Asparagales > Orchidaceae > Platanthera > Platanthera zijinensis. The sequence goes on along the minus strand of CM077085.1, from coordinate 77,975,027 downwards.
TGAAAACACACACGCAAAATACTACTCAAATGAGTAGGAAGAAAATGAAAGCGGTAAATTGCAAGTCCTACTCAAACGAGTAGGTGAGAAATAAAAGCAATAAAATTATCCTCATACATTCACACACTAATATGAGATTAAAAGAACATAATAAAAACCCTAACTCACACATAATTAAAGAACAAATCAAAGTTACCTAACAATTAAAAAAATAACTTTTCTATTCTTAGAACATGCTAAAAACACATAAAAAGGTGAAATAAAAATTAAAGTAGCAAAAGTTTTTCAAAAACAAAGTTAAAATCAAAGTTGTTGAAAAATTAAAACGATTATATTTTCATTCTTAGGACTCCATAAAAGTGATGAAAAAGTGAAAAAGAAATAAAAATTAAAGGAACAAAAAAGTGTTTTACACTCGTAAAATAAAGCTAAGCAAAAAAATTCAAACATCACTTTAAAATCTCTTTTATAATTTCATAGTAATGAAAATATAAGACTTTAAAAAGTTTTCAATACAACATTTCATTTTGAAAAGAAGACATAAACAAAATTTTTGCCATTATAACAATTCATTTTTTACATAAAAACCTATAATGAAGCCTAATATGACAATAATTTAAAAGCATGAAAAATTACAACAAGTTACACTAATTGATAATTTTCATAAAGAGAAAGACTAGGTAAAACAAGAGGACAAAAAGGATAGAGATGAGCCACCCAAATAAATTTTCATGCAAGGTAGAGAGGGAAAAACTACAACTTTTATTACCATAAAGAATCTTTTACAAAGCTATTACAAGGTAAAGGAAAAGCTAAAACAAACATGAAAAGGGTGGGGGGAGAAAGCCTCCTTACATTGGATGGAAAAAACAAGGGCAGCCCACAAAACACACAAAAGATGGTCTAAAAAAAGAACAAGAGAGCTTACAAAAATTGTGTATTTATAGGGAAAATTTCGGGTTTGAAACGCCCTACAACACGGGCGTATCAGGGGGCGTGTCGGGCTTGGTGTGTTTGACCTTGCGAAATTCGACGAGCTGGCTAGTTTCTAGAAGCTTTTGGAAGTGACACGTCATCGTCACGGGCGTGATAGGCTTGTCACGGGCGTGTAGAGGGGCGTGAAGTGACGGTTGGGTGGAGGAAATTAATTTGAACCTTGCTGGATGGAGGCATTGACTGCCGACATCAACACAAGCGTGTCGGGCTCGAACACGGGCGTGTCATGCTCGGTTTAATGAAGGCCGAACGTCAAGCAGCGGGTTGAAGTCAACGATCGTCGAGGGCATGATACGGGCGTTTCAGGCTGGAAACGGGCGTGACTTGCCATTTCACAGCAGAAAACCTTTTTTGGTGAAAAAAATCAAAGGAACAAGCCCTGTCACGGCGTGACCTGTGCGACATGGGCGTGACCTATGAAAATTTCACAAAATTTCTTGAAAATTCCATAAACACAAATGTAAAGCTTAGTTAGAAATTATTTCGAAAAAGAAACAAATTATTAAACAAAACAAACTAAAAACTATGTAATAATAATAAAACGACTTAAATAAAATACAAAAATATGCGTATATTTACAACTCATCACCAGCAAGTAGAAGGAAACTCTGCACTTGAGCTGTTAACTTCAGATGTGACCATTCCTTCACAGAATGCACCTTAGCCAGATCTACAGCTAATCCAACACCACTGACCACGTGGCCTAAGAAGGCAACTTCTCGGAGCCAAAATTCACACTTGCTGAACTTGCCAAACAAGGTTTTCTCCTTTAACTTCTTCAGCAACAAGGTCAGGTGTTCAACATGCTCTTCCTATGCCTTCAAATAGAACAAAATTTCATTGATGAAGGCGATGACGAAGTCATGTTGAGCTAAGTGTCATTTTCTGGATATCCTCCTCTTGTATCCTCAACTTGTAATATCCCGAGCGCAGATGCAACTTAGAAAACTAGTGCGCTCCCACCAGTTGATCGAATAACTCATCTATCCGGTGGAGTTGGTAGGTGTTCCATACCGTTAAACGGTTGAGTTCCCGATAATTTATACATAACTGTAGCATTCCGTCCATCTTCTAAATGAATAGAACAGGAGCTCCCCAAGGTGATGAACTAGTGCGAACGAACCCAAACTCTACTAATTCCTGCAACTGAACTCTAAAATCGGTGAGTTCCTTTGGGGTCATACGATAAGGGGTCCTGAAGACATTCTTGGCACTCGATACTAACTTAATTTGAAAGGCCACTTCTTGATGTAGGTGTAATCCTAGTAGCTTCTCGGGAAATTCCTCAGGAGAATCTTGCACCACTCGCACATCTTTCGTACCATCTGTTATTTCTTTCAGCTCGAAGCATATCATATATACCTCGTCCGCTTTCATTTGGGCTTCTAAGGTTTGAATTGAAGATAACAACATACGAGGTGAAAGTATAATACATAGAAAGATGACCTCAGAGTCCCCAAGCCTCAAGGAAATTTGTTTCTCTGCACAATCAATCATGGCGTGGTGCCAATCCAACCATGCCATGCCCATAATGAGGTTGAATTCTTGCATTATCAACACTATTGCAGGGGTTTCCAAGATATTTCCTCCAAGAAGATCCTCTAACTCACACTTTGTGGATGCAGTCATCTCAGAACCATCCAGAAGGTGTACTCTCTGAGTAATACTGGTGAAATATCGCACTCCTTCTAGGTCTTTAATGAAAACTATCGACAAAAATGAGTGTGTGCCACCGATATTGAATAGAGTGTAAGCTGGTTTCTTACTAACCATTACACATAAGTATTAATTGTAAAGCCTCAAGCCAGATTCATAGAACAAACTTAGGCAGACTAAGGACAAATGTTTATAACGTGCTAATTTCTTCCCGTAGTCCTCGTACTAAAGTTGGGTCCTGCTTCCATTACTCCTTCGGCGGGTCTCTTAACGTTAGTCTGAACTGCCAAAAGATCCACTTCCAATCATTTTACCCTATATATTATCTCTGCCAGGCTCGAGTCCGCTATAAACAAAAGTGGTTGTCTAAGGGAATCTTTCATATCTATTATCTCCACTAGATTCAAATATGCTATAAACAAAAGTTCCCCTAGGGAATCTCACAGGCCTTTGTACAATATTTTTATGTACCCGCGATCATCCAAACTTTAGGATATTTATGTATAAAGGTACGAACCTAACGTCCAATGAATCAAATATCCGGAACATCACTGGATCACTAATAACCTTTGAATAATAGGTTGGAAAACAAACAAGAATGATGTCCGAGCGCGCGCTAGGGGAATTGTCGGGAAACACGGAGCCCAACCCTCGGGAGAACGCCAATGCTATAACCCTCCATAGCAGTAAGGAGGTTGTCAATCCAAAATGGATCGATCCTCAGGTACATATTTAACCTCTGACCCCTCTTCCCCCTTCTTCGATTAAGCCGCCTTTACCTATTTAAAATGAAAAAATTAATTTAAACAAGGCCCTACTGTATCCACATAGGTTAGATAATGAGCGTAAGGACGTGCAATACAAAAAAATTAAATTATTTTACTATTAAAACAGATTCATAATAATGTTCCCTTCTGCGAGGCGATCTCGCAGATGCCTATGTATGTGAAATATTTGAAAGAACTTCTTTCTAATAAAAAAAAATTAGAAAATATTTCGCATATCTCTCTCAATACAGACTGATCAACGGCTCTTACTAATAAATTGACCTCAAAACAAAATGACCTGGTACGGTTTTCCATCTCGTGCCTTTTTGGCAATATATTAGTAAAATACGCTCTTGCAGATTTAGGCGCGAGAATTATTTTGTTGTTGTTCTCGCTCTTTAAAAAATTAGGTTTGGGCACTCAGGCCCCTACTAATATGCGCATCCAGTTAGCGGATCGCTCGGTTAAGTTCCACATTGGGGTAGTGGAGGACATCTTTATCCGAGTTAACAAATTTATCTTTCCGGAAGACTTCGTCATCATGGACATCGAGGTGGACGCTGAGGTACTAATAATACTCGGTCGCCCCTTTCTCGCCACCTCTCGCGTACTAATTGATTTGAGTAACGGTCGTCTCCTCCTTCGGGTAGGATATGATGAAGTTACTCTCTCTATTAATCCCTCGATGGAAGACCCGTCATCGATTGATGATTTCTGCTATTCTTTAGATTCTTTTTTTGGAGATCGTTCTTCGCCTTTTTTCGAGTCAATTTTTCTTAACAATGATATTTTTGAGCTCGAAAATTTTATTGTGACGAGGATAAATCTATAGGCTTGCCTTTCGAATCAATTGGTTCGAAAGACATTAGAATCAAAACCTCGCTAGATGAACCGCCCATCCTAGACCTCAAACCCCTAACGGAATCTCTCAAATACGCTTTTTTGGAAAAAATGATACCCTTCCCATTATCATTTCTTCGCATTTGAGTGATTCAGAAACTTATTATTTATTGGAAGTTTTGCTCAAACATCACCATGCAATTGCGTGGCAAATTTATGATCTTAGGTGGATTACCCCCTCTTTTTTCACTCATAGGATTTTCCTCAACGATAATTGCCGCAAAACCATTCAGCCGCAACGACGTCTTAACCCAAATATGAAAGATGTCATTAAAGCAGAGATAATAAAATTATTAGATACGGGGATTATTTATACCATTTCTGATAGTGCGTTGGTTAGTCCCGATTATGTCATGCCCAAGAAGGGCGGCCTAACCATAGTGGAAAATGAGCACAATGAACTCGTCCCAACTCGTGCTCTTTTGGGTTGGCGGGTGTGCATCGGTTTTAGAAAATGAAATGATGTTACCCAGAAGGACCATTTTCCACTACCATTTTTTGGCCAAGTTCTGGAGCGTTTATCCGATCATCCATTTTATTGTTTTCTTGATGGTTTATCTGGGTTTTTCCAAATCCCCATTTCCCCCGATGATCAAGAGAAAACAACTTTTACTTGCCCGTTTGGCACCTTTGCCTACCAAAGAATGACATTTGGCCTTTGCAATGCACCGGCTACATTCCAAAGATATATGCTGGCAATCTTTGGCGAGCTGGTAGGAGAGATTATTGAAGACTTTATGGATGACTTTTTGTTTTCAGACGCTCTTTCCCATCTTGTATTCAAAATCTAGACCGTGTCTTCCAGCGATGCGAGGACACGTATCTCGTTTTAAATTAGGAAAAATGTAACTTCATGGTTCGAGAAGGTTTGGTTCTCGGCCATATGTTTTCGTCTAAGGGGATGGAGGTAGATAAGGCCAAGGAAGAAATTAGAGAAAAACTTCTGCTGCCAACCAACGTTAAATCCATTAGAAGTTTCTTAGGCCATACGGGCTTTTATAGACGTTTCATTCAAGATTTTTCAAAAATAACATAGCCGCTTACTCGCTTCTTGGAAAAGGAATCAAATTTTGTCTTTAGTAGCTAACGCGAGTCCGCATTTAATTTTATAAAACAAAAACTTATCAATTCACCCATTTTAGTGGCGCCCAATTTGTCCCTTCCATTCGAGATTATGTGTGACGCTAGTGATATTGTCTTTGGTGCCATTCTTGGCCAATGCGTAGACAAACACTTTCATTCAATTTATTACGCTAGTAAGACGCTCACTTCCGCATAAGTAAATTACACAACAACGGAAAATGACCTCTTAGCCATCGTTTTTGCATTTGATAAGTTTTGCTCGTATATAACTCTATCTAAAGTTATCGTATTTACCGACCACTCTGCCCTTAAATATTTACTCGCTAAAACCGACGCCAAGCCCCACCTTCTTCGATGGGTTCTCCTCCTTTAAGAATTTGATTTGGAGATCCTGGATAAGAAGGGCACTGAAAATTTAGTCGCCGATCACCTCTCCCGTTTAGAAAATCCGGGTGCGGAAGCGCTCGTCGAATCTGACATAAATGACAGATTCCCCGAGGAATGCCTCCTCGCCATAAATACCATTTTGTCTTCTCCGCCTTGGTTCGCCGATTTTTTCGAACTATTTAGTTGCGTGGGTGCTCCCAAAAGAATTTTCGAGCCAGCAAAATAAGAAATTCTTTTCTAACTTGAAAAATTTCTTTTGGGAGGACCCTTTTCTCTTTCGTATCTGCATGGACCAGATGGTCTGAAGATGTGTCGTGGGTGTGGAGTGCACGCAAATACTTAGGCACTGCCACGAGGGTCCGACCATTGGGCATTATCAAGCTAACCAGACCGCGTGGAAGGCGCTGGAGGCGGGCTTCTTTTGGCCCACTCTTTTCAAAGACACACACACTTTTGTTTGCTCTTGCAATTGTTGCCAGCGGTCGGGTAACATCTCTCGTCGCGATGTGATGCCCCCAAAATATTTTTTTTATGCGAAGTCATCGATTTATGGGGCATCGATTTTGTCGTCCCCCTACCTCCTTCTTTTAAAAATATTTATATTTTAGTGGCGGTCAACAACGTATCAAGGTGGGCGAAAGTGCAAGCTCTCCCCACCAACGATGCGCGAGTCATTGTTACATTCCTTAAATTACAATTTTCTCGCTACGGCACACCCTGAGCTATTGTAAGTGATAGGGGAACGCATTTCTGTAATGCCCAAATGGATAAGACCTTAGCTAAATACAGGGTAACACACAAACTTGCCACCCCCTACCACTCACAAACAAGTGGCCAAGTCGAGGTAGTAAATCGAGAGATTAAGCGTATATTAGAAAAAAAATGTTTCACTTAATAGGAAAGATTTGTCCATCAAACTCGACGATGCATTGTGGGCATATCGGACGGCATACAAAATCGCAATTGGTTATAGGTTGTTTCGGTTAGTCTATTGCAAAGCATGCCATCTCCCTGTAGAACTAGAGCATCGTGCTCTTTGGGCTTTAAAAATCGTAAACCTCGACGCTAACTTAGCCACTCAAAATAAAAAGCTGCAACTAAACGAGCTCGATGAATGGCGTGCAAACGCTTAAGAGAGCAATAAGTTCTATAAGAAGCGCTCTAAGTTCTATCATGATCGAAAAATCAAGACCCCAATTTTTTTTCTCCGGGCGATCATGTCCTTCTTTACAATTCAAGTCTTAGGCTTTTTCCGGGTAAACTAAAATCACGTTGGTCTGGCCCCTTCAAAGTTTAAGAGGTTTGGCCATATGGGACCGTACTCATCTCCCACCCAAAAAATTGTTCGTTTAAAGTAAACGGTCATTGATTAAAGTCTTACATATCGGGCGGTCCAATGATCGGTTATAACGAAACCATAACTTTCCTCAACAGTATTAGCCCGCCATAATAGTCAAGCTACACGACTATAAACAAAGAGCTCTTGGGAGGCATCCCACATCTACCTTTTTCACTCTTTCCTTATTTTTTTTGCTACTTTTAATAATAAAGCATGGTTTCTGATGGGCCTCCCCGAACACATTCCAGGGAAGTTCCTACCCTCCCATTTTTTTTGTAAATATTATATTTTGTTTCATTTTTGTTCTGCGTACTTACGTTGCATTATTGGGGACAATGTTGGATTTAAGTATGTGGGTGTTTTCGTGCTTTTCTTTCTGCACTTAAATTTGTTTTTAAAAAAATACAAAAACGAAAAATTTAAAAAAAAATATTATAAAATCAAAACTCAAAAAAAATTATATTTTTTGTTATTTATTTTTTCATAAAAAATTTCAAAACAAAAAATTCAACAAAAAATTATGTTTAGATTTACTTTATAAATATTTTACTTTGTAAATATTTTTATTTGTAAATATTCATTTTGTAAATATTCTTTTTGTAAATATTTTTTTCTCTCTCCCCTCTTCCTTTCCTACTCCTCGTTGTAATTAACTTCTTTCTTCTTTCTCTTTTGTATATATTTGCTTAAAAATATTCAAAATACAAAAAAAATTTAAAACAAATATAAAATTCTTCAAATATATATATATATATATATATATATATATATATATATATCTTTTTCGCATTTTAGTATATATATATATCACAGAAATAAACACAAAATACAAAAAAAAGATAATAACTCCAAAAAAAAAGAAATAAATTTAAAACACAAAAAAGATGATAACTTTAAAAATCCAAAAATTATAAAACAAATAATTCAAATATTCCATTCTTAACCATTTTTGCTCTCCAAATATATTGTTGTGAGTATATTTATATGCGAATTTCATGAATTCTTTATTTACTATTCGCTTATTAATTGGAGATTGATAAATTTAAATAGCGGGGTTAAGTTTTAAAAAATATCTTAGGTTTTTCTTCTTAATAAAGGAGACTTATTTTAGGCACTACTTCTAATTTATCTAAAACAGAGGCACATGTATTATATTAGAAAAAACAACTATAGACTTTAATTATTTTTACTTCAAGCTTCTTGAAATACAGGTACGTTCAATTTATCAAAGTTGCACTCAAAATTATTTTTTATTAAAAGCTAGTTTTCTTCTTGAATAAAAAAAATAAAACCTATATACCCATATTTATCATGTTTTACTTGACATCATAAAATTTATATCCTTAAAAGAACCTATGTGAATGGGAATAAGATTTTGTTCCATAAACATAGACATCCAATTTTTTTTAAAAAAATATTATATGTTACGGAGTCAGAGGATAAATTCATTACTCCTATACATATACATTGGATTATATTGAAGATGTTCAAATATATATATATATATTAGGAAAATAAGATTTCATTTTCCTAAAACATCCAAAAAAATTCATTAGAGGTTCGAGAAAAATTACCTTGCATCTAAACCTCAGCCCTCTTCATAAACCAAAACAACCCCCTTAGCCAATATCAATGATTCTAGAATTAATTTAAAATCTTTTTGAGAGAATAATTTTAAATTTCGTTAATTTCTTTAAAACTCTTGTAAGCTAAAGTTCCTATAATTCACTTCTATTTTTGTTAGCTAACGATTACAATTTATGCTTGCTTTTTGGTTACTTCAAGAAGACTTTTTGGCCAAAACATTTCCTCTATTTAAATCATTTTCATTGATTAGGACTTAACTCTTATACCCCGGGTGTTTATCTAGATCTCTCTCTTTTAATTAATTTAAGCGGTAGTAAATTTAGAATTTTTTTAATTTCCTATAAGTTCATCTCCAACTTTTGCTCTGGAATAGCAAAAGCTTAAGTATGAGGGTATTTGATAAGTTGTAAATATATGTATTTTTCAGTACTTCTATTAAGTCATTTTAGTTTATTTTCATTGCTTTTTAGTTATTTTTCTTCAATAAATTGTTTACTTTTTATAAATATTGTTCTAACTTAGCTTTATTTTGTTTTTAAGAATTTTTTCAGAAAAAGCTAAAAAAATCAAAGCTTGACACACCCGTGTCCCATTCCCGACACGCCCGTATCATGCCACCAGTTAAAGCTCAGCCGCTACGGACACCAAATTTTGAAGGTGGCCTGTCACGCACCCTACACGCCCCCGTACACGCCCGTGACAAGCTTGTCACGCCCGTGACCGACACGTGTCCCGTTCCAGAAGCTTCCAGAATGACGATCAGCATTTGAAGTTTGCCGACCCCACCGACAGGCCCGTGTCCCAAGACTGACACACCCGTGACTTCTCACCTGTCTCAGACAAGACAACGCCAATGACAAAATGACACAACCTTGTCCCCAGTTAAACCTTCCCGACACGCCCCCCGACACGCCCGTGATTTAGGGCGGGTCACGCCCATTTTTGTCTATAAAAAAAAATTCTGTAAGGTCCAAGGGTTCACCTTTTTGGGACCATATTGTTGTTTGAGGGCTGCTTGGGTGATCTTTGTGCAATGTAAGGAGATTTCTCCCCCCTCCCTTTCATGTTTTTTTAGCTTTTGCTTTAGCTTTGTAATCTAACTTTTTCCCTTAAATAAAATTTGATAGTTTTTCTCTCCTCATGATGGTATGGAATGCATTTGAGTGCCCCAATTTCAATGATATTTTTTGTGTATTTCCTTGTTTTTCTCTATATGAAATGTGTGTGAGTTTGTGAGTGATGTTTAATTCAACTTGTTTTTTTTGCTAATATGATAGGATGTTATAGTATTTTTTCCTTGCAAAAAATGTTGTTAGGATAGTTTTATATTTTTTTCCTATCTTCTTTATGTTTTAGGTTTTATGTTTTCATTCTTAGGATTTGTAAAAGAGCTTTTAAATGTGATTTTGTTTTTTTTACTTAGCTTTGTTTTAGGATTGTAAAACTTTTTTTGTTCTTTTCACTTTGTTTTCACTTTTAATCACTTTTATGGAATCCTAAGAATGAAAAAGTAGTAATTTTAATTTTTAAATGACATTAGTTTTTGCTTTGTTTTGAAAACCTTTTGCTCTTTTTATTTTTATTTGTTCTTTTTTATGTGTTTTTGGTAATCTTTAGGAGTAGGAATGTTGTAATTTTAATTTTTAAGTAACTTTTTTTTTCTCTTTAATAGTGTGTGTGAGTGTATGAGTTATCTTTTCATTTTGCCTTTTTCAAATTTGATGAAGTGTGTGTGATTGTATGAGGTAGTTTTTATCGCTTTATTTATGGTTTTCTTCAATTACGTAGAGTGCGTGCATGTACAAGATAATCTTTAAAGCTTTCTTTCAAATATGAAGAGGGTGTGTGTGCGTATACATTTATTTCCCGCATACTCATTTAAGTAGGACTCACTTTATTTCACGCCTACTCGTTTGAGTAGGACTCGTCATTTCCCGCCTACTCTTTGAGTAGGACTTGTACTTGCATTTATTTCCTGCCTACTCGTTTGAGTAGGACTCATCATTTCCCGCCTACTCGTTTAAGTTGGACTTGTACTTGCATTTATTTCCCGCCTACTCGTTTGAGTAGGACTCGTCATTTCCTGCTTACTCGTTTGAGTAAGACTCGTCATTTCCCGCCTACTCGTTTGAGTAGGACTTGTACTTGCATTTATTTCCCTCTTACTTGTTTGAGTAGGACTCGTCATTTCTCGCCTACTCGTTTGAGTAGGACTTGTCATTTCAATTATTCAAATTTTCCTTTTTTGTAACTTAGCTCTTTTTCCTTTTTTATGAGTTTTGTTGAGTGCGTGCGTTTTCCTTTTTTATTAGCTTTTATTTTTCTAATGTTAGGTTACCTTATTTCTTCTTATTTTTTTGTAACCCTCCAGCATTTAAATTAGAACTCGCGCCTCACCAAACTAATAAGTCTTCCCCATTCCGATGAGTGGCTAGTCGTTCTTAGCCCTTGGCATCGAAGAGCATTGGGACATATGAAATCTCTCTAAATAATTAAAGAATCTTTTTCTCACTTTTAATTAAAGGGCTTAAGGTTTGCCCCAGGTTAACGACGCGTAGAACCACATATCATTGTGTGGGCTCTATTTTCGTTATCCATACGCTAGCTAGTCAAGAGGCCGTGTGTATGGACTGATCACCCTGGATAAAAATAGTTGCGTGCATACCCTCGAGAGAGGAGAAGCATAATTTTACCAGACTTGGTTCCCCACCAAATATCGGGGTTCTTAACATAAAGAGGGAATTAAGAGGAATCCTTTGTCGGATGAGAGTTCGGTCGAGTAGTCTTAATATTAAGGTGAGCGATATCCCTATAGCTAGGTGAGCTCATATTTGTGGAAGCTCCACGACCAAGTTTCCTTTAATTAATTTGAAAACTAAGTTCTATAATTATTAAGAGTTGTTTTAGTTTCGATCCGATTCGGTGCCGAGCATTAACCCTTCATCAAATTTTCTAAATTGTTTTCGCTCCTTTATTTTATCCGCCTTAGTTAATTAAAATCCCCAACAAATTTTCAGTAAAATAATAGTTACTCCTAGAGCAGAAGGGATAATCAACCAAAACCCTAAGAATAATACGACCTCGGTATTCCCACGAATATCGAGTACTACATGCGATAGGTGCACTTGCCTCCTTTCATTAAAAACTTGCTTTTTAGCAAGTCCACGACGTTTGACTCATCGAAACAACCACCTAAATAAGAGTCTGTTTGCGGGCCATCACTAGGTCTTCGAATGGCGTCAAGTGCACTCAACACACTCAATGCCGCGTTAAGTTCACATAATGCCCCATTTCCAGAAAATAATTTAAGTCCACATTCGTCGAGTGGTGTTGAGTCCACTCAATGCCTAAGTCTAATTCGTCGAATAGTATTAGTCTCAATTCACAAGTCATACTCGACGAATTCGTCGGATATTCACGATGATATCTTACGAATGTGTTGTTATAGTCTAGCTTCCTCATTGAGAACAAATTCTTAAGAGGTAAGATAGACAAGACCCTATTTCTAAGGGAATCTAAAGGCAAGATCATCCTAGTCCTGATATATGTTGATGACATAATCTTTATATCAACTGATGATAACCTTTGCAGAAAGTTTGCCAAACTTATGCAAGGAAAGTTTGAAATGAGTAGTATGGGTGAACTTAAGTTCTTCTTGGGTTTTCAAGTAAGACAAACTGACAATGGAACATCTATATCTCAGTCTAAGTTTACTAGGGAACTGACTAAGAAATTTTGGATGGAGAATGCCTCCACCATGAAAACTCCCATGGGGTCAAACATGTCATTAGACAAGGATGAGGCAGGGAAACTTGTTGATCAAACTTTGTATAGAGGGATAATTGGCTCTCTTCTATACCTAACTACTAGTAGGCCAGACATTATATATACTACATGTGTCTATGATAGATATCAGGCATGCCCTAAAGAATCTCTTTACTCTACTTCTAAGAGGATTTTGAGATATCTGACGGGCACACAAGATCTTTTCCTTTAGTACCTAAGAATAGGGATTTTGAACTAATAGGCTTTTTAGATGCAGACTTTGCAGGTTGTAGAGAAGACAGGAAAATCATATTAGGATCCTGTCAGTTTCTAGGAAAAAGGCTAGTTTCATAGTGCAGTAAGTGGCAAACAAGTGTTTCTATTTCTACTACAGAGTCAGAATACATAGTTATAGGGAGCTACTGCGCACAGTTGCTGTGGATTCAACATCAACTTCAGGATTATAACATTCAGCTAAGTAAAAGCTCTTTATTTTGTGACTCTACTAGTGCAATCTCTGTAGCTAGTAATTCTGTCTCATATAGCAGGACTAAACACAAAGAGAGTAGATATCACTTTATAAGAGAGCATGTGGAATGTGAGGATATTAGTCTTCAGTTTGTCCCAACAGACAAGCAAGTTGCTAACATTTTCACCAAGCCACTAGATGAAGCAAAGTTCAATACCTTCAAATTTGAGTTAGAAATGTTGAACTTGGTGTAGCATCAGTTGCTGTTCATATTGTTTTGTTACAAGAAATACTTCATCTTGTAGGATGGAGTAGACTGATTATCAAAAAGGTTGATATAAGTTTCTCTTGGTGTGGAGAAGCATGTCCAACATTAGTTGGTTACCTGTAATCAAAAAGGGGAATAAGATAACCAGAGAAGACTAGCTTCTCCCTAGCTATTCTACAGAAGTCAAAATGGGGATAAGAAGCAGAAAAGTAGGGGGAGTAGCAGGGGGAGCTGCCAAGGTAAACCATGCAGTGAAGCATGGGGAGTAAGTGATGCTCACTATACTCGCAGACAAATAGGAAATGTGGTAACCCTAGTAACCCTTAACTCTCTTAGGGTTAATATGTTATTGTATTTTGTTATTGCATAAGTTAGTGTATATTATTGACAAAGGTTTTTATAAAAGTTTTTCAAGTGGTTTTTTGACTTCTTCAAATAGGGGGAGATTGTTGGGTCCATTGATCCCAATGTCCCATATTTGTAAAAAGTCAAACAAATCAATGGTATAAACATAGTTATATTTGATGTATGTTTAAGTTCATGCATGTAGGTTAGTCCTTATTACATTGATTGAATAAGTAGTCACAAGATATGCTGAGAAACTAAAATTTTGTCTAAGTCCATAGGCATTGTATGAAATAAGCTCACTCAACGCCATATGCCTTAAGAAAGGAAGATGGACCGAGAAATTCCACTAAGTTCATAGGCATTGAGTGAAACAAGCTCACTCAATGCCAGAAGTCAAGGAAAGAAGATGACAAAGGTAGAAAAGCAGCTAAGTCCACAGGCATTGAGTGAAGACAACTCACTCAACGCCATATTTCCAAAAGCATTGAATCAAGCTTCCCAGTCAAAGCCTCAGAGCTTCTGGCAAAGAAAAATATTCTAAGTCAAAAAGTGTTTTGTGAAGCATATACACTCAATGCTATGCAGTGTCTATCTAATTCAAAGAAAATTTGTCAAAGAAATTTGAATAAGTCCAAAAGCGTTGAGTGAAGTAAGTTCACTCAATGCCATGTTGATTCAGTCAAAGCCTTGGAAGAAAGACAAGAAAATCTGTCTAAGTACAAAAGCGTTGAGTGAAGCCAGCTAACTCAACGCCAAAGGGCGAAAGTGTTGAGTGTAGTCAATGTAACATCTCCATCCGTTAAATGAAATATAATAGAGGGTCTGGCCGGGGCTCCACAACATAGTTCACAAACAGTCGGAAAGGTTACAGGTAAATACCAAACATTATTCGCATCATAACTAAGAACATGCTAACGGATGCTTAAAGGTTATTTAAACTCAACTCATTTGAATCTCCATAATATATAAACCACCATTTATATATAAAAGCACTGGAATATCACTTTACACAAGAGTTTTTGCCTCAAGGCTTTACAGTTACATTTCATCTCTGTGGATTACAAACATCGGCACGCAGGCTGGCCACACATGAAAATAGAAAAATTCTTCATTCGTCCTTAGAGGGATAGCAGTAGCAATGGCTTCAGTCTTCTTTTTCCCGCTCGGCTCTCCAACACCTACACAAGGACAGTCCACCGCAATGGTGTCAAACAAGGCAACGGTCAACATTCAGTTGACCAATTTATAACGACCCTACCCCTTTCCCTGGGCAGTGGTATTTCTTCCCTATAGGCATAGCATTTCACAAACAGATATATCACAAGATGTGCACTCACGCATAATCAATATATCACAAATGTCGACCACGCGGCCCGACGCTCCGTCCACTAAGGGCACATTATCGGTGTACTGGAAAACCAGTGTCCCACAACTGTTCTCAAGTCTCAAACCCAATGATAAACTTTGAGCATTCATGCTCCACGGCCCACGACCGGAGACTTTATTATTGCTGGCAAATAGCTCAAGACTCTCATTATGTGATCCTAATGAAGCCAATAACTAAGGCACTCAAGTTAGATAATCATTACGCGGATATAGTTCAGCCCTTGCGTGTTGCTCAAATCGCCAGTTCAATGTCTAGACTAATGCGGGTCGGCATCCCCTTGTCCGTTCGACTCACCGGCCTTTAAGATCGCATAGCTCACAATAGCCATAATGTACCTGAAGGACTGTCTTAACAATCAAAGCGGGAGTCAAAGCCAGCGTTCGTCACGATCGACTGGCGGGGTCATAGAAGTTCTCTTTCTGAGCCCAAACTCTACCCAAACCCTGCAGCACCTTGCAGTGCTAGCATATAACACACAAACTTTGAGGGTATTTTCCTGGAAATCAATTCCAGTACTTCCTGTTAGTCCACTTCACATGCACAACCCATCGAATACACAAAATACTCGTTTATACGCAAAGTCTTCTCCTGTGTGCAAAATAAAGTATCACAAATCCAGACCAACATGTCAAGATGGGCTTCACACAGCATGCCTATTCCGTACTACACATTTTCGGATCTATATACAAGACTTCTTGGGGATTTCAAGAATCATCCCAACGGAATTCCCTAACATTCCACTTTTTGGTGGGGGAAATCCATGCAAATGCAGAAATAAGGACTTCACATGTCCAAGGAGGAAGATCATTACCCTTGACGTTCTCTTCGGAGCCATGATACACCTTTTCTAAGCGGATGGAAATAATCGCCTCACTTTCCCCTTCGCGATTATAGCTTCGGCTCTTGATTCCGGGCACAAGATCTTCTCCAGCAACTCAACAAGTCCACTCAAACCCTAGCACCTGCCGAATATTCTCTTCTCCAAAACTCGAGAAGCAAGGAGGAGAGAGAGAGAAAGGAAATAATGATTTCTTGAATCCCATTCCTCCATAGATAAGGCCTCGGGTTTTACCCCGGCCACATGATTTCTTCTCATCAAAACAACGCAACGGCTCGGGTTTGAGCTGACAAGGTTATCCACCGCCTACTGGGTGCTCACAAGCCATCTGACATGAGTCACGGCTCATCCATAACCTCGTTTTTCGACAAATCGTCGAACGAGGCTGATAACAGGCAAAAATAATCGAGCTCCGCTTGGCGAACTTCATCGAGCTCTGCTCGACGTTCTTCGTCGAGCTCCGCTCGACGATCTTTCTCCCTGAGTTAGACGCTGGAACTTATTTTCCATGGAGATGCGTTGTTGATGGCAAATGCTTTGCCAAGAACAGTCTCGAAAACTCTTCTATCGAGACTTGTGTTAGTTGTCTTCCCGCTAAGTTGTGTAACTCAATCTCGTCCCACTATAGTCGAGCCTCTCCTTCAAGCAAGAAGGTAGCTATGGTGACTTTTTGTTCTTCCTCGGTCCTTATCGCCATCAATATTCGCTTGACGGGCGACAACTAATCCTCCGCTTGCATTGGGGATCCCACACCCGTAAACGTAGGAGGATTGAAGCTCATAAACTGCTTCAGCTGCAGTTTAGCTGCTCGAGGGTCAACAATAGCCTCATCAGGTTCTGTCCTCAAACCAACCGGTTTTTGATCTATTGCAAGCTGCGCCTGCCCTGTAAGCTGTGCATAAATCATTGCAAACAATGCCTCAGCAACTAAACGTACTGTCTCCGCAGATGGATGAGGTGTATGCACCTTAGCTGGTGCTGCACTCTCATCAGAATGCTTGGGCTCAGACTGCCCAGCACCACTTTAATTCACATATATGTGCAAATGACACACTTTAGTGACTTTGCAAAAGCAAAAACAACAATATAGGAATGCGCAGGTTCCTCAAACAGGTGTATTAGCATTCCCTAGTGCACATTAATGAGTTCATTTATTTTATAGCGGGTCGCACTTATACGTGCTCGCCACCCAACAAAAGAATTTAACCACGAATTTGAAAGAGGAAGACCAAGACAAGCTCGACGATTTTGGCTTATTCTCAGCCCCGTTCGACGATTTTTCAAAAAATGAGGTTATGGCTGAGCGATAACTCATGTAAGATGGCTGGTAAACGGCCAGTAGGCGTTGGATAACCTTGTCAGCTCAAACTCGAGCCGTTGTGTTATTTTGATGAGACTAAATTGTGTGGCTGGGGTAAAAATTGAGGCCTTATCTTTTGAGGAATGGGATTCTGGAAATCATTATTTACTTTCTCTCTCTCTCTTCCTTGCTTCTTGAGTTTTGGAACATAGAATTTTCGGCTGGTGCTAGGGTTTGAGTGGACTTGTTGAGTTTATTGGAACCCTAGTTTGGATTTGGGCTAAGTTCACTATTAGGATTGTTGACCTAACATGTATAGCCTTGGGTCATTTGTTAGTTCTAGGGTTATGGTCAGTCTCATTTGGTTAGTTTATTGAAACCTACCTTCAGAAGACTTCAAAGACATAAGACTTTAGAGACAGAAGACTTTAAGGAAAAGCAGTTAAAATGATTTCAGGAAATTCAGCTCAACGATAGCTTAACTCAGCTCGACGATTGTCAATCTCAGATCGACGAACTTAGAGTTCCTTCTCTGAGTTGAGCTCAATGAAAGTCTCGCTGAGTTCGACGAACTTTGATATCATATCAGAAGTTCAGCTCGACGAAAGACTATCTCTGCTCGACGAACTTGGAGCTCAGATTGGCAGTTTATTTCCAGATTTATGATCACTGAGCTCGGCTCGACGAAGGAGAATTCTTAGCTTGACTTACTTGGAGTTCAGGTCGATGAAATTATTCCTGAGTTCGACTATTTCCTTCCAGGTTCTGTTCGACTTTTTCCTCTCTGCAGTTTCTCAGATCGACTATCAATTTGATTTCAAATTCTATTATATTAAGCCAGTAATGCTCTGATAATTAATGCTCATATTCTCAAGAATATAGCCATTCCAAGCAACATTAATTATGGTCTTCAGAGAATTATTTGTCTACCATATTCAATGAGACAGTTAGGTAATTGCATTCAAGACAAATATTAGCCGTTAAGGATTCCAGAATTATGTAGAGAATTTCAAATAAAGAATTTAAAATTCAGAAGGTTTTGAATCTGAATCATATATAAAGTATTTTCTTTTCAGAAAAATACACAGATAACTGACACAGATATACAGAGATACAGACGACAAACACTCGGAGAATCAGTGAAAAACGATTAGCAAACAGTGAAGAACAAAACAGCTCTCATACATATAAAAGTTCTTCATCATCTGCTTCTTCATTTGCTCCAGGCTTTCAAGAGACAAACAATCACAATCAGTCTAAAAGCTTGAAGAGCAACATATTTGAAGGCCTACACCCTAAAGCAAAGCTTCTTTTCCTGATCTGATTCATACACTCAGGGGGAGCTTTAACAACATCATCAAATCCACTTGTCTTCTCAGAGATTAGAGACAAAGAGGACATATCTTAATTTTTACTTTTCCATTTCCCGTGTATAGGGTTTTAACTCCCTTCAGAAGTTAAACCTTTTTGTTGGTTAAGTTTCCTAATCAAAAGACTTAGATTGGTTTTTGTTCACCTGATCAAAAGCTCAAAGGGTTGCTAGATCTCCTTTAGAAAATAGATCTTGTGGTGACAGGGCACCTGACCAAAAACCTGTGGTGGCGGGGCACCTGATCAAAAACCTGTAGTGGATTCCTAGCAGGGTTGTAAAAGAGTGGACTTACCCAGGTTTATTGAGGAACCACTATAAATTCCTTGTGTCGTCTGGTTTGCCTTTATTTTGTTTGTGTGCTTTGATATTTCTCTTTATACTCATATATATATATATCACCTATTTTAATCCGCTATAAAAACAAGTTAAAAAAATTATAATACTCTATTCACCCTCCCCCCTCTAGAGTAAAGATAAGATCTATCCCTCACTTTCAATTGGTATCAGAGGTTAAGGTTGTTTGGTTTCACAGGCTAACACATGAACAAAAAGATCTTTGATAGATCCCACTTACTGTAGTTGTCTTTTATATCATGGCACAAAATAAGTAGTATTCAAGCACCAGACCTCCAGTTTGCAATCTGAATAAGTTTTCACTTTAGAAGGAAAGGATTAGGCTCTATATGAATTCTGTTAATGAAGACAAATATAATTCTATTTTGACAAGTCCCCCCACTTCAACTACAACAACAAGCACAAGTGTAGTTCCACCACCTGAGTGGACAGAAGCTCAGAAGAAGTTGAAGACATTTGATGCCAAAGCCATGAACATTTTTGCTCAAACTCTGCCTGATGACATATTCCAAAAAGTTGCTGAATGCACTTCAGCCAAAGATATCTGGGATTCCTTAAATGGAATGGTTGCTTGTTCAGCAGATGAAATAAAGGACAGAAGAGCCCACTTAATTTCTCAATATGAGAATTTCAAGAAGGGTGAATCTGAATTAGTTGCTGAGATGTACACCAGTCTCAGCCTATCATCAATGAGTTGAAAACCCTAGAGAAGGACATCTCATTGACAGAAGTCAATGACAAGATCCTTATGTGCTTCCCTAGTACATGGGACTTTAGGATCTGACCAATCAAGGAAGCCCGAAGCTTGAATGAGATCTTAACAGAGAGTTTGTTGGGAAAGCTCAAGTCTTATGAAAAGCTTATCAAGACAAGGGAAGCTGAACAAGTGTCTTCACCTTCATTAAGGAAAGAGAAAAGCATAGCTTTTTAGGCTATAGATGAAGATGAATCTCTTCCAGAAAAAGAAGATCTATTGAGTCTCTTGGCTAAGAGATTCTACAAGATGGCTATGAAGGACTTCAGAATAAAGTCTTCCAGAAATTAAGACAAACCAAGGTATGAAAAAACTCCCACTAAAGAAATTATTTGTTATGGGTGCAAGAAACCTGTACATATATTGCCAGAATGTCCTGAGAAGAAGAAAGAAAAGAAGAAGGAGATAGACTCCAGAAAACACTCCAACAAATCCTCTTCCAACAAATACAGGAAGAAAGAGAGAGGATTTGTAGCTGAGATATGGAGTGACTCAGATTCAGACTCTTCATCCAGCTCCAGTGAGGATGAAGAAGAAGCAAAAGCTAAAGAGATCTATATGATGGCAATCAATGCATCATGCAGCAACTCTGAGTCAGAATCAGAATTAGAGGAAGACAAGGTAATCTCTACCTTTGATTTCACTTCTAATCAATTCAAATAGGCTTTAAATTATTATGTAAAGATTTAATTAAATGTGAGAAAGATATCAAACTTCTCTGAGAAAAACTAATTGAAATTGAAAATATTTCTTCTGAAAACTTAAAACTTAAACAAGATTTACAAACTGCTAATAATCAAATAATTTCCTTAGAAACTAAATTAAATGAGGCTAAGTAATTTGAAAAATCCATTAATGGGAGAAGAATCAAATTGATGAACATCACAAGTACACTCAATACTAGGCTTAATGGCAAACTGGGCTTGGGAGCTTTATCAGTCAACCTCCTGTTTTGCAGAAAAACATTCTCTCTAAACCTATCAAATTTATTTCTGAAAAAGGAAAAGAAAAAGTAAAAGAAACTAATAATGAAACAGAGTTTTAAAATAAGGATAAATCAAAGAAAAATAAAAATTCACGTAAAAATCAATTTCAACAAAATTCCTCAAACTCAGATAGACGAAATCAGTATTTTGCGTCGAACGATGATCTACGAACTCTGAACCCAGAATTTGGGTATGATTACTCAACAAAGGGTGCCCGACGAAATCAATATGTTTCGTCGAACAGAGATCGACAATCGTGGAATGCAGAAAATTAGAATCATCATTCTGTGAACCGAGATCGACGACATCAATACTTTTCGTTGACCTCAGCTCAACGAACTCAACTATATTCGTCGACCACAAATTTTCAAAACAGAAAATTTAACTTTTATCAAAATAATAATCAAAAACCAAAACTTGTTAATGTAACACCCCTATCCGTCATATAGCATATAGCAGTAGGTCCGACCAGGGCCCGATGCCATATACTATGGAAAGACCGGTTGGTTACTCATTGAGACCATTCAACCAATCACAACGTCCTACATAGAGCATCTAGCGGAAGTAAATTATTAAGTTGCACAAATTAAAGAACCCTACCAAGCATGAATGTCCACTACTCAAACCAAGAAGGAATGTTTACTACACTAACAGAAATGGCCTTATGGACTTACAAGAGTTTGCTTAATAAAAGTGTCTTCAAAACCTCGGCACGCAGGCCGGTCACACATGAGTACAAAAGGAAAACACTCAAAAATTGTCCTTCGAGGGCCGGCACAGCAACTTGGGCTTTAGCTCGCTATTTACCGCTCGGCTCCGCAACACCTGCAAGCAACAATCCACCGTACGGTGGTAAACAAAGGAAATGGTCAGCTATGCTGACCAAATTATAACGATTCTGCCCCCAAACCGGTGCGGCAAAGCTTCTTCCTTGCACTTGTTAGCAAAGGTGGCAACATAGCGAAATAAGCATCGCATCACAAGTGCACGCTCACACGGTCGTACACCCCGTGCTCTCAGGGCACTTACTCGGTGAAGCCAGTCCGAACCATGTCCGGTTCTTGACTCCATCACCACCCCCTTGGGGCGGCAACCTCGTGAGCATTTAGTCCTTTCAGCCGTAGCCTAGACTCGATCTCCAAACCTCGGCAAGTCCAACGTAAAACTTTAGGTCGCTTTAATAAAGCAGATGGAGCGGGTAGGGGTTCACCAGCCCGTTGCTAACCCCGACCTTTCCATTTGGCCTTTGACGCGGGCTAAGCTTCCCTAGTCACAAATATCGTTCAAACACGGTACATAGCCCCACTATGTACCCGGTTGGCTCCCAGGCCACCGATATGACAGAAATGTGTTTCTGTCCAGATTTCCGGGTGCACCTCGGGGTTGATCCCCAAGATTCCTCGATGCATTCTACCGCATAGCAACCCGAAAACAATCAAAATGTTCAGAGTCTTCTCTGGATAACAATGCATAGCAAAACATCACCGATCAAGACCAACATGTCTGGGTAGGCTTCACACATCATGCCTATGTCCGTACTACGATTCCGGACTCTAATAAGGGGGACTTTACATATCTACCCCAAGGAATACCGCAATCTCGCCGCACACTCGCGGGAGAAGGGTTTTCCAATGCAAAAGAAGAAGAGCTTCACATGCTCAAGAAGAGAATCGTTACCCTAGCATTTCTCCTCGGCACCATGACGATCTAGCCAGATGAAAGCACCGTATCGGCCTCGCCTTCGTGGATCCGAACTTGGATCGCGGTTTGGATCTCCGAAGCTTCGCTGGTGAATGGATCTTGGCCTTCTTCCTCCTCCTTGCTCTCCCTTCTCTCTAAAACTCTAGAAAGAGAATTGTTAGGATAAAATAAGGGTTTCGAACCCTATTCCCCGGATATAACTTACTATCAACAGCCCTGAGCCATCGAATCACAAATCAAGAAATTGAACGGCTGCGATTTAGCCCAAAATTACAAAATATGGGCCGAACACGGGTTCCAACACGGCCGTGTGTAGGGCTGTGTCACTCATTCGTCATCACTCCCACGACCCGACCAGTACACGGCCTGTGAAACGGCCTCTGACATGCTCGTGTCACATGTGACACGCCCGTGTCAGGGCCCGTGTCACGCCCCGTGTGCAACTTCAATTTTTTTCTTCCCGAGGAGGACACGGCTAGCGACACGGCATCCGACACGCCCGTGTCACATTTGGCACGCCCGTGTCTGTGCCTGTGTCACAAGACTCAGAAATCTCCTTAGCGTGACACGCCTTGGGACACGCCCGTGTCCTAGGCCGTGTGCCTAAACTCGACAATCGCCGATCGCCAAAACGTCGACCACGCGACCCGAGGTCGAACACGCCCGTGACACGCCCGTGTTACGCCCGTGTCATGCCCGTGACACGCCCATTTAACACCCGTGACACCTGCTCCAAAACCCAGACTTGGCTTAAAACGTCACCCGTCCCTCTTTTGTGTTTCAGGGTGTTACAACTCTCCCCCTCTTAAAAGAATTTCGCCCACGAAATTACCAAAGGAGAGAAAACGAAAACTTTAAGTGATACCCGAGCGGAAAAACTCTGGGTACACCTCCAGCATAGATTGCTCTCACTCCTAAGAGAGCTCCTCGCTACCGCAATTGTCCTACCGGACAACGACTATCCTGATCTCCTTGAGACAAAGTCGCTCGACTTCACGGTCTCCAAAACGAACGGGCTTGACCCTAGTCATCAACCTTTCGTCCACCAAAACTTGATCATTCACGATCAAGTTCGAAGGCTATTGCGCTGCCTTCCGATTACTGCCAAGAGGATTACATCGTGTAGACTACTCACTCCATCGATAGCCTTAAGCGTTAAGCCGCTCCACCGATCTGTTCCAGGGCTATCAAGTGGTCCAAGGTATCTCAATCTCAGTTTCTTCAAGAGTCGCACCCGCAAAACATTCTTGCATGACTATAAATCCAAATATACCAACCGTGAACTCCTCATTCCGATGTGTGGCATTAAAGCACTTAGCTTGCCTCTCCTGAGTGATTAGCAACAGCTGTCGTATGATTTGCACTAAAGGTGTAGTGTTTAACACCTCTTGCTTTAAATACAAATTCGTGTCATCCGTTTCTAGCCACGATAACGGCATGCGAAAACTTCAACCATATAGGGCCTCGAAGGGCGCCATTTGTATGCTCGCTTGGTAGTTAATGTTGTACGCAAACTTTACATAAAGTAGATGACATTCCCACTGCTTCCCGAAGTCCTTAACGCACATGCAAAGAATGTCCTCCAACATCCTGTTGAGCCTCTCGGTCTGCCTATCCGTCTGCGGATGTAAGACTGTATTAAGCTACAACTCAGCCCCCAGCATTTATTGCACCGACTTCCAATCATTGGACGTAAAACGCCTATCCCGATTACTCACGATGCTACACATCACACCGTGTAAACTGACTATATTAACCACATATAGTTTTGCAAGTCTCTCCACTGAATCATCCTTCCTATGCGGAATAAAGTGTGATGCCTTCGTTAACCGGTCTACGATCACCCAGATGGCGTCGTTCCCCTTCCGCGACCTTGGCAAGCCATGCACAAAGTCCATCGGTATGCCTTCGAGCTTCCACTTCATAATAGGCATGGATTTCAAGAATCCTCCAGCCTTTTGGCACTCCGCCCTTACCAAGGCGCAAGTTTTACACTTTGCCACAAACAGTGCCACATCCTGATTTCCTTTATGCTGCTTTCCAAATCCATAGTCTGCCAAATCCGATCTGACAGGTCATACTGAACTTCCGATCAATTCAATAATGCTTTGGCGCTAGTCTGCTTCTCCACACAACAGATAGTTAATGTCTCCAGCTCCCGGGTCAATCTCTAAACAAGATCCGACAACCAGTTGGCTTGGGCGGGAGCCCTGCGTCTCAATGCATCCGCAACTGCATTGTATTACACCGGGCATAAAATAAATTTCTAATGTATAGTCCCCCAGGAACTCCATCCATTTCCGCTGCCTCAAGTTCAAATCCTTTTGACCCAACCGATATATTAGGCTCCTATGATCGGTGTAAACATCGTCCTTTACGTCGTACAAATAATGTCTCCACAGATTTTTTTACAAAAGCCCGGTCGCTAACTCCAGATTGCGGACTGGAAGACTCCTCTCATGCTCTTTCAGTTTGTGCGATCCATAAGCAATAACATTACCATGCTGCAGCAGCACGCATCACAATCAGTGCTCAAGACAGTGTTGTAGATCTCAAGGCCTTTGGTTCTACTCAGTGAACTTAGCACTGGCGTCGTGGTTAACAAAATCTCTAACCCTTCGAAGCGTGGGCACACTCGCGCCTCTAAACAAACTTTTAAGTTTTCCCTGACAACGTTATGATGGGTAATTCTATCCGCGAGTAGTCCTCTACGAAGCGCCTGTGGTAGCCGACCACACCAGAAAACTCTTGACTTCTGCTACCAAGACAACACAGGCCACCCTTGTACCGTGACTAACAACGCTGGATCCACGCACCCCCACTCTACCAACTATAGGACCGAGGAGCGCTACCGAGGATAACCCAAGACACGCGCTTGGAGAACTTTGCGTATATATGGTTCCTCCTTAGCGTCCCCAAAACCAGAAGTAGGTATTCAGAATCTATATTCTTCGCACTTCAAGTACACCAATGCGTTGTCGATGAAGACGATCACAAAAATGGACTAGGTACTCCAAGAACGTTCCATTCATCCAGTCTATGAACACTGATGGCGTATTTGACTGCCAAGAAGGCACGATCGTAGACTCAGATTGCTCATTCCTCGTGCTTAACTCCGTCTTTGCGATATCACTTACCCTTATTCTCAGTTGAGGGTAACCGAACTTACGATACACTATTGAGTCCACCGAAGAATCGACTAACTGATCATAAGATCATCGATCATTTAGATTGAGTACTTGTCCTATTTCTGCAAACTTATACAGATATCTGCAATAGATACAAAATTGCAAGCTCCCGTCCTTCTTCTTGGTAAAAAGGTCCGGTGCGCTCCAAGGCAACGAGCTTAGACGCACATACCCTTGCTCCATCAACTTTTCGAGTTGAACCTTTAACTCCGCCATCACCTTAGGCATCAACCTATAAGGAGAGCGTGATACAGGTTTGGCACCTGGCACCACTCAATCGTGAAATCGATCTCTCGCTACGGTGGGGGTCCAGGGAGATTGTTCGGGAACACATCGGGATACTCACAAACAACTTGGATACTACCCAGAGTGGACTTAGGCGTTACAACCTCCACTAACATGAAGAATAGCTCTGCGCCTACACGAACTGTCTTGACAACCGGGAGGGCAGACGTTAGTGTCCTACTCGATCCCTTCAGTTCCTCAAACGTTGTCTCCTGCCCAACTCCAAGCTAGGCCTCTTTACGGTTGCAAATGATAAAATCCTTCTGCTCCAAAAGCCAGTCCATACCAAAGATGACGTCAAACTCTACTAGCGAAAACAGCGACGCTAGCAAGTCAAATCCTTGCCTTTCAATAAGACTCTTGCCGCACACACTGTATCTCCGCGCGCACTAGACGACTACTGGGCAATAACCCATCTGAATTGTTAACTTTAACATCAAAGGGAAAACTCTGATGCACGATACAGATTCTTCGGATAAAAGGAATGCGATGTTCCCGTATCGAAACTATGCTTTCTTCGGATTACCAAGATTCAAAAACAAAGCCTAGAACTTCCAGTTCTAAGTTAACACGCATAAGGTATCTGGCATAAGGAACTAGTTTGCTACCAAGAAAAACTATACCTGACATCCCAATGCTCGACCATATGGCCTCCTGCTGGCCAAGGATGTTCACTCCCAGTTGGGTCGGAGTAAACAGCGATGCGGTTGACATCACCGCCTTGCCTTCCTCTACAGATATCTCCCACGGCTTATTTCCGGACATTGGGCGTCCACTTTGACAATCTCGGGCATTGTACCCCGGCTTTCCACATACAAAGCATGCATCTGGGGTTTGTACTGTAGTCGCTCCGAATGTGCTAGAGGAAGGGACTAGACTCGACCTCCTAGCCTTCTTGCACCACCTACGGTACCCAGATTTGAAGGTTGGCATTTTGAACATCGTTTCCTTTACACTAGAGGCTTCAACTGCTCCTGCAAAGGCTTTTGTTGTCTTCTAAGCATCCTCCCAACAGTCTCTAGCAAAGTGCCCTTTCTTTCCAAAAGAATAACAATTGTAAGTGGTTTGGCTAGTAGATGATCTAGCCTCTTTACTCAGCATTTTTCGGTAGACAGTCTTTTTAGGATCTGCAGGGTTCGGTACCCTATTCACTGGTACTTGGTGAGTTTTCCCCAACTCCACTTCCAAAGCTCTAGCCAACTCCACCAAAGCTCGGAATCCCAATAACTTTGGTCCTAGCAGTAGGATACACAACTCGCTGCGCAGACCATTATAAAATCTATCAACTATAGATTGCTCGCTTTCCCATTCAAAGCCTGGGTAGCGCTTTAACATAAAGAATGTCTGAAAGTATTCGTCAACGGAATGCGCTCCCTGACCCATAATCAGACCCAACTGCTGCCCTAATGGACCTCCAAATGCACTTTGCTCCAACATACCTCCCGGTGTTGGGGCCATCTCAGGGACAAAGGGTTGCACAATTCTCCCTTGTTGTGCGTTGGTCACAGCGAACACCGCTTCAACCACCCTTCTTATGATTTCCAAAGATGTAGGGGTCTCAGGAACGTCACTTGGTGCAGTACTTTGCTCAGCAAACGTTTGTTCAGACTGTCACGCTCCACTTCCAGACACCTATAGTCGCACAAAACACAATTAAGTGCCCGAAGAAAATTGCAAAAAGCAATGATAGGAACACGCAGGTTCCTCAAACATGTGTATTTTCATTCCTAAGTGGACATTCATGGGTTCTTTTCATGTTATAACGATGACGCACACACATGTGCTCACCACCCCTTAAAGTGAATTCGCCAACGAATTCATTTAAGCTTGACCGAAACCAGTAATCTGATACCAATTTTTAACACCCCTATCTGTCATATAGCATATAGCAGTAGGTCCGGCCGGGGCCCGATGCCATATACTACGGACAGACCAGTTGGTTACTCATTGAGACCATTCAACCAATCACAACGTACTACACATAGCATCTAGCGGAAGTAAATTATTAAGTTGCACAAATAAAAGAACCCTGCCAAGCATGAATGTCCACTACTCAAACCAAGAAGGAATGTTTAATACACTAACAGAAATTGCCTTATGGCCTTACAAGAGTTTGCTTAATAAAAGTGTCTTCAAAACCTTGGTACGCAGGCCGGTCACACAAGAGTACAAAAGGAAAACACTCAAAAATTGTCCTTCGAGGGCCAGCACAGTAACTTGGGCTTTAGCCCGCTATTTACCGCTCGACTCCGCAGCACCTGCAAGAAACAATCCACCGCACGGTGGTAAACAAAGGCAACGGTCAACTATGCTGACCAAATTATAACGATTCTGCGCCCAAACTGGGACGGCAAAGCTTCTTCCCTGCACTTGTTAGCAATGAAAGCAATATAGCGAAATAAGCATCACATCACAGGTCCACGCTCATATGGCCGTACACCCCGTGCTCTTAGGGAACTTACTCGGCGAAGCCAGTCTGAACCCCGACCGGTCCTTGACTCCACCACCACCTCCTTGGAGAGGAAACCTCGTGAGCATTTAGTCCTTTTAGCCATAGCCTAGACTCGATCTCCAAACCTCGGCAAGTCCCACGTAAAACTTTAGGTCGCTTTAACCAAGCAGATAGAGCGGGTAGGGGTCCACCAGCCCGTTGTTCACCCCGCCATTGCCATTTGGCCTTTGATGCGGGCTAAGCTTCCCTAGTCCAAAATTTCATTCAAATATGGTACATAGCCCCGCTATGTACCCGGTTGGCTCCTAGGCTACCGATATGACATAAATGCATTTTTGTCCATATTTCCGGGTGCACCTCGGGGTTAATCCCCAAGATTCCCTGATGCATTCTACCGCATAGCAACCCAAAAACAATCAAAATGCTCGGAGTCTTCTCCAGCTAACAATGCATAGCAAAACATCACTGATAAAGACCAACATGTCCGGGTAGGCTTCACACATCATGCCTATGTCCGTACTATGATTCCGGACTCTAACAAGGGGGACTTTACATATCTACCCCAAGAAATACTGCAATCTCGCTACGGGTTTTCCCATGCAAAAGAAGAAGAGCTTCACATGATCAAGAAGAGAATCATTACCCTAGCATTTATCCTCGGCGCCATGACGATCTAGCCGGATGGAAAGCACCATATCGGCCTCGACTTCGCAGATCCGGGCTCGGGTCGCGATTTGGAGCTCCAAAGCTCTGTCGGTGACCAGATCTTGGCCTTCTTACTCCTCCTTGCTCTCCCTTCTCTCTAAAACTCTAGAAAGAGAATGGTTAGGAGAATATAAGGGTTTAAAACCCTATTCACCGGATATAACTTACCAGCAACAGCCCTGAGCCGTTGGATCGCAAATCAAGAAATCGAACGGCTGCGATTTAGCCAAAAATTACAAAATCTGGGCCGAACACGGGTTGCAACACGGCCATATGTAGGGCCGTGTCACTCATTCACCATCACTCCCATGACCCGACTAGTACACGGCCTGTGACACGGCCTCCGACAAGCCCGTGTCACATGTGACACACCCGTGTCAGGGCCCGTGTCACGCCCCGTATGCAACTTCCATTTATTTCTTCCCGAGGAGGACACGGCCTGCGACACGGCATCTGGCATTCCCGTGTCACATGTGGCACGCCCGTGTCTATGCCCGTGTCACAAGACTCAGAAATCTCCCTAGCGTGACACGCCCTGGGACACGCCTGTGTGTCAGGACGTGTTCCTAAACTCGACGATCGCCCATCGCCAAAACGTCAGCCACGCGACCCGAGGTCGAACGTGCCTGTGACAGGCCCATGACACGCCCGTGTCACGCCCGTGTCACGCTCGTGACACCTGCTCCAAAACCCAGACTTGCCTTAAAACTTCACCCGTCCCTCTTTTGAGTTTCGGGGTGTTATAGTTAATCCTTTTACTCAATGGATAATTCCTCCTAGGAGATATAATCCATTAGGCTATAAGGATCACCCTTATTGTTCTTTTATTTCCAGTTATTCTTATGAAAGAAATCAAGGACCCAAGGTAACCTTAGTCAAAAATACCTAACTTTCTTTCTTGCGGGTAAAGACTCTCCTACCACAGAGGAACAGTGGTACTTGGATAGTGGTTGCTCAAAACATATTACAGGTTCCAAGGCAAATCTCAGTAATTTCAAGTCAAATCTTGGACCCAAAGTTATCTTTGGAGACTCTAACTGTGGACAAACAGAAGACTATGGAAATGTCAAGGTTGGAGCAGTGACATTCAAGAAAGTTTCTTATATAAGTGGTCTGAAGCATAACCTCATCTCTATCAGCCAACTATGTGATGAAGGTTATCACGTAATATTTAGTAAATCTCTATACTCTATTATTTCTGATAAAAACAAACTAACAAGGAAACATATACTTAGTTAATTTTAATTCAGCTAAATCAGAAAATTTCTTATTTAACTATATTAGTGAAACTAACAATTTATGTCATAAGAGATTAGGACATGTAAACCTTAGGACCTTAGTAAAATTATCTAAGGACAACCTTATTAGAGGACTACCTTCTAGCCCCTACAAGAAGGAAGGACTCTACAGGGCTTGTCAATTAGGCAAACAAACTAAAAATAGCTTTAAATCCATTAATAAAAGTGATTCACCCAGAATCTTGTACTTGCTACATATGGACCTTTTTGGAACAATTGCAGTACAGATCTTGGGAGAAAAGTCATATACCTTAATGATTGTTGATGATTTCTCTATATTCACTTGGGTTTTCTTTCTGAAAAATAAGTCAGATAACTTCAAAGTTCATACAGACTTTCTTAAGAGCATACAGATTGAGTATTCTACTCAAGTTACATTGATCAGAAGTGATCATGGAACTGAGTTTGAATCTCTTCTCATGCAAGAATTATGTGAGAAGGAAGGTATCAGGCATTGTTTTTCAGCTCCTAGAACTCCTCAACAAAATGGGGTAGCTGAAAGGAAAAAATAGAACCCTGATTGATTCTACAGGGACATTACTTGCAGATGCACACTTACACCTATCCTTTTGGGCAGAGGCAGTAAGCACATCAAACTATGTTCTGAATAGAAGTCTAATTCATAAACTTAAGTGTATGACCCCCTATGAATTACTTAAAGGGAAGAAACCTAAAGTTAATTATTTTAAAGTTTTTGGTTGCATGTGCTATATTCATAATAATGACAAGAAATATATTAGAATGTTTGAAGCCAAAGCTACAGAGGGAATTTTTCTTGGATATTCCCAAGTTAGCAAGGCTTATAGGGTGTTTAATAAATCAACATTAAAAATGGAAGAATCTGTACATATATCATTTGATGAGACTAACATGTTTTATAAGGAGAATGATTCTTCTACTATAGAAAACTTATAGGTATCAAATCTGTGTGAGAAAATGGATGATTTAATCCTAACAAAAGAGGATATATCACATCCTTCTCAATAGATTATTGTTGATGACAGTAAAGAAGAAATTCAGGAACAAATTGCTGAAGATGTTGTGGCCTATGAAATTCCATAAGAGGAATTAATTCCACAAGTGGTTGAAGAATCAACTCTACCCACTGATCTTGTCACACATAGAGATCATCCCATATCTCAAGTGATTGGAGACATATCAGTTGGTGTGCAAATAAGACATCAATTAAATCATGATCAGATGCATGCTTGCTTTCTTTCTCAGATTGAACCTAAATCCATAAATGATGCAAAGCAAGATCCCCACTGGATTATTACAATGCAAGAGTAACTCAATCAATTTGAAAGATGTAGAGTTTGGGATTTAGTTACAAGACCCAAAGACTACCCATACATTGGAACTAAATAGGTATTTAGAAATAAGCTGGATGAACAAGGAGCAATTGTGAGAAACAAATCCAGATTGGTAGCCCATGACTATTCACAGGAGGATGGAATTGACTATGACCAGACTTTTGTGCCTATTGCAAGGCTAAAGGCAATCAGAATTTTTTTTGCTTATGCAGCATATCAGAAATTCAAAATCTATCAAATGGATGCCAAAAGTGCATTTCTCAATAGAGAACTAAAAGAAGAAGTATATGTTGAACAACCACCAGGTTTTATCTCTTCAACTCATCCCACTTAGGTCTTTAAATTGCATAAAGCTCTCTATAGTCTAAAGCAAGCTCCAAGAGTTCGGTATGAAACCTTAGCTAGCTTTCTTTTAGAGCATAAGTTCATTAGAGGCATTGTAGATAGGACTTTATTTATTAGACATCATAATTCTGAAATTTTGCTAGTTAAAATATATGTAGATGATATAATATTTGGATCTACTAATTCCAAACTTTGCAAAAGGTTCTCTGACCTGATGCACTCAAAGTTTGAAATGAGTAGCATGGGTGAATTATCTTACTTCCTTGGTCTCCAAGTGAACCAATCCCCTGATGGCATCTTCATATCCCAATCTAAATATTCTAAAGATCTTATTAAAAGATTTGGGATGTGTGATGCCTCAGCAATGAAAACCCCCATGCCCTCCAATGCTGTAGTTGATTCTGATGAAGAAGGAAAGCCAATTAATCAGAAAATATATAGGGCTATTGTTGAGTACTTATTGTATCTTACAACTAGGAGGCCAGACATTATGTTTGCTACCTGTATTTGTGCTAGGTTTCAAGTAAATTCCAAAGAATCTCACCTTATTTTACTAAAATGAATTTTGAGATATATAAAGGGTTGTCCAAATCTAGGACTTTGGTATCCAGTAGAGTCAGAATTTGACTTAACTGGATTCTCAGATTCTTACTATGCTAGATGTAGAGTTGTCAGGAAAAGCACATCGGGAACTTGTCAGTTCGTTGGTGATAGGCTTGTGTCCTAGTTTTTTCAAAAAAGCAAACATCTGGGTCAACATCAACTATTTAAGCTGAGTATATGGTAGCTGGTAGTTACTGCTCAAAGATATTATGGGTTCTAAATCAGCTCCTGGATTATGGTTTCAACCCAAATAATTCAACTATATTTTATGATAATACCAGTGTTATTTCTATTACACAAAATCCAGTGTTGCATAGTAGGACCAAGCATATAGAGATTAGACATCATTTCATTAGAGATTGTGCGGACAAGAAAAAAATTAACCTTGTCTTTATCTCTACTGATTTACAAAGAGAAGACATTTTCACCAAACCATTAGATGAAAAGAAACATTTGTTCTTCTTGAATCAATTAGGTATGATTAAGGGAGAAGGATTAATTTGATTTTCTGTCTAAGGTCGAAGAATTTGTCACCTTTCGTCGAACAGAGATCGATGATCTGTGAACTCTTTTTGAGATTTTTTGTCGAACAGAGATCGACGAAATCTCTTTGTGAGTTTCTTTCGACAAATTGAGATCAACGTTTTTTGTCTAGAAAATATTTCGTTGACCTAAGAACGACGAACTATTTTCCCCCTCTTCAAACTGAGATCGACGCTTTTATTTCTTCATGAAATTTTTTCGTCGACCTAAGTTTGAAGCTTTTCTTTTTTGTAGGATGGAGTTTGCCACTTCTTCTTTTAAAAAACTATAATTAGGCTTTCATCGAACTCCATCCCGCGCTTTCCATTTCTCTTGCACTTTATCTTTTGTTTTTTTACAGAACAATGACGGTCTCTCCAGGAAACCTCGCAGCAATGAAGTTTGATGTGGGCTTTGATATTGATTTGGAATCATTTTCTCACTCGGATTAAGTATTCCAAGATATTCTGAAACTGTTTGTCGGTCCGAATCTGCAGTTTTTCATGGCGACAAGGATAAAACTCCCAATGACAGAGATTAAGGAATGGGTTTTTACAGCAACTTCTCTAGAACAAACCACCATTACTAAATCAATTTCCGGTCATCAAGTTCTTCTTACCCCAAATACTTTAACATAAGTTTTTGGTTTTGTGAATGAGGAAGATGATTTTGAGTTAACTAGCAATGAGTTTGAGGATATCCTAGTGGTAATGGGTCACTATCAGGGAACCCTAATAAACTACTAAAAAAGAACTTGTCAGTTGAATACAAGTTTATAGTAGATGAGGTTGGAAAGGTAGTCTTGGGAAAGCACTATGCCCATGACCATATTACCAGACATCAGTTTAATTTGATGAGTGCCCTGGTAAACAAGAAATCAGTTGACTGTGGTAGCATTATATTTGATTTAATTAAAAAGAAAATCAGTAAGAAGGATGTGTGTTTTGGTAGAGTTCTTGGAATCTACCTCCACGCAAAGGTTCCAGAACTATTGGTCTCTCAGACCATCTTTATAAATGCCTCTAAGAGGCTTACTTCTGCCCTTTTTGGCAAATAGTAGAGGGTTATCCCAAATCCCTCTAGGGCTTCCTCCTCTAGGATAGCTTTAGAGGACACCAGGGCTGAAACAACCACTCTCCAAACCCCTGAAGAAGCTCTTTCTCCTCCCTCTCCTCCACTTCAACAACAATCCATAATCATTTCTGACACACCTTCTACCTCCATTCCTCCTATTTCACCATCTCAACCACCATCTCTACCATAATTACTAATCCATATTCCTTATCAGACACCATCACCTCCTCAATCACCCCTATCATCACATTTTGCTGATATTCCATCCACCTCTACTCTTCCAGATAGACCTTTGTCATCCCCTACATTCAATCTACTCTCATCTCCAACTCCACATCATTCACCTCTTCATGATGAACTTCCTGATGCCATCCCTCCATCAAATCTTCCACCAACATTCCTAACATTCTTACAATCTGACCTACCTCAATAATCTTCTATCTGTTCCAACTATGGATGCAAATCTTCTAGATCTCATCTACTCTAGATCCATTATATCTAGATTTCTCTGACATATCTACTGAAATTCTTCAGTTCATGACCCCCACTCTTAAGAAGCTAATTGCAGAGGCTATTTCTCCTCTCACTGCTTCTATTTCCCTACTTTCTGCTCAGTTGGCTTCCTCCTCTTCTGTCCCTTCTTCTGGGGGCCTAGGTTCAGGACTCTTTGAAACCAGGTAGGGCGAGATGTCCAATGAAGAAGATCCTCCAGCAGCAATAGTAATAGTAGCAACAGCAGCAGCAGAAACTCTAGAAGCAGAAAAAATTGAGAATCTTGATGATGATACTGAGATGATTTGCTTAGCAGAAGAGTTCGTTGATTCAGAAATGGTCATTGTTGCTGATTTCATCATTAATCCAACAATTGACATTTATTCATCACTTTATTCTTTTATATAGTTTATAGCAGAAATATACCATATGTTGATATAGTTGATACACCTTCTGGTTATTCTAAAGCTATAGTTTGCTACACAACACCTATAAGTCCTGCAGTTTTGGAATAACTAAGGACAGGTTTTTAAGTTAATGAGAATATTATAGAGATAGAAAACATAGAGCCAAAGGCTTTCTCACCTCCAACTTTTGGCTGGGCTGAATCCCCCATACCCAATCTTGATGATCTCTTGTTTCAAGATATGTATACAGATATTATAGAGCCAGAATTTCAAGCACAACCTCAAGATGAAGAATGAAACATAGCCATACAGCCACAGGCTCATCCAATATTTTCTGATGAAATGCTTAAAAAGATTAATGCTCTTTATGATAATCCAGCTAATGAATCTGATGATGATGATGATGAGTCAGATGACTCAGAAGATTCTAGCTCTAAAAAGAGAAAACTCAAGAAGAAGGTTCCACCTAGGGATGCTCCAAAACCATCTCCTACTGCTGACACCCCTTACTATATTCTACACAAAATTACTCTCACTCCAGACACTCCTAACTGGATGATGTATTCAAATAATGAGATGAAAGCAAGGAAGAAGAGTAGGAGGTACTCTCCACCACCACAATTTAGGAGAGGTCCTCCTCCTCCTGACGCAGGATCAGCATGAAATGTGTCTTAATTTCAAAGGCCTACAACTTCTTATTATTCCAGACCATCTTACAGCAGCATACAGCAGCAAAGCTACCATAGAAGCAAACAATAACAACATAAGAAGCAAAGCAGTCAACAACAGACATCTGAAAGAAATCGGCAAGACAAAGCAAGTCCAGAAAGGCCACTGTCTCCAGTATGTGATCCAGAAATGGACCCTAATTTTAGAATAACTAAATTCAAGGAGATTATAGAACTTTCACAGATCAGGAAAGCCAAGGAAGAAGGAGAAGATACTTCTAGTATTAAACCATGTATTCCAATAGGAAGAAAGAGATAGAAAGGTATGAAAAGAAAAATCTCTTTAATATTGATACTTATATGAGTCTTCACCTACACGCTGTATTGCCTAGAGCTTCATTAGTCAAGACTCTTGGTGCTGAAGACATGAAGACTCAAAAAGAAGTAGAGGATCCTAAGAGAATAATGGTCTTCTCAAAACCTGCTCTTTCTTCAGATGCTTAAAAGAAAAAATTTTAATCTTCTGATTTTGCATTTTGAACTTTATTATTGTTATATATATTCACAAGGCACATTTGTTTATATCTGCTGAATGATTTAAAATTCTATCAGATATTTTTATTGCTTTGTGATTTTCTTTATTTTTATTTTATATAGTGACCTCACCCAAAAAGGGGGAGTTTGTTGGAACCCCAGTTTGGATTTGGGCTAGGTTCACTATTAGGATTATTGACCCAATATGTATAGTGTAGGGTCATTTATTAGTTCCAGGGTTAAGGTCAGTCTCATTAGGTTAGATTATTGAAACCTAGCTTCAGAAGACTTCAGAGACACAAGATTTTAGAGACAAAAGACTTCAAGGAATAGTTAAAATGATTTCAAGAAATTTAGAACAACGATAGCTGAACTCAGCTCGACGATCGTCAATCTCATGTCGATGAACTAAGAGTTCCTTCTCTGAGTTGAGCTCGACGAAAGTCTAGCTGAGCTCAATGAACTTTGATCTCATATCATAAGTTCAGCTCGACGAAAGACTAACTCTGGTCGACAAACTTGGAGCTCAGATTGGCAGTTCATTTTCAAATCGATGATCGCTGAGCTCAGCTCGACAAAGGAGAATTCTTAGTTCGAAGAACTTGGAGTTCTGGTCGATGAAATTATTCCTGAGTTCCACTATTCCTTCCAGGTTCTATTCGACTTTTTCCTCTCTGCAAATTCTTAGATCGACTATCAATTTGATTTCAAATTTGATTATATTAAGTCAGCAATTCTCTGATAATTAATGTTCATATTCTCAATAATATAGTTGTTCCAAGCAGCATTAATTATGCTCTTCACAGTGTTATTTATCTACCATATTAAATGAGACAGTTAGGGAAAGCATTCAAGACAAATATTAGACGTTCAGGATTCCAGAATTATTCAGAGATTTTCAAAGGAAAGAATTTAAAATTCAGATGGCTTTCAATCTGAATCATATATAAAGTATTTTCTTTTCAAAAGAATACACAGATAACTGACACAGATATACAGAGATACAGACGACACACACTCAGGGAATTAGTGAAAAAGGATTAGCAGATAGTGAAGAACAACACAGCTCTCATACACACAAAAGTTCTTCATCATTTGCTTCTTCATCTACTCTAGGCTTTCAAGAGACAAACAATCATAATAAGTCTTAAAGCTTGAAGAACAACATCTTTGAAGGCCTACACCCTGAAGCAAAGCTTCCTTTCCTGATCAGATTAATACACTTAGGAGGAGATTTGACACCATCATAAAATCCAGTTGTCTTCTCAGAGATTAGAGACAAAGAGGACAACATCTTCATTTTTACTTTTCCATTTCCTGTGTATAGGGTTTTAACTCCCTTCAAAAGTTAAACCTTTTTTGTTTTTAAGTCTCCCGATCAAAAGACATAGATTTGTTTTTGGGCACCTGATCAAAAGCTAAAAGGTTTGCTAGATCTCCCTTCGAAAACTAGATCTTGTAGTGACAGGGCACCTGAGCAAAAACTTGTGGTGGTAGGGAACCTGATAAAAAACCTATAGTGGATTCCTACTAGGGTGGTAGAAGAGTGGATGTACCCAGATTTATTGGGGAATCACTATAAATTTCTTGTGTCGTTTGGTTTGCCTTTATTTTGTTTGTGTGCTGTGATATTTCTCTTTATACTTATTTATATATCACCTATTTATATAAATTTTTAATACTCTATTCAACCCCCTCTAGAGTAAAGATAAGATCTATCCCTCACTTTCAGAGTTGTTGGAGAAGATCTTGTGGAGGGAATCAAGAGCCGAAGATATAATCGCGAAGGGGAAAGTGAGGCGATCATTTCCA
This sequence comes from Platanthera zijinensis, assembly GCA_039513925.1. NCBI lineage: Eukaryota > Viridiplantae > Streptophyta > Magnoliopsida > Asparagales > Orchidaceae > Platanthera > Platanthera zijinensis. The sequence goes on along the minus strand of CM077085.1, from coordinate 77,937,072 downwards.
TCCGCTTAGAAAATCTATATCATGGCTCCGAAGAGAACGTCAAGGGTAACGATCTTCCTCCTTGGACATGTGAAGTTCTTATTTTTGTATTTGCATAGATTTTCCCCACCAAAAGGTGGAATGTTAAGGGATTTTTGTTGGGATGATTCTTGAAATCCCCAAGAAGTCTTGCATATAGATCCGGAAATGTGTAGTACGAAATAGGCATGCTGTGTGAAGCTCATTTGAACAGGTTGGTCTGAATTGGTGATGCTTTATTTTGCGCACCAGATAAGACTTCGCGTATAAACGAGTATTTTGTGGACTCGTTTTGTTGTGCCTGTGAAGTGGAGTAACAGGAAGTACTAGAATGGAGTTCCAGGAAAATACCCTCGATGTATGTGTGTTATATGCTGGCACTATTTGGTGTTGCGGGATTTGGGTTGAGTTTGGGCGTAAGAAAGAGAATTTATGTGACCCCGCCAAGCGATCGTGACGAACACTGGCATTAACTCCTTCTTTGATTATGAAGTCAATCCTTTGGGGACATTGTGGCTATTGTGAGCTATGCGCTCTTAAAGGCCGGTGAGCCAAAAGAATAAGGGGATGCCGACCCGCATTAGTTTAGACATTGAACTGGAAATTTGAGCAACGGGAAAGGGCTGAACTGTATCAGCATTTTGGTTGTCTACTTGAGTGCCTAAGTTATTGGATTCATTAGGATCACATAATGAGAGTCTTGGGCGGTTCTATAGCAAGACTAAAGTCTCCGGCCGTGGGCCGTAGAGCATGAATTCTTAAAGTTTACCGTTGGGTTTGAGACCTGAGAATGGTGGTGGGACCCTGGTTTTCCAGTACACTGATAATGTGCCCTGAGTGCACAGAGCGTCGGGCCGCATGGTTGACATTGGTGATATATTGATTGTACGTGAGTGTATATCTTGTGATATATCTGCTTGTGAAATGTTATGCCTGTAGGGAAGGAATACCACCGCCCCGAGAAAGGGTTAGGGTCGTTATAAATTGGTCAGCTAAATGCTGACCGTTTCCTTTTTTGCCACCATTGCGGTGTACTATCCTTGTGTAGGTGATGGAGAGCCGAGCGGGAAATAGCGGGCTGAAGCCCTTGCTGCTGCTGGTGGCCCTCAAAGGCCGAATGAAGAATTTTACTGTTTTCTTGTGTGGCCGGCCTGCATGCCGATGTTTGTAATCCACAGTGTTGAAATGTAACCGTAAAGCCTTGAGTCCATAACTTTTGTGTATAGTGACATTCCTGTGCTTTTATATATAAATGGTGGTTTATATATTGTGGACATTCAAATCAGTTGAGTTCAAATAACCTTAAAGCTTCTATTAGCATGCTCTAAGTTAGGATGAGAATAATGTTTGGTATTAACCTATAACATTTCCGCCTGTTTGTGAACTATGGTGTGGGGCCCCGACCGGACCCTCTATTATTTTTCATTTAACGGGTGGAGATGTTACAGTCAACACACTCAATGCCTTTATATAGAGCGGAATTATTCTGAGTCCAAAATCATTGAGTGAAGTCAGTTCACTCAACGCTATCAACGTCATAGTTGTAAATAGAGTTGAAAATTATTCTAAGTCCATAATCATTGAGTGAAACAAGTTCACTCAACGCTCTCAATGCCAAGGATGCGGAATGGCTGATGATCAAGCTAAGGCAAAAAGCATTGAGTGAAGCTTATACACTCAACGCTCTCAATGCCTGGACAATTTGAGGAGTTGACTAAGATTAAAAGCATTGAGTGGAGCTTACTCACTCAACGCCTGGCAGAGTAGGAAATTTTCTAAGTCCAAATTCATTGAGCAAAGCTTGTTCACTCAACACACTGAACGCTTTGGTAGTTGTCTGAAATTTTCTAAGTCCAGAATGGCTGATGTCAGCAAAGTCAACAAAAGTCAACAAATTCCAAAATGATCATGGAAGAGCTGCAACTTATCACTAATGTCTCCGTCAGTCTCATTCTATGAAACAAAGGATATAATCAGCCGTTGAAGCAGCGATACATGTCAATAACCTCGCTAGATGATGGGATTATAAATAGAAGATGAGATCAGGATCGAATTAAATGTCTGAGGAATCAATTCATTACAAAATGAGGAGCGGGACTTCGTCTTCTTCCCCCGCCATTATTGTATAGACAAATACATCAATCCGACGAATTTGAAGGGTCTTTGAGTTAGCTACTGCAATCAACATCTGCAACAGCACGATTATGGGATTTTTCTGAGGAAGAAGAATCAGTAATGGCAAGACAAAGCTGAAATTGCTTCAAGATCCAAGCAGAGCCCAATCTGAAAATCAATATCTGGATATGTGAAGAAGAAATCTGTCCAGGGTTTTCTCAGGACAGAAGGAGAGGCAGAGCAATTCAATTTATCCCAAAATAGGTCAGCTGATTGAAGACCATTTTTCTTGATATTTTCTCTTCATCAACATGATCAGAATTCATTTCTGAGTCAATTCCAGCACAAGCAACATATTCTGAAAGATCTTCTTCCATGTTGTTGAGAAAAAAATTTCTTAAGTCAAATGTACATCAACCCTTTTCAAATTCTATGGATTTGTTGAGATCTGTGTTATAAGCCTAAATTATAAAGTCTAAGTGGTAGATCTATTGAGATCTGTGTTGTAAGACTAAATTATAAAGGCTTAGTGGTAGGATCCAGTCTTAGATCTGTGAGATGGGGCTATTTTTCTAGCCTGTGTTGTAGGGAAGTTGTGCCTGAGGAAGGTGATTAGGTGATTACTGAGTGTTATGGTTATATGCCTGTGTTATAAGTCTCAATGGAGACTAAGAGATCCAGTGGGATCGTGTTGTAATCTATGAGGAGTCAAATTATTGGAGAAGTATATTGTCTAACATTCTATTAGAAAGGAGGGAGGGACAGTTGATGTACCAATACACTAGGGAACCACTATAAAATTCTAGTGTACTGTGTATAAATTTCTTGAAAGCAAAACTAATCACTCACAATAAGGCTTAAATCAGTTAAAGGTTAAAAGAGTATAAAAGACCCTAATAACCTATTCACCCCCCCCCCCTCTCTAGGTGATTAGCTTCCTTTGAAATCGAAGAATTTCAGGATAGCCCTACCTCTTAAAGAGAATGACTCTCCTACAACTTAGACATAAAGGCCCTACCTTAGATCCATTGGAAGATCTTACAACTCAGGAACAAAGGCCCTATAACTTAGAAAGAATGACTCTCATACCTTAGATCGGAAACAGATCCTACCTTAAGCAAAAAGCCCTACACTAAAATCAACACAAGGATCCTACCTCAGATCAACAAATGCTCAAACACTCAGCCTTAATAAAATAGGCCTACAACTCAGATCCAAAGGATCCTGTAAAAAAGAATGTGATTGTGTTAATTTGACTCTAGAGTAATTTCTCTGAGCCTTCATGCTTCCTGAGCTGAGAAAATCCCATCCCTAACTTCTTCTCAGCAACAAAAATGTTGATCTTCACGACACTGCTGCTTGTGCTGGAAGAAACTTAGAAACACAAGTTTTTGATCTTGTTGTTGAAGGCAGATGATTTGACAGTTCTCTGAATTCTTCAAACTGCTAACCTTGACTGAAAAAATTAGAATGCTCTGCGTCTTCTTCTTTCTTATAAATCCCTTCTGAACTTGTTGTAGCAGGTGAAGATCGCCAAAGCTAACTGAGTGAACTTTTAGATCAGCACTTTGAACTTTGTTCTTCAGGCTCTGCAAGTTTGGCTAGAGGAATAAGATGAAGTTGCGCCTCTTTGCAAAAAGATAAAAACCTAAAATGTTCTTGTTGTCTCCGCCGATCATATTCCTTTTATCTTACGCTGTCCAACAACTCTTTTACTCGTGGGCCCACTTGGATTTGCAAGCTGCAATCACGCTTTTGCATTAACTGCAGCATGAAAGGCAAGCGACACCATTGTCGCGTACTACAGACTTCCTGTAATAATTTTGAATTTTGCAGACTCATGCTGATATCAGCATCTGTGGACTTAGCCAAATTATCAGTTTTATCCCAGGCATTGAGTGCATTGAGTGAATAGCCATCACTCATCGCAAAAACCCTTTGTCAGATGATCTGCACTTCCATGCATTGAGTGCGTTGAGTGAATAGCTTTCACTCAACTCTTTTGTCCTCAGACAATCTTTCTGCTGTTTAGGTGTTAAGTGTGTTTAGTGAGCCTTCATTACTCAACACCAACTTGACTTAGGTAATACTTCTACACTGCCAAGCATTGAGTGCATTCAGTGAATCTTGATCACTCAACTCCCCTAGACTTAGATGCTTCTCTCAATGTCTGCCATCTTTGTGAGGCATTGAGTGAACTGGCTTCACTCAATGCTTCTGTACTTAGCCAATCTTCTTGATGAGCTTACGTTGAGTGAACTATCCTCACTCAATGCCTCTGGACTTAGACGGATTTTTCTGTCTATCTTCTTAGCTTTGAATGAACATTATCATGTCGATGCTTTCCTCTTTGGGCGTTGAGTGAGCTGTCCTCACTCAACGCTTCTGGACTTGGCTAGAATTCTAGACAGATTCTTCAACTGCTTTGGCTGCTTGAGCTTGACTCTACGCTTCTCTCTTCAGGAATTGAGTGAGCTATCCTCACTCAACAATTCATCCTTGCCAGTGGACTTAGAATGTGGACTTGGCTTCACTCAATGTTTGTGTACTTGGCCGCATTTAATCCTTGCCAATGTTGAGGCTTTGACAGACTCAGCTATACTCGACGTCTCTTATTTTAAGGCATTGAGTGAACTACCTTCACTCAACGCTTGTGGACTTAGCCATAATTCTGCCTTTGCAAACTGTTGGGCTTTAACTGTTCAACTTTACTCAGCGCTTTTTGGCATCTTAAGGTTAGTCAACTGGCTTCACTCGATGCCTGTGGACTTGGACGATTTTCTGTCTTTTCTGCATCCTTCCTTGACATCTGGCGTGGAGTGAACTGGCTTCTCTCAATGTCTGTGGACTTAGATTTCTGCCTCTCCACCTTTCTTCCTTGTGATCACCTGTCACTTTCACTTCGACAACCTATCTAAACTTGTTCTAAAGAACATCCTGCACATAATGAACTTGAACAACATCAAATACAATTATGCTCTTAGTATTTATTGTGATGCCTCTTCAAATCTAGGGAACATTGAGGGGAATATTCCCAACACCTTCGTAACACTGCCTGTTTGTTTTTTGTTTCAGGTGGCGGAGCCTATAGTGGTGTGTAATGGGCTGGAGCCCATGGATTGTTGAGGAGCTGGACAGTGTTTTCTCCATTTTTGGGTTTTTGTGTTGTTTTTTTTATGTTTCATTAAAATCCATGTAAGTCCTTAAGGTCATGTACATTACTTTCGGTGGAGTACTTTTCTTCTAGTCTTGGACATTCAGGCCCATTATTTTATGGGGCGTTCTCTATATTTCTATCGTAGCTTGCTATAATTTAATGAGGTGGTATGGTAGTTTCCTTATATCAATTAATAGCATTATGGTTTGTGAATCTTGTATGTGGTTGGACCCCGGCCGGACTCATGCTATATTCTCTTTGCAGTCCAGAAATATTACACCGCTTACCGACTGTTTAACTGCCAACTGACACGTGATAGTCTGCCACGTGGCACACTATCACCAAGCGATATTATTATTACGAGCGGTAGCAATTTGACTTCATTGACAGCATCGACAACATCTACTGCATCGGCCTGATCACTATCAACATGCGATATCGTTCTCTCCATCGGTTGCAAATCGAATGCATCAACAACATCGGTCTGATCACTAACACCGGGCGATATCGTTATCGCCAGCGATAGCTCCAAAAAGGCAATTTGTTGTTTTTAAACTGTGAGAAACCTGGAGTGTTATATGGACCTCTGCTCCCTCTCTAGTTCGCTCAACTATAAACGCTCACTTGGACGCTTTATTGAGTTTGTGAGAAGGCATAAGAGAACACTCTCGTGGATGCTCTTTTGGGCACATTATGGAAGCTCTGTGGACTTAATTTTTTATTTTTTTCATATAATCAAAGCTTATGACAAAGACATGGTCTGTCACCCTCCGGAGAATGAAAATACTTATAAACAAATCGAGAATAGTGATTTTTGGCACGACGATCGCATGGTTATTAGTTTTCCGCATTTATGAATTTTCCACTTTAAAAATGTCTATTGTTATTGCTACTTTGTTTTCATTTTACTGTTTGCATATCCGATCCGTCTTGGAGGTAAGACCGACCGATTCTCCTAACAGTAGGATAACTGCGACCTTCAAGAACAATACTGTTTTGAGAAACTAAAAAAACATTAACAAGAGTCAACTGTTATATTTCCGAATGCAGGTAATATAATAAACTTCAGCATCTACAAGCTTTTATATAGAATGAGAGAAATGAAAAACAACTAGACCCACTACTTGCAGTTCTCCCCTAATCATGATTATTTATCTATAGCTTTACTCATGCCCTTCTTTACGTACACACCTGTACATGCGTGCATTAGTGCATGCATGCAGAACTTAAGAGAGTACATAACACGAGTAAATATAAAACTCTCTGCCAATTCCTCAGACGTTGTGTTCAGGCAAGTAGGCCATTTCCGGTATCTCATCTGCGCTGGCGTAGTAATAGCATCCGCCGTAGTTCCCACGGCTACAACAACCATAGGGGCAATGAGGCGGATAATAACCATGGTTGCCCCTGCCATGATTGTTGTCACCGCCGCCACCGCGGTGAAAGTCACCACCTCCACCATGGTGGTAGTCACCCCCACCACGATGGTAGTCACCCCCAACACCACGGTTGATATCACCCCCGCCACCATGGTTGTAGTCACCACCGCCACCTCGATTGTAATCACCCCCGCCACCACGGTTGTAATCACCCCCGCCACCACGGTTATAATCACCCCCTCCACCACGGTTGTAGTCACCGCCGCCACCTCAGTTGTAATCTCCACCTCCACGGCCGTAATTGTCGCCCTCGTGACCGTAGTCTTGCAGTCCTTTTACACTTTCTTTGTCTTTATCTGCACGTAGTTAGAAATATATATAACACATGTGGGAAGAACTAAATAGCTAGGCTATGAAAAATTAACCCACTTGTTTCCTCAGCTAGTTCTCGAGCTGCAACCTCAGCTGAAACTAGGAGCGCAGTGAAAAGGAGAACACAAAGTACCAGCAGCGCCTTTGACGCAATTTTTGTTTTCTTGGAGAGAAGGATTGAAGAGATTTGTGTATGCTGTAGTTATATCTGAGTCAATGATGCCTTCAACTTACTCATTATTGGCAACTATATACGGCCTAAGAGAGTTGAAAACTGAGTGGCTTAGCTAATTATTGAGGTAGGGAAAATTTTTGGGTACACGCTTGTACCATTCTCCTGTGCCCAAATAAATAGCCCTTAATTCATGGGGCCCTCCCTCCTTTTCCCCCCCAACTTCAACTTCCCCGATTTTGGAAGTTCCGCCTCTGCTGCAACCCAACGCCACCATTGCTAGGGTTTCGGGCGGGACTCCGGGCGATCATCTCCTACCAAAGAGGAGATAGTCTACACGACAGAAGACCGTGAGGGTGCCATTACGGAGCTTTCCTTCCCTGCTGCAACCCAACGCTGCCATTGCTCGACGAAGCTTTCCGTTTGGGGGAAAATCTCATTCTCGCCCCAGGACGTTGGTTCCAGTTGTAAAAATCAGTGCTTCCTATTTCCGCCATTACTGGGTTGCCTGTTCTTACTTCTCTTCAGTTCCAACTGGTTTATAGTTTCAACTGGAGCACGCTCATTACCAGAGTTTATCATTACCACTCTTTCAAGGTATAACATTTTGATTTTCAGTTCCATTCCAATTGTACTGTCTTTGTAGTGGCATTCCACTGTCCAGTTTAATTCTCATTGTAGTTGCATTCCAGTCGGCCTTTAAGTTACAGTTACATTTCTGCTTCTCCTTTATGTATTCCAGTTAAGTTGCAGTTACATTCCAGTTTTGTCTAGTTAGATTCCAGTTGTAATTTTGTGTTTTTCCAGTTTTAATATTGTTTGAGATTTTTTTGTTTATCCTTCGCAAGGTATAACATTTTGATTTTCAGTTCCATTCCAGTTGTACTGTCTTTGTAGTGGCATTCCACTGTCCAGTTTAATTCTCATTGTAGTTGCATTCCAGTTGGCCTTTAAGTTGCAGTTACATTTCTGCTTCTCTTCTTTGTATTCCAGTTAAACTCCAGTTACAACTGGAGTTTTGTCTAGTTAGATTCCAGTTGTAAGTTTGTGTTCTTCCACTTGTAATATTGTTTGAGATTCTTTTGTTTGTCCTTTGCAATCGCAGATGCCAGGTTCCCGTTTTTTATATAGCAGATGTGCAACTAAGACATTCAAAGAAAATGCCAAATCCCTGTTGGATGTACTCTCCGAAGGATCCAAAGAGACCCTTCGTGATATAGGAATTCTACGAGTTCTTGAAATGCCCACTATTCAACAGAATATTCCGCTAATATATTATATTATTAGGTCTTACTCTGTGAAGAGAAATGCTTTTTCCTTGGGTAAGTTTTACGTAAAATTTACAGTGAATCATGTTGCACAAATATTGGGTCTTCCAAATCGGGGAAGAGATTTTCATTTTGAGAGAATTCCGTTGTCTAACCTCAAGCATAAGGCGTTGGTGGAAGAGCTTGCTGACCTCACAGTTGAGGAGAGTTCACCAACCCTCGAGTCAAGGAGAATAAATGCTCTTATTAGATATGTTTTGGCAGTTTTCTTCTTCCCCTTGAAAGGACTCAAAGTGCCCACCTGCCTTCTAGATATCAAAGGGCCTGAGGATTTCGGTGCCGTGAACTGGCCGAAGGCCATACACTCCTTTCTCCACTCCCATTTCGCTGCTATGAGGGAGATTGCTATTGGGGAGGAGATGACAAATCTAGGCTACCTTTAGGGGTGCTCAGTTATTCTAGTGGTAAGCAAGAGCACTTATAATTTATACTTGTTATAACCTTGATGTTTTATTAAGTGTTTGTAGCTGTTTCATATCATGTCTTAGGTTTGGTTTTTGGAGCATACCACTATAGCATCGACATGCGTAGAATTGGCCACTCCCCGATTGCACCGATGGTCCTCCCAACTTACCTTTAGCGCGTTGTATTGTTCAAGACTCCGAGCTATTTTGTCTCATCCTGATGCGGTAAGAAGTACATCGTTATTTGGTGGAATACTTATTTCATGAACATATAACATGACACGTTTGTTTACGTACAGGTTCGAAAGTCTTTCATTTATATATCGGTTGAAGAGCAAGATTTGCTAGGCGAAGGTGAGGAATACTCATCAAGCTATGAGGAAGTGGAGGAGAGAAGAAGTGTGAAGAAAGAGAAGAGGGAGAAAGAGGAGAAAAAGAAGAGAGTGAAGGAAGTGAAGGAGGAGAATGAAAAGAAAAAGAAGAAGGAGAGTGAGGTGAAGATGACGAAGGAGGAGAAAGATGTGCGTGAGGAAAAAAGGAAGAGGAGGGCATATAAGGACAAGAGAGAGATGATTAGGGAGGCTCGATTTAGAAGCTATGTTGACGAAGCGGTCGGGCAAGTAAAGATCTTTATTCAAGATAAATTTGATCGTTTGACGGCTATGCTAGGGCTTGTCAATGAGAAGAAAGTCAATGAGGAGGAGGTGAAGGATGTGGGGGTGAAGGATGAGGTGGTGAAGGATGAGGTGGTGAAGGATGAGGGGTTGAAGAATGAGGGGGTGAAGGATGAGGCGGTCAGCGTCATAAAAGATAATTCTGCAATAGTGCTACACAAGATGAGACGTACACCAGTAAAGGGAAAAAAAAGAAGAGGGCCGACAAAGAATGCTGGCCAATATACCCGGGCAGTACTGTACTTTCTCCCGAAGATAGGAAGATGATCCAAATCGTGATAGAGCAACCTCAATGAAGGCATTGTGTACGTACTCTTTAGCAAGCTTGCAATCCTCAACTCGTCGGGTCAGATCATAAGTAAACTGCATCATATGATTTCTAAAAACTAAATTTGACTCAAAGTCTTTCGGTCTTGCTTCCTTTGAAAGGTATATACTCTTCTTCGCTTTTAAAGTAAATCTGTTGAGTATGTACTTGGCAGGAATTTGCTTAACATTTGTATGATTATACACCCTCAATATATGTTTGCATAGTATTCCTTTCGTTTGAAAACCCATACATGAACAATTTGCATCAAAATTAATTGAATCAACTGTTACGAACCAACGTTTCAGATCCTCGGATGAATCAAAATGTTGTGTTGCATACACGATGTGATTTTCACTTACTCTTGATTCCTCTACAACACATACACCAACTGCGCCGTCCATATACGCTTGCTCAAATATGGAGAAACTCTTTCGAGTGTATATTTTCGAAATATGTTTGAGTAGGTGACAATGCTGAATTTTTGGAGTTACGCTACCATGTTTGCATCAAAAGTCTTCATCATGCTCAGATCGACGCCAGTACGAGGTCAACTTGTCCAACCCAATATAACATTCAACTAGGGAACTGGTTGCTTTTGAATAACCATGCAAAACATTATTAGCTGACTCACTTCTTTGTGTAGATAATATTCCAAGATCTAAACATGATTTATTGAAAGCAATCGACCACTTAATTCTAACCTTATATAGGTCACGCAACCATCTATTGTCCTCCAAGTTTCCTCTTGAAACCATATCGCTCCAGCACTTCTCAAATTCAATCTCAGAATCACATTTACTCATACAATAGTAGAAAAGTGATCGTACAACTTTGTCGTTATTGAAAGCGGGTACCTTGGCCGGGGCTTTCTTCGAGATGTGCCACTGACACAAACGATGTCGACTAGTGGGAAAAATTCTCTCAATGGCAGCAGCCATTGCCTGATCCTGATCTGTAAAAATAGTGGTCGGTTGTTTTCCTCCAACAAACCTCAAAAAGGTCTCGAACACCCAACAAAAGGATTCTATTGTCTCCGTTGCAATGAATGCCCCACCTACAAAAATATTTTGCCAATGATGGTTAACAACAATAAAGGGTGCGCATGCCAAATTATACTTATTCAGCCGATATGTAGTATCAAACACAATAACGTCACCGAAGCAATCGTAATCAATTTTGTTATGCCCTTCAATACAAAGAAAACCAATAAGTCTATTCATCTCATCAGTTAGGATATCATAAGAGAACATATTGTCCTCAGATTGTCTATCCTGCAATACTTTGGACAAGCTGATAGCATCCCCACTATCTATTAGCGCTCTTCTTTCGCGTTGGGCAAAATTATAAGCATCGGACTTGCAAAACCCCACATTTTCAACACCGCCCACTTCATCTGCGAGGAAATTATATGCATCTGTTGTTCTAATACCCACACCTGTCATATGCTTTAGAAGGCTAGCTTGAACAGTAGATATGCTACGATGAGACCTCAGTAGGTGCCTGTCATTTTCTGATGCAAGTGGGTGATTATGTTCCTCAACGAACTTCGTAACCTCCCAATTATTACCTTCTTTGTCTGCATTAAAGTATATGCAGGCCAAACAATTTGTACGAGTATCCAATTTACGGTATTTTTGTTGTTCGTCCATCAATGGTTTCGAAACCTTTAGGCCAGCTTTTGCGCAACTATACCCTCGGCCCTTGATAAATCTGGTATGCGCCCAATAAACAATATTTTGCTTCCGCACGCTAAATTCAGTTTTATGAGCATAATCGCAGTACATGGAGTATGCTTCATCCTCACTATGTACAATAGGGAATGATACTGTGGATTTCTGTCATTCAGGAAAAAAATAGTCGTACGTTAAATCCAGTGGGAAAATAATGAATTCCAATTATAAAAGAAAAGTAGCTATAAGACAGCAAATTCCAGTTGTAACATAATGAATTCCAGTTGTAACATAATGAATTTCAGTTGTAGCACAATGAATTCCAGTTGTAATATAGTAAATTTCAGTGTTCATGAGAATGAACGACTAACGTGCTGAACTTAAAATACCTAGCATAATCCGTAAAAGAGAAGAAAAAATCAAGACTCACATTGCCAAAACTATCTACGGCAGGTTTCTCATATGACTCCTACATGATCTGAAACTTCAGGATGAACAAAATGATGAGGGAAAAGAGCTCCAGGAAGTAAAAGAATGAGAGTTTCTGTAGTTAAAAAGTTACAGTCCCGAAAAAGCTTCGTCCAGCATCAAACCTAATGGCGGAGTAGTAATGGCACCCTCACGGTCTTCTGTCGTGTAGACTATCTCCTCTTTGGTAGGAGATGATCGCCCGGAGTCCCGCCCTAAACCCTAGCAATGGCGACGTTGGGTTGCAGCAGAGGCGGAACTTCCAAAATCGGGGAAGTTGAAGTTGGGGGGAAAAGGAGGGTGGGCCCCATGAATTAAGGGCTATTTATTTGGGCACAGGAGAATGGTACAAGCGTGTACCCAAAAATTTTCTGGAAGGTAGACGGTGTCAAGTTTCTAGTTGAGGGGATGGGAAGTCATTAATGCGTGCCTTTGGATCTTCATAGTTCACGTGATGTGTCCGCATTAAGTTAGATGTTGACGTGACCTCCAATTTCTTCTTTCACACGAATCCGTTGAAATTGTTAGACAGTAGTCTTGTGTTGTCTCTAAGCCCTGTGGACAGGAATTTGGATCCTCTAGAGTTCGTGCGGGAACTTCAGATGGATTTCGCGCAATCTCGCTCGTCCGATTGAAATTCAACGGGTAAATATTTTACAGTTTTTAATATTTTAACTTTTTTTTTGTCTTTTAGCGCGCGAGAACTCAAGCCGTTGGATTGATGGAGTGGGGGGTTCTCGTGTCGTTGGATTGAACTCCACCCTGAAGTTCCCGCATGAACTCTAGAGGATCCGGATCTTTCGGACAGACCTGTGGGTAAGGGAAAATTTATTGGTCAGGATTTCGGATCATGTGCATGGTCCGGAAATAAATATATTATTTGCGGTGGGACCCACCCCATATATTTAGAAATTTTGCCATTCCTGCAATGTTTCGTACCCCTCCGAGCCCTATGTTTTCTACGCCTCTCCGCCTCTTTCTCCGCCGGAAATCACAGCTTTTGGGGTTTCTGGAATCATTTCACTGTGCGCCCCCGGTGGGAACGAATAAGGTAGAACAAATCTTCCAGTTATAGGTAGCTTCAAATCATTTCCCACCATTTCCTTACCTGCTCCGGACTGAAGAAGGTAGCTTCAAATCATTGCTCAGGTGGCCATCTTCCCCTACCAGGAACGAAGAAGGTAGATTCAAATCATTTTCCAGAGCCATCCTCCCCTAATTCGAACAAAAAAGGTAATATGGAATTTTTTTGGGTTTATTTTTGCCTCTGTTTTGGTCTAGTGTTATGGTTTATATTTATGATCTAGTGTTTTGTTTTATATTTTGTGGAGGGAAAATTATAGGTTTCTGCATTTAGTTTTCGGTTAGTTTATTTGCAGTTGCATTTTTAGCCATTTTTGCAGTTATTTTTTATAGTAAAGCTTGCAGTCGCTTTTTCTATACATAGTTGCAGCTGTATTTAGTGAAGTATTATGGTTTTATAGGTGTAGGTTACCCAGAAGCAAAAAACTTAAGTTGTAAATGCGCACCTAACACCTTTATAACAAATGTCACATCTCTTTTGAATAGATTGTCTGAAGAATCTATAGAAGCACTTAGAGATTCCGTCTCCTTCCCTTGTTTTGAATGCCAACGATTCCACAAAAAATACAAATGTTCTATGTTCTTTTGAGATTATACGAAAGGGATAAGGAAGCCTTCCAGCTTGGGAATTACCTTGTCCAGATGACCGTTAATGAAGTGGAACTTATATTGGGTTTCCAAAATGATGGTCTTCACTTTACCTTTTCAATATCACCCCTTGTGGACATAACCCACAAGAATTTAACTGAAGAGATTAATAGAGATACTAATGAGGAGGGGTCTCTCACAGTGGAGGGTAGAAGATTAAGTATGCTGGTTAAATATTTAGTAGTTTTTTTTTCCGTTTAAGAGTCTAAAGATTCCTTCTTGTATTACCAAAATAACATCTCTTCCTGACTTCGTGAAATATAACTGGCCTCCTGCCGTCAATGAGTTCCTTCATCTAAAGTTTGATCATTTAAGTTGGGTAAGTGCTCTTCGAAGTGCAGGTATCAACATTAGTGCCTTGTAGGGGTGCGCCACAATATTGCTGTTATTAGATGTTCTAACCACCATTATATTTATTGTATTATGTTAATTCATGTTGCTCTAACCATCTTTTATATTTGAAGGTGTGGATGTACGAACACAGAAGGCTCCAACCTGCGTTGCTCGAATTAGCATGTCCTAGAATATGGAGTTGGTCCCCTACTCTTTCTTACTGTGCCAAATTCTGCATTAAAGTGCAGGAGAACTTCTTTATAAAAATTATGTAAATTCTAAAAAAGATAATATTAATATGTGAATTAAAGTGCATTTGGTATTTTTCTTTTAGTCATCACAATTGTATTTTTTGTTGTTATTTGTAGGTCAACAATAAGTTTAAGAATTTGCTATATAAGGAGAAATTCCTGCTTGGTGAATAGGACGATGGTTCAGATTTTGAGTTGCCTCCGTTGAAGAAACATAAAAGAAGAAGGGTAGAGTTTGTTGCCTTAGATGCGGTTGGTGAGAAGTTAGGTTATGAGAGGAAGATTCATGATAAGCAAGGTATGATGATTAAAGAGAAAAGCCTACTAAGAAGATCAGGGATGAGATGAAGAAGGTAAGTAATGAAGAAAATTCTAGACCTTCACTCAATGTCAAGGTTGAATCCATTCAATCTGATGAAGATTAGAGAGGGCTTGAAGACCGACTCAAGGCGTATATCAAAGAGGAGATTGATGGATTGAAGAACTTTTGTGACGCACAATTTAAGGTCTTACAAGTAGAGTGTAAACCAAGTTCTTCATCACCACCCACTCTGCCTTCTCCAAGCATGTCACTTATTCCCAAAACACAACTATCTTCCCCAAAGGTCGTTAGAGTTAGCCCACGACGATTGATTAAGAAGGTTGTCCATAAACGGACAGCTAACATTGCTGATATGCAGCCCAACTATTGTCGAGGATTACTTCTAACAAAAAGTGATAGGGAAAGCTTGATTTTGTCTTAAGCAAATTTGTTTTCCGGTATTTTCCTTGTCTTATTAAACTTCTTGGTTATAATTAATGCTGATTAAAGGCTAATTTTTTTTTCTTAACAGTGATATATTGATTTATGAAAGCGGAAACATATCAATGTCACGAGGAGAGGTAGATAATATTTTGAGGCAAGGATGGGTCATGGACAATCATTTGAATGCCTATTCTATGGTCCTTGGTGCGAGAAGAGAAAGGGTGCCTGAAATAGTTAGAAGTTATATTTATGTTTCGCCTAATCATGAGGTATGTTACTTGAGCAATCATATATTTGAGCATTAATTTCAATTAAAACAACACTGTCTATTATTCAATACTATCTTAATGTCTATTGTGTAGTACTATAAAAGATGCAAGACTAGAAAGTATACCATGCTTATTAGTCATATTACCATAAAGGCGGTTAATTCCTCTAATATAATTCTTATGCCTTGCCACCTCACAATTCACTGGGCATTGTTTGTGTTCTGGTTAATAGAGAGGCGTTGGGAGTACTACGATTCGCTTCCAAATAGCCTTCATCGGGCTGGCGTGCATGCTAACGTATGAGAAAAGATTAGAAAAAAGGATTACTCAATATAAAAATTTATGTTTTTTGTTGTTAATTAACTTTATATTATCACATGTACTGCAGCTGAAGGCCCTGCAGGATGATGTTTCGGCGGTATTTCCATAAGCCTTTACTTAATGGACCTATTCGATGCAGTTAGCTTGCCAAGACAGGATACTAGTTGGGATTATGGAGGCTTTGTTATAAAGTTTATGGAAGCGATTTCAACCACGACCACCATTTCTTAGGAAGATCATAAAAAATGGCAAGACAACATGCCAAATTTTTGCGCCGTGATCACGACCGAGATTTTTAAAACATTCTCTAGCATTATTTCAGAGAGGATTCCTGGAATTACTAGCTCTAAGTAGTTTAAAAATAATTAACAATGTCTAATTAGTTTTCATTTAAAACATTCTCTAGCTTGTTTTGATATCATATAAATAATGTCCGATTATGCTCTCTTTGAAGTAATCAACTTCTCGAAAAAATCTTTGACATTCGTGTGTAAGGTCATAAAAGATAAATTTATAGAAAAGCTCATTTACCTAAAAAACATCGTTAAGAGATATGAGTCCACGAACATTATGGTTTAAAGACATTCGGAATGCCAGGAAAATTGAAAGATAAATTTTCATAAAAGTCATCGTTAAAATGGCTTGGTGCTTTGTTTTGTACTACAGTTGGAGTATTTGATTTTGTCATTCCTTGGTCATCTGCTGAAAGTTTGAAAAAATTTATCTCTTGTAAGGAAGAGCAAGTTCCAAAAGTTTCTTCTACATTTGCCTCCTTATTTCTTATGGTTTTCCTCCTTACAAAAAATAAATAAATGGGCTGTAAGTTGAAAGAAACCATGAATGCAACAATTGTTAAAATATGGAGAAGCTTACTTTGTTTTTTTGTCCCTGACTCCCAGTGTCCCTTCAATCTTGCATTTGAAATGCCTTTTTGGTTTCTTTGTTGCAGGATATTTAACTGATGGAATATTCTTGTAGTTCTCATCACTAAAACCTCTCTTCCGCATTTCATCCGCCTAAACTATCTCATCGGCCTCATTTGCTAATACATGCAAGCCTCCCAAAACATGTGCCTTTGTGGCCTTGCAGCTCTCTACTCGGTGTGCAAGGTCATAAGAGAAACACATCAAATGATTTCTAAATATCAAATTGGAGTCACAATTTACCATACTTGGGGTATTTGGTAGGTATATGCCCTTCTTAGCATTAAGATAGAATCGTTTAAGCAAATATTTGTGCGGAATTCCTCTTGCATTTCTCATATTATAAATCCTAAGAATATGTTTGCACAATATACATCTATTCTCAAAACCTCTACATAAATAATCACTATCACTGGTCTCGGAATTGTAGCTAACAAACTATCGTTTGTTATCTTCACTACCATCATAGTGCTTTGTAACATATACACAATGATTTTCATCATGTCTTATTTCATCCACAACACATACACCAACAACTCCCTCCATGAACAATTTTTCAAATATACCAAACATTTTTCAGGTGAAAACTTAGACACATGTTTAAGAATCACACAAGTTCTATAAATTAAACTTACCGTTCCTTGTTTGCATCTAAAATCTTCGTCTCGTTCTCCTCTTAACAAAGACCCCACTAGTTTCTCCAAACCCATGAAACACTCCACCAGTGTACTAGTTGCCTTTGAACAAACAAACAATCCATAATTGGCAGATTCACTTCATTGTGTTTACAATATACCAAGATCTGAAACATCCTTATTGAAGGTTGTAGACCACTTCCTCCTAACTCTATGTAAGTCCTCAGACCATCTATTTTCTTGCAAGTTTCCTCTACTAATTATCTCATTTCAATAATTATCAAACTCAAACTCGTTATCGCACTTACTCATGCATTTATAAAAAATCATGCGAACACTTTTCTCCTTATTAAAGCATAGGACTTTTGAAGGCGCTTTCTTCGAGATATGCCATTGACATTATTGGTGACGAGTACTCGAAAATACTCTTTTAAAATCGATGAGCATGGCTTGATCTTGGTCCATGAATATAGTTGTTGGTTGTTTGCCTTCAACAAATTTTAGAAAAGTGTCGAATACCCAACAAAATGTATTGATGGTCTCCTCAGAAATAAAAGCATCGCCGACAAATACATTCTGCCAGTGATGATTGACTGCAATGAATGGTGCACAAGCCAAGTTATACTTATTAAATCAGTATTTCAAGCCAAAAATAATGACGTCACCGTAGCTGTCATAGTCGATTTTGTTGTATCCATCCTGTAATGACCCAAATTCCTTAAGGCAGGAAAGGGTTCTCTGGAGTTTATCGCCTGACGGTAGATAGTTACCACATGGCAGTAGCTCCAGGGTTAGTTCCGACAGCATTGATAGCGTTGAGAGGGTTGAGTCAACTCAACGCTGGACTTACCGCGTGGCGGAAATTTGTTACCGCGCAGTGGTACCAGGGGAATTAAACTGCCAGAGCACTAGGGAAGCTATTGCCCTACAATACTGTTACCGCTGGCGATTTCTGGGTCAATTTAATTGCTATAGTTCTCAGGATTATACCGTGCGGTGGTAGTAGTTAGCGCGCAACGATAGCGGTAGTTGTTTTGTCGTAACCGACATCGGCTATCGCGCGACATTAGCATCCTATCGCATGGCGATAGGGAATCCGTAACAGCATGGCCATATATCGGTCCATTGTTGGGTACATTGGGAATTGTTTACCTTATTTGAAGAAGTCCCTTATCAACTCAATGATATACAAAAAGTTGTATTTGATGCATGTTAAGTTTACATGTGTAGGACTTAAAGTGAATAAATTGTCTAAAGCATATATGTGTCGACAAAGTTCAATTGTGTCGACACCTCAAAGACAAATTATGTCGAGTCAATCTTATTGTCAACATAAGGCATAATCAGAAGTTGTTGACACAGCAGTCAGATTATGTTGAGACAATCTCATTGTCGATATAAGGCAGAATTAGCAGTTGTCGACACAAGGAAAAATAAAAAGATGTTGACACAACAGACAATTGTGTCTAGATAATCTAACTCTCTCGACATAAGGCACTATTTAGAGACGCCGACACAACAGACTGTTGTGTCGATACAATCTACCTATCTCGACACAAGTGAGTATTTAGAGTTGTCGATAAAGATTACGGGTGTGTCGAGACAAGTCTAATTTCTGGACACTTTCAGCTTCTGATGAAAATTATTCAAAGTTTGAATGTATAGAGACTACTAGGGTATCTCCACACATGTGTTGAGACATTTGATACAACTTGACACTTATGTTTCAGAATATGTTGAGTCAACAGTAGAAATGTCAAGACAAGTCAAAACTGATTGCAAAAAACTTATACTTAAACAGAAATCGGTCAAGGAAGAATGTGATGTATGTTGCTGATGTCATCAAACAGAATCCAGTCATCTGTGAATACTATAAATAGAAGGTCCTGCCTTCTCAAAGAGACAGAGGCAGAATAAAAATACACACATGAACAACTGACGGATAAAATCAAATAATTAGAATTTCTCATTCTAATTTCTTCTAAATCCTAACCAGACGACATTTTCGAGAAAGAGGAAGAAGACAAAGGTCTTCAAGAAGATATTCAGATCCATTTTTACTAGGTTGATCTGAAGATCAAATTGTATCTGATCATCAACATCTTCAAGGTATTCACACCGATCAACATCAAGAAGTTTGCTGATACAGAGAAGCAACTTTTCAGTCTACATATCTATCAAGAAGAATGTAATTGTAGCTGATTTGAAGAATCTATGTAAACAGATATAACAGATTACAAGTTTTCTGTTATTTGTATTATATATACTTACTTTATATTGTAAGATCTCCTAGAGATTTGAGTGGGTAGGATAATCTTTTCTCTGAGATTGTAAGCCTTATTTATAAAGGCTGAGGTAGGGTTCTGAAGGGACCTGAGATAGGTGGTTTGGGGTAAATCACTGAGTTGTAGGCCTATTCTATAAAGGCTAAGGTAGGGTTCTTGAGAGGGCCTGAGGTACGAGATTACGGAATCTCTAATGTTGGTCCAGTTTGTCTGAGTGTAGGTTTCTTGACAGAAATGAAGCCTATAGGATCTTTGAATCTGAGTTGAAAAGGAGGAGTTATAACCTTATCTAGCACATTACTAGTGAGGAAGGAGGGGGAAAGTGGATGTATCCTTGATAGGGGAACCACTATAAATTTTTTGTGTAGTTCTTTATTTGTGATGTGTGTGTTATAATCTATGATGATATTATTGATATTAAATTAGAGACAATGTATTGCAAGGAATACAAAAAGGGGTCACCTATTCACCCCCCCCCCCCCCCCGCCCTTTAGGCGACTATCTACCTATAGACTTGACTTCAAGTGGTATCAGAGAGAGGTTTTTCAAAGAAAGACCTAACAGTATGAAAAGATCCTAAGGGTAATTGAAGATTACTGTATCTATAGCTTTTGAATCTCATAGAGAAATCAGTTATATGAAATTGCCAATATGTACTAAGGATAACTTTGCAATATGGAAACAAATTAAAGAGTGAGATAGTTCATGGAGGCCTCAGATCCAAGAATCTTTGTCACAGTACAAAAAGGACCATATGTGCCCATGAAAATATCAGTCTTGGATGCTAATGATCATACCTCCAAGAAATTATTAAAAATGACAAAGGATGAGGTGATACTTGCTACTATAGATAAGAGGGCACAAAATATAATAGTTAGTTAAATAGATAACTCAACATTTCAGAATTTGGTGCATTATAATATATCCAAGGAGATGTGGGATACCCTCATAGTTCATGGAAGGCACAGAAGAGGTAAGAGATGACAGGAAATCTCTCTTCAACCAGCAGTATGAAGCCTTTAGATAAGAAAAAACTGATTCTACTGAACAATGCTATGGAAAGTTTTTTAGAATAATTAATGATTTGAGAAACTATGGCAGAAACTTCTCATACTATGAATTAAATGACAAATTTCTGAGATCCCTAAATAAAGAATGGGACATCAAGATTTATGTTGTAAGAGAGATGCCAAATTTAACAAATAAGTTACCCCATGACATATATGGGAAGTTAATTTCACATGAACTATAACTAAATTCTAGGAAAGCTGAAACTGAATCTTCCAGACACTCAATTCAGTCTAAATCTATGGCTTTCAAAGATGATACTTCCAAGAAAGCTAGAAGAGAAATCCCATCATCACATAGAAGGGATGAAGATACAGAGAACACTGGAGCATGTTCTTCTTCAGAAGAAATATCAGATGATGAAATGGCATTGTTCAACAGGAAATTCAAGAAAATGTTAAGAAGAAGGAAGCAGTGGAATAATAGGAAACATTCTGAATCAAGCTTTAATAAAAGCAAAGACAAGCACGGAGAAAAATATGTGGTCAGGTATGATTCACAACAGAACAAACAATTTAAAACTATCATTATTTGTTTTTGTTGTAATAGGCCTGGGCATGTCATTGCTGACTATCAAGTAAAAAAGAAAGGAGAATAGGAAGTCAAAAGAAAAGAAGTTTAATAAGGACAAGAAATCAGAGAGGGGTCTGATGGCAAAGAAGTTAAAGACTTTTTCTGATAGTGAAACTGATTCAACTGAAACAGAAGAATAACCTGTAGGACTTTTCTCCTATGAAGAAGAGATTATTAGAAGGGCTATATACAAAGGGAAAAACTCCAAATCTTCATCAAACTATGGTGATTCTGAAGAAGACATGGAGATCAACTTGATGGCAATATCTGATGGACTAGTAACAGAAGTACATGATAGTAAAAGCACACAGGTAATCTATGACAACTCTTCGTCCTCTAAGACTTCTGTTTATGAGACTGAAGGTGAGCTAAACTCATGTGACTCAGTAGTTGATTCGCAAGATATTAACTCTGCAACTTAACTACAGCATCTCACAGTTAAATTTGGTGAGTTGATAGTAGATTTTTTAAACTGCAAGAAGCTTGTTAAAGAACAAGCAATAAAAATTGCATCTCTAAAAAGTTATGAGTATCATCACAAAATGGATAGTCAAAAGTTTGGTCTTCAAAATTCTAAGTTGACAAAACTGACTAAGATCATTGATGACCAAATAATAATAATTAAGAAAAAGAATACAACCATTCAGGAGCTGGAATTGAAACTTCTGAATTTGAGAAGCCTAGTACAACAATTTTCAAAACCCAAGATTGTACTGCCCATAATAGTCACCTTCTCAGGAACACCTGGAAGTGGTCTTTGTCAAACCCAAAAGAAAAAGGGGCAAAAATCCAAAAGTACCAAAGTGTCTAGTCATTCCATAATCAGTGTTCCAGTCTAAGGCTCCAAGGAGGAATCTTGCTGCTGAGAGACAAAACAAGTATTGCGCTCCCAATCAATTTAAAACTATTAAGTTTGCTGACTCCTGCCCAAAGGAATGTCAACACAAAGATCCTTATTTTTGTTCAAAGAGGAGGTATAACAGATATGAATGCTGGTGTTGTTCAAAGATAGGACACTTAATCTTAGATTGCTAGTACAATTACTCAATGTCTCCTATTCAAAAAAGATATCCAGTCAAGAAGTTTACTGGTGGCTTTGATAGAGTCACAGCTAACAAAAACCTAGGACCAAAAACAATTTGGGTTCCTAAGGAAAAGTAAATTCTTATTTTGCAAGAATGTCCAAGTTCTAGAGATAGACCAATCTGGTACTTGGATAGTGGATGTTCCAGATATATGAATGGAACAAGAGGAAATCTGAGGGAATAGATCCATCTGATGGATGGACCAAAGGTGATCTTTGGAGAAGCTGACAAAGGAATATCCAAAGGTTTTGGTAAGATCATAAATGGCTTAGTCACATATAGTAAAGTAGCTTATATGGAAGGGTTGCAACAGAATCTTATAAGCATAAGCCAACTTGTAATTTGGGCTATATCATATCTTTCCACAAAGAGGTGTACCTAATAAAAAGGTTAAGTTACCAAGAGGTCATCTTGACAGGCACTAGATGCGGGAATGTGTACTGTTTAAATTTTCTATGTATAAAGTCAGACTCACCCTTAAGTCTAGTTGTAAGTGAGAGAGCCTCACATTATGTAAAATGGCACAAGAGCCTTCCTCACTTAAACTATAAGGCCATAAGCAAACTTTATATCAAAGAGATGGTTAGGAATGGTTCTAACCTTAAATGCTCTAAGGAGAGCATTTGCTCAGCATGCCAAAAAATCAAGCAGGCTAAAGCTTCTTTCAAGGGTTATGAATCAAAAGACTCAGTGAGGTGTTTATACCAACTACATATGGAATTGTTTGGTCCTATGTTAGTCCATAGTTTAAGAAGGAGAGTTTACACTTTTGTAATTGTTGATGATTATTCCAGATACACTTGGGTTTTATTCTTAATGAAAAAATCTGAAACTCCTGATGTTTTCAAGACTTCTGTCAAATAAATTCAGAATGAATTAAATAGTTCTGTAGCCAGATTTAGAAGTTACCGTAGAACTAAATTTCAATCTGATTATATGACAAAGTTTTGTGAAGAACATGGGATTCAACAAGAATATTATTCACTAAGAACACCCAGCAAAATGGAGTTGCTGAGAGGAAGAACATGACACTCATCTAAGCTAGAAGAACCATGTTGAGTGATTCTTCACCCCCAGAATATTTCTAGGCTGAGGCAATTAACATTGCATGTCATGTTCTTAACAGGACTTCAATCAACCAAAGACTAAAAAACCTCCTTATGAACTAATGAAGGGAAAAAACAAAACATAGGCTATTTCAGAATTTTTGGATGTAGATATTATGTCCTAAATAACGGGAAAACATACATAACCAAGTTTGCTGCAAAGTCATATGATGGGATATTTGTTGGTTATAGTAACCACAGTAAGGCCTATAGAGTCTACAACCTGAAGGATAAAGTTGTAGAGGAGTCTGTACATGTTGTATTTGATGAAAGTTCTATGTTCTATAATAATGAGTCAGGTACATCAAGCACAACAGGTGTGAACTTGAAGCTAAAGGAGCTGTCTATCGAAGATACAGTTACAACAAAGTAGAATATGTATGAAGAAATCAACATTGTTGAGGAAGTGCTTGCATTGGAAGTGCCAGGAGAAGCAACTAAGCACATTGATCAAGATGGTGCAGGAGATGAAATCACACTGCCTTTAGATGTTAGGAATCTAAGGGATCATCCAAGGGAATTTATCATAGGAGATGCTGCTCAGGGAGTGACCACAAGAAGCAAACATCACAATACTGTGATGTATTCAAGTTTTCTGTCACAGATAGAACCGACAAAGTTTGAAGAAGCTAATGTTGATTCATTTTGGATAGGAGCAATGCAGGAAGAATTGAACAAGTTCAAATGATGCAAGATCTAGAAGCTGGTTCCCAGACTATAAGATATCAACATCATTGGAACCAAATGGATTTATAGAAACAAATTAGGTGAGAATGGTGTAATAACAAGAAACAAAGCTAGACTGGTTGCAAAGGGATATAGACAAGAAGAGGGAATAGAAATTGATAAAACCTTTGTACTAGTGGCTTGGTTGGAAGATATAAGAATCTTCCTAGAAAATGCAGCCTACAAAGGTTTTAAAGTTTACCAAATGGATGTTAAGTCAGCCTTCTGAAATGGCAATCTCAAAGAAAGAGTCAATATAAAGCAACCATCATGTTTTGTTGATTCAACTAAACCTACTCATGTTTATTTGCTTTCAAAGGCTCTCTATGGTTTAACACAAGCCCCAAGGGCTTGGTATGAGACTCTATCTGAGTTCCTTCTTGAGAATAAATTCTCAAGAGGGAAAATAGACAATACACTATTCCTAAGGGAAGTCAAAGGCAAGAACATCCTGGTATAAATATATGTAGATGATATTGTATTTGGTTCTACTGATGAGTCACTTTGCACTAGGTTTGCCAAATTAATTCAAAGTATGTTTAAGATGAGTAGCATGGGTGAACTCAAGTTTTTCTTGGGTCTCCAAGTTAAACAAACTATAGATGGACTTTTCATTAGTCAGTTTAAGTTCACTAAGGAGTTAATCAAGAAATATGGCATGGAAACAACCACTTCAATGAGACCTCTTATGAGATCCACTATATTTTTAGATAAGGATGTTGTTGGCAAGCCAGTTGATATAACCTTGTATAGGGGGATAGTTGGTTCATTGCTTTATCTAATAGCTAGTAGAACAGATATAATGTATTCCACTTGCATCTGTGCAAAATATCAAGCATGTCGTAAAGAATCTCATTATACAACAGTAAAAAGGATATTGAGATATCTAAAGGGAACACCTAATATTGGCCTTTGGTATCCAAGGAATAGTGATTTTGAACTTATTAGTTTTTCAAATGCAGATTATGCAGGATGAAAAGAAGACAGGAAAAGCACATCAAGGTCATGTCAATTTCTTGGAAGAAGACTGGTTTTATGGAGTAGCAAAAAGCAGACAAGTGTGGCAATATCAACAGCTAAATCTGAATTCATCTTAGCTGGAAGTTGATGTGCTCAACTGCTTTGGATTCAACATCAGTTGCAAGATTATAAGTTACAGCAAAGTGAAACTCCCTTATTCTGTGATTCTACAAGTGCTTTTTCTATTGCCCACAACCCTGTGTCTCACAGTAGAACAAAGCATATAGAATTAGATATCACTTCATTAGGGAGCATGTAGAAAAAAAAATATTAGCCTAGAATTTGTTCCTACAAATAAGCAATTTGCTGACATCTTTACCTAACCACTAGAAGAAGAGAACTTCAATTTCTTTAAATTTGAACTAGGGATGTTAAATCTTGAATAAGCTAAAATAAGGGGTCATCAATTCAACTTACACTCTTAAATATAGAAATCTCAAATATCAAAGTGTAATAGTTCAGAAAACAAGATTTTGACTAAGTAAAAATCTTGTGTCAACACTCAGGAAAAAGTGTCGACACCATATATAATGTGTCGACACTCAGGAAAAAGTGTCGACACCATATATAGTCTTGTGTCGAGACTCAAGAAAGAGTATCGACATTACAAGTCGAGACTCAGGAAAGAGTGTCGACACTGCAATGTTGAGACACATGTAGGTGTGTCGACTCATGTCGACACATCTTGTCAGCCGACAATTCCCTTATGTAAACTCTAGGTATTTTCCATAATTTAGAATAAGCCTATATACAACGCGCCCTTTCGCATTCTAGGATGATTTGACTATATAAAGAGAATTGAGTGTAGGAATCAACTACAACTTCTTGAGTTCTTACTAAGTGTCTAGACCTCAAATTCCTATTAGTCGACATTCACGACATCTTCCCCTCGACGAAATCAATATCGATGACATCAATGGATCCAAAGAATGATGAAAACATCAATGAAGGTTATGAACTCATGCGAAATGGATTCGCCTCCGCAGACGAAGAAATTAGGACTTTCATTGTCCTAATCCAAGAAGATGGTCTTGAATATCTACTGTCCGAACCTACAAGCATCTGGAAACAGGAGGTACTAGAATTCTTCAACAATGCAACATTAGACTCCAGCGCAAAAAAAGATTAAATCCACTGTGAATGGGGCTAAGGTTAAAATAACTAAGAAAAGACTAACTAAGGTATTTCATATACCTCGAATCAATCAAAAGGATGCCATAGATTAACCCCAAACTTCTACAGGACAAATTTGGTGTGGATTGGATTCAGTCAAAAAGATTGGGAGTTCTCTGAATCGAAAGGGTATGAATACTCAAGGAAAATTTTTGTCAGAAATTGTTGGAAAAGTGATGCTGTGTAATACAGGCGCACATGACAGAATTTCTGCTCCCATGTTTGCAATAATGACAAGAATAATCTTCAAACTAAAAACTGACTGGAGTAGATTAGTATTTGACAAGATCTCTGAGAGTATCAAGAAGCCCAACATGTGTAGGATATTAAGGCTCTGTTTGGGACAGCTCTGGCGGATGGAAAAGAAGGTGATGGAGTAGAGCTCTTAGAAAGAGCTCTGAAAAAAATCTCTACAGATAGAGATGCAGACTGTTTGGTAGAAATAACTCGGAGAGCTAATAAAGTCGCGCTCGGGCGAAAAAGTTGCAACTGGGCAACAAAATCGCGCCCGAGCTAAAAAGTCATGCCCGGGGGAAAATATTCGCGCACGTGCGAAAAAATTGTGTCATGGCAGAAAAAATTGCGTTCGGCCGAAAATATTGCATACATGCAAAAAAATCTTGCCAGCGCAAAAAAATTATGTCCAGGCAAAAAAATCGCATCCGGGCAAAAAATCGCATCCGGGAGAAAAAATCGCGTTTAGGCGAAAAATCGCCCCTCCGCAAAAAAATCATGGCCTTGCGAAAAAATCGCGCACTTGCGAAAAAATAATATCCAGGGAGAAAAAATTTGCATCAGTCGATAAAATCGTGACCGGGCGAAAAATTGCATCTGGACAAAAAAATCGAGTCTGGGCGAACAAATCACCTCCCGGTGAAAAAAATCACGACCGGGCCAAAAATTGCGCCCGGGCGAAAAAATTGCGTTTGGGAGAAAAAATCGCATCTTGCCAAAATAATCATGCCCGGGCGAAAAAATTCACAGCCGTGCAAAAATAATCACGTTTGGGCAAAAAAATTACGTTAGGGTAAAATAATTCCGCAGGTGCAAAAAATCGTGTTTGTGCAAAAAAATCGCGTATTAGCGTAAAATCGCATACGAGCCGAAAAAAACACGTCTACGCCAATAAAAAAATATATTTACGAACCGCTAAAGCTGACCCCTCATAGCTTCTCAAAAAACAGCTCTATCAAACAATATTTTCAAAAAGCTGGACATGAAATGCTCTTCCAAACAGTTAAACAACAACTCCGACGGTTAAAATATAGCTTTTCCATCCGCCAGAGCTGTCCCAAAAAGAGCCCAAGTCTGTATTTAGTAAAAGCCATTCCTACCAACCTAAATCAAAAACTGGGCACAAAGATAAATCATATGAGAAAAATGGATATTAGAATTTTGTCTAGATGGGATAGAGTTCTATCCAGAGAACCTTCACTAGTAGAAACGAAGAATGAGAAGAAGAAAAAGGGGTGGTGGAGGAAGACAAGTCCTCCAGTGATTCTGAAATACCAGGAAGTTCTAGTACAGATCATAGTGATGCACCAGATACAGACATTCCTCAAATGAGATCACATGAAACAAGGCATGAGGTGCACGGGGAGATTGAACACTCTGTAGTCAAAACTACTATCACAAATCTAAATGAACCTACAATCTTAGACAGTGAAACTGTAAATGACATAGTAGAGGATGTTTTTCATGAACTAAATACAGATATGATAAATAATGTGAATGATTACTAAGATGAGGATATGCCAGACACAGAGGCAGTCGTTTCTAAGGAGACTGGGGAAAAAATCCCACTAGGAGAGGAAGCTAACATCCAGGGGAGATAAAGTCTTCTCCTAAGAACTATGTTCCTACTGTTGAGAATCAACAACATGAGACTACCTTAGTAGATCAATCCCTTGATCAAAATGATGCAAGAGTTGATGGGGAGCAAGAAGCCAAGTCCCCTAGATCTGGAAGTGAAGAAAAGCAAAAATATATTACTATTGTTAGTTAATCTTAGTCAGATGAGGTAAAAGACTCTTAGCTACAGCAAAGGAAGATAACTGAACTAAAAAGGAGAAGTCAAAGCTATAAGAAGACATTACAGTCCAGAAAACCATCTCCTTCTCCTTCTGAGGAATTCTGTTAACCTTGGTTCAGTTACAGGTAATGTTAGATAAACAAAGAACAGATCTTGAAAAATATGTAGAAGAAAGTAAAAAGGGTTTTACAGTTTTAGCTGGCCTAAGATATAAAATCTATAAGATTTGAAGTGAATTTACTTAAATAAGACATGTTAAACTTTTTTGAAAAAGGTGAAAATGTTGTGGTTTATCTTGCAAAACAGCAAGGAGAGTCCAAGAAGAATTTAAAAGAAAATGCAATACAATAAGGATTTGTTCTGGAAAATCAGAAGAGATTGAATGATAATCTCATTGATATGCATGAAATTTCTCTTACAAAGCTTACTGAACAAACAACAGCTTTGGAAAACAAAATTACCTCTACATCAACTGCTATTGAAACCAAACTTTCTGTAAGACCTCTTTTTTTCTTTTTAAACTACTGGGTTTTATGACCAGAACCGCTGCTTTGCGGTGACACCAACACGCCCGGGAAGGTCGTCACTACAAAACGCCGATTTTGCCGGCCATATCGATCACAGAAGTGTAGAATAAAGTATAAGAGTAAGAATGAACTCAAAACTAGTCAACCCAAATCACATGTATATAAAACGAATCTCCACGAAGGGAGATTCCACATCAATAAATAAAAAAGAACTTAAAATAGGGATGGGGCCCGATACATCAAGTCCTCACTACAGTTCACTCATCGCAGAAGCAAAACTAAAACATATACTAATGATCGGGACTCACTGTCCCAGCTGTCTGAACTCCGGTACTAGACTATCCCGTCTCTAAGTGTGTCATTCTCCGGGTCTGCATCTCCAAGTTTGGCTTCACGATCCTCTAAAATGATTTGGTCTGAAAACCGTTAGTCCAAAAGAATAAGTCCTATTATCCCCCACCCCTCCCCAATGGCTCCTAGGCATCGAGCAGGGAGAAGGAAAGGGAAGGTAATGAAGGTGGAGAGTAATAAATGTAAGAAGGTGGCAGTGGAACTAATCTAGTAGTTCTATGTAAACATGTAGTTGTTACAAAAGTATATAGAGTAAGCATAAGTATACGAAAGCAAAATATGAAACATGTAACCTTAACTTATAAGAATGCCCATACAGACTTATAAGCTAAGGGATTTTCTGTAGGGCTCCCATCGTATAAAAGTCTCAAACCAATTTATACGATGAGTGTAAGTTTTACAAGCAAGCAATATTTATCATAGGAAAATAACCATAACTTATAAGCCTACTCACGCAAGCCTATAAACTAAGGGGTCGTTTTGCAAGGCAATTGTATAAAAAGTCCCATACCAATTTTTACAATATGTGTCAAGGGTTATATGTAATGATGATGTTATGTCACGCTAGTATGTTATGATATGAACATGCAAGTGCAACACACACACTCGACTCTGTGCACACAGACCTTTAGTTCCCCCTTTCTAGAGCCTAATCACCCAGGATACCTTCGTTGTGGCAAACTGAAGCGGTGGGTATGGCCTCGCCCACCTCTAAACCGGTATCAGTACTATCAGTCAGACCTATCGTACGCCTCAATGCTTGTGCATTAAGAGGAGCTCCTGCTTACTCTTTATCGGCTGGACCACCGAACTTAATTTGGCTAAGTGTAAAACCACACCCGCCGAGTGAACGTACTGGTGTTGGTGCGACGACTCTCCAATACCGAAGACCCACCACCTTATATCTTATGCACATGCAATATTAATGTATTATCCACCGAGCCAAAGCTCCCTGGACTATCCCGTCAATCACAACCAACAACTGAGCCAAAGCACTCCGTACTATCCTATCTCTCATATTTATCAACCGATCCTTTAGCTCGCCGGGCTATCCTGTCTGTCACAATTATCTACCGAGCCATTTGCTCACCGGGATAACCTGCTCATTTCCAAAACCACCGAACCTACCACCCGGACATCCTAGTCAAGCTAACCTCCCGAGACACTAGGGTGTGCGAAAGTGAACCCCTAATTATAGTAGTTGCTCTTTAAGATTTATTACTCCTACGATATAGGTTAGCCCAGGAATTTCCCCGGTATACCACGTGAAGGGTTCTCAAAGGGCACTAGGAAATATGATGGTAGCTGAAGCCCATCGTTTCCTTTCGCAAGGCACTTACTATTATTGGTTATTACCCAATTCCCGATCCCTTCAATATTAAACTATGACTAACTCTAGTGTGTTTTGTCTCTTCCTCTCCACGGGAAAGACGATCTTTTGTCGATCCCGTGTACCACCTAACACTAGCCAACCCAACATTCTACACATCATAACTTTCAATGATGAACTCAATCTCATTTTACCCAAACCAGCAAACTATTAACCACAAGCCATATGCCAAATTCATGCTATCACATTTCCTGCAGTTTTACTATATGCAGCCCAACCTATACTATATGTCGTACATGATAGGAGGTACTACAAATTTTTATCCAAATGCCCTAAATATTTAATGGGGGTCTATCATGACATGATTAGCCTAAATACAAAACCCCTGTAATTTTCCTAATAAATTTGGTATTTAATTAATTTTTCCTAAAGTTAGGCCATGAGTAATTTGAACTTAAAGTAAGATATTTTCTCAAGTAATTTCCACCCAAAAATTATGGACACTAGATAATAGAGGAATAACAGTAAATACCAAATTCCATGATTGTTTAAGAATGATTTGGCCTCTAATTAATTAATCCAATAATAAGCCATTAACTATATTTAAAGGAGAAAGTACTAAAATTAATCATGAAAAAATTGCAGAAAAATTACTAAGGATGACCAGAAAGAGCCTCTGACCAAAAATCACAATTTATCACGCTCATTAGGTACTATAATAAAATCAATTAAATGTACTTGGAAACTAGCACCTTGTGAAGCAAACACTATAAACAGGCTTCAAAAAATTCCATAAAAATTCATAGAGATTTACATTGTCATAAAAGGTCCTCTCACTAAATTTCAGAAGTTTTAAATCAGTGGTTAGTTCATAAGAAATTCCTAAGTGAATAATACAACTTGATGGGTTGTGAATAAAGTACTCAAATTAATGATCTAAAATTCATACCAAAATTTCTAGAGCTTGTTATAGTCCTAAAACATAGCTTGACTAAGTATCATCCAAACCCAAGGTTAGGGAGTCACATAATAAAATTCTTCAATACAACTCATGCAAGTGCACTTTTCAAAGGAACTCACTTGTAAACTCATCCAAACAATGTGTAGTATTTTTCAGTTGATAGTAAGGTTATGAAAATTACCTCTACCAAAATGTCATGCAATTCGAAAGTCATATGAGCCACTAGACATTCCCTAAGGTGTATGGACCCAAAGACTTATATAGTGGTTTAAGTGGTGTGCATGTGTCCAAATCCCACCATATCCCTCCCTAGGGCTTATCTTCACCCTAGGATCACATGGACTAAACACCAAGTCCATACAAGGGCATATCACCCCATGCCCTTCACAAATCCCCAAAGTTAAACCTTAGGGTTTGAACTTAGGTCATAGTGCAAATCTACCCCTATCCACCCCAAATTCCATGTGAGGGTGTAGAGCATCATATCAAACAAGCGGCCCAAGTTTCAGCCTCTATTGAGGTGGTTTGACCACTCAAATCCACAAAGAACACTTTGACCTTAATACCCCCCTCTAGGCCAAGGCTAGGGTTTACAAAATTCAAACCAAATCATCTCCAAATGAGATGAAATTTTACACAAAGACCTATACTGACCCCAAAATCCTTTCACCAAAATTTGGGAGTATTTAGAGGTGTTTAGGCCCTCTAATTATATTATAAAAGGTTTATTAAATAATTACAAAAACTATAGAAAAATGTTTTCCACAAATCCCCATTTTTGGATAAGTTTTAGGTATAGGTAAGATTGACCCCCATCAAAAATTTCAAGTCATTTGGATGGCTGGATTGATGGAGGCACTTAAAACAATCTCTAACCTAGCCTAGGTATAGAGCTCACCAAAATGTCTGTTGTGGTCTAACCAGATATCCAAATTGGCTAAAACAAATTTTGAATTAAACTAGACTCTTAGGGATACAACTTTCATGAATATGACTATTTATTTAGGGGAATCTAGGTATTTTTAATATTTAATTTAAAATAGCCTAGTAATGGGACAAAAACTAATAAAACAGGAATTAATAAATTAAGATCCATGCACGATTCTTGAAGCAGATCCAACGCCTACTCGTAATCTTCTTCCTCCAACCAAGGGCTGGGATTACCCGAACCTGTAGTCTATTCTAGCCCTTTTTCTCGGCCACCGGCAACCTCCCTGTCTGGCCATCACCCCCACCACCTTCTTTGAGGTGGGGGCTATCGCCGGGCGGTGGTACGACCGCCGGAGGGGCGGTTTTCGGCGAACTCACAAGGTGTAAAATCCATGAAATTTTTTAAATTTCTCTCACCCGATCCCTCTAGATTGAGCCTAATTTCTCTCCTAAAAGATTTAAAGATCAAGCCCATGAAGAGAGGAGTAGAGGAGGATCTTTAACCATGTTTGCCGACGGGTTTGGTGGTGGTGCGCCATGACCGGTTGTAACGCCCCCGATTTTTTTCTGCGATTATTTAATTCTCGTTTGACATTACGATGACGCGTTTCTGTGGCTTGTGCCATTTGTGGAGTGTGGTATAACTCCTTAGAACTGAGTGCCCAATTCTGTAGCCTGTTGGAAATATCTCCCTAGCAAGCCGAGTCGTTTTGGGTGACCCGGTGTGGCCTCTCGGCGAAATGTTTGTGTTTGGCTTTATTTGGGTATAAATCGAGTACTGTTCGTCGAAAGTTAATTTAGACTTCGCCATTGTGTTCGTAGCGTGGATATTTAGCTACGGTACGAATTTCGTCGAATTCCGAGGTGGTTCGGTTTTCGAGTCGTTTTGGGTGTGTTATTAGTAAAAACAAATTAGAAACCCTTTTTAAATTAAGTGAACCAGCAGTTTAGGCAGCGGTTAGGGCCGAATAGGCGTGTCCTTTTATTATAAAAGCCTTATTAATAAGTGGCGGACCCACTTCTCCTTCCTCCTTCCCGAGACCAGACCAAAACCGTCGCCCCTCCTATTCGCGGAAAACGGAGGAAAACCGCCGGCCTGCTTCCCCATCGGACGGTGATTCCGGGCTTGTTCGTGGACAAATTTCGATTCCGAAAGCGGCGTTGTCTTGCTCTCGCTCAGATCTTCATTTCGACGGTGAGATATTTGATTTTCGTGTAGTTTTAGGAGACTTGGATTTCCGGTTCTTGTGGTTTTCCGCTATTAACGTACAGTTTGCTTGTTAGGTGCTTCTCCTTCTAATGCAGAACGAAGAGGAGGGAAAGCCGACCAAGCTTCGCCGGAAATCGAGGCAAGTGGTATTCTTTCCCTTGCCATTGTTGTTCTTTTGAATTTTGGAATGTTTCCCAGTTAGCCCTAGGGTAGAAACCATGCTTATTCTCTTATTATCTTGCTAAGTTTTAGAGCTTAGATTCTCCTATGAGCCCCCTCCTTGGGCTGTTTGCTCCTCGTGCTAGTTGTGTCACCATTTAGACTCCAGATTTATGGTTCTAGTTGGGTGCTTTTGCGGGTGGAGCCGAGAGAGAGAGTGAGGGAGGTTGTTGTGGTAGGGCTCTGGTTAGAACTAGTCTTGGTAGACTCTCGAGTTTTGGTGTTGAGTGTGGTGCACACACTCAAAGCCAAAAGCCGCCCGGACTTGGCGTTGAGTGTGTTGGGCACACTCAAAGCCATAGTTCGGTTTGTTCTTTGCGGTTGAGTGGTGGGGTGATTGAGTGAAAACTTTCGTCTAAGTCAAAATTGACGGGAATCACCAAGTGATTCCCGCCGATTTCGACGTGTATCGTCAGTGATTCCCACCGATTCAGCGAGAATCATCCTTGATTCCCGCCGATTCGGCGCGAATCATTCTGGATTCCCACTGATCGTCGAGATTCATCCTGCATTCTCGCCGATTCGGCGAGAATCGTCCTGCATTCTCGCCGATTCGGCGAGAATCAGTCGGCATTCCCGCCGACCTTCTCTTGTTGGCGTTGGCTTAGGGTTCTCCTGCGGAAGTGAACTTTGGCGTAGAGTGAGTTGACCTCACTCAACGCCAAAGATGTTTTGGTGTTAAGGGAGGTAGACTCACTCAGCGCCGCTGTTAGGTTTTGTGGTTTTGATGAAGGCGTTGAGGGAGTGGACCTCACTCAACGCCATGGCTGTTCTGGCGTTGATTGAGGCTAACTCACTCAACGCCAAGGTCTGGTTAGGCACTGAGTGGATTCCACCCAACGCCGAGCCGTGTTGAGTAGCTTCAACACTGTTTCTCTTTCCTCGATTTATGTTCCCGAGTGAGCTTCCTTGATTATATTTGTAGTTTCCTTGTCGGCCATGTTTTCTTTCCTAAAGGCCGAATCGTGGGATGTGGATAGTAGTGGTGGTTTGAAGCTCTTCATGGGGGAGGTGTTGTGTAATCTAGCCAAGGCCACCCTTATTCTTCTATCTTGCTCCAGGTACGGGCTAGGCAAGGGGGTGGAAGGTCCCTTGTGCTTTATCATGTAGACCCCTGAGCTTGTTGGCATGGAAATTGGTGGTTGGGGGACTGAGTTTGCCTCCAACCTGAATCCATGCTGTTGTTTTGCTACTACCACCTCCCACAGCTTAGGGTGTTAGAAGTTTCTTCTTTGGTAGTTTGCAGCACTTTGGGATCTTGGTAGCCTAGTAGGCCCTGCAGGATGTAGTTCCTGGGCTGGGTTGTTGCTGTTTCCTTGCACGTAGTGCATTTCTTGTTGTCCTGTTTTGGACAGTTGTGACTTTTTCTACTGCATGATTTTCAGTTATTTTTCCCCCTTTGGTTGACTCTTTCATGCAGTTTTTACCTTGTTTTACTTACTGAGGTATTCTGTTTTCTTTTGGAATGCCTCAGGTTCTGAGCTGTAGCCAGTTGGGTGGCTAGTTTGCAGTGGTGGTGTTGGTGGTCTCTTGGAGTTTGGAGATCCGTTTGCCTTGTTTGTGAGGTAGTTTTCAGTACTTTCTTACAGACATACATATGTGCCAGTGGGTTTGTGTCAGGTTGTTGGCGCCCACTGGTAGTTTTTACCTTTGTACTGGATATATTACCTATGCTGCTACCGTTTTCTGGAGATAGTGTACTTGCTCTGAGAAGGATTTATGCTAGGTTGCTAGTTACTTTTAAACCATAATTATTCTTATAAGTAAGCTCATGATCAGCATGTTTTATAAAACTAAATCACTATTTTCCAAGCAGCGTATAAAGATCGTTTTCCTATATATAAAATCAATTAAATGTAGATTCTTGCATAGTATGAGTGGTTCTCTTGGAACTCTTATACACCCTTTAGGATGCTAAACCTGAATAAAGTATTTTTCCACAGCGCATAAGTATAGTTTTTTAACTGTGGACTAGATGATCCACCGAGCCGAGGGATACGGCCTCTAAAATATAACTGATTTTCTAATCATTAAGCTCATGATTTTCTTTCATAAAGAGTAGCAGTTGGTTTTGCCTGAGCGTCAGCAGTTATCCCCTGCTTGACGTGGCATCATGCCGCGCGTTTTCTCATACTCTGTTAATTATTTAATTCGGGGAAAATGCGGGTTGTGACAGTTGGTATCAGAGGGAGCATGCTTGACAAGTTAGTCGGGCAACCTTCCTTTGTTTGCTTTTAGTAGTTCAACATCATGTCATTCACACACCGATATGTCATCACCACGTCTTGGCAAAAGCACGAACACTACACTCATAGCATAACATGAAGCATACGGGGCATATTATGTAGTATGGGATGCATAATATGTGTTCGTATATGGATCCACCATAGGGGCAACATGTGAGTGTTATGTAGTATGGGATGCATAACCTCACCACATGGATGCGACTAGCACATTTTCTTGTTCGTTGCATGCGAATGTTATGTAGTATGGGATGCATAACATTTTCATGTGTACGCCGTTCATAGCATGCTTTAGGACTTTTTTAGAATGCATAGCACAATCATTCATAGCATAACATGGCATAAGCACAACGTGCCAAGCTAAAGATTGGCAGGATGACATATGTACACACATAAGTTTTTGAGTAAAAAATAATATAAAGTCATGCATTCCCGATCTAGGCACAAGAATTAGTATGGTGGTGGTTAACCATCCTAGGTTAGGACATAATATAAAGTTTTGTAAAAGGTAAACTCCCAGAGCAAGTTTAGCAGCTTTAAGTTCATATCTATATATGTATGGTCTGTACTAGTAGTTGAGTCTTGCCGTTGTACTAGGATCTAACTAGTGTTATTATGACTTTAGGATGGCGAGATGTCCTTCGACTAGATCAACTCCCCTGTCTGAGGGTGAGTCTTCTGGAGCTCAGAATGATGCGGTAATCGAAAGCTTGCGGCAGAGTAGCGATTCCTTAAGCAGGCAGTTGGTGGAGGTGCGAGCCCAGATCCAGTCTCTGGTAGTTGTTGTGGCAGGTCAGACTCAGGGAGTGCAAGGCCCTGCAGCGGGGATCGCTGTTCCTCCCCCTCCTGCACCCTTAAGACCTCCAGTGGTGGTGCTAGTGGAGATGGCCTTCATCTCGCAGTTTCAGAGGCTGAGCCCTCCCACTTATGACGGGAAGGCAGACTTCATGGTGATAGACGATTGGCTGATCTCCATGGAGGATATGTTCTCGTATTCAGGGATTGCAGACGATCAGAGGGTGATGATAGCCGGCTATCAGCTTAAAGGTTTGGCTAAGAGTTGGTGGCTGAGAGAGAAGGAGAGCTTGGTAACCGGATGCTCTTGGGAGGTGTTCAAGGAGATGCTATTGAGAAAGTTGTTACCCTCGGTCGAGCGTGACCGCCTTATGAACGACTTCCTCCATCTGAAGCAAAGGCAGCTCACGGTGGGTGAGTATGAGATAGAATTCATCAAGTTGAGCCGTTTTGCCCCTGGATTGGTCAGCGTTGAGGCTGATCGAGTTAAGCGATTTCTCGGTGGTTTGAGGAGTGAGGTGCAACAGTTGACTAGTGCTTACGGGTCAGAAACTTACGCAGGAGTAGTGGAGGCTGCTCTAAAGGTGGAGGCTATTGAGACCGTGAAGAGCAGAGGACAACAAAGTAGGAAGGATAAGAGGAAGTCTGTGGAGGAAAAGAAACCCTGGGTACCAGATGCGGTTCCTAGGAAGAAGAGCAAAGTGGTGTGCAGTTTCTGTGGCCGGTCAGGCCACCCGGTCGAGAGATGTTTCAAGAGAGCAGCAGCTCAGAGGAAGGAGCAGGTTCATGCGATTCAGGGTACTCCGAGGCGAGATGTCTCCTGTTCTGTTTGCAAGCGACCCGGGCATGATGCTGCCCTATACTGGTCCAAGGATAAGGTCTGTTTCCAGTGCGGGCAGAAGGGACACATCAAGTCTAGGTGTCCTTAGGTCCAGCCTGCCCTGCAAGCAGTTCCCCTTCAGGCATTACCTCCTCCTCAGCGTGTTGACAGGGGAAAGGGAAAGCTGAACGTGATCTCTTCCGAGGAGGCTGAGCTTCGACTCTGGTCATCTCAGGTTAGTTGTCTTCCAGCCTGAATGTTTTGTTTTTGTCTTGCTAAAATATAGTATTGTTGTGGTAGTTCCTTAGTTATATATGTTCTTATAGGGAATTTTAAGGTGAAGAACCGCTGGGCACGTGTTCTGTTTGACTTCGGCGCTACCCACTCATTCGTGGCTAGAGCCTTTGTAGAGCGACATCGGTTGACTTTAGATCGAGTTCGGGATACCTTTCGTGTTAAGTTCCCCTCTGGTGAATCTGTGTTGTCAGACGTGGGCATGTTCGATTGCCCTGTTTTGTTGGGGGACTTCCTTGCGAAGGAAGACCTGAAGATGATTGATCAGGAGGACTTCGATGTTATTTTGGGCATGGACTGGCTGTCCAGGTATGATGCAGTCATTCAGTGCAAAGGGAAGCACTTGGACTTCATCAGGGACGACGGTCAGCAAAGAAGCGTGTATGTGGATCTGAGCCAGGATTCTCCTATCATCTCTGCGGTATATGCTCAGAAGTTTTTTCTTTCGGACTGTTTTGCTTGTTTGGTCTCGGTGGTTGGGACCGCTGTTAGTGTGCCGCGCTTAGAGGAGATTCCAGTTGTGCGAGATTTCGCCGATGTTTTTCCTGATGACCTTCCTGGTCTTTCTCCCGAGCGGGATGTTGAGTTTGTGATCGATTTGGAGCCGGGTACGCGCCCTATTGCTAAGGCGCCGTACCAGATGCCCCCTCGAGAGCTAGAGGAGTTGCGAGTTCAGTTAGATGAGTTGTTGGCGAAAGGGTTTATCAGGCAGAGTTCGTCGCCTTGGGGTGCTCCTGTTCTATTTATGAAGAAGAAAGATGGGTCAATGCGGCTTTGCATCGACTATAGGGAGCTGAACAAGGTCACAATCAAGAATAGGTACCCTCTGCCGAGGATCAATGACTTATTTGACCAGTTGCGCGGTAGCACGGTCTTCTCCAAGATTGACCTTCGTTCAGGCTATCACCAGCTTAGGATCCGTGATGCAGATATTCCACGGACTGCGTTTAGATCAAGGCACGGACATTTTGAGTTCTTAGTGATGTCGTTTGGATTGACCAACGCTCCATCAGCGTTCATGGATATGATGAACCGGGTGTTCAAGGATTTCCTAGATAAGTTCGTGTTGGTCTTCATCGATGATGTGTTGGTTTACTCTCGCAGTGCTGAGGAGCATGAGCAGCATCTGCGCTTGGTTCTATCGGAGTTAAGGAACCATAAGTTATTCGCCAAGTTAAGCAAGTGCGAATTTTGGTTGCCCCAGGTCTCGTTTCTGGGCCACGTGGTGAATGAGGATGGGATCTCGGTTGACCCGGAAAAGATCTCAGCAGTGATGGATTGGAGTAGGTCGGGCACGCCCAAAGAGATCAGGAGCTTCCTAGGGTTAGCCGACTACTACAGGAGCTTTGTGGAGGGTTTCTCTACCCTAGCTGCACCTCTGACTAAGCTGACTCAGAAGAACATGGCTTTTGATTGGAGCGAGAAGTGCGAAGAAGCCTTCCTGGAGTTAAAGAGGAGATTGTGCACTGCTCCTGTCCTGATCCTGCCTACCGAGGGCATGGATTATGATGTATACGTGGATGCTTCGCATGTGGGTCTGGGATGCGTATTAATGCAGGTGGGTAAGGTGATTGCATATGGGTCAAGGCAACTGAAGACTCATGAGAAGAATTATCCTACGCATGACCTCGAGTTCGCAGCAGTTATTTATGCGTTGAAGCTGTGGAGACACCTACTTTATGGGGCTCAGTGCATGATCTTCACTGACCATAAGAGCCTGAAGTACGTGTTCACACAGAAGGAGTTAAATCTGCGCCAGCGTCGGTGGCTAGAGTATGTGGCCGATTATGATGTAGAGATCCAATATTACCCAGGCAAGGCCAATGTGGTGGCCGACGCCCTGAGTCGGAGGACGGGTAAAATTGTTAATCTCTCCGCCGACCGTTTAGTAGAAGAGTTCCTCCTTATGGATATATCAGTGGAATGCGGTGGCCTGCAGAGTAGTTTGTTAGTGGCAGAGCCGTCTTGGATTTCTTTGACCAGACTTCACCAGAAGGATGACCCGGATCTTCTTCACTTGTGCTCCAGGACTGAGAGAGGAGAGTTGCCAGATTATTCCATCGATGATGCGGGAACTTTGAAGTACCGTGGCAGATTTTGCATCCCCGCGGTTGGGGACATTCGGGGTATGGTTTGCAGAGAGGCTCATGGATCCAGAGTTGCCTATCATCCAGGATCTACGAAGATGTATCGTGACTTAAAGCAAATTGCCTGGTGGTATGGCATGAAGGGAGATATAGCCTGATTTGTTGCAGAGTGCCATACTTGCAAGCGGGTGAAGGCCGATCATGGAAGGCCTGGTGGTAAGTTGACTCCGCTATAGATTCCGACTTGGAAGTGGGAGAGTATATCCATGGATTTCATCACGGGTTTACCGCGATCCCCGAGGGGATTTGATTCTGTTTGGGTTATAGTGGATAGATTGTCGAAGTGTGCTCACTTCGTGCCATATAAGATTGATTACCCTATGAAGAAGATAGCACAGTTGTACTTGAATGAAGTCATCCGACTCCACGGTGTGCCGGTTAGCATCATTTCTGATCGAGACTCCCGGTTTACTTCTCATTTTTGGCAGAGTCTGCAGGAGGGTTTGGGTACGGATCTGAGGTATTCTACTGCGTACCACCCACAGACTAATGGGCAGACGGAGCGGGTGAATCAGATAGTTGAGGATATGATCCGATGCTACACTTTAGACCACGGTGGAGCGTGGGATGAGCGACTGCGACTTATGGAATTTGCTTACAACAATAGTTATCAGGAGAGCTTGCAGATGGCTCCATTCGAAGCCTTGTATGGGAGGCGATGCAGAACTCCGTTGTTTTGGGCTGAGGCTGGTGAGAGGCCATTGTTAGGTCCTGATGCGCTCGATGAAATGGAAGTCGCAGTGAAGCTTGTTCGGGAAAAGCTTCGTATAGCTCAGGAGAGGTACGAGAAGAACGCCAATCGGCGTAGGTCTGCCTTGGAGTTTTTTGTGGGGGATCTTGTATTTCTTAAGGTTTTCCCGATGGTGGGTGTAAAGAGGTTTGGTAAGAATCGGAAATTGGACCCGAGGTATGTGGGCCCGTTTAAGATTTTGGAGCGAATTGGCGTGTCAGCTTACAGGTTGGATTTGCCAGCAAACTTCCCAGGTGTTCATAATGTTTTCCATGTTAGCCAATTGCGGAAGTGCGTGCGCAGTAGTGGGCAAGTCTTGGACGTTGTGCCCCAGTTGGAGCCCAACCTCTCTTTTGTTGAAGTGCCGGTCCGTATTTTGGATACTCAGGAACGGGTGCTGTGAAATAAGTCTATTCCGATGGTGAAAGTTCTTTGGAGGAATCAGGATTTGGAGAGCGCGACTTGGGAGTTAGAGTCGGCTATGAGGGAGGCTTACCCTCAGCTATTTCCTTGATTAGTTTGGTTTGTTTTTCTTCTTGTAATGTTTGGATTATAACTTTCCTTCTTTAGTAGAAGTGTTGTGCGTAAAGTTTCGGGACGAAACTTTCTTTTAGGGGGAGTGACTGTAACGCCCCCGATTTTTTTTTCTGCGATTATTTAATTCTCATTTGGCGTTACGATGATGCGTTTCCGCTGCTTGTGCCATTTGTGGAGTGTGGTTTAACTCCTTAGAACTGAGTGCCCTATTCTGTAGCCTGTTGGCAATATCTCCCTAGCAAGCCGAGTCGTTTTGGGTGACCCGGTGTGGCCTCTCGGGGAAATGTTTTTGTTTGGCTTTATTTGGGTATAACTCGAGTTCTGTTCGTCGAAAGTTAATTTCGACTTCGCCGTTGTGTTCGTAGCGTGGATATTTAGCTACGGTGCGAATTTCGTCGAATTCCGAGGTGGTTTGGTTTTCGAGTCGTTTTGGGTGTGTTATTAGTAAAAACAAATTAGAAACCCTTTTTAAATTAAGTGAACCGGCAGTTTAGGCAGTGGTTAGGGCCGAATAGGCGTGTCCTTTTATTATAAAAGCCTTGTTAAGAAGTGGCGGACCCACTTCTCCTTCCTCCTTCCCGAGACCAGACCGAAACCGTCGCCCCTCTTGTTCGCGGAAAACGGAGGAAAACCGTCGGCCTGCTTCCCCATCGGACGGTGATTCCGGGCTTGTTCGTGGACGGATTTCGATTCCGAAAGCGGCGTTGTCTTGCTCTCGCTCAGATCTTCATTTCGACGGTAAGATATTTGATTTTCGTGAAGTTTTAGGAGACTTGGATTTTCGGTTCTTATGGTTTTCCGCCACGAAGGTATGGTTTGCTTGTTAGGTGCTTCTCCTTCTAGTGCAGAACGAAGAGGAGGGAAAGCCGACCAAGCTTCGCCGAAAATCGAGGCAAGTGGTATTCTTGCCCTTGCCATTGTTGTTCTTTTGAATTTTGGAATGTTTCCCGGTTAACCCTAGGGTAGAAACCATGCTTATTCTCTTATTATCTTGCTAAGTTTTAGGGCTTAGATTCTCCTATGAGCCCCCTCCTTGGTTTGTTTGCTCCTCGTGCTAGTTGTGTTCACCATTTAGACTCCAGATTTGTGGTTCTAGTTGGGTGCTTTTGCGGGTGGAGCCGAGAGAGAGAGTGAGGGAGGTTGTTGTGGTAGGGCTCTGGTTAGAACTAGTCTTGGTAGACTCTCGAGTTTTGGTGTTGAGTATGGTGCGCACACTCAAAGCCAAAAGCCGCCTGGACTTGGCGTTGAGTGTGGTGGACACACTCAAAGCCATAGTTCGGTTTGTTCTTTGCGGCTGCGTGCTGGGGTGATTGAGTGAAAATTTTCGTCTAAGTCAAAATCGACGGGAATCACCAAGTGATTCCCGCCGATTTCGACGTGTATCGTCAGTGATTCCCACCGATTCGGCGAGAATCATCCTTGATTCCCGCCGATTCAGCGAGAATCATTCTGGATTCCCGCTGGTCGTAGAGAATCATCCTGCATTCTCGC
The DNA here is from genome assembly GCA_039513925.1 of Platanthera zijinensis. Classification (NCBI taxonomy): domain Eukaryota; kingdom Viridiplantae; phylum Streptophyta; class Magnoliopsida; order Asparagales; family Orchidaceae; genus Platanthera; species Platanthera zijinensis. Next base: position 77,894,144 of record CM077085.1, on the reverse strand, counting down.
CGATTCGGCGAGAATCGTCCTGCATTCCCGCCGATTCGGCGAGAATCATTCGGCATTCCCGCCGACCTTCTCTTATTGGCGTTGTCTTAGGGTTCTCCTGCGGAAGTGAACTTTGGCGTAGAGTGAGTTGACCTCACTCAACGCCAAAGCTGTTTTGGCGTTAAGGGAGGTAGACTCACTCAACGCCGTTGTTAGGTTTTGTGGTTTTGCTGAAGGCGTTGAGGGAGTGGACCTCACTCAACGCCATGGCTGTTCTGGCGCTGATTGAGGCTAACTCACTCAACGCCAAGGTCTGGTTAGGCACTGAGTGGATTCCACCCAACGCCGAGCCGTGTTGAGTAGCTTCAACACTGTTTCTCTTTCCTCAATTTTTGTTCCCGAGTGAGTTTCCTTGATTATATTTGTAGTTTCCTTGTCGGCCATATTTTCTTTCCTAAAGGCCGAATCGTGGGATGTGGATAGTAGTGGTGGTTTGAAGCTCTTCATGGGGGAGGTGTTGTGTAATCTAGCCAAGACCACCCTTATTCTTCTATCTTGCTCCAGGTACGGGCTGGGCAAGGGGATGGAAGGTCCCTTGTGCTTTATCATGTAGACCCCTGAGCTTGTTGGCATGGAAATTGGTGGTTGGGGACTGAGTTGGCCTCCAACCCGGATCCATGCTGTTGTTTTGCTACAACCACCTCCCACAGCTTAGGGTGTTAGAAGTTTCTTCCTTGGTAGTTTGCAGCACTTTGGCCTCTTGGTAGCCTAGTAGACCCTGCAGGATGTAGTTCCTGGGCTGGGTTGTTGCTGTTTCCTTGCACGTAGTGCATTTCTTGTTGTCCTGTTTTGGACAGTTGTGACTTTTCTACTGCATGATTTTCAGTTATTTTTCCCCCTTTGGTTGACTCCTTCATGCAGTTTTTACCTTGTTTTGCTTGCTGAGGTATTCTATTTTCTTTTGGAATGCCTCAGGTTCTGAGCTGTAGCCAGTTGGGTGGCTAGTTTGCAGTGGTGGTGTTGGTGGTCTCTTGGACTTTGGAGATCCGTTTGCCTTATTGGTGAGGTAGTTTTCAGTACTTTCTTACAGACATACATATGTGCCAGTGGGTTTGTGTCAGGTTGTTGGCGCCCACTGGTAGTTTTTACCTTTGTACTGGATATATTACTTATGCTGCTACCGTTTATTGGAGATAGTTTACTTGCTCTGAGAAGGATTTATGCTAGATTGCTAGTTACTTTTAAACCATAATTATTCTTATAAGTAAGCTCATGATCAGCATGTTTTATAAAACTAAATCACTATTTTCCAAGCAGCGTATAAAGTTCGTTTTCCTATATATAATATCAATTAAATGTAGAGTCTTGCATAGTATGAGTGGTTCTCTTGGAACTCTTATACACCCTTTAGGATGCTAAACCTGAATAAAGTATTTTTCTGCAGCGCATAAGTATAGTTTTTTAACTGTGGACTAGGTGATCCATCGAGCCGAGGGATACGGCCTCTAAAATATAACTGATTTTCTAATTATTAAGCTCATGATTTTTTTTCATAAAGAGTAGCAGTTGGTTTTGCCTGAGCATCAGCAGTTATCCCCTGCTTGACGTGACATCATGACGCGCGTTTTCTCATACTCTATTAATTATTTAATTCGGGGAAAATACGGGTTGTGACACCGATGGTGGAGATTTTTGGTGCTCTACAATAGTACTACCAAAGTGCACAGTTTCTTTAGGGGAAGAGTTTAAACTTATCCTCTGACCTTGGGGAAGCTTTTTAGATCATCAAATGGGGGAGGGGAAGGGCCTAACTTGAAGTGGCCATTAATGGCCTTAATGGTAAATTTCGGCCAAGGCTTTAGCCCACAGAATCCAGCCTCTGAACAGCCTGGAAATCCCTTTGACCTTCTCCAATTGATTGAGGGAAGATGAACCTAGTGTTTGGAGAGGCCCTTGGCCATGATCGGCCTTCACTCTCTCCACTTTCTCTCTCCTCCATTAAAGGGAAAATTGAGTTATCTCTCTCCTATTCACTATGGCTGAATTTGATGATTATTTCATCCTAATGGAACCCACTAACCCATATGGATAATTAAAATGAGGTTAGCCCAAGTGGATTTGGGTTAGAGCTTGAGTTAGCCCATTTGAGCCAACTTTACCTAACACTTGAGTAGAGTTGACCTAGGTCAATTTGACCTTTTGGGTATACTTCAATATGTTATTAGTGACTCATTGGCCTCTCCTAAGATCTAGGAAGACTTGGGTAGGGTTGGTTAGGCACATTAGAGGTCAATTGCCCTTAGTAAGGGCACCTTGTCCAATTTAAGCCTATGGTGATCTTAGGTTAATTTGACCATTTTGGGTTGATCACGATGGATCCTTATGGATCTAATGGACCCTCTAATGGGTAAAGGATGTTGTGGTGGGGTTATGGAGTCATGGTGAATCCTTATGGTCATCCTAAACTATTATTTAGAATTCTACTATTTGCAGACCATGGTGATTTCCACCTTCATGCCTATGCTCACTTCGTATTCTTTGGCTTCCTAGTGTTTTGTCATGATCAAGTCATGAAAAAACCACTCTTAGGGGTCTAGTTGGAAATGGGATGTTACAAATCCCAATAAAATAAAAATAAAAATTTCGTCCTCGAAATTTAGCTTAGGCTTTAGGGTTTCTACTGAGAGTAACTGAATGTAACATCCCATAGGAAGTTGAATGTATACTTTACCCAAAGATATATGGGAACCTCTATGTCATCTGATCTGGTGGCTCCCAGGTATGCTCCTCCTGCCCATGGTTCCTTTACAGGACCTTGACCAGCGGGATCTTCTTGCGCCGCAAGACCCACACCGTTGTATCATCTATCGTGACCGGATCACAGCTGACAATTTGATTAGAAGCTGTCAAGCCATCTATACCAAAAACCTGTTGTTTCGGCTATAGTAGAGCCTTACTAAGAGAGGATACGTATAATACATCGTGCGAACCTGCTAACTCTGGCGGTAGCTCAAGTCTGTAAGCCAATGGGCCGATCTGCTCCAGGATCCTGTAACGCCCCATATTCCTTGGACTGAGCTTCTTCCGCCCGCATACCCGCGAGACTCCATGCAGCAGACGTATCTTTAATAATACACAGTCTCCATCCTTAACTCTACTTGGCAATGTCACGCATCATAATATTTGGCCGGTTTGCCCTGCGCCTCCAGCATCCTATCTCGAATCAGACACATTTGGGTATCTGGGTTCTCCATAAATTTCGAGTTGAGTGCCTTTGGAACATTGTCCTAGATCCATGAAAGTGGAATCCTGCACCACCGTACGAGGGTGGAGAGTTGTGTTTAATGTCGGCTGTAAGCCTAGATAAGCCTGGACTAATCTTCTCTCCTTTGACGTATACTGTCCATCCTTATTTGACACGACCATCTTGAGCACACCATGATAATGAACAGATACTCACAAATCTTATGAAACACCCACGGGAGTTTTCATCCGGGTCGGGGTGACCCTAGCTACCTCGGCCAGTCTATCCTCGATGTTTCCTTTATAATTGTGCCCGGAGTGGGGATGAGGAATCCTGTTTATGAAAATCCCTAATTATACCCTCGAACTTTCACTCTAACTCGGGAAGTGGCGATAATAGTTCCCCCCCAAAAAAACCCTTATAATTAGCCTTCATCAACTGATGGACCCCACCGTGCATAACAAAATACATGACATATTTCATCACTCCGGGGAGATACATGTTCTGAGATACACCATAATTCTGGTGATACAACATAGCGATTAAATTTACCTTCTCAGATATCCTGAATCTTATTACCCATCATCTAGTTTTACGTGATCGTAGTTAATCCTCATAATTATTACATTTTATTACCAAGTCATTGTCATGGTAATGCTACAGGTCATCTTTCCAAACATGTTTTTTTACAAAATCTTATCTTCACCCAAGTAGCATTGAATTATATCGACTTCAATCTCACTATGTTTGTTATGCCACTTTCTCTAAATTAGGTCTAAGGAAACCCAAGTCAATACTAATTTACCCAATAAACAAAGGACAAGTCCCCAATAAACAAAAGGTAAGCCCCCAATAAACAAAAGATAAGCCCCTACCTATCTTGGGCTAAGTATCTTTGATATTACCCAATTATATCCGTCCTAGCTGGGTGCACAATCCCTAGGGCATCAATCTTGGACTTGGGGCTCCACCCTGAAACTCGTCGATATACTCCATACTTTAAACTCTAAGAGTCACATTTACGACCACCTTATCAGGGTAAAAATGTTCCCAATCCCAAATGGGTATCTTCCGAACTTGAATTCCTATCTGACCCTCGGTGTTTGTCTCAGTGGTTGTCTCCATGTAATCTTATTACTGGTATGAGGGTTGAGACAAAGTGACTTCTACCATTCTGCTATTAGATTATTTGCCTCTATTCTTCTTAAGGCAGTTCTACCGGTTTGAGTAATCCTTGATATGGACCATAGGGTCGCTTGAGTTTATATCTTAGGTTGCCATTCTCATGTTAAACTCCTCCTTTATTCTCTTTGGGTATCTCCTTACCTTAACCAAGTTCATACCGAAGGTTTAGTTCTGACTAGAGCATACTATAAGTTGTCATGGTTAGTCATGAGTCCTTGTGGGTTGAGTTTAACTCGTTGGCTAGAGAACTATAATATGAGATGTTTGTAGCTGGAGGTGCTCCTTGCTGGGGCAGGGTTTGCCTTAGGCTACAAAAAAGAATTCCAATTAATGCAGAAGTGGACTTTTACATGTGATTTCCCTTATGGGCAAACCACTGTTTCCGCTGCTAGTTTGTCCTCAAACTAAGCTCATGCAGGGGTGACCCAGGGTTAGTTGTGTAAGACCCTTTTTTTCTCTTTCAAACCCCGGGGTCTTATACCTAGAATCGCTATTTTGCGGAGGCACCAATACTCAGGAAGGCCGCAACTACGAAACGCCGATTCTGCCGGCCTTTTCAATCATCAAAGAGTGAGTAGTAATCATAAAATGAAATATAATTGAGTCAAAAAACATTATATAAAAATGAGAAATCACAACAAGTCTTTAAATATTGAAAAGAGAGAGTACTGTAATAGAACAGTACAAATGAAATATAAACAAGCTTAAGCCCGGTACATCAGATCCTCACTACAATCTCTCGCAGAAGCTATAAGAAAGACTAATCACTCACGGAGCTGGTCACTAGTGCTCTGGTACTAGACTGGCCTACCTCCATGCGCACCGTACTATGTTGGTGCTGGTCCCCGTGCTACTGGTCCCTATCTCCCATCTGGAGCCCCTGTAATGTTGTCGTCTGAAAACCATTAGTCATAAAGACTAAGCCCTATCATCCCCTACCTCTCCCCCCATGGCTCCTAGGCACCGGGCGGGGAGAAGGAAAGGGAAGCTATGAAAATGGAAAGTACAAAATGGTAGGTGACGGTGGAGCTAATCTAGCAGTTCTATATATCAGGTATAATAAGCAGTTAGTGATTCAACATATAAAAAATGAAATATGGAACCTTAACTTATATGATCGCTGAAACGAACACATAAGCCAAGGGATCTTCTACAAGGATCCCATCGCATAAATAGTCCCATTCCTATTTATACGATAGGGTGTCGGTCGTAAGCAGTTTAAAAGATATTATAAAGCATAACCTTAACTTATAGACTTGCCCACACAAGCCTATATGCTAAGGGGTCGTTTTGCAAGGCCTAATGTATAAACCGTCCCATACCGATTTATACTTTAGGGGTAAGGGTTGAATGATTATTCCATGGTGTGCAATGCTATGTTATGTGGGTTAATGTTTATGTCCATGCAGTGCAACTCACACACACTACTCTATGCGCACAGACCTTTAGTTCCTCCTATTTGGGAAGCTAACTTCACTCACAGGAACCTCCGTAGTGGAAAACTCTCCCCAAGTAGGTCTGGCCCTCCCACTTTTAGGCGGGTATCCACACTACCAGGCCTAGCCCTTACCTAAGCCTATAGAAGGACACAACCAAGAGTCTCCACGTACAATGCTGGAAATATCCAACAGACTTTCCTTAGCCAAGTGTCCCACACTGCCGAGTCAACGTATCGACGTCGGTGTGAACGACCATCCAATACCTAAGACTTACCACCTTATTTTTTTGTGCACATATAACCTTGATGTATCAACCACCGAGCCTAAGCTCCCCGGACTAACCCGTCCGTCACATTTACCTACCGAGTCAAGCTCGTCGGGCTAATCCATTTCCACAACCACCGAGCCTATCGCCCGGACATCCTAGTCAAACTAACTTCCTGAGACACCGGGGTATGAGAAGTGAATCCCTAGTTATACTAGTTGCTCTTGAAGTTTATTATTCCTACTATTTAGGTTAGCCCTGGACTGCCCCCGATATTCCCCGTAAAGGGCTCTTAAAAGGCACTAGGAACTATGATGGTAGCAGAAGCCCATCGTTCCCATTCGCAAGGCACTTACTATTATTGGTTGTTACCCAACTCCCAATCCCTTTAATATTGTATTGTATCTTACCCTAGTGTATTTTGATTTTTTCTCTCTCCACGGGAAAGACGATGTTTCGTCGTCCCCGAGCACCTCTTAACACTAGTCAAACCTCCCACTCCTCATCATGACTCCCGATGATTAACTCATTCTACTTATTAGATCAATTCACTAATGTCCCAATTCCCTCGGTTCATTTTGCGTCATATTATGATTTCTGTAGTTTTTACTAAACGCAGACCATCCTAAACTATATGATGTATACAATGGGAGGTACTCCAAATTATCATCCAAAATCCCTATAATATTTATTGGTGGTCTATCATGACATGATTAGCCTAAATCCAGAAGTTTATAATTTCCTAATTTGCTTGATAATTTATTTAATTTCCTAAGAGATCAAAATGCCTTACTTTGAACATGAAGTACTATTTTCAGGCATGCAAAGTGTTCCACAAAATTATGATAAATACAAGACAACTACTAATCAGTAAATTCAAGGCCTTAAAATTTTCCAGTAAGACTTAAACCTCTAAACATAATTTTTGAAGGATTGTGACCTAAATAAGGGTAAGGGTTTTGAGGGGTTTATCCATCTCCAAATTCTCTAAGATTTGTACCAGAGGACCTTAGCTACACTAGAGCCCTCTCCACCAAATTTCAAATCCATACAAGGGCATTTGACTACATACCCTTCACAAACCCCAAAAGACCAACCTTAGGGTTTGGTCTTGGGTCCTAGGGAAAATCTACCCTAATCCACCCCATCTCCCATTGGAGGGTGTCCAAGGTCATAACAAACCAGTGGAAAAAGTCTCAGCCTCTGTTGAGGTGATTTGACCACTTAAACTCATAAATGGGACTATGACCTAATTTCCCCTTATTGATCCAACATAGGGTTTGCTTGTTTCCATCAAAAAACCATCACCAAAAGTGATGAAAATAAAAATGGAGTCTTATACTATCCCCTAAGATCACCCATCAAAATTTTGGTGGTTTTTGAGGATTTTAAGGCACCTAATTAAATTCCATATTATTTATTAAATTATTCAAAAAACTATTAAAAAATATTGTCCAAAAATTCTGATTTCTAGACAGTATGAGGGGAAGGTTATGAAAAGCCTATGCCATAAATTTCAAGGTATTTGGGTGAGTGGTTTGGTGTGGGAAATAATTTTTGTGACTGGTAAAACCTAGGTATAGGTTGCACCAAAATTAGTGTTGTGGTCAGACAACTTACCCAAATTGATTGAAATCAATTTTAAAATAAAGTAGACTCTCATATCTACAATAATCTTGTTGAAAACTTTTTCATAAGGGGCATCCAAGTATTTTTAATTAATTTTTTGAATTGTCTATTATTATAATACAAAAATACATTAAAATTAAATGATTGAAATGATCAGCACTGATCTTGATTCAAGATCCGACAGCTGCTAGATCATCTTCCTCCTCCAGCCAAGGGCCTGGATTGCCCAAACCTGGGCCGACTTCCAGCCGACACTTCTTGCCACCCGAACGCCTCCCTGGCCGGCCACCAGCACCACCACCTTTGATGAAGTGGTGGCCATCAATTGGCGGCGACACGACCGCCGTAGGGGCCGTCTACGTCGATCCCGATAGCTGAATTTTTGACGGAAAAACCATGAAAACCAGAGCTTCGATCGGGTTCAATTTAGCCTGATTCTTATTATAAATGATCCATATGATCTACCCATAGGAGAAGAAGAAGGGGAGGACCATGCTTGCAGCCTGGAGACGCGTCGATCGCCGAGATGCCATTGGTGATGGAGGTGTCGCTGGAGCTATACAACAGTACAATGAACTTGTTTGTCTCCTTCGGGTAAGGTGTGGGAAAGTTTGCCCTGGATCCAGGGATGCTTTTAGGTGAGTAAAAAGGGGAGGGGAGAGGCCAAGCTTGAAGTGGCGAATAATGGCTCCCTTAATTAAAATTTCGGCCATGGCATGGGGGGTGAATCTGGGCATGAATAGTTTGGGAAATGGTTAGGAACTCTTCATATCCCTTAAAGTAATTGATTCCAGCCCTTAATGGGTTGACTTAAGTGGTTCAAGCTTCAAGCCATTTGAAAGATTTTATTTCAAGAGCCTAAACACCTAGAGGGCGGGGGATGAATAGGTTCTAATCCTTTTTAACAATTAAGGCAATTAACACAGTACAAATATCACAAAAACAATCATAGAAAATACACAGCACAACACACTAAGATTTATAGTGGTTCCCCAAGTAATAAGTACGTCCACTTTCCCCCTTTGCCTATCCAGTAGAGAACTGGATTCGGCAAAACTTCCTTCCACTCGCCCGGATCCACAGATCTTACAACTCAGAACCCGATAAGTTCCTACAAATCAGACTTCTTCAAGTCCTACCTCTGATTCTTCCCAAGAATCCTACCTAAGGCAACAGCCCTACCTCAGCCTTTATCTCTAGGCATACAACTCAGACTTCTTCAAGTCCTACACCTCAGGTACTCAGCCCTACCTCAGCCTTTATAAATTTCGGCTTACAACTAAGATCTATAACAGATCTTACAAATAAAAGTTTGTTTAAGGAAATAAAAAACTTTACCGAGTTCAACAGATAAAAGGGTGAGAACTTCTTGATCAGTTCTTGATTGAATTTAATACTCTAGATCCAACCTAACTTAGTTTCTTCAAAGATTCTTGAATTTGAACAAAATAAGGTTGATCTTCAATTGGAGTTGGAGTTGATCTTCAATCAGATTCCTTCTTGAATTCAGAATCAGATCTGAATTTTACTTGTAGACTTTTCAGGATTTGCCTATTTGTGGGATTGCCTCTTGCTCCCCCTCTCTTGTTCTGAATCAATATTGAGTCAGTTATTTTTCCTCTTGATTCTCTTTTATTGATTCTCTCTGTTGATCTGGTTGTTATGAATCAGCCCTTTATATAGAGTTCATCCATGATTACCAGCTGATCCGGTTTATAACGGCCTTCTGACAGTACTGACAGATGTGTCAGTCTTGTTACTTATGACAATTGTCAAGTCTTCAGTTGTGTCAACTGACCCTTCATTGAACTTCTATCATAGCAGGGAACAGTTAGCAAAATACTTCAAATGTGTCGAAACAAATAGACCAAGTGTCGACATAATTCATGATGATTTTGACACATCTTCCAATATGTCGACACAGTCATTCTTTATCTTCTCGACACAGCTTTTGTTATCTGTGTCGACACAAGTATTATGTGTGGACACAACTGCTCCTGGTCTCGACATAGCTGATGCTGATAGATGGCATTGAGTGTATGTCCAGATGACGTTGAGTCTGTGTCCAGACATCGTTGAGTGTGTGTCGACACAAGTCCCGTGTGTCGACACAAGCCTTTCAAACTTAGTATAGTTATTATTTATAGATGGTGTTGAGTGTGTGTCGACACAAGTCCCGTGTGTCGACACAAGCCTTCCAGACTCAGTATAGCTATTGTTGATAGATGACGTTGAGTGTGTGTCGACACAAGTCCCGTGTGTCGACAAAGTCCTACTTCTGGTGTCGACATAACTCCTGGGTGTCGACACAGCTCCTGATTCAGGTGTCGACATAAGTCCTGGGTGTCAACACTTGTACTTAGAAATTTTTCTTGCATTTCTTAAACCTACACACTGAAACTCAACATTCCATCAAATACATCTTGATGTATACCATTGATTTAGGTGAGGTTTCTTCAAATCTGGTACACATTTTCCAATGTACCCAACACCATTAATGGCCTTGAAGCTTGAATTCGGCCATTGCTTGGCAACACTATTCAGGCCATGAACAGCCACAAAAATGGCCCCCTGGTCTTCGTGGATTGAATGGAGAGTTGGATCAGCCAATGAGGAATGGCCCCTTGGCCTCCTTGGCCATGAATGTCTCTCTTTCACCATTTCTCTCTCCTCCATTAAAGAGGAGTTTTGAGTTTTCTCTCTCCTAGTCATCAAGGTTGACCTTGCTTACCACTCTAGCCTATTGGCAGCCCACTAACCAATATTCTTCATGGAAATAAGGTTAGCCCAAATGGAAAGAGGGCTTGAGCTTAGGTTAGCCCCTTTGAGTTAGGTTTGACCTAACCTAGACTATGGTTGACCTAAGTGAATTTGACCTTTTGAGTTGCCATCAATGGGTCCTTGGTGACCCATTGGACTCCCCTAGGGACTAGGTAGGGTTGGGTAGGGTTGACTTGGACCCTTGGAGGTCAGTTGACCCTTAGTAAGCTAGTTTGACCCATTCAGGGTTACGGTTGACTTAGGTCAACTTATCCACTTTGACTGCCCATAGTGGGTCCTTAGCGGCCCTATGGACTGCCCAAGGTGTTAGGGGTGTTGTGGTAGGGTCATGGGGTCAAGGTGTAGCCCTAATGTCAAACCTTAGGTCTAAATGTTGAGGATGAGCAATAGGCAACCAAGGTGATTTTTCACCTTGGGCATTGCCCACTTGGTTTAGAGCTTCTGGTTGTTTTGTCATGACCTAGTCATGACAAAACAAAATCCTAGGGGTCTAGTCATTTTAGAGATGTTACAAATCGCAATATATAAAAATAAAAGTTTCGTCCCCGAAATTAAGGTTAAGCCTACGGGGGTTTCTACTAGAATAAAAGAAACTTGTAACATCCCTAAGGTTTAAGGTATACCTAACTCAAAGAGCTCAAGGTACTTTTGTTGCATCAATTCCTATGGCTCCCATATATGCTCCTCTTGCCCATGGTTTCTATACAGAACCTTGACTAGTGGAACCTTCTTGCGCCGAAAGACCTGCACTACCGTGTCATCGATCCTGATCGGCTTCAGGCTTACATATCGATCTGAGGCCACCAGACCGTCGGCTATGGAAATTAGTTGCTCAGGGCATAGTAGAGCCCTCCATAGTGATGAGACAGGGAAGACGTCATGCAATCTCGCTAACTCCAACAGTAGCTCAAGTCTATAGGCCAAGTGGCCGATCCGCTCCAGGATCCTGTAAGGCCCCAAATATCTCGGACTGAGATTCTTCCACCCGCGAACCCGCGAGACTCCGTGCATCGACCGTATCTTCATGAAAACCCGGTCTCCCTCCTAGAACTCCACCTGACGATGCCTCGTATCGTAATATTTATACTGCCTGCTCTGGGCTTCCAACATCCTGTCCCAGATCAATTTAATCTGAGCATTAGTATCCTCCACAAAATCTGAGCCGAGTGTATGCGGATCCTCATCCTGAATCCATGATAGTGGGGTCCTACACCTCTGTCCATATAATTCCTCATAAGGGGCCATGCCTATGCTGGACTGATGGGTGTTGTTGTACAAAAACTTGATCAGCGACAACAATCTCTCACAAGGCTCGCCGCGGTCCAAAATACATAACCGCGAAAGATCTTCCAATGTACGATTGGTGAACTCTGACTGTCCATCAGTCTGAGGGTGAATAGCTGTGTTGAATGTCAACCGAGAACCCAGATAGGCATGAACTGACCTCCACTCCTTGGAAGTAAACCGCCCATCCCAATCTGAAACGATAGTCCTAGGTACTCCATGATAACGCACAAACTTCTCGAATAATCTCCTTCTTAATACACTGACCGGAGCGTCCTTCGCCACTGGAATTAATCTGGCTACCTTTGTTTGTCTGTCCACTATCACCCAAATCGATTCATTTCCTGCATGAGACCGGGGTAGCACATGTATGAAATCCATGGCTATATCCAAAAACTTCCACTCCGGCACCAGAAGTGGCTGTAGTAATCCGGTCGGACTCTTGCACTCTGCCTTTATGAGTTGGTAAGCCTCGCAATGAGTCACAAAATACGTAATGTCTTTCTTTATGCCTGGCCAGTACATCGTCCTATTCAAATCTGCTATAATCTTGGTGATCCCTGAGTGCACTGAGTATCTACTGTAGTGAGCCTCCGTCATGATGTCGTCCCGAATCCGACCTCCTGTTGGTATATAAACCTTGGCTCTGAAACATAGGAGTCCATCCCTCAAGGAGTAATCCCCTACCGTGCCTTCCTCCAAGGCCCTAAATATCGGATCTGCTCTTGCATCTAGCCTCTGCCCATCTCTGATGCGATCCCGTATGTTATCGGTGGTAGTCATCGATCCTAGGTACTCCATGTATAACTCCGGATCATCCCCGGACACTAGTGAGATCTGCATCTCTTCAAATTACTTAACCAACTCCAAGTCAATCAGCTGTGGGCTTACTCTTGACGTACTCGCTCTCCGGATCAGAGCGTCTGCCACCACATTTACTTTCCCAGGATTGTAGTGCATGGTGTACTGGTAGCCCGATAAGAACTCCACCCAGCGTCTCTGCCTGATGTTCAGCTCCTTCTGTGTTTCTACGTACTTCAAGTTCTTGTGGTCTGATAAAATGTCGTAGTGAACCCTATAGAGGTAGTGTCGCCAGATCTTTAGAACAAATATAACTTCCCCCATCTCCAAGTCGTGCACCGGGTAATTCTGCTCACGTTTCTTCAGCTGACAGGAGGCGTAGGCTATCATATGACCGTTCTACATCTGAACGACACCCATCCCCTGATATGAAGCATCCGTGTACACCTAGAATCCTTCCTTCCCAGATGGAAGAGCAAGGATGAGGGCCGAGGTAAGCTGTGTAACATCCCATTTCAGGCTAGACCCCTAGGAGTCGGTCTGTCGTGACAGAACCCTAGGAAACCCAAAAATTGAAGTCCATCGACCAAGAATTCGAGTCACGGGTTGGTCACACCCGTGACCGACCCATCACGCCCGTGAGCTAGGGCGTGACCCCTTCGACGATCGTCGATCTCAGGAAGACGATCGTCGAGCGAAGAATTTGCAACCCGGGCCTATCACGCATGTGACCTACGTGTCATGCCCGTGACCTAGGGCATGACCCCTTCGACGATCGTCGATCTCAACGAGACTATCGTCGAGCGCAGAATTCACAACCTGGGCCTGTCACGCCCGTGACCTATGTATCACGCCAGTGACCTAGGGCATGACCCCTTCGACGATCGTCGATCTCAGCGAGACGATCGTCGAGCGCAGAATTTTCATCATGGCCCTGTCACGCCCGTGACCCACTTGTCACGCCCGTGACCTAGGGCGTGACCACCCTTCGACGATCGTCGATCCTAGGACGACGATCGTCGAACTCAAGAATTTGCCATCCGGGCCTGTCACGCCCGTGACCCACGTGTCACGCACGTGACAAAGGCCGAAACGTCAGCCAGGCTGAAAATTTCTGTAACCCAAGACATAATCAATTCTGATTATGGAAATTTACAGCAGGAGTATTTATGGGCCGTTTCTTTAGCTAATTACTTAGTAAAATGAGAGAGTGTGGTCCAATAGGAAATCGCCACCTGGTAAACGCCACTTCTTATTGCAACGTTTCCTTTCCTCCACCATAACCGAAAAGCCATTCATTAAGGGAGCTTTTATTGCCATGAATGCTTCAACCTTTTCCCTCCCCACTTGGAGATCTATAAAAGCCCCCTTAAGGCTAGATGAGAAGGTTACACTCTTGACCAAACGAATTCAGATTTTGTTCTTGCTGAAGGAGAAGTTCGGGAACGCCACCACCATACCATGACAATCTGACGTTCATCTCGCCTCCAAACCGCGAACAAGGTCCTCCTCTACTTCTTCTCTTATGGGTAGATCTTAGGATCTTAGAAATGAAGTTCGTGCTCAAAGGAGCCGGACCTATCTCGCGTTTTCATGGAAAACCATGAAAAATATATTTTTCGGGTACGCCGGAAACCGCCACCTCCGGCGGCCAAACCACCGCCGACCGATAGCCATCGCCTCGACGGAGGTGGTGGTGGTGGTGGCTGGCCAGGGAAGTGACTGGACGGCCGACGACGAATCACGAAAGAGCTACAGGAAATCTGAGTTTTTTGTGTTCTGGTTTTCGGGTTCTGTAGAAGATGAACAGTAAAAACGATTTTATATTATAAAAATTATGTAAATAATATAAAAGGAAAAGGTACATTAAATGAGCACATGTTGATGCTGTAAAACGAGGCACTTCGAGGCCAATTTAGAAAAAAATTGCCAGTCAAGACAGTTGCATCCCTTCGAGTCTAAATTAATTTAAAATTAATTTCAACTCGTTTGGGTAAGCGGTTTGACCGCAGCACCCGTTTTAGTGGGGACTGTACCTAGAGTTGGGCAGGAACTAAAATGAATGCCTACTCTTCGTCCCTCGTCCAAATGACCTGAAATTTGGGCAGGAGTTTACCCTTAGCCGTATCTCTAGGCTGTCCAAAAATGGGAATTTTTGGAGATACTTTGCTTAAAGTTTTTATTTTAATTTAATAAAGTTAGAGTAATTTATTTAAGTGGTCAAATGACCTCCAAACCATCCCAAATTTTGGTGAGTGGTCCCTGGCTATAAAACCTAGTTCTGTACATATTTTCAACTCATTTGGATGAGTTTTGAAAAGGGAGTCACCTATTCTTAACTAGGCAATAGTGAGGCATTTTTGAGTAAAAAGTGCACTAGAGGTTGGAACGGTCAAATCACCTCAACAGAGGCTGATATTTCGACCACTGACTTGGAAGGGTTATTATAACCCACTTAAAGAAAATGGTGTGGTTTAGGGTTGTTTTACCCTAGGATCCAAACACAAACCCTAAATGGAGGGTTTTGAGGGTTGTGAAGGACATGGGGGCAATTGCTCTCGTATTGCCTTGAAACTCTGTAGAGTTGACATTAGAATGATAAGAATCATCTGGATGGAATCTTGGAGGATTTGGAGACAAGTAGATACCTCAAAACCCTAATCTTAGCTTTAAGGGAAAATACTAATTAAGCATAATCCATCACTAAACATTATCTAAAGGCTGTGAAACTCGGGTAGAGTAAGTTTTAGGACGGGTAGAACCTATAATAATTTTATTGGAATTTTATGATGTCTATTTCCAGCACTTCATTTATAACGTTTGTTATAGCCCTAATTGATGTTTTAACTATTTGGATCTTCTGTTCATTGAAACCTCATGAAATCTAGGGAAGTAAATGTTTTAGGTTAGAATGATTGCTCCAGAATTTTTGTATAATTTTTAGTTGAGTAAATATAGTACTTTCTCCACAAATGTTAAAAAGGGCTTTTATGGTTTAAAAATTTAATAAGGATGATATTTCTGTTGAAAAATTATGAGGCTTAGGAATTGAGACTTTCATGCTAAAATATACTTATAGTCATTTATTCAGGATTTTCAGAATTGTAGTTACGATACTTTCTTTACAAGTCCACCTTAAGGAGATACTTGATAAATAATTTGTTCAGAGATTAATACATGCTGAAAAATTATGAAATTTGGCTAATGTTATTTTTAAGGCTTTATCTGCATAATATAATTTATTTATAATTTTTGGAAGAATATTTTCTGTACTTGATTCACAAATAACGAAATATAGAAGATATTGCTAAAATAGTTTTAGTTCCTTTTTGATGATAGAAAAATTATGATACTTTGGATTTACCATATTGAGATAACATACTATTTATTATAATTTTGTTGGACATCTTGCATGAGAACTTAGGGTAGTTCATGTTCAAACCGGTAGCCCTTGGAATTTTTGAGGAAATTAATTAAATGCCAGGTAAATTAGGAAAATTACCATTTTCTGGATTTAGGCTA
The DNA here is from genome assembly GCA_039513925.1 of Platanthera zijinensis. Classification (NCBI taxonomy): domain Eukaryota; kingdom Viridiplantae; phylum Streptophyta; class Magnoliopsida; order Asparagales; family Orchidaceae; genus Platanthera; species Platanthera zijinensis. The sequence goes on along the minus strand of CM077085.1, from coordinate 77,878,015 downwards.
ATTATATCATGATAAGTCTCCAGTAAATAATTTAGGGCATTTGGACGAGTATTGCATCACTGCCGAACCGGTTCGACATATAGTCTAGGTTGGTCTGCATATAGCAAATTGTTAAATTGCAATAGGACATGATCTGGGATAGTGTTGGAGTTAGCCATTTTTTCTGGGTGGATAGATGTGGATGATATCATAATAGAATGATATGAGGAGTAGTGGGAAGTGGTGTTGGCTAGAGTTAAGAGGTGCTCGGGTTTGACGAAAGATCGTCTTTCCCGAGAGAGGAAGGTTAAAAATCACCCCAGGATAGTCTATCGTAATATGAGAAGGGAATGGGTAAAGGGGATCAACCAATAACAATAAGTGCATTGCGAAAGGGAATGATGGACTTCAGCTACAATCATAGTTCCTTGTGCCCTTTGAGAGCCCTTCACAGGGAATACCGGGGGCAGTCCTGGGTTAACGTAAACTGCATTAACAAACTGATAAGAGTAACTTAGTAATTAGGGTTGCACGTTTCACAAACACCGTTAGCAAAGAAGATGCTTGGGACCTTCGGCTCGATTGGTTAAGAGACGGACGGAATGGTCCGGGGAGCTTCGGCTCCTTTGGTTAAGAAACGGACGTGTTGGTCCGGGGTGCTTCGACTCGGTTTTTTGTTGATTACGATTAAACTTGCATGTGCATAAAAGGAAAGAAAATTAAGGTGGTTGGTCTTTGGTATTGGAGGGTCGATGCACCGACGCCAATACGCTGACTCGGCAAGTGTGGTTAGCACTTCGCCAACAGAAGTCCGGTGTGCCAGCCGGCAAGAGTATGCAGGAGTCCGCTTAGTGCACCAAGCGTTGAGGCGTACGATAGGTATGACCGGTAATGCTTTACTGTTTTAGAGGTGGGCGAGGCCCAACCCACCGCTTCCGTCTGCCACTACGGAGGTATCCTGGGAGGTAACGACTCCAAAAGGGGGAACTAAAGGTCTGTGTGCACAGAGTCGGGTGTGTGAGTTGCACTTTCATGTTCCATCATACCCACTTGCATGTCTTAGCATAATCGATTCATTTAACCCTGACACCTAAAGTATAAGTGGAATGGGACGCTTATAAATTAGGCCTTGCAAAACGACCCCTTGGTCTATAAGCTTGTGTGGGCAAGTTTATAAATTAAGGTTAAATTCAATATATATATGTTGCTGTTTGATAACCGACACCCCAACGTATAAGTGGTATGTGACACTTTATATGATGGGAGCCTTGCAGAAGATCCCTTGGCTTCGGTGCTTCTGCACCTAAGTTAAGGTTACATTTCTTACTTTCTTTTATTGCTATTATTTATTTTAGAATTGCTAGATTAGTTCTGTTGCAACCTGTTTTCTTTTGATTTCAAGTCCACCTTCATGTCCTTCCCTTTCTTCCTCTCCGCTCAGAACTTAGGAGCCATGGGGGAAGGGGTAGGGGATGATAGGGCTTAGTATTTATGACTAACGGTTTTCGAACCGCATCATTTAGGGGATTGGGGAGCCCAGCATGGAGGAGCAGCTCCAGAGACTGGTGCGCTTGGAGACGAGGCAGTCTAGCTCCGGAGTTCATACAGCCGGGACTGTGAGTCTCGACCTTGAGTAGATGCTTTGTTTTGCTTTCGCATGAGTGACCTGTAGTGAGGATTATGATGTAACAGGCATAATCCCATATTCTATTACTCTGATGTATTATTCTGTGGACACTTCCTTCGTAGAGTTTTATTTTTATATATGTGATTATCTTGTGGACTTACTTTACTTAATTGTGCTACCTTTCTGGGATCGAATTGGCCGGCAGAATCGGCGCTTTGTGGTGATGACCCTTCAGGGCGTGAAGGTGTCACCGCAAAGTGGCAGTTCTGGGCCTAAGACCCCGGTGTTTTAAAAGAAAAAAAAAGGGTCTTACAAGTGGTATTAGAGGGAACATCGATCTGAAAAATGTAGCAGTCCACTAACCCTGGGTTACCCCCGCTCAAGCTTAGTTTGGGGACAAACTAAGCAGCGGAAGAAGTGGTGTGCCCAGGAGGGAAATCACATGTAGAAGTCCACTTCTCCATTAATTGGAATTCTTCTTTGTAGACAACAGCAAACCCTGCCCCCAGCAGGAAGCACCTCCAGCTGCAAAGAACATTTCACATAATTATCTAGTCAACGAGTTAGACCCAGCCCACTAGGACTCACTACTAACCATGATGACTTATAGTATGTCCAAGTCTGAAATAGACCATGGGTATGACTTGGTTAAGGTAAGGAGATACCCAATGAGAATAAAGGAGGAGTTCAAGATGAGAATGATAGCCTAATAGATAACTCAGGAGACCCTACGGTCCCTATTAAGGATTATTCAAAGCGGTAGACTGCTTAAAGGAGAATTGAGACCAATAATACATTAGCAGAATGGTAGAAGACAAGTATACTTAACCCTCATACCGGTAATAAGATTACTCGGGGACAACCCCAAGACAAACACCGATGGTTGGATAGGAATTCAAGTTCGGAAGATACCCATTTGGGATTGGGAACATTTTGACCTGGATAAGGTTGTCGTAAATGTGACTCAGAGAGTTTAAAATATGGAGTATATTAACGAGTTCCAGGGTGGAACCCCAAGTCGAAGATTGATGCCCTAGGGATTGTGCACCCAGCTACGACGGATATAACATTATAATATCAAAGATACTTAGCCCAAGATAGGTAGGGGCTTATCTTTTGTTTATTGGGGGCTAAACTTTTGTTTATTGGGCAAATTAGTATTGGATTGGGTTCCCTTGGACCTAGTTTAGGGAAAGTGGTGTAACAAACATAGTGAGATTGAAGTCGATATAATTCGACGTTATTCGGGCGATGATAAGATTTTGTAAAAACATGTTTGGAATGATGACTCGTAGCATTACCAAGACAATGATATGGTAATAAGACGGAGCAATTACAAAAATTAACTATTATCACATGAAATTACATGACGGGTAGTAACAAGATTAAGGATATCTGAGAGGGTAAAAATTTAATCGCTATATTGTATTATCAGAAGGATGGTGTATCTCAGAACATGTACCCCCGGAGTGGAAGTTTGAGGACATCGCGATGGACTGTATTCATGGACTTTCCCGGTCACGGACGGGAAACGAATCGAGTTGGGTCATCGTCGATCGGTTGACGAAGGTGGCCAGATTCATTCCGATCAGGAACGCTAACTCTGTAGGGGTACTAGTGCAGAGATTTGTGGAGCAGTTCGTTCGATATCACGAGGTGCCCAAGACGATCGTGTCGGATCGGGATGGCCAGTTCACTTCCAGGGAGTGGAGATCCGTGATGGCTTACATAGGCACGCGATTGACCTTCAGTACCGCATTCCATCCCTAGACGGATGGGCAGACGGAACGCACCAATCGGACGCTGGAAGATCTTTTGAGGCTATGCATTTTGGACCGCGGGGAACCATGGGAGAAGCTCTTACCCCTGGTCGAGTTCTCCTATAACAACAACTACCAGTCCAGCATCAGGATGGAGCCTTATGAGGCCTTGTATGGAAGGAAATACAGGGCCCCGCTTTCCTGGATTCAGGACGAGGATCCGAAGACGTTGGGATCGGATTTTGTTGTGGACACTAAGGCTCAGGTGAGACTGATCAGAGACAGGATGTTAGAGGCGCAGAGAAGACAGGATAAGTACTATGCCTCCCGACATCGTTAGGTGGAGATTCAGGTGGGGGACCAAGTATTTTTGAAGATCCGGCCCATGCATGGAGTTTCGCGGGTGCGTGGTTGGAGGAAGAAGCTCAGCCCTAGGTATATGAACCCTTACAGGATCCTAGAGCGGATCGGGGCCCTAGCTTATAGGCTGGAGTTGCAACCAGAGCTTGCAGCTCTACACGACGTCTTCCACATTTCTTCACTGAGAAGGGCTCTACTATGCCCTGAGAAGCAGATTTTGACCACCGAAGGGCCGGTAGCTTCAGACCTATCTGTTCACTTGGAGCCGGTTCGGATCGATGACAAAGGAGTACGGATCTTGCGCCGCAAGAAGATCCCCTTAGTCAAGGTTCTGTGGAGGAATCATGGTCAGGAGGAGCACACCTGGGAACCGCAGGACCTGATGAGGCAAAAATATCCGGAGTTGTTCAGTCAGGTATACATCACCACCTCTTGATATACTATAAATTACCTTCTTGTATTGAACCGGTAGGACTAGATAAGGGAAATTGAGAACCTAGGTATGCTCAGGAAAGTAGGGGCTAATCTTTTGTTTATTAGGGAGATTGTGTTCGTTTATCAAACAAGTAATCTCGCTTCGACTCAATAGGAAAACCATATGGGATGTTACAACTTTATTTTATTTCGGTAGAAATCCCCGTAGGCTCAACCTCAATTTCGGGGACGATTTTTTTTTTGTTTATTGTGATTTGTAACATCCCATTTCCGGCTAGACCACTAAGAGTCGGTCTGTCGTGACAGAACCCTAGGAAACCCAAAAATTAAAGTCCATCGACCAAGACTTCGAGTCACGGGTTGGTCACTCCCGTGACCGACCCGTCACGCCCGTGACCTAGGGCGTGAACCCTTCGACGATCGTCAATCTCAGGAAGACGATCGTCGAGCGCAAAATTTGCAACTCGGGCCTGTCACGCCCGTGACCTACGTGTCACGCCCGTGACCTAGGGCGTGACCCCTTCGACGATCGTCGATCTCAGCGAGACGATCGTCGAGTACAGAATTTGGAACCCGGGCCTGTCACGCCCGTTACCTATGTGTCACGCCCGTGACCTAGGGCGTGACCCCATCGACGATCGTCAATCTCAGCGAGATGATCGTTGAGCGCAGAATTTGCATCATGGCCCTGTCACGCCCGTGACCCACTTGTCACGCCTGTGACCTAGTGCGTAAGCACCCTTCAACGATCATCGATCCTAGGACGATGATCGTCAAACACACATTTTGCCATCAGGGCCTGTCATGCTCGTGACCAACGTGTCACGCTCGTGACAAAGGCCGAAACGTCAGGCAGGCTGTAAATTTCTGTAACCCAAGTCATAATCAATTCTAATTATGAGAATTTACATCAAGAGTATTTATGGGTCATTTTTTTAGCTAATTACTTAGTAAAATGAGAGAGTGTGGTCCAATAGGAAATCGCCACCTGGTAAACGCCTCTTCTTATTCCAGCGTTTCCTTTCCTCCACCATAATCGAAAAGCCATTCGTTAAGGGAGCTTTTATTGCCATTAATGTTTCACCCTTTCCTGATGGCGACGGCCATCATGACGGCCATCATGACGGCTTAGTTGGTGATAAAGATGACGACGATGGCGCACTTGATGTTCATGATGATCACGGGATGATGGCGGAAGATGAAGACAATGACCCACCGGTCAAGGACTTGCGACGCCACAGCGGCCATGGTTATAATCTTCGCCAACGCAAAAGAAATTAAATTTATTATTAATTTTATTTTGATGAGTTGTTGTTGAACTAATTTATTTTTAGTCTTTTATTTCATGTTGGTGTGCAATTATCTATTTTTGGGCTGCTAATAGCCTTGTGTGTTGTAAGCCTTATAAAAAGGCATGGACTATGTAATTTTTATCTAGATTTTGAATGAAGTAAATTTGAATTGCCCTAAACCTATTCCCTCTTCTTTCTCCCCCTCAAATCAGCCGCCCAAAACCTTCTCCCTCTTCCAAAATTTCGGCCCCCCCTTTCCTCCACTTCTCCACCTTCTCTTGGCCGCCCCCTTGCATTCCTCCACCCTGTGTTCTTCTCTCCGATTCTACAACTCCTTCGGCAATACTTTCCTCCTTCGGCGTTCGGTCGCCTTCAATCTTGAAGGCCAAGTGCAAAGGAAGACGGTGCCCGTCGGTGAACCTCCCCGGCGAGAAGCGGAGAAGACGAACGAATTTATTCATCCTTGGTGCATCTCCCGCCGCGTCCAAGGAAAGCGATCGTTTCGAGTGGATCCAAAACATCTCGGATCTACCGTTCCGAGTGGGGTAACGAAACCATCTACTCAAGAGTTTTTCTTTCCTAGATAGTTCTTGTGGTGGACGAATTTTGCGCGATCTTTTGAATCGTTGATTTCTTCGCGGTGCAATCTTAAATAGTTTGTATTTTTCGTTTGGTTTTTCCGAAGACTCCGAGAGGATTGGCGATCCTCGCTATTTTGCTTTTAGTTGGGATAGATCCAACCATTTTCTCGAATCGTGACTTTTTCTTTGGTGGATCTATTTTGGTACAACTCCAAACGCTCGTCCGGGATTAATATTATCCCTTTTAGCCGGAAAGGATTTTGGCCTATAGCCATTCTCCGTTCCAAGCGCGGATCGGCTCCCCGTATATTAGCGCGAAAAATAAATAGCACCGTTGTTATTGCTGTGTTTCGCTAGCGTGCAAGTAGAAGAGCGTTAAGCGTTGCGAGAGTCGCGGTCGCGCGTTCCGTGTAAAATCCCTCGGGACGGATCCTACATCATTTCCCCTCCCCACTTGGAGATCTATAAAAGCCCCCTTAGAGCTAGATGAGAAGGTTACACTCTTGACCAAACGGATTCAGATTTTGTTCTTGCTGAAGGAGAAGTTTGGGAACGCCACCACCGCGCCTTGACAATCTGACGTTCATCTCGCCTCCAAACCGCGAATAAGGTCCTCCTCTACTTCTTCTCTTATGAGTAGATCTTAGGATCTTAGAAATGAAGTTCATGCTCAAAGGAGCCGGACCTATCTCACGTTTTCATGGAAAACCATAAAAAATATATTTTTCGGGTACGCCGGAAATGGCCACCTCCGGCGGCAAAACCACCGCCGACCGATAGCCATCGCCTCGACGGAGGTGGTGGTGGTGGTGGCTGTCCAGGGAAGTGACCGGACGGCCGGCGACGAATCACAAAAGAGCTACAGGAAATATGAGTTTTCTGTGTTCTGGCTTTCGGGTTTTGTAGAAGATGAACAGTAAAAACAGTTTTATATTATAAAAATTATGTAAATAATATAAAAGGAAAAGGTACATTAAATGAGCACATGTTGATGCTGTAAAACGAGGCACTTAGAGGCCGATTTAGGAAAAAATAGCATGCCATGAAAGTTGTAGCCCTTCGAGTCTAGATTAATTTAAAATTAATTTCAACTCGTTTGGGTAAGCGGTTTGACCACATCACCTGTTTTAGTGGGGACTGTACCTAGAGTTGGGCAGGAACTTAAATGAATGCCTACTCTTCGTCCCTCGTCCAAATGACCTGAAATTTGGGCAGGAGGTTACCCTTAGTCGTGTTTAAAGGCTGTCCAAAAATAGGAATTTTTGGAGATACTTTCCCTAAAGTTTTTATTTTAATTTAATAAAGTTAGAGTAAATTATTTAAGTGGTCAAATGACCTCCAAACCCTCCACTATTTTAGTGAGTGGTCCCTGGCTATAAAACCTAGTTCTGTACAAATTTTCAACTCATTTGGATGAGTTTTGAATAGGGAGTCACCTATTCTTAACTAGGCAACAATGAGGCATTTTTGAGTAAAAAGTGCACTAGAGGTTGGAACGGTCAAATCACCTCAACAGAGGCTGATATTTCGACCACTAACTTGGAAGGGTTATTATAACCCACTTGGAGAAAATGGCGTGGTTTAGGGTGGGTTTACCCTAGGCTCCAAACTCAAACCCAAAATGGAGGGCTTTGAGGGTTGTGAAGGAAAAGGGGCCAATTGCTCTCGTTTTTCCTTGAAACTTTATAGAGTTGACATTAGAATGATAAGAATCATCTAGATGGAATCTTAGAGGATTTGGAGACAAGTAGATACCTCAAAACCCTAATCTTAGTTTTAGGGTAAAATACTAATTGAGCATAATCTGTCACTAAACATTATCTAAAGGCTGTGAAACTCGGGTAGAGTAAGTTTTAGGACGGGTAGAACCTATAACAATTTTATTGGAATTTTATGATGTCTATTTCCAGCACTTCATTTGTAACGTTTGTTATAGCCCTAATTGATGTTTTAACTATTTGGATCTTCTATTCATTGAAACCCCATGAAATCTTGGAAGTAAATGTTTTAGGTCAGAATGATTGCTCCTGAATTTTTGTATAATTTTTAGTTGAGTAAATATAGTACTTCCTCCACAAATGTTAAAAAGGGCTTTATGGTTTAAAAATAAATTATGGATGATATTTCTGTTGAAAAATTATGAGGCTTAGGAATTGTGAATTTCAGGCTAAAATATACTTGTAGACATTTATTCAGGATTTTCAGAATTGTAGTTACGGTACTTTCTTTACAAGTCCACCTTAAGGAGATACTTGATAAATAATTTGTTCAGAGATTAATACTTGCTGAAAAATTATGAAATTGGGCCAATGTTATTATTAAGGCTTTATCTGCATAGTATAATTTATTTATAATTTTGGAAGAATATTCCATGTACTTAATTCACAAATAACGAAATATAGAAGATATGGCTAAAATAGTTTTAGTGCCCTTTTGATGATAGAAAAATTATGATACTTCGGATTTACCATATTGAGATAACATACTATTTATTATAATTTTGTTGGACATCTTGCATGAGAACTTAGGGTAGTTCATGTTCAAACCGGTAGCCCTTGGAATTTTTGAGGAAATTAATTAAATGCAAGGTAAATTAGGAAAATTACCATTTTCTAGATTTAGGCTAATTATATCATGATAAGTCTCCAGTAAATAATTTAGGGCATTTGGACGAGTATTTGATCATTGCCTAACCGATTTGACATATAGTCTAGGTTGGTCTGCATAGAGCAAATTGTTAAATTGCAATAGGACATGATCTGGGATAGTGTTGGAGTTAGCCATTTTTTTTGGGTGGATAGATGTGGATGATATCACAATAGAATGATATGAGGAGTAGTGGGAAGTGGTGTTCGCTAGAGTTAAGAGGTGCTCGGGTTCGATGAAAGATCGTCTTTTCCGAGAGAGGAAGGTTAAAAATCACTATAGGATAGTCTATTATAATATGAGAATGGAATAGGTAAAGGGGATCAACCAATAAAAAAAAGTGCCTTGCGAAAGGGAACGATGGACTTCAGCTACCATCATAGTTCCTAGTGCCCTTTTAGAGCTCTTCACAGGGAATACCGGGGGCAGTCCTGGGTTAACGTAAACTGCATTAACAAACTGATAACAGTAACTTAGTAATTAGGGTTGTACGTTTCACAAACACCGTTAGCACAAAAGATGCTTGGGTGCTTCGGCTCGGTTGGTTAAAAGACGGACGGAATGGTCCGGGGAGCTTCGACTCGTTTGGTTAAGAGACGGACGTGTTAGTCCGGGGAGCTTCGGCTCGGTTTTTTGTTGTTTACGATTAAACTTGCATGTGCATAAAAGGAAAGAAAATTAAGGTGGTGGGTCTTCGGTATTGGAGGATCGATGTACCGACGCCAATACGCTTACTCGGCAAGTGTGGTTACAACTTCGCCAACAAGAAGTCCGGTGCACCAACCGGCAAGAGTACGCAGGAGTCCGATTAGTGCACCAAGTGTTGAGGCGTACGATAGGTCTGACCGGTAGTGCTTTACTGGTTTAGTGGTGGGCGAGGCCCAACCCACCGCTTCCGTCTGCCACTACGGAGGTATCCTGGGAGGTAACGGCTCCGAAAGGGGGAACTACAGGTCTGTATGCATAGAGTCGGGTGTGTGAGTTGCACTTACATGTTCCATCATTCCCACTTGCATGTCATAGCATAATCGATTCATTTAACCCTGGCACCTAAAGTATAAGTGGAATGGGACGCTTATACATTATGCCTTGCAAAACGACCCCTTGGTCTATAAGCTTGTGTGGGCAAGTTTATAAATTAAGGTTAAATTCAATATATATATATATGCTGCTGTTTGATAACCGACACCCCAACGTATAAGTGGTATGGGACACTTTATACGATGGGAGCCTTGCAGAAGAACACTTGGCTTAGGTGCTTCCGCACCTAAGTTAAGGTTACATTTCATACTTTCTGTTATTGCTATTATTTATTTTAGAATTGCTAGATTAGTTCTGCTGCCACCTGTTTTCTTTTTATTTCATCTCCACCTTCATGTCCTTCCCTTTCTTTCTCTCCGCGCGGTGCCTAGGAGCCATGGGGGAAGGGGTAGGGGATGATAGGGCTTAGTCTTTATGACTAACAGTTTTCGAACCGCATCATTTAGGGGATCGTGGAGCCCAGCATGGAGGAGCATCCCCAGAGACCGGTGCGCTTGGAGATGGGGCAGTCTAGCTCCGGAGTTCATATAGCCGGGACCGTGAGTCTCGACCTTGAGTAGATCCTTTATTTTGCTTCCGCATGAGTGACCTGTAGTGAGGATTATGATGTACCGGGCATAAGCCCATATTCTATTACTCTGATGTATTATTCTGTTGACACTCCCTTCGTGGAGTTTTATTTTTATATATGTGATTATCTTGTGGACTTACTTTACTTAATTGTGCTACCTTTTTGTGATCGAATTGGCCGGAAGAATCGACGCTTTGTGGTGATGACCCTTCCAAGCGTAAAGGTGTCACCGCAAAGTGGCGGTTTTGGGCCTAAGACCCCGGTGTTTTAAAAGAAATAAAAAGGGGTCTTACAAGCCGACCCTTCAGCTCCCGAAAGGCAGACTCGCATCGTGGCATCTAAATAAATGGAGACTCCTTCTTCGTCAGGGACGTAAGAGGGAGGGAAATCTGAGAGAACCCCTCTACGAATTTTCGATAAAAACCAGCAAGTCCTAAGAAACTCCGAACATCCGTGACCATCTTCAGCGGTGGCCAATCTCGTACTTCTTGGACCTTCGCCAGATCTACTTCCAAAACTGCTCCACTGATGACATGGCCGAAAAAGGCCACCTCCTTTAGCCAGAATTGGCACTTACTGAACTTAGCATACATCTTATTCTCTCGGATCTTCTCCAAAGTCAAAGACAGATGCCTCGCATGCTCCTCTTCAGTCCTCGAATAAATAAGGATGTAGTCGATGAATACGATGACGTAGAAATCCAGATATTCTTCAAACACATGGTTCATCAAGGTCATGAACGCAGAGGGTGCATTCGTGAGCCCAAAGGGCATCACGGTAAACTCGTACGGTCTATATCTACTGTTGAAGGCCATCTTCGGGATGTCCTCCTCCCGAATGCGTAGCTGATAGTACCCCGATCTCAGGTCCAGCTTTGTGAACCAATGAACTCCCTTTAGCTGGTCAAATAGTTCATCTATCATCGGCAAGGGATACACATATTCTGAACCGTTAGCCTGTTCAGGGCCCGATAATCAATACACAGCCAAAGTGTCCCATCCTTCTTTTTGACAAATAGCACCAGAGCTCCCCATGGTGAAGAGCTAGGCCGGACAAACCCGGCTTCCACTAACTCTTGAAGTTGGCTTCAAAACTCCACCAAATCCTTTGGGACCATTCGATAAGGAGCTCTGGATGCCGGCATAGCCCCCAACATGAGTTGAATCTGGAAATCCTTCTCCCGTTGTGGGGGTAGCCCTGGTAGCTTCTCCGGAAATACATCGGCAAAGTCCCGCACCACTAGAATATCTGAAATAGAATCCTTGGCCATGACCATCTCGAAAAGAACCTGATAAACTTTCTCTCCCTACAGGTGGTCCTTGACGGCCTACATAGACGATAATAAATATGTGGGGTCCGGTATAATACCTTCAATAATAATAAAGGAGACCCCGTGCCTCACGGTGATCCTCTTCGCCAAGCAGTCAATCTTGGCATGGTTCCAGTGCAACCATGTCATGCCCAGGATCAAATCATAGTCTGGTATCCTTAGGATAGTCACTGGTGCCTCAAATTCCTTCCCGCCGACCTCCGCCTCCATATTTCAATGAGAAAATTTCATTTGCTCTGATCCATCGGGTAGACGCACCCTCATCATCTTTCCTATGAATCGCTCTATGCCTGCAAGTTCTTTCACGAATTCTTCTGACACAAATGAGTGTGAAGCACCGGTGACGAAGAGCGTGTGAGCGGGCTTGCCGCTGATAAAAACTATGCCTGAGGTAATTAAGTGTCTTAGTGTTCTAGGTATAGTTTTTCTTTTCTTAATTTCTAACTAGTCTATGCCTATGAAAACTAGTTCTTAGGAAAGAAAAAATTTAATGTATTGGAATACCTGCTATAACCTGCTCCAGTTTCCGGGGTTGTGCTAGATCTAGTGCATACACCTGCTCCCTCTCTGGCTTATGGTCTCTTCCCTGATATCCTCGTCCTCGGTCGTGTCTTTGGCCACCAAACTGCCGAGGAGGTGCGGCACCCTGAAGTGCTGGTGGGGGTGCTCGCCTTATGGGACAATTCCTCTTGAAATGACCCAGCTGATTGCAGTAGAAGCATACCGGTTCCTGCTATGCTCTCCTCAGTATCTCCAGCATCTGTAAGGGCTAAGGATCCAATACCCCCTAGTTCCTCTGCTCCTGTCCAATCTCCTGACGGGGTTGATCCCCGTTCCTTCTTTCCCCAATGACCTGGCCTCGAGGACGGTCTCTACAACCTCAATTTACTGCATCGTCAGCCAGTCTCTTTCTGCTCATGACTATAAGCTGATCTTCTTCCCTTTTCTTGGCCATTTCAAGAATCCTTGCCAAGATTCCCTCGGAGACGAAGAGGAGGGCCTATCTCATGTCATCATGTAGCCCCTTGTAGAACCTCCTGGCATAGCCAGGGTCATCTTACTGGTAAGATTCCGCATAGCGAGCTAGGTGAGTAAACTCCTGGTAATAATCAAGCACTATCCTATTGCCCTGCCTCAACCGCAGGAACCTATCCTCCAAGTCGTCCCTTACCGGCTGAGGTATGAAATGTCCCAGGAGTGCTGCTCTGAACTCTCCCCAAGTGATATCTGCACAATCCAAATCCGCAAAAGTAGTGTCCATCTTTGACTTCCACCACCTCTTTCCATGTGACTGTAGGCAGGAGACTGCCAAAGCAACTGCCTCCTCTGTGGGGCATCAAATCACCGCAAGCATCTCATAGATGATATCTACCCATTCCTCTGTGTGAACTGTCGACTCCGTCCCCAGGTAGGATGGAGGGGAAGTTCTCAAAATACACTCATCTAGTTGGCCCTGGGATTTAGCTGTGGAGCAAGGGATTGCTGAGATCTGAAGGCCTCATAAATGGTCATCAGTGTTTGCCCCATCTCAATCTACTGAAACGGAGCTGGAGTCGGCGGAGGTGGAACCATATTCGGAGCCTGAGGTGTCCGCTGCTATGGAGTAGGGTTCGTCGCAGGCTACAAGGAAAATTCCAATTGTTAGGTAGCGTACAAATGGGATAAAATAAAGAGATAAAATGGACTTCTACATGTAATTTCCCTTATCGGCACACCACTGCTTCCGCTGCTAGTTTGTCCGCAAACAGAGCCCGTGCGGGGGTGGCCTAAGGTTTTTGTGGACTACTTCTCTTTCGATTGAGGTTTCCTCTGATACCACTAATGGTAGGCCTATAACCCACAGGTCGGAGGATCGAAACCTCCCTCTTATGCCACTTGTAAGACCCATTTTTTTTCTTTTTTAAACCCTAAGGTCTTATGCCCAGAATCATCATTTTACGGTGGCACCGACACTCGAGAAGGCCACCACTACGAAACGCCGATTCTGCCGGCCTTTTCGATCATCAAAGATTGAGTAGTAATCATAAACTGAAATATAATGGAGTCCGAAAAAATCATATAAAAATGAGAAATCACAAGTCCATAAATATAAAAAAAAAGTACTACAATAGAACAATACAAATGAGATATAAACAGTCTTAAGCCCGGTACATCAGATCCTCACTACAATCTCTCGCAGAAGCTATAAGAATGACTAATCACTCACGGAGCTGGTCACTAGTGCTCCAGTACTAGACTGGCCCACCTCCATGTGCACCGTACTCCGCTGGTGCTGGTCCCTATGCTGCTGGTCCCTGTCTCCAATCTGGAGCCCCTATAATGTTGTGGTCTTAAAACCATTAGTCATAAAGACTAAGCCCTATCATCCCCGACCCCTCCCCCAATGGATCCAAGGAACCGGGCATGGAGAAGGAAAGGGAAGCAATGAAAGTGGAGAGTATAAAATGGCAGGTGATGGTGGAGCTAATCTAGCAGTTCTATATATCAGGTAGAATAAGCAGTAAGTGATTTAACATATAAAAAATGAAATATGGAACCTTAACTTATATGATCGCTGAAACGAACACATAAGCCAAGGGATCTTCTACAAGGCTCCCATCGCATAAATAATCTCATTCCTATTTATACGATAGGATGTCGGTCGTAAGCAGTTTAAAAGATATTATAAAGCATAAACTTAACTTATAGACTTTCCCACACAAGCCTATATGCTAAGGGGTCATATTGCAAGGCCTAATGTATAAAATGTCCTATACCGATTTATACTTTAGGGGTAATGGTTGAATGATGATTCCATGGTGTGCAATGCTATGTTATGTGGGTTAATGTTTATGTCCATGCGATGCAACTCACACACACAACTATATACGGACAGACCTTTAGTTCCCCCTATTTGGGCAGCTAGCTTCACTCCCAGGAACCTCCGTAGTGGAAAACGGAGACAGTGGGTTGGGCTTCCCCCAGAATCCTATGTGGGTATCCACACTACAAGGCCTACCCCTTACGTAGGCCTATAGAAGGACACAACCTAGAGTCTCCATGTACTATGCTGTCCATATCCACCAGACTTTTCCCTAGCTAAGTGTCCCACACTGCCGAGTAAACGTATCGATGTCATTGTGAACGACCGTCCAATAGCGAAGACCCACCACCTTATTTTTTTGTGCACATACAACCTTGTTGTATTAACCACTGAGCCTAAGTTCCCGGACTAACCCGTCCATCACATTTACCTACCGAGTCAAGCTTGCCGGGCTAATCCATTTCCCCAGCCACCGAGCCTACAGCCCGAACAACCTAGTCAAACAAACTTCCCGAGACACCGGGGTGTGAGAAGTGAAACCCTAGTTATACTAGTTACTCTTGAAGTTTATTATTCCTACTGTTTAGGTTAGCCCAAGACTGCCCCCGGTATTCCCCGCTAAGGGCTCTCAAAGGGAACTAAGAACTATGATGGTAGATGAAGCCCACCATTCCTTTTCGTAAGGCACTTACTATTATTGTTTGTTACCCAACTCCCAATCTCTTTAATGTTTTACTGTATCTAATCCTAGTGTATTTTGACTCTTTCTCTCTCCACGGGAAAGACGATGTTTCGTCGTCCCCGAGCACCTCTTAACACTAGTCAAAACTCCCACTCCTCATCACGACTCCCGATGATGAACTCATTCTACTTACCAGATCAATACACTAATGTCCCAATTCCCTAGGCTCATTTTGCTTCATATTATGATTTCTGCAGTTTTTACTAAACACACACCATCCAAAGCTATATGATGTATACAATGGGAGGTACTCCAAATTATCTTCAAAAATCTCTATAATATTTATTGGAGTTCTATCATGACATGATTAGCCTAAATCCAGAAGTTTATAATTTCCTAATTTACTTGATAATTTATTTAATTTCCTAAGAGATAAAAATGACTTTGTTTGAACATGAAGTACTATTTGTAGGCTTGCAAAATGTTCCACAAATTTATGATAAATACAAGACAACTACTTGTCAGTAAATTTAAGGTCTCCAAATTTTCAGTAAGAGTTAAACCTCTAAAAATAATTTTTGAACGTAACCTACATTAATTAAATTAAAGAGACAAGTACTGCCAATATACTTACAAAAATTATGAGAAAATTCAAGGATGAACATAAAGACATATAAACACTCCAGGTCAAGTTTCATAATTTATTAGTGAATAATGAACTATAAACTTGATTTTATAATAATAATCCAAGTTAATAGGTTAATGAACTAAGTACAGTAATTATTCATCTAAAAATTGTATTAAAATTCCCATATGAGCATATTGACCTATGAACACTACTGATAAAGTTTCATATTTTCCAATAAAAAGGAAGCTCTAAATATATTATTGATCATATTCCTTTATTTATATACTTGTGAAGTAAGTACTGGAAATTTACATCTCAAAATTACAATAAAATTCATTTATGATCATAATATTCTAAAACTCACTCTGCCTCAATTTCATAATCATTTAATGGATATTGATATCATAATAAAAACATAATTAATTAGATCTAATACTGGTATTGCAAAAATGATACTAAAATTATTGATCTGAAATTCCCAATAAAATTATTCAAGGCTTATACTGACATTATGAATACACTACCTAAGTTTCACAAGTATTCATAGAGTTTTAATTACCTATCCTTCAATTTTAAGGATTATGACCTAAACTAGGTTTAGGGTTTTGAGGGGTTTATCCATCTCCAAATTCTCTAAGATTTTTACCAGAGGACCTTAGCTATCTTAGAACCCTCTCCACCAAATTTCAAATACATACAAGGGCTTTTGACTACATACCCTTCACAAACCCCAAAAGACCAACCTTAGGGTTTGGTATTGGGTCCTAGGGCAAATCTACCCTAATCCATCCCATCTCAGATGGGAGGTTGTCCAAGGTCATAAAAAACCAGTGGACAAAGTCTCAGCCTCTATTGAGGTGATTTGACCACTTAAACTCACAAATGGTACTATGACCTAATTTCCCCTTATTGAGCCAACTTAGGGTTTGATTGTTTCAATCCTAAACCATCACCAAAATTGATGAAAATAAAAATGGAGTCTTATACTATCCCCCAAGATCACCCACCAAAATTTTTGAGGTTTTTGAGGAGTTCAAGGCACCTAATTAAATTCTATATGATTTATTAAATTATTCAAAAAACTATAGAAAAATATCGTCATAAATTGTGATTTTTGGACAGTATGAAGGGAAGGTTGTGAAAAACCTAAGCCATAAATTTCAAGGTATTTGGGTCAGTGGTTTGGTGTGGGTAATAATATTTGTGACTGGCCACACCTACGTATAGGTTGTACCAAAATGAGTGTTCTGGTCAGACCACTTACCCAAATTGATAGAAATCAATTTTAAAATAAAGTAGACTCTCATATCTACAATTTTTATGTCAAAAACTTTTTCATAAGGGTCCTCCAAGTATTTTTAATTAATTTTCTAAAGTTACTGTTGTTAAAATACAAAAATACATTAAAATTAAATGATTGGAATGATCAGCACTGATCTTGATGCAAGATTCGACGGCTGCTGGATCGACTTCCTCCTCCAGCCAAGGGCCTGGATTGCCCGAACCTGGGCCAACTTCTAGCTGCCTATGTCGGCCACCCGACCACCTCCCAGGCCGGCCACCACCACCACCTCCTCTAACGAAGTGGTGGCCATTAATTGGCGGCAACCCGGCCGCCGGTGGGGACATCTCCGACGATCCCAATAGTTGAATTTTTGATGGAAAAACCATGAAAATCATAGCTTCGATCGGGCTCAATTGAGCCCGAATCTTATTTTAAATGATCCATATGATCTACCCATAGGAGAAGAAGAACGGGAGGACCTTGCTTGCGGCCTGGAGATGCGTCGATTGCCGGGATGCCATTGGTGGTGGTTGTGCCGACGGAGCTCTACAACAAAACAATGAACTAGCTTATCTCCTTCGGGTAAGGTGTGGGAAAGTTGTCCCTTGATCTAGGGATGTTTTTATGTGAGTAAAAAGGGGAGGGGAGGGTCCAAGCTTAAAGTGGCCATTAATGGCCCCTTAATGCAAATTTCGGCCTTGGCATGGGGGTGAATCTGTGCATGAATAGGTCTGGAAATTGTTGGGAACTCTTCCTCTCCCTTAGAGGAATTGATTACAGCCCTTAATTGGGAGAGTTAAGGGGTTCAAGATTCAAGCCATTAATGACCTTGAATCTTGAATTTGTCCATGGCTTGGCAGCACTATTTCGGCCATGAACATCAACAAAAATGGCCCCTGGTCTTCCTGGATTGAATGGAGAGTTGGATCAGCCAATGAGGAATGGCCCCTTGGCCTCCTTGGCCATGAATGTCTCTCTTTCACCATTTCTCTCTCCTCCATTAAAGAGGAGTTGGAGTTTTCTCTCTCCTAGTCATCAAGATTGACCTTGCTGACCACTCTAGCCTATTGGCAGCCCACTAACCAATATTCTTCATGGAAATAAGGATAGCCCAAATGGAAAGAGGGATTGATCTTAGGTTAGCCTTTTGAGTTAGGTTTGACCTAACCTAGACTATGGTTGACCTAGGTCAATTTGACCTTTTGAGTTGCCATCAATGGGTCCTTGGTGACCCATTGGACTCCCCTAGGGTCTAGATAGGGTTGGGAAGGGTTAACATGGCACCTTGGAGGTCAGTTGACCCTTAGTAAGCTAGTTTGACCCATTTAGGGTTAGGGTTGACTTAGGTCAACTTAACCACTTTGACTGCCCACAGTGGGTCCTTAGTGGCCCTATGGACTGCCCAAGGTGTTAGGGGTGTTGCGCTAGGGTCATGGGGTCAAGGTGTAGCCCTAAAGTCAAACCTTAGGTCTAAAAATTGAGGATGAGCTATAGGCAACCAAGGTGATTTTTCACCTTGGGCATTGCCCACTTGGTTTAGAGCTTCTGGTGGTTTTGTCAAGACCTAGTCATGACAAAACAAAATCCTAGGGGTCTAGTCGTTTGAGGGATGTTATAAATCCCAATATATAAAAATAAAAATTTCGTCACCGAAATTAAGGTAAAGCCTACGGGGGTTTTTATTGGAATAAAAGAAACTTGTAACATCCCTAAGGTGATAGGTATACCTGACTCGCAGAAGTGTAGAATAATGTATAAGAGTAAGAATGAACTCAAAACTTGTCCACCAGAATCACATGTACATACAAAAAATATCCACGAAAGGAAAGTCCACAACAATAAATGTAAAAGTACTGAAAATAAGGCTCGGGCCCGATACATCAAGTCCTCACTACTATTCACTCATCGCGGAAGCAAAACTAAAACATTTACTAATGATCGGGACTCACTGTCACAGCTATCTGAACTCCGGTACTAGACTGTCCCATCTCAAAGCATGCCATCCTTCGAGGCTGCATCTCCAAGTTTGTCTTCACGATCCCCTAAAATGATTTCGTCCGAAAACCGTTAGTCTAAAAGAATAAGTTCTATTATCCCCCACCCCTCCCCTATGGATCCTAGGCACGGAGCAGGGAGAAGGAAATGGAAGTTAATGAAGGTGGAGAGTAAAAAATGTAAGAAGGTGGCGGAGGAACGAATCTAGTAGTGCTATGTAAACATGTAGTAGTAACAAAAATATGTAGAGTAAGCATAAGTATATGAAAGCAAAATATGAAACATCTAACCTTATCTTATAAGATTTCCCATACAGACTTATAAGCTAAGGGATCTTCTACAGGGTTCCCATTACATATAAAGTTCCATACCAATTTATACGATGGGGTGTTAGTTTTATAAGCAAATAATATTTATCATAGGAAAATAACCATAACTTATAAGCATGCTCACGCAAGCCTATAAACTAAGAGGTCATTTTGCAGGGCCTATTGTATAAAAAGTCTCAAACCAATTTATATAATATGTGTCAAGGGTTATATGCAATGATTATACAATATCATGCTAGTATGCTATGATGTGAACATGCAAGTGCAACACACACACTCGACTATGTGTGCATAGACCTTTAATTCCCCCTTTTCTGGAGCGTAACCTACCAGGATACCTCCGTAGTGGCAAACAGAAGCTGTGGGTTGGGCCTCGCCCACCTCTAAACCAGTATCAGCACTACCAGTCAGACCTATCGTACGCCTCAATGCTGGTGCACTAAGCAGAGCTCCTGCATACTCTTTGCCGGCTGGACCACAAGACTTAATTTTGCGAAGTGTAAAACCGCACCCGCCAAGTCAACGTACTGGTGTCGGTGAGACGACTCTCCAATACCGAAGACCCACTAACTTATATCTTATGCACATGTAATATTAATGTATTATCCACCGAGCCAAAGCTCCCGGGACTATCCCGTCCATGACAACAAACAACCAAGCCAAAGCTCCCCGGACTATCCTGTCCATCATGTTTATCAACCGAGCCTTCGGCTCGCCGTGCTATCCTGCCCGTCACAATTATCTACTAGGCCATCGGCTCACTGGGCTAACCTGCCCATTTCCAAAACCACCGAGCCTACTCCCCTGAGATCCTAGTCAAGCTAACCTCCCGAGACACCAGGGTGTGTGAAAGTGAACCCCTAATTATACTATTTGCTCTTTAAGATTTATTACTCTTACGGTTTAGGTTAGCCCAGGACTGCCCCTGGTATACGCCGTGAAGGGTTCTCAAAGGGCACTAGGAACTATGATGGTAGCTGAAGCCCATTGTTCCCTTTCACAAGGCACTTACAATTATTTGTTATTACCCAATTCCCGATCTCTTCAATATTAAACTAGAACTTACCCTAGTGTGTTTTGTCTCTTCCTCTCCACGGGAAAGACGATCTTTCGTCGATCCTGTGCACCACCAGACACTAACCAACCCTGCATTCTACTCATCCCAACTTTTAATAATGAACTCAATCTCATTTTACCCAAACCAGCAAACTATTAACCCCAAGCCATATGCCCAATTCATTCTATTTTATTTCCTGCAGTTTTACTATATGCAACCCAACCTAAACTATATGTCGTACACGGTAGGAGGTACTCCAAATTTTCATCCAAATGCCCTAAATATTTAATGGGGGTCTATCATGACATGATTAGCCTAAATACAGAAACCTATAATTTTCATAATTAATTTGGTATTTAATTAATTTTTCCTAAAGTTAGGCCATGGATAATTTGAACATGAAGTATAATATTTTTTCAAGTAATCGCCACCCAAAAATTATGTACACTAGATAACAGAGGAATAACAATAAATACCAAATTCCATGATTGTCTAAGAATGGTTTGGCCTCTAATTAATTAATCCAATAATAAGCCATTAATTTTGGTTAAAGGAGAAAGTACTAAAATTAATCATCAAAAAATTGTAGAAAAATTACTGAATCTCAAGAAAGACTAGAAAGAGCCTCTGACAAAAAATTGCAATTTATCAAGCTCATTAGGTACTTGAATAAAATCAATTAAATGTAGTTAGAAACTAGCACCTTGTGAAGCAACCACTACAAAAAAGCTTCCAAAAATTCCATAAAAATTCACAGAGATTTAAATTATCCCTAAAGGTTCTTTGACTAAATTTCATAAGTTTTAAATCTGTGGTTAGTTCATAAGGAATTACTCAGTGGATAATACAACTTGATGGGTTGTGAGTAAGGTACTCAAATTAATGATCTAAAATTCATACCAAAATTTCTAGAGCTTGTTATAGTCCTAAAACATAGCTTGACTAAGTATCATTCAAATCCAAGGTTAGGGAGTCACATAATAAAAAATTTCAAGATAACTCATGCAAGTGCACTTTTCAAAGGAACTCACTTGTAAACTCATCCAAATAATGTGTAGTATATTTCAGTGGATAGTAAGGTTATGAAAATTACCTCTAGAAAAATGTCATGCAATTACAAAGTTATATAAGCCACTAGACATTTCCTAAGGTGTATGGACCCAAAGACTTACCTAGTGGTTTAAGTGGTGTGCATGTGTCCAAATCCCACCATATCCCTCCCTAGGGATTATCTCTACCCTAAGATCACATGGACTAAACACCAAATCCATACAAGGGCATATCACCCCATGCCCTTCATAAATCCCCAAAGTTCAACCTTAGGGTTTGAACTTGGGTCATAAAGCAAATCTACCCCAATCAACCCCAAATTCCATATAAGGGTATCTAGCATCATATCAAACAAGTGGCCCAAGTTTTAGCCTCTGTTGAGGTGGTTTGACCACTCAAACCCATAAAGAACACTTTGATTAAAATAACCCCCTTTAGGCCACGGCTAGGGTTTACAAAATTCTAACCAAATCATCTCCAAATGAGGTGAAATTTCACACAGAGACCTATACTGGCCCCAGGAACCTCTAACCAAAATTTGGGATAATTTAGAGTTTTTAGGCGCTCTAATTAAATTATACAATATTTACTAAATAATTACAATAACTAAAGAAAAATGTTTTCCACAAATCCCCATTTTTGGATATGTTCTAGGTATAATTATGAGTGACCCCCATCAAAAATTTCAAGTCATTTGAATGGTTGGATTGATGGGGGCATTAAAAACAATCTATGACCTATCATAGGTATAGATCTCACCAAAACACGTGATGTGGTCTAACCTGAAATCAAAATTGGTTCAAACAAATTTTGAATTAAACTAGACTCTTAGGGATACAACCTTCATGTAGACGACTTTTTCTTTATGTCAATCTAGGTATTTTTAATATTTAATTTAAAAACAGCCCAGTACTGGGAAAAAAATTAATAAAACAGGAATTAATAAATTCAGATCCATGCACGAATCTTGAAGCAGATCCAACGCCTCCTGCTCATCTTCTTCCTCCAGCCAAGGGATGGGATTTCCCAAACCTGTGGCTCATTCTATCCCTTTTTCCCAGCCACCCGACCACCTCCCTGGCCGGCCACCACCGCCACCACCTTCATTGAGGCGGGCGCTATCGCCGGGCGGCGACACGACTGCCGGAGGGGAGGTTTCCGGCAAACTCACAAGGTGTAAATTCCATGAAACTTATGAAATTTCTCTCACCTTATCCAGCTCAATTGAGCCTGATTTCTCTCCAAAAAGATTTAAAGATCTAGCCCACGAAGAGAGGAGTAGAGGAGGACCTTTAACCGTTTTTATCGATGGGTTTGGTGGTGGTGTGCCATGGTCGGTGGTAGTGCGCCATGGTCGATGGTGGAGCTTTTCGATGCTCTACAATAGCACTACCAATGTACACGATTTATTAAGGGGAAGATTGGAAACTTGTCCTTTGACCGTGGGGAAGCTTTTAAGATCATCAAATAGGGGAGGGGAAGGGCCTAACTTGAAGTGTCCATTAATGGCCTTAATGGTAAATTTCGGCCAAGGCTTTAGCATATTGAATCCAGCCTTTGAACAGCCTTGAAATCCCTTTAATATTCTCCAATTGATGGAGGGAAGATGAACCTAGTGTTTGGAGAGGCCCTTGGCCTCCCTTGTCCATGAATGGCCTTCACTCTCTCCACTTTCTCTCTCCTCCATTAAAGGGAAAATTGAGTTTTCTCTCTCCTAGACACTATGGCCGAATTTGATGATTATTTCAGCCTAATGGAACCCACTAACCCATATGGATAATAAAAATGAGGTTAGCCCAAGTTGATTTGGGTTTGAGCTTGAGTTAGCCCATTTGAGCCAACTCTACCTAACACTTGAGTAGAGTTGACCTAGGTCAATTTGACCTTTTGGGTTGACTCCAATATGTTATTAGTCACTCATTGACCTCTACTAAGGTCTAGGAAGACTTAGGTATGGTTGGTTGGGAAAATTAGAAGTCAATTGCCCTTAGTTAGGGCACCCTGTCCAATTTAGTCCTATGGTGATCTTAGGTCAATTTGACCATTTTGGGTTGATCCCAATGGATCCATATGGCTCTAATGGATCCTTTAATGTGTTAGGGATGTTGTGGTGGTGAAATTGAGTCATGATGAGGCCTTATGGTCTTCCTAAACTATTGTTTAGAATTTACTATTTGCAGACATGGTGATTTCCACCTTCATGCCTAAGCTAACTTGGTCTTCTTGGGCTTCCTAGGGTTTTGTCATGACCTAGTCATGACAAAACCACTCTTAGGGGTCTAGTTGGAAATTGGATTTTACACTTTTTGTTGAATCAGCTTCTCTCAGTACAGTCATGAAGGATTCATAAAAAGGTATCGTTGATGAGATTAAGAAATTTAAACATCATTACACTACATGGACTCATCATGTGGTTGATCAAGTGAGATTTCAAAACGATGATTTAAGAGATCACATTGCCAGAGAAGTAATAAAGGGGGGATGGGTTATGATAAAAGCCAATTCTGATTATGCTAAGTGGACTTCTAGTAGCGTTAGAGCTACTCTTGTCTACCCTCCACTATATGATGATAATTAGACAGATGTGGCTGGCTGCCAACAAGCTCAGTTGGAAGGGAATCCTTTAGTTGCAGACAAGATAATATATTCTCCTCCAAATTTTCAGGATATTCAAAGTGCAGTTCAGACCATATACAGTCCTCAATCATATGCTCGGACTGTTGGTTATGAAGAGGTGGAGATGACTGATGCTGCCCTGTTGAAAGAAAAAGAAGTCCAGTTGTTGAAGAAATGATTTAGAGAACAGGCAGAGGCTAAACCTTATTTTGAGCAGTGGAGTCCAACCTCTAAAAATATTATACTCACTGCTCGGCAAGCTATTAACAATAATAGACATGAAAGGCGAAAGTGGTACTCTGAGCAGGAATTAAGTAAACACATCAAGAAACAAGAGGTTATCTAAAAGTTCAGAAGAGATCAGAAGAATGGGGTGATTCTAGCCACTGTTGTTTAACCTAGCAAATATTTCCCCAAGCCATTCCATTACTTTGAAAGACAAAGGCTTAAGACTGAACAACTTTCCATTATCAAGGACAAAAAAGGTAAGAAGGTAGTTGATGACAGTATGCCAAAAGTAAAAGCTAACATTCATTCAGGCAAAGACATTATCATTAAGGAGCCAGATCAATCTTAGATTATATTGTTTTGTCTAGGAATTATGTAAATCTATTATAACATTTTATAATCTTTGGAATGGTTAAATTTTGTTAAATGGAATGAAAATGTTGATTTGTTTTTGTTATCTTAATATAAATCTGTTATTATGTTAAATCATTTACATCATATTTTGATATTGTACTGTATATCATTGAATTGGGGTTATGACTTCTTCAAATAGGGGGAGATTGTTGGGTACATTTGAAATTGTGTACATGATTTGAAGAAGTCCCTTATAAACTCAATGATATACACAAAGTTGTATTTGATGCATGTTAAGTTTATATGTGCAGGACTTAAAGTGAAGAAATTGTCTAAAGCACATATGTGTCGACGCCGTTCAATTGTGTCAACACCTCAAAGAAAGATTATGTCGAGAGAATCTCATTGTCGACACAAGGCAAAATAAAAAGTTGTCGACACAGCCGACAGATTGTGTCGAGACAATCTCATTGTCGACACAAGGCAGAATTAGTAGTTGTCGGCACACGACAAAATCAGAAGATGTCGACACAGCAGACAATTCTGTCGAGACAATCTAACTATCCCGACACAAGGCAGTATTAAGAGATGTCGACACAGCAGACAGTTGTTTCGAGATAATCTACCTGTCTCGACATAACGTAGTATTTAGAGTTGTCGATATAGATTAAGGGTGTGTTGAGACAAGTCTAATTTTTCGACACCTTCAGCTTCTGATGAAAATTACTCCAAGTTTGAATGTGTCGAGACAACTAGGATATCTCCACA
This sequence comes from Platanthera zijinensis, assembly GCA_039513925.1. Classification (NCBI taxonomy): domain Eukaryota; kingdom Viridiplantae; phylum Streptophyta; class Magnoliopsida; order Asparagales; family Orchidaceae; genus Platanthera; species Platanthera zijinensis. The sequence continues at coordinate 77,852,598 of CM077085.1, read as the reverse complement.
CATGTTGAGACATCTGATACAACTCGAAACTTATGTTTCAAAATATGCTGAGTCAACACTAGAAATGTAAGGACAAGTCAGAACTGATTGCAGAAAACTTATACTTCAATAGAAACTTGTCAAGGAAGAATTTGATGTTTATTGCTAATATCATCAAACAGAATCCAGACATCTGCGAAGTCTATAAATAGAAGGTCCTTCTTTCTCAAAGAGACAGAGATAGAATAAAAATACACACAGGAACAACTAACGGATAAAATCAAGCAATCAGAATTTCTCGTTCTAATTTCTTCCAAGTCCTAATAAGATGACATTTTCGAGAAAGAGGAAGAAGACAAAGGTTTTCAAGAAGATCTTCAGATCCATTTTTACTAGGTTGTTCTAAACATTAAATTGTATATGATCATCAACATCTTCAAGGTATTCACGTCGATCAACATCAAGAAGTTTGATGATACAGAGAAGGAACTTTTAAGTCTGCAGATCTATAAAGAAGAAATCCAATTGTTGATGATTTTAAGAATCTGTGTAAACAGATATAACAGATTACTGGTTCTCTGTTTTCTGTATTTTATATAATTACTTTATATTGTAAGATCTCCTAGAGATTTGAGTGGGTAGGAAAATATTTTCTCTGAGATTATATGCCTAATTTATAAAGGCTGAGGTAGGGTTCTAAAGGGACCTGAGGTAGGTGGTTTGGGGTTAATCACTAAGTTGTAGGCCTATTCGATAAAGGCTGAGGTAGGGTTCTTGCGAGGGCCTAAGGTAGGAGATTATGGGAATCTCTGAGGTTGGACCAGTTGTTTTGAGTGTAGGTTTCTTGATAGAAACCGAGCCTGTAGGATCTTTTGATCTGAGTTAAAAAGGAGGAGCTATAACCTTATCTAACATATTTCTAGTGAGGAAGGAGGGGGAAAGTGGATGTACCCAAGATAGGGGAACCATTATAAATTCAATGTTTTGTTCTTTATTTATGTTGTGTGTGCTATAATTTGTGATGATATTATTGCTATTAAATTAGAGACAAAGTATTGCAAGGAAAAAAAGGGGTCACCTATTCACCCCCCCCCCCCCCTTTAGGTGACTATCTACCCATAGGCTTGACTTTCGAGTGATATCAGAGGGAGGTTTTTCAAAGAAATACCTAACAGTCTGAAAAAGAACCTAAGGGTAATTAAAGATTATCTGATATATGGCTTCTTGAATCTCATAGAGAACTCAGTTATATGAAATTGCCAACATGTACTAAGGATAACTTTGCAATATGCAAACAAAGAGTGAGACTATTCATGGAGGCCTCAGATCCAAGAATCTTTATCATAGTACAAGAAGGACTATATGTGCCCATGAAAATATCTGTCTGGGATGCTAATGATCAAACCCCCAAGAAATTATCAGAAATCACAAAGGATGAGGTGATACTTGCTACTATGGATAAGAAAGCACATAATATAATTGTTAGTGCAATAGACAACTCAACCTTTTAGAATCTTGTGCATTGTAATACATCCAAGGAGATGTGGATACCCTTATTATTTACTTGGAAGGCATGAAAGAGTTAAGAGATGACAAGAGATATCTCCTCAACCAGTAGTATGAAGCCTTTAGAAAAGAAAAAACTGATTCTATTGAATAATGCAATGAAAAGTTCTTTAGAATAGTTAATGATTTGAGAAACTATGGCAGAAACTTCTCGAACTATGAATTAAATGAAAAATTTCTGAGATCCCTAAATAAAGAATGGGACATCAAGATTTGTGCTGTAAGAGAGATGGGAAATTTAAGAAATATGTTACCCTAAGACTTATATGGGAAGTTAATGTCACATGAACTTCAAATAAATTCTAGGAAAGCTGAAGCTAAATTTGCTAGACACTCAATTCAGTCTAAATCTATGGCTTTCAAAACAGATACTTCCAAGAAAGCCAGAAGAGAAATCCCATCATCACCTAGAAGGGATGAAGATACAGACAGCACTGGAGCATGTTCTTCTTCAGAATAAATATCAGATGATGAACTGACATTGTTCACCAGGAAATTCAAGAAAATGTTAAGAAGGAGGAAGCAGTGGAGCAATAGGAAACCTTCTGGATCAAGCTAATAAAAGCAAAGATAAGCATATAGACAAATCTGTGGTCAGGCATGATTCACAATAGAACAAACAATTAAAGACTGTCATTATTTGTTTTTGCTATAATAGGCCTGAGCATGTCATTGCTGACTGTCCAGTAAAAAGAAAGGAGAACAGGAAGTCAAAAGAAAAGAAGTTTAATAAGGACAAGAAATCAGAGAAGGGTCTGATGGAAAAGAAGTTAAAGACTTTGTCTGATAGTGAAACTGATTCAACTGAATCAGAAGAAGAACCTGTAGGACTGTTCTCCAATGAAGAAGAGTTTATCATAAGGGCTATATACAAAGGGAAAAACTCCAAAACCTCATCAAAATATGGTGATTCTGAAGAAGACATGGAGATCAACTTGATGACAATATCTAATGGACCAGTACAGAAGTACATGACTGTAAAAGTACACAAGTAATCTATGACAACTCTTCCTGCTCTAAGACTTCTGTTTCTGAGACTGAAGGTGAGCTAAACTCATGTGACTCAATGGTTGATTCACATGAGATTAACTCTGCAACTTAACTACATCATCTCACAGTTAAATTTGGTGAGTTACTGGTAGCTTTAGTTAACAGCAAGAAGCTTGTTAAAGAGCAAGCTATAGAAATTGAATCTCTAAAAAGTTGTGAGTATCATCACAAAATGGATACTCAGAAGATTGCTCTTCAAAAATCTAAGTTGAAAAAACTGATTAAGATCACTGATGACCAAATAATAATAATTAAGAAAAGGATGCAACCATTCAGGAGCTGAAATTGAAACTTCTAAATGAGAGAAGCCTAGTACAACAATTTTCAAAACCTAAGACTATACTGCCCATAATAGAAACCTTCTCAGGAATACCTTGAAATGGTCTTGGGTTTGTAAAACCCAAAAGAAAAAGGTGCAAAAAGCCAAAAGTACCAAAGAGTCTTGTCATTCCACAGCCAATGTTCCAGTCTAAGGCTCCAAGGAGGAATCTTGCTGCTGAGAAACAAAACAAGTATCGTGCTCCCAATCAAGATGAAACTATTTAGTTTGCTGACTTCTGCCTAAAGGAATTTTATCACAAAGATCCTTATGTTTCTTCAAAGAGGAGGTATAACAGATATGAATGTTGGTGTTGTGGAAAGATATGACACTATGCCTTAGATTGCTGGTATAATTACTCAGTGTCTTATATTCAGAAAAGATATCCAGTAAAGGAGTTTACTAGTAGCTTTGATAGAGTCACAACTAACAAAAACCTAGGTCCCAAAATAATTTTGGTTCCTAAGGAAAAGGAAATTCTTATTTTGCAGGAATGTCAAAGTTCTATAAATTGACCAATCTGGTACTTGGATAGTGGATGTTCCAGACATATGACTGGAACAAGAGAAAATCTTAGGTAATACATCCCTCTGGAGGATGGACCAAAGGTGATCTTTGGAGGAGCTTACAAAGGAATAACCAAAGGTTATGGTTAGATTCCAAATGGCTTAGTCACACTCAATAAAGTAGCTTATGTGGTAGGATTGCAACATAATCTTATAAGTATAGGCCAACTTTGTGATTTGGGCTATGTCATATCTTTCCACAAAGAGGTGCGCCTAATAAAAAGGGCAAGTGACCAAGAGGTCAACTTGACAAGAACTAGATGTGGGAATGTGTACTGTTTAAATTTCCTATGTATAAAGTCAGACTCACCGTTATGTCTAGTTGCAAGTGAGAGAGCCTCACATTGTGTCAAATGGCACAAGATGCTACCTCACTTGAACTATAAGGCCATAGGAAAACTTTACAACAAAGAGATGGTTAAGAATGGTCCTACCCTTAAATGCTCTTAGTAGAGCATCTGCTCAGCATGCCAAAAAGGCAAGCATACTAAAGCTTCTTTCAAGGGTTATGAATCCAAAGACTCAGTGAGGTGTTTATATAAACTGCATATTGACTTGTTTGGTCCTATGCTAGTTCATAGTTTAGGAAGGAGAGTCTACACTTTTGTAATTGTTGATGATTATTCCAGATACACTTGGGTTTTCTTCTTAAGGAAAAAGTCTGAAACTCCTGATGTCTTCAAGACTTTTGTCAAAGAAATTCAGAATGAATTAAACAGTTCTATGGTCAGAATTAGAAGTGACCATGGAACTGAATTTCAATCTGATTACATGACAAAGTTTTGTAAAGAACTAGGGATTCAGCAGGAATATTCTTCACTAAGAACATCCTAGCAAAATGGAGTTGCTAAGAGGAAAAACATGACTCTCATTGAAGTTGGGAGAACAATTCTAAGTGATTCTTCACTACCAGAAAATTTCTGGGCTGAGTGATGGCCGCAGAACAGAGACCGACTGTGGGTGGTTCGAAATGGTCAGATTCTGTGGGTCGGTTAGAAGATCGAGTTTTCTAACGAGAGGAGGCAAGTGTACCTATTGCAAGTAGTACTCGGTATTCGGGAAAATACCAAGGTCATATTATTCTCGGGGACGCGTTGATTATATCTACTCTTCCAGGAACACTATTATCTTATTATCAGTAAGGTGGGATTTTTTTAGTTTAATTAAAATGGAAAGAAAGAGAGCTGGATTTTGCTAAGTTAGTTCGATGACGGGTTAACGCTCGGCATCGAATCGGATTAAGACTAAAATAATTCTCAACGATTATTAAACTTTGTTTTTAAATTAATAAAAGGCACTTGGCCGTGGGGGTTCCAAAAATATGAGCGCACTTATCTCTAGGAATATTGCTCACCTAAACATTAAGACTATTCGACCGATCGTTAGACCGACGAAGGATTCCTCTTAATGCCCGCTTTACGCTAAGAACCCCGCTATAGGGTGAGGAACCCAATCCGGCAGAACTACGCTTCTCCTCTTTCGAGGGGGCGTACGCAGGTCTCTTTACCCAAGGGGGATCGGTCCATACGTGCAGCCTCTCGGCGTCGCGTATGGATAACAGAAATAGAGCCCACACATCGATTATATGGTCATATGCGTCGTTAACCCGGGGTAAACCTTAAGTCCTTAAATTAAAATAAAAATAAAGTTTTTTAATTATTTCAAATCATTTTATATGTCCCAATGCTCTTCGATGCCGAAGGCTAAAAGAGATTAGCCACTCATCGGTATGGGGACGGCTTTATGTTTTTAGGTGAAGCGTGAGTGTTAAATTAAGCACTGAACAATTATAAGAGAAAACATGAAAAATAGGACAATTAGATAAATTGAAGGCTAATTGATGCAGGCACTCACGCACACTTCAAAACCATAAAGAAAATTAAATAAAGCAAGCCCTACTCAAATGAGTAGGCGGAAATAAATGCACACATGCACACACTCTTCTTAATTGAAGAAAGCGATAAATAAAGCGTCAAAATTATCTCCTACACGCACACACTCTACATAATTGAGAAAGCGATAAAATTGCGAGTCCCGGCTCAAATGAGTGGGCGAGGGTAAATTTATCTCATACACGCACACACTCTACTTGAAAGTAAAACACACACACACACACTCTACATAAATGAAAACACACACACACACGCACCCTATGTTTCCTTCTCAAGTGAGTAGGAGAAAATAAAAGCAATAAAAAACAAGTCCCACTCAAACGAGTGGGCAGGAAATGAAAGCAGAGCGCCATTTAACTCTTAACGAGTAGCGGAAATAAATGCATACACACACGCGCACTCTAAAGAAATTGAAATAAAGCAATAAAACCTAACTCATACACGCACACACACTTGCAAAAATAAGAAAAACAAAGTTGCTGAAAAATTAAAACGACTGCATTTCTACCGCTAGAATGCTGTAGAAATGCATAAAAAGTGAAAATAAAAATTAACCGAGAGAAAATATTATGCAAATAAACGCAAAATGAAAGTACTCGAAAGATTAAAAAAACTGCATTTCTACCGCTAGAATGCGGTAGAAATGCATAAAAAGATGAAATAAAAAATAAAGGGACTAAAAGTTTTACAATTAAAAAGCTAAAATGAAGTGAGCGAAAAATTATAACGACTATATTTTCATTCTTATATTTTTATAAAAACTCCTAAAAAGTGAAAATAAAACTAAAAAAGACGAAAAAGTTTTACAATCCTAAAAACCCTAAGTTAAGGAAAATGAAAATAACACTTTTTTAGGTGTTTTTATAAACCCTTAAGAATGAAAAAGAAGGAAAAAAGGAAAAGCTAAACCTAAACAAGTGCGGATTATGAAAATAAAACGGACATTACAACGGCTAGAAATGCCGATAAAATCCTAAACTAAGCGAGATTATGAAAGCTTTAAAAGATAAAACATAAAAAGAACAAAAAAGGGGAACGAAAAATTGCAAAGAGAAGGGCGCTTAATTGAATTCCAAACTATATGAAGAGAAAAAACTAACATTTCATTTAATAAAAAGCTATTACATGGAAAGCTAAAACAAACAAACAACCTAATACAAGCTAAGAGAGATGGGGGGAGAGAAATTCTCCTTACATAAGCATGGAATCCAAATGGGCAGCACCTGCCCTAAGTAATTTGGACCAAAAAGTGGACAGAAATCTCATACAGCAGCTGGCCTTTTATAGGCAAAATTTCGGGTTGGTCACGCCCGTGACTAGGGCGTGACAGGGGGGGCGTGTCGCTACTGTACATAAGCTGATCGGGTGACTTGACTGGAAAGTTAACTTAGGCTGAAAACGTGGCGGTCACGCCTTAGGTCACGGGTGTGACATGTGTCAGCCACGGGCGTGACTGGGGCGTGTCGGGGAGGTCGATCTGGGCGCGGTCCGACCGCAAAGTCGCGCGCGTCACGTCGGGCCAGGTGGCTAAGTCACGCCCGTGTCACACCTTGACACGGGCGTGTCTTGGGGCGTGTCGAGCTCGGTTTGATGATCGCCGATTGTCGAGCTGACAACCTGTGGTCGGCGATCGTCGAGGGAGTGACACGGGCGTGCCGGTCATGTGACACGGGCGTGTCAGTCAATTTTTTGACTTTTTCTAGAATTTTTCTGGAATTTTCCTGGAATAAAAATAAAGCTAAGTTAGAAATAATATTTACAAAAATAAGCAATTTATTGAATAAAACTAATAAAAAAGACAAAAATAAACAAAATTGACTTAAATAAAATACGAAAATATAGGTATATTTACAACTCATCAAATACCCCCATACTTAAGCTTTTGCTATTCCAGAGAAAAAATTTGAGGTGAACTTATAAGGAATAATAAAAAACCCTAAGTTCTGCTACCGCTAAATTAATTATAAGAGAGATCAAATAAAATATACGAGCTATAAGAGTTAAGTCCTAAAATCATTTAGATGATTTAAATAGGGCAAAAGTTTTGGCCAAAAGACTTCTTGATGTAATCAAATAGAAAGCAATAATTGTATTCGTTAGATTAACAGAAAATAATTTGGAGTTATACGAACTTTAGCTTATAGGAGTGTTACCGAAAATAATGCAATTTATGAATTATGCTCTCAAAAAGATTTTTGAATTAATTCTAGAGTCATGAAATTGGCTAAGGGGGGTTGATGTTTGTTTATGAAGATGCTTGGATTTTGAGGCGAGGTTATTATTTTTTTCGAACCTCCATTTTTTTTTGATTTGGATGTTAAAAGAAAACGAAATCTTATTTTCCTTAACATAAATTTTTTCTTCTTCATAAATAAAAATAACCCAATGTATATGTGTTGGAGTAATGAATTTTATCATCTTACTCCGTAACGTATAATCTTTTTAATTTATTGGGTGCCTAAGTTTACGGAATGAAATCTTATTCCCATTGACATAAGATCTTTTTCTTTTTGGGTTAATATTTTTATCATACCAAGTAGGTTATGATAGGTAAGGGGAGAAAAGAGAACTAGATTCTTAATTGAAAAATAATTGAGAGCAACCTTTATAAATTGTACGTTCCAATTTTTCAGAAAGCTAAAAACAAGCATAATTGAATTCTATAGTCGTTATTTTCTAACATGGTACATGTGCTCCTATCTATGAAAAATTAGAAGTAGTGCCTAAAGTGAGTCCCCTATTTTTAACAAAGTATAATAAATTCTTTAAAACTTAACCCCGGCTATTTAGATTATTTAATCTTTAATTAGCAAATGAATAGTGAATAAAGAATTGATCAAATTCGCATATAAATAAACTCAAACTAAATTTTTGGATAGCAAGAAAATTAAGAATGAGATGTTTGATTTATTTGTTTCATAACTTACAATTTTTTTTTGAAGTTATGCTCTTTTTTTGTATTTTTGTATTTATATCTTTAATATATACATACTAAAGAAAAAAATAAAAAAATGCGAAAATAAAATTTTTTTGGATTTTTAAGTTTTGTGAATTTTTTTTATTTTTATGATTTGTGATTTTTTTTGTATTTTTAATGAAATTTTCATTCTATTTACAAAAATTTGGGAAAAAAAAAGAAAAATTATTTACATGGATGAGAGGGAAAAAGGGAAGGGGAAAGAGAAAGAATATTTACAAAAGTACTTATAAAAATTATTTACAAAAATATTTACAAGAATATTTATAAAAATATAAACTAGGTTGCCGCGAGATGACTCGTTATGTGGATGGCTCGATGAGCTGGATCTCGCGGACAAAGTTAAAAATAAGTCAAAGTTTCAAAAATGAAACTTCAAAATTTTTAATTAAAATTTTTTTGATTTTTGTGTTATATATATATTTTTTTATTTTTTAAGTTTTGTTTTGTTTTTTTTTTGTTTTGTTTTTTTTTTGTAAATGAAAAATAAAGTACGAAAATACGAAAACACCCCCATACTTAGATCCAACATTGTCCCCAATGTTGTATGCTAAGCATGAGGAACAAGACAGCAGGTATATGTACAAAAAAATGAAAAAGAGGGGGGCAGAAAACGTCCATGATCCGCGCTCGGGGAAGCCCATAAGAAACCCTGCATTTATTAGAAAAATAGAAAACATAATAAATAAAGTCGTAAAAAAGATAGACGTGGGGTGCCTCCCAGGAGCGCTTTGTTTATAGTCGCGTAGCTTGACTATAGTGGCGGGTTTATATGTCGAGGAGGGATATGGTTTCGCTATACTCGATCACAGGGTCGCCCGCTATGTAAGTCTTTAATCGATGACCGTTTACTTTAAACGAGCCTTTCTCCGGGTGGGAGACGAGTACGGTCCCATATGGAAAAACTTCTTCAACTAAGAAGGGACCGGACCAACGGGATTTGAGTTTGCCAGGAAAAAGTTTAAGACGAGAATTATAAAGAAGGACTAGATCGCTCGAAGAAACATTTTTGGGGGTTTTAATTTTTCGATCGTGATAGAACTTAGAACGCTCCTTATAGAACTTATTACTCTCGTAAGCGTTCGCATGCCATTCATCGAGCTCGTTTAGTTGTAGTTTTCTATTCTGAGCGGCTAAGTTAGAGTTGAGGTTTAGGAGTTTTAATGCCCAAAGTGCGCGGTGCTCCAGTTCTACGGGTAAATGGCACGCTTTGCCATAGACTAATCGAAACGGAGTACAACCGGTAGCGGTTTTGTACGCAGTACGATACGCCCATAACGCGTCGTTAAGCTTAACGGACCAATCTTTCCTATTAAGTGAAACAGTTTTTTCTAATATGTGTTTTATCTCTCGATTTACTACCTCAACTACGCCACTTGTTTGCGGGTGGTAGGGGGTGGCATGTTTGTGCGTGACTCCGTATTTAGCTAATGTCTTAGCCATTAGAGTGTTACAGAAATGCGTTCCCCTATCACTAACAATAGCGCGAGGCGTGCCGAAGCGAGAAAATTATTTTTTTTAGAAATGTAACGACTACTCGCGCATCGTTGGTGGGGAGAGCTTGCGCTTCCGCCCACCGTGATATGTAGTCGACCGCAACTAAAATATAAGAATTTTTATAAGAAGGAGGTAGGGGGCCAACAAAATCTATGCCCCATAAATCGAAGACTTCGCATTCTAAAAACATATTTTGGGGCATCTCGTCTCGACGTGAGATGTTACCCGACCGCTACAGCTATCGTATGCGCGCACAAAATTGTGCGCGTCTTTGAAGAGAGAGGGCCAAAAGTTGCCCGCCTCTAGTGCCTTCCTAGCGGTCCGGTTGGCTTGATAGTGCACCCCGGCTGGACCCTCGTTGCAGTGCCTCAATATTTGTGTGCACTCCACTCTCGCGACGCATCTTCGAACCGCTTGGTCCGCGCAGATACGGAAAAGAAATGGGTCATCCCAAACGAAATTTTTCAAGTCGGAAAAGAATTTCTTCTTTTGATTAGTTAAAAAATCTTTTGGAAGTACCCGCGCGACTAAGTAGTTCGCAAAATCTGCGAACCAAGGCGAAGATGACGAAGACGAACGAATGGCGAGAAGGCGTTCCTCGGGGAATCTGTCATTTATTTCAGATTCGACGAGCGCTTCCGCACCCGGATTTTCTAAACGGGAGAGGTGGTCTGCCGCTAGATTCTCCGCGCCCTTCTTATCTCGGATCTCCAAAGTCAAACTCTTGTAGGAGGAGAATCCATCGAAGAAGGCGGGGCTTCGCGTCGGTTTTGGCTAGTAAATACTTAAGGGCGGAGTGATTGGTGAAAACGATAACTTTAGATAGCGTAAGATACGAGCGAAACTTATCGAAAGCCAAAACGACGGCTAAGAGTTCCTTTTCCGTCATCGTGTAATTCACTTGTGCGAAAGTGAGCGTCTTGCTAGCGTAATAAATAAGATGAAAATGTTTTTCTACGCGTTGGCCATGAATGGCTCCTAAGGCAATATTAGTAGCGTCGCACATGATTTCACACGGAAGGGACCAATTAGGAACCACTAGAATTGGAGAATTGATAAGTTTTTGTTTTATAAAATTAAAAGCAGACTCGCAATCGCTACTAAAGACACAAGGTGATTCCTTTTCCAAGAGGTGAGTAAGCGGCTTTGTTATTTTTGACCGGGTCCACCGAGTTAGTTCCCTGAGAGCACGGGGTGTGTGACAGTGTGAGCCTAAACCTGTGATGTTGTGCTTATTCACTATTTTACTTGCTATGCTAACAAGTGCAGGGAAGAAAATTTGTCGCCCCGAGTTTGGGGGCGGAATCGTTATAATTTGGTCAGCTTTAGCTGACCGTTATTCTTGTTTGCCACCATTGCGGTGATTTGTGCTTGCAGGTACTGCGGAACCAAGTGGAAAATCGCGGGCCAAATCCCAAGTTGTTGAGCCGGCCCTCGAAGGCCTCGTTTGTTTACTTATTTAAATCATGTGTGACCGGCCTGCGAGCCGAAGTTTGTAAAACACTATTTATTTAAGTGAACTGTTGTAAGGCCATAAGGCAAGCATTCTTCGGTACTTTGTATTTCATTCCTTTTTGTTTTATTAGTGGACATTCATGCTTGTTGGCTGGGTTCTTATTGTTACAACGTAATAAATTTCTTCTGCTCGATGCTCTGTGTAGGATGTTTGTATTGGTTGAAAAATTTCATTGAGTAACCCACCCATCTTTCTGTGGTATATGGCATCGGGCCCCGGTCGAACCTACTACTATATGCTATGTGACGGATTGGGGTGTTATAATTTGGTATCAGACTAACGGTTTCGGCCAGGATTAAATGAATTCGTGGACGAATTCACTTTAAGGGGTGGTGAGCACATGTGTGTGTGTCATCATTATAACATGAAAAGAACTCATGAATGTTCACTTAGGAATGAAAATAAACATGTTTGAGGAACCTGCTTGTTCTTATAATTGCATTTTGCAATATTTTTTGGTCGCTTATTAGTGTTTTGTATGACTATAGGTGACCAGGAGTGGTGCTGGGCCATCAAGACGTCCAGTTTCTGAGGCAAGCTGTGAACCAAATGATGCGTCGGCAACACCTCCTTCGTCTGAGACCATTCGATTTGTAGCGGAGGCAGTGTTTGCGATGATCAACGCGCAGCTTGCAAGGCAGGTGCAGCAGCCTACCACTGCTGTGGAGCAAGTACCGCTCCAAGCGGGGGAGCCAAGGAGAGTGGAGCAGGTTGTAGTGGAGCCAGTATTACCTAGGAGAGCAATGGAGAAGAAGCTTAAGCACGTGATTTGCTTCAATCCTCTAGTGTTCTCGGGGACGGGAACCCCAACTCAAGCAAATGATTGGCTCTCCAGAATTAAGAGAGTGTTGATAGCTACTGAGTCTGAAGAGTGGCAAAAGACCACAATTGCCACGTTCTTGCTGTATGGTGACACAAGACTATGGTGGGAAGGCTTGGAGCTACACCATCTGATGGGTAGGCAGTTGACAGACGTCTGGATTGAGGAGTTTTTGGGTTTGTTCTTGGCTCGATACCTCCCCTCGGCTCAGAGGATAGCAATGGAAAATGAGTTCCAGAAGCTAGTGCAAGGCGAGAGCAGCGTGGATACTATCTCCACGAGTTTACTCGATTAGGTATGTATGCAAGCGCTACCTTTGCTGATGATAAATGCAAGACAAGCCGATTCTACGAAGGTCTAAGGGATTACTTAGGACTGCTACTATCGGGGCCTATGACGCAGGGTTTCCTGACCTTGTTCAACTCGGCCCGGTCTTTAGAGAAAGAAATGAAGAATGTTCAGGCAAAGAAGGACTCCAGTGGTAGGAAGTCAGAGTTCAAGGTGCCGACTTCAGAGTCTGGTTTTCGAAGGTGGAATAAGAATGCTAGGACGTCGGGTCAGCCCCTTCTTTGGGTGCCTCGGGGGCAATTACCAACGAACCCCGGGCGCTTGTTTTACTAGTGGGAAAACGGGACATTTCTCCCATGGCTGTTTGAGCGGATGTCCAAAGTCCGAGAGGAAGCAGGGAGCAACTTATGAAGAAAAGGGCAAGGCGGTGGAGTCAACCACATCCCATTATGCTCCGACTCAACCAAGCGTCTACAATCTGGGCCAGTAGGAGGCCATCAAACAAGTGGATGTGGTGACAGGTACGGTTTAATTTATAGCAAGTTAGCTTTAAATACTGTTACCTAGTGCTTATTAGCTTATTACTGTTTGTATATGCTTTGTTTTGATTTATGATAGTCCTGCAAGGGCACTATTCGATACAGAAGCTTCGCACTCCTTTTTATCTGAAGGTTTCATATCGCGCATCGGAGTCCCTTCTTTGATGGCGAAGGACAAATTGGACGTGTTGCTGCCGAATGGGTGTTCTATGCGTGCGGACAGAGTTTGTGTCATAAGTGTTCATATTGGAAGTCAGGAGTTCGACTTACTGGCGTCGTTGCTGCTGCTAGTAGAGTTTGACATCATCTTCGATATGGACTGGCTTTCGGAGCAGAAGGCTTTTATTAATTGCAACTGTAAAGAGGTCAAGCTGGGTGCTGGGCGGGAGACAACGTTTGCGGGATTGAAGGGGTCGAGCAAGACGTTGATGTCTGCTCTTTAGGTAATGAAGACGGTTCATGCTGGAGAAGAGTTATTCTTCACGTTAGTGGAGGCTGTAAAGCCTAAGTCCACATTTGATGGTATCTGTGTTGTATGCGAGTACCCCGACGTGTTCCCATACTATCTTCCCGGAGCCCCACCGCAGCGAGAGATCGATTTCACCATCTAGCTAGTGTCAGGTGTGAAACCTGTGTCACGCACTCCTTATAGGTTGGTATAAAAGGAGATGGCAGAGCTAAAGGTTCGACTTGAGGATTTGAGGGAGCAAGGTTATGTGCGTCCAAGTTCGTCGCCTTGGAGCGCTCCGGTACTCTTTGTTAACAAGAAGGACTGAAGTTTGCGGCTGTGTATCGACTACAGAGAACTGAACAAGTTAACAGAAAAGAACAAATACCCGATCCCACTGATTGATGATCTTTTTGATCAGTTAGTCGTGTCATTGGTATATTTAAAATTTGATCTGAAGTCCGGTTACTATCAGCTGAGGATAAGGGAGAGTGATATCCCAAAGACAGCATTCAGCAAAAGATATGAGCATTCGGAGTTTACGATCATTCCGTTCGGGCTGACTAATGTGTCATCCGTATTCATGGATCTGATGAACAGAACGTTCACAGTGTACCTGGACCATTTTGTGATCGTCTTTATTGATGACATATTGGTGTACTCGCAGTGCGAAGAAGATCACTTAAAGCATCTGCATCAAGTTTTGGACACGCTGAGGAGGAACAAACTATACGTAAAGTTCCCTAAGTGCGAGGTTTGGTTATCCTAAGTGTCGTTCCTTTGTCACATAGTCAGTGGAGAAGGGATTGCGGTAGATCCGGCGAAGATTATTGCGATACCAGAGTGGCCTGTGTTGTCTTCGGTAGCGGAAGTCCGGAGTTTTCTTGGGCTTGCCAGCTATTACAGGCGCTTCGTGGAGAACTTCTCACGGATAGCATTACCTCTCATAACGTTGAAAAGGAAAGATCAGAAATTTGTATGGACGCAGGAGTGCGCGCAAGCGTTCGAAGAGTTGAAGAGTCGGTTGACCACGGGGCCAGTGGTAAGTTCGTTGAGTGGGATCGAAGGCTTTGAGATCTACAGCGATGCCTCAAGTAGTGGTTTGGGCTGCGTGTTGTTGCAGCATGGCAGTGTTGTTGCATATGGCTCGCATTAGCTGAAAGTGCACTAAAGTAATTATCCGGTCCACGACTTGGAGTTAGCGGCCGTTATTTTTTCGCTAAAGCTGTGGAGGCACTATTTGTATGGCATAAAGGTCGATATTTATACCAACCACAAGAGCCTGAATAACCTGCTGGATCAAAAAGATTTTAATATGTGGCAGCGAAGATGGATGGAGTTCCTGGGGGAATATTCGTTCAAAATTTATTATGTGGCCGAGAAAGGCTATGTAGTTGCGGATGCGTTGAGTCGCAGGGCTCCCGCCAAAGCCAACTGGTTGTCGATTCATGATGAGCAGTTGATTCAGGAGTTGGAGCCGTTAAACATCTGTTGTGTTGACAAGCAGACTAGCGCCGAAGCATTATTGAACTGGATGGAATTTCAGTATGACCTGGCTGATCGGATTCGGCAGGCTATGGAATTGGATAGCAGCATGAAGGAGATCATGGATGCAGCTTTAGATGGGTCAAATTCACACTTTATGGTTGAAGATGGACTGCTAAGGAAGGACAGTCATTTGTGCATCCCAAACGTGGGAAATCTATGGGCGAAATTGATGTACGAGGCTCATCATACAGAGTACTCAATTCACCCAGGGAGCACGAAGATGTACCGAGATATAAAGAAGTTGTTCTGGTGGCCAGGACTCAAGAAGGATGTGGCACTACTCGTGGCTAAATGTCAGACTTGTGCCTTAGTGAAGGCAGAGTGCCAAAAGCCGGGGGGTTTCTTAAAATCTTTGCCTTTTCCGGAGTGGAAGTTCGATGACATTTCGATGGACTTTGTGCATGGCTTGCCAAGGTCGCAGAAGGGAAACGACACCATCTGAGTGATCGTAGATTGGTTAACAAAAGTGTCACACTTCATTCCACATAGGAAGGATGATTTTGTGGAGAAATTGGCAAAGTTATATGTGGATAATATTGTGTGGCTTCACGGTGTGCCCCGCAGCATCATGAGTGATCGAGATGGGCGGTTCATGTCCAATGACTGGAGGTTTGTGCAGTAAATGTTGGGGACTAAGTTTAAGTTCAGCATAGCCTTCCATCTGCAGACGGATGGGCAGACTGAGAGGGTCAACAAGACGATTGAAGACATGCTTCGCATATATGTCCTAGACTTCAACAAGCAGTGGGAAGACCATCTGTATTTGGTGGAGTTTGCGTATAACAATAGCTACCAATCGAGCATACAAATGGCGCCTTTCGGGTCCTTATATTATAGAATGTGTCGCACGCCGTTGTCGTGGCTAGAAACGGGAAAGGCAAGGTTGAACAAGAAGCAAGAGGTGGAAACTGCTACTTCGGTGGTACGAACCATTCGAGAATATTTCCTGATCGCTCAGGATAGACAAGCTAAATACTATAATGCCAAGTACCGGAATGTGGAGTTTGCAGTTGGCGATTGGGTGTATTTGAAGATAAAGCCGTTCAAGGGTGTTTTACAGGTACGACGCTTGAAGAAGCTTAGCCCGAGGTACCTTGGACCATTTGAGGTCTTAGAGCGGATCGGTGAAGCGGCTTACCGTCTAAAGCTATCGGTGGAGTTAAGTAGTCTATACGACGTATTCCACAATTCAGTGTTGCGAGAGGCAGTGCTAGAGCCTTCGCAGGTGATCGCAGTTGATCAAGTACCAGTGGACGAAGGGTTGACAACTAGGGTCAAGCCCTTTTGTATTGAGGACTTTGATGTGAAGCGACTTCGTAAAAAGGAGATTAGAATGGTTAAGGTCTGTTGGGATAGTTATGGTCGTGTGGAGCTCTCTTGGGAACGGGAGAAGACCATGCTTGAGGTGTACCCAGAGTTATTTCACTCAGGTACCGCTTTTGGTTTTCTGCGTTCTTTTCCTTTGGTAATTTCATGGACGAATTCTTTTAAAAGGGAGAGAGTTGTAATGCCCCAAAACTAAAAAGAGTGACGGGTGGTGTTTTGAGCCAAATCTGGGATTTAGTAGAGGTGACACGGCCTGGGACACGGGCGTGTCCCAAGGCGTGTCGTGCTTGGGTTCGGCGATGGTCGAGTGGTCGACAAAATCACAATTAACGGTCGTCGAAAAGTGAACATGGCCTGGGACACGGGCGTGTCCCAGGGCGTGTCAGCCACTCAAAGCTTTCAACTTAACGATCATTGAGTGAGGACGCACAGCCTGAGCCCAGGCATTTTTTGGTCCGACACGGGTGTGTCGAATACCCGTGTCCTCCTCGAGTCATTTGGCAAGTTATGCTAAGGCAGCTATACGGCCTAGGACACAGGTGTGTCCTAAGGCGTGTCTAGCACACGGCATATGACACGGGCGTGTCACAAGGCCGTGTCGTGCTTTAGACTTTTTGGACCTGTGTCATTGGAGGAACACGCCTAGCTACACGGGCGTGTACTAGTTGACACGGGCGTGTCAATCCTTACACGGGCATGTCGTGTGCCCTTGTTCTTTTTAGGATGCGACGGTTTCGACAGCGTATGAGTGACACGGCTTTTGACACGAGGGTGTCGCAAGCCGTGTTCATCCCAGGATGTTTATTTTTGGGCCAAATAGCAGCCGTTCGTTTCCTTATTTTTGGATCTAACGGCTCAGATCCCTCCTTGTAAGGGTTAAGGCCGGGATTGAGTGTTTAAACCCTCATTTCTTTTGGGTTCACTCTCTCACTAACTCCTAGATAGAAGGAAGAGAGATCCGGTTGCCGGAGGAGATTCGGAGCGCAAAATCGCAAACCGAGCCTGGATCTGCGGAGGCAAGATCATCGCGGTGCTATTCATCTGCGTAGTTTTCCATGGCTCCGAAAAGAAATGCTAGGGTAACGATTCTCATCTTGAGCATGTGAAGATCTTCTTCCTTTGCATGGGAAAACCCTCTACCGCGAGTATGCGGCGAGTTTGCGGTGTTCCTTGCGGTAGATATGTAAAGTCCCCCTTGTTTAGAGTCCGGAATCGAAGTACGGGCATATGCATGGTGCGTGAACCCTACCCGGACAAGTGGCCTGGATCGGTGATGTTGCATTGCATAAGTAGCCGGAGAAGACTTCGTGACTTTGATTGTTTTCTAGTTTCTACGGGGTAGATTGCAGCAAGAATCCTTGGGGATTAACCCCAAGACGCACCCGGAAAACAGGGCGGAAATGCATTTCTGCCATCTTGGTGGCCTGGGAGCCAACCTTGAACATAACTGGGTTATGTGCTTGTGTGATCAAATTTTTGGGATCCGGGAGAAGCTTGGCCCGTGCGTACGTCTTAAAGTGACTAGGCGGTGTGAGCAACAGGCAAGTGGAAACGAACTCGGGCTATGTGGTTTGGTGTTAGTTACCTGAAAAAGAGACTGACCATTGGCATGGTCGTGCGAGTCTTAGGCTTAGACCGGAAAGACTAAAAATGCTCACGAGATTTGCCGTCCAAGGGATGGTGGTGAGACCGTGGTTATGACCCGGTCCACCGAGTTAGTGCCCTGAGAGCACGGGGTTTGTGGCTGTATGAGCCTGCACTTGTGATGTTGTGCTTATTCACTATTTCACTTGCTATGCTAACAAGTGCAGGGAAGAAGCTTTACCGCCCCGAGTTTGGGGGCAGAATCGTTATAATTTGGTCAGCTTTAGCTGACCATTATTCTAGTTTGCCACCGTTGCGGTGATTTGTGCTTGCAGGTCCTGCGGAGCCAAGTGGCAAATAGCAGGCCAAAGCCCATGTTTCTGAGCCGGCCCTCGAAGGCCTCGTTTGTTTACTTATTTAAATCATGTGTGGCCGGTCTGCGAGCCGAAGTTTGTAAAACACTTTTTATTTAAGTGAACTGTTGTAAGGCCATAAGGCCAGCACTCTTCAATACTTTGTTTTTCATTTCTGTTTGATTTATTAGTGGACATTCATGCTTGTTGGATGGGTTCCTATTGTTTCAACTTAATAAATTGCTTTCGCTAGATGCTCTGTGTAGGATGTGTGTATTGGTTAAATGGTTTCATTGAGTAACCCACCGGTCTGTCCGTGGTATATGGCGTCGGGCCCCGGCCGGCCCTACTGCTATATGATATTTGAGGGGAGGGGTGTTACAATGTGCTCCACTAAGGATTTCTCCATTTTCACCGCTGCCAGAGCCTCCTCGAGCTATGTCTTTAGCTCCGTGTCAATTCGTCGAAATCGAGACAATTTTCGATCATGATTTTCCTTCAAGACAGCCAGTGAACTCTCCGCCACCCAAAGCTTCTCCTGAATAGCCAAGTATCCATCATTCAAACTCATATAATGATTGTTCTACAGGAACATTATGTGGGCCTGTGTAACACCCCAAAATGTTGTAGGAGCGACGGGGATCGAATTTGGCCAAGACATATTTTTGGTACAGGTGACACGGGCCCCGACACGGGCGTGTCGGAGGCCGTGTTGGGCGTGTCGAGCTCGGGCTGTGTCGTCGACCAGTTCAGGTCGACGATTGTCGTGTGGTGGAACACGGCCTAGGACACGGGCGTGTCCCAGGCCGTGTCGCACCTGGGCTATGCGGTTGGGTACACGGGTAATGACACAGGCACAAACACGGGCATGTCAAATTTGACACGGGCGTGTCTGATGCCGTGTCACCAGGCCGTGTACCTCTCTGACTGCGAAGTGTTGATAAATTGCACACGGGGGGCGTGACACGGGTCCCGACACGGGCGTGTCGCAGGCGACACGGGCGTGTCGGAGGCCGTGTCACATGCCGTGTTGCTGGTTTTCAATTTTGGTCGAGACGGCGAATGAGCTACACGGCCAGGCACACGGCCGTGTGTGAACCCGTGTTCGGCCCAATTTTTGGGATTTCAGATCTAATCTCGACCGTTCATTTCCTTGGCTTTGGATCCGACGGTGGGGGGCTATTCATGAGGGGTTTTAGCTGGGTTTTAGGGTTAGAATCCCTCATTCCATCCAAGCAAAACTCTCTCTAAGTTTTAGAGAGAGGGGAGAGCAAGTTTGGAGAAGGAGACCAAGATCCGGCCGCCGGAGGAGCTTCGGAGCTTTGAATCGCGATCCGAGTCCAGATCCGCGGAGGTGACGTCATTGCGGTGCTTTTCAACCGCATAGTTTTCGATGGCGCCGCGGAAGAACGCAAGGGTAATGATTTCTCATCCTTGGGCATGTGAAGCCCTCTTTTCCTTTACATAGGAAGCCCTCTCTCGCGAGTGAGCGAAGAGTTGGAGCGTTCCTTGGGGTAGATATGTGAAGTCCCCCTTGTGTAGAGTCCGTATGCGTAAACGGACATAGGCATTGTGTGTGAAGCCTATTCGGACATGTTGGTCCGGATCGGTGATGTTGCATTGTATTTGAACTGGGCAAGAACCCGGATGTTTGGGTGTTTTCGGGTTTTCTACGTGGTAGATTGCATCAGAGAGCTTTGGAGATTAACTCCAATGTGCACCCGGAAAACTGGGCAAAAGCGGGTTTTGCCAACACGGTGGTCGGGGGCCAACGTGAACATAACCGGGTTAAGTGATTATTGTGGTGGAAATGGGACTCGGTGAGTCTTGGCCTGCGCATATGGCTTAAATTGTCGTTGCGGTATGAGCACGGGTCAGGCGGAACCGTACCCGGTCTATGTCGTTCGGTAGGACCGTTGGCATGGATGAGGGTCTTCGGCAGTCTATGGCTTAAATTGCCGTGACCAAGGCCAATAAGACAAAATGCTCATATGGATGACCGTCCAAGAGGCGGTGGTGGATTCTGAACGTCTATGGCTTGAATTGACGTGATGTTGGCCGGTTCGCCGAGAATGTGCCCTGAGTGCACGGGGTGTGTGGCCGTGCAAGCCTACGCCTGTGGTGAAGTGCAAATACTTTATATAAATGCCTATGCTAATAAAGTGCAGGGAAAGAGCATCGCCGCCCCGAATGTGGGGGCGGGATCGTTATAATTTGGTCAGCATTGCTGACCGTTGCTATTGTTTGCCACCGGGCGGTGGTTTATTGCTTGCAGGTGCTGCGGAGTAGAGCGGGAAGTAGCGGGCTAAAGCCCTTGTTGCTGTGCCGGCCCTCGAAGGCCTAATTGCTTATGTTTGTTTCCCGTTTTTCATGTATGGCCGGCCTGCGAGCCGAAATATGAAAACACTTCTTTTGTTAAGTGAACAGTGTAAGGTCTTAAGGCCATTTCTTCTTTGTGTTGTGTTTACATTCCCGAGTTTGTAGTGGACATTAATGCTGTTGTGGCTGGGTTCTTATTTCCTTTGCAACCTAATAAATTGCTTCCGCTAGGTGTTGTGTAGGACGACATGATTGGTTGAATGGTTTCAACGCGTAACCAACTAGTCTGTCCGTAGTATATGGCGTCAGGCCCCGGCCAGACCTACTGCTATATGCTATGTGACGGATAGGGGTGTTACAAATTGGTATCAGACTTCTGGTTTCGGTCAGACTTAAATGAATTCGTGGACGAATTCACTTTAAGGGGTGGTGAGCACATGTGTGTGCGTCATCGTTATAACAAGAAAAGAACCCATGAATGTCCACTTAGGAATGAAAATACACATGTTTGAGGAACCTGCGTGTTCCTATAATTGCTGTTTGCAGTAATTTTTGGTCGCTTATCGGTGTTTTGCACGATTATAGGTGACCAGGAGTGGTGCTGGGCCGTCTGAACGGCCAGGTTCTGAGGCGGGCAGTGCGCCAAGCGATGCGCCTGCAACACCTCCGTCTGCCGAGACCATTAGATTGGTGGCAGAAGCTGTCTTTGCTATAATCAATGCGCAGCCTGCAAGGCAGGTGCAGCAGCCTGCCCCTGCTGTGGAGCAAGTACCGCTTCAGACGGCAGAGCAAAGGAGGGTTGAGCAAGTAGTTTTGGAGCCAGAGTTGCCTAGGAGAGCAACTGAAAGACAACTGAAGCACGTGATGGGCTTTCATCCACCGGTATTCACGGGGGAAGAAACCCCGACCCAAGCAGAGGATTGGCTCTCAAGGGTCAACAGGGTGATGACTGCGACGGAAACGGAAGAGTGGCAAAAGACCACTATAGCGACTTTCCTTTTGGATGGGGACGCAAGACTATGGTGGGAAGGCCTAGAGATACATCAGTTGCAGGGAAGGCCGTTGGCCGAAGTTTCGATGGAGGAGTTTGCGAGACTATTCATGGCTCGATACCTCCCCTCGGCGCAGAGAATTGCGCTAGAAAGCGAATTTCAGAAGTTGGTGCAAGGGGATTGCACCGTTGATGAGTACCTCCACGAGTTTACTCGGTTGGGGAGATATGCCGGCGCTACCTTCGCAGACGAGGAACGCAAGATGAGCCGCTTCTACGAAGGGCTAAGAGATGATTTAAGGTTGCTACTATCGGGGCCCAAGGCGCAGGGTTTCATGACCCTGGTCAGTTCGGCCCGGTCCTTGGAGAAGGACATGAAGAATGTCCAAGCGAAGAAGGAATCCGGTAGTAAGAAAGCGGAGTTCAAGGCACCGACTACATCGAAGTCAGGCTACCGCAGATTCTATAAGAAAGCTAAGACGTCGGGTCCAGCTGCTTCAGGTGCCTCGGGGGCAACTACCAATCGAACCCCGGGCGCTTGTTTCACGTGTGGAAAGACGGGACACTTTGCCCGTGATTGCTGGAGTGGATGCTCAAAGTCCGAAAGGAAACAAGGAGCTACCTACTTGGAGAAGGGCAAAGCGGTGGAGTCGACCGCGTCCCACTATGCTCCGACTCAGCCTAGAGTCTATAACTTGGGCCAGCAGGAGGCCATCAAGCAAGCGGATGTGGTGACAGGTATGAGTTAATTTATAGCAAGTTAGCTTTAATACCGTTATCTATTGCTTGTTAGCCTAATATTGTTTGTATAGGCTTTGTTGTGATTAGTGATAGTCCGACACGGGCACTGTTCGATACGGGAGCTTCACACTCCTTCTTGTCTGAAAGCTTTATATCGCGCATCGGAGTCCCTTTTTCGATGGAGAAGGACAAGTTGGATGTGCTGCTACCGAATGGGTGCTCGATGCGTGCGGACAGAGTGTGCGCAGTGAAGGTTCACATTGGGAGCCAAGAGTTCGACTTGCTAGCGTCATTGCTGCCGCTAGTAGAGTTCGGCGTGATCTTTGGAATGGATTGGCTTTCGGAGCAGAAAGCATGGATTGACTGTGACCGGAAGGAGTTCAAGCTGGGTGTAGGGCGGGAGACTACATTCGAGGGGCTGAAGGGGTCGAGCAAGACACTGATGTCTGCTCTTCAGGTGGTGAAGGCAGTTCGTGCTTGTGCAGAGCTGTTCTTCACGATAGTGGGGACTGTGGAGCCAAAGTCCACTTTTATTGAGATTCCCGTGGTTTGAGAATACCCCGATGTGTTCCCGGATAGTCTTCCCGGAGCCCCACCGCAGCGGGAGATCGATTTCACCATCGAGCTCGTGCCGGGTGCCAAGCCCGTATCACGTGCTCCTTATAGGTTGGCGCCAAAGGAGATGGCAGAGTTGAAAGTTCAGCTAGAGGAGCTGATGGAGCAAGGCTATGTGCGTCCAAGCTCGTCGCCTTGGAGCGCATCGGTCCTCT
The DNA here is from genome assembly GCA_039513925.1 of Platanthera zijinensis. Lineage (NCBI taxonomy): Eukaryota > Viridiplantae > Streptophyta > Magnoliopsida > Asparagales > Orchidaceae > Platanthera > Platanthera zijinensis. The sequence continues at coordinate 77,829,509 of CM077085.1, read as the reverse complement.
TCGTTAAGAAGAAGGACGGGAGTATGCGGCTGTGTATCGATTACAGTGAATTGAACAAGCTGACAGAGAAGAATAAGTACCCGATCCCGAGGATTGATGATCTCTTTGATCAGTTAGTCGGATCGTCGGTATACTCCAAGTTGGACTTGAAGTCGGGGTACTATCAGCTGAGGATCAGGGAGTGTGATATCCCGAAGACGGCATTTAGTACGAGGTATGGGCATTTCGAGTTCACGGTCATGCCGTTTGGACTGACGAATGCATCATCGGTATTTATGGATTTGATGAACAGGACGTTTCGAGATTTCCTGGATCGCTTTGTGATCGTCTTTATTGACGATATATTGGTGTACTCGCAGTGGGAAGAAGATCACTTCAAGCACTTGCATTTGATGTTGGAGACTTTGAGGAGGAATGAGCTTTATGCGAAGTTCTCCAAGTGCGAGTTCTGGCTACCCTCGGTAGCGTTCCTTGGTCACATTGTTAGTGGGGAAAGTATAGCGGTGGATCCGGCGAAGATCGTTGCGATACGGGAGTGGCCTGCGTTGTCTTCTGTCGCGGAAGTTCGTAGTTTTCTCGGGCTTGCCGGATATTACAGGCGCTTCGTAGAGAACTTCTCGCGGATAGCGCTACCTCTCACGAAGTTGACAAGGAAGGATCAGAAATTCTTGTGGACGCAATAGTGCGTGCAAGCTTTTGAGGAGCTGAAGAGGCGGTTGACCACGGCGCCAGTGCTTAGTTCGCCGAGTGGGACCGAGGGCTTCGAGGTGTATAGCGACGCTTCGGGTAGTGGCTTGGGCTGCGTGTTGTTGCAGCATGGGAGCGTGATAGCGTATGGATTGCGTCAGTTGAAGGTGCATGAAAGAAATTATCCGGTGCATGACTTGGAGTTGGCGGCCGTGATATTTGCACTCAAGTTGTGGAGGCACTACCTTTACGGCGTAAGGGTCGATATATACACCGATCACAAGAGCCTAAAATACTTGTTGGATCAGAAGGACCTTAATATGAGGCAGAGGAGGTGGATGGAGTTTCTAGGGGACTACACCTTCAAAATACATTATGTACCCGGGAAGGGCAACGCAGTTGCGGATGCGCTGAGCCGCAGGGCTCCCGCCCAAGCGAACTGGTTGTCGGTGCATGATGAGCGGCTAGTACGGGAGTTGGAAGAGCTTGAGATCTGTTGCATTAACAGGCAGACGAGTGCCAAAGCAATGTTAAACTGGACAGAGGTGCAGTATGACCTGGCTGACCATGTTCGGCAGGCATTGGAGTTAGATGACTCCATGAAGGAGCTTTTGGAGGCCGCTCTGGATGGGTAAAATTCCCAGTTCTCGGTGGAAGATGGTTTACTAAGGAAGGATCATCGGTTGTGCGTCCCGAGTGGGGGTAACCTCCGGGCGGAGTTGATGTACGAGGCTCATCATACCAAGTACTCAATCCACCCAGGGAGCACGAAGATGTATCGTGATCTCAAAAAGTTGTTTTGGTGGCCGGGGCTTAAGAAAGATGTGGCGTTGTACGTGGCTAAATGCCAAACGTGCGCCTTGGTGAAGGCGGAATGCCAAAAGCCGGGATGATTTCTGAAGTCCTTGCCTATACCGGAGTGGAAGTTTGACGACATATCTATGGACTTTGTGCACGGGTTGCCAAGGTCGCAGAAAGGGAACAACGCCATCTGGGTGATCGTAGATCGGCTAACTAAGGTTTCGCATTTCATTCCGCATAGGAAGGATGATCCAGTGGCGAAATTGGCAAAGTTGTATGTTGACAATATTGTTAGGCTGTATGGTGTGCCCCGTAGCATTGTGAGTGATCGCGATGGGCGGTTCACGTCAAATGATTGGAGGTTGGTGCAGCAGATGCTGGGAACAAAGTTAAAGTTCAGCACAGCTTTCCATCCGCAGACGGATGGGCAGACCGAGAGGGTCAATAGAACGATGGAGGACATGCTCCGCATGTGTGTTCTTGATTTCGGTAAGCATTGGGAAGACCACCTGTATTTGGTGGAGTTCGCGTACAACAACAGCTACCAAGCGAGTATACAAATGGCGCCCTTCGAGGCCCTGTATGGTAGGAAGTGTCGCACGCAGTTATCGTGGCTTGAAACGGGTGAGGCAAGGTTGTACTAGAAGCAGGAGGTGGAGAGTGCTACCTCGTTAGTGCGGATCATTCGGGAGCGCTTGTTGATTGCTCAGGACCGGCAGGCGAAGTATTACAATGCCAAGCACCGGAACGTGGAGTTCGCGGTAGGCGATTGGGTATACCTGAAAGTGAAGCCGTTCAAGGGGGTTTCGCGGGTGAGATGCTTGAAGAAGCTGAGGCCAAGATACCTTGGACCTTTTGAGGTTCTGGAGCGAGTCGGCGAAGCTGCATACCGTTTGAAGCTATCGGTGGAGTTGAGTGGGTTACACGATGTGTTCCACATTTCTGTGTTGCGGAAGGCGGTGCAAGAGCCTTCGCAGGTGATCGCGGTTGACCAAGTGCCAGTGGACGAAGGGTTGATGACTAGGGTCAAGCCCATTCGCATCGAAGATGTTGAGGTCAAGAGGCTCCGTAACAAGGAGATCCGGATGGTTAAGGTCTAGTGGGATAATTGCGGGCGTGAGGAGCTCTCTTGGGAACGGGAGCAGACTATGCTCGAGGAGTACCCGGAATTGTTCCGCTCAGGTACCATTTTACGTTATGTCCTGTTTGTCCTTTATTAATTTCGTGGACGAAATTCTTTAAGGGGGGTAGAATTGTAACACCCCAAAATGTTGTAGGAGCGACGGGGATCGAATTTGGCCAAGACAGATTTTTGGTACAGGTGACACGGGCCCCGACACGGGCGTGTCGGAGGCCGTGTCGGGCGTGTCGAGCTCGGGCCGTGTCGTCGACCAGTTCAGGTCGACGATGGTCGTGTGGTGGAACACGGCCTAGGACACGGGCATGTCCCAGGCCGTGTCGCACCTGGGCTGTGCGGTTGGGTACACGGGTAATGACACTGGCACAAACACGGGCGTGTCAAATTTGCCACGGGCGTGTCTGATGCTGTGTCACCAGGCCATGTACCTCTCTGACTGCGAAGTGTTGATAAATTGCACACGGGTGGCGTGACACGGGTCCCGATACGGGCGTGTCGCAGGCGACACGGGCGTGTCGGACGCTGTGTCACATGCCGTGTTGCTGGTTTTCAATTTTGGTCGAGACGGCGAATGAGCTACACGGCCATGCACACGGCCGTGTGTGAACCCGTGTTCGGCCCAGTTTTTGGGATTTCAGATCTAATCTCGACCGTTAATTTCCTTGGCTTTGGATCCGATGGTGGGGGGTTGTTCCTGAGGGGTTTTAGCTGGGTTTTAGGGTTAGAATCCCTCATTCCATCCAAGCAAATCTCTCTCTAAGTTTTAGAGAGAGGGGAGAGCAAGTTTGGAGAAGGAGACCAAGATCCGGCCGCCGGAGGAGCTTCAGAGCTCTGAATCGCGATCCGAGTCCAGATCCGCGGAGGTGACGCCGTTGCGGTGCTTTTCAACCGCATAGTTTTCGATGGCGCCGCGGAAGAACGCAAGGGTAACGATTTCTCATCCTTGGGCATGTGAAGCCCTCTTTTCCTTTGCATAGGAAGCCCTCTCTCGCTAGTGAGCGAAGAGTTGGAGCGTTTCTTGGGGTAGATATGTGAAGTCCCCCTTGTGTAGAGTCCGTATGCGTAAATGGACATAGGCATTGTGTGTGAAGCCTATTCGGACATGTTGGTCCGGATCGGTGATGTTGCATTGCATTTGAACCGGGCAAGAACCCGGATGTCTGGGTGTTTTCGGGTTTTCTACGTGGTAGATTGCATCAGGAAGCCTTGGAGATTAACTCCAAGGTGCACCCGGAAAACTGGGCAAAAGCGGGTTTTGCCAACACGGTGGCCGGGGGCCAACGTGAACATAACCGGGTTATGTGATTATTGTGGTGGAAACGGTACTCAGTGAGTCTTGGCCTGCGCATATGGCTTAAATTGTCGTTGCGGTATGAGCACGGGTCAGGCGGAACTGTACCCGGTCTATGTCGTTCGGTAGGACCGTTGGCATGGATGAGGGTCTTCGGCGATCTATGGCTTAAATTGCCGTGACCAAGGCCAATAAGACAAAATGCTCATATGGATGACCGTCCAAGAGGCGGTGGTGGATTGGGAACGTCTATGGCTTGAATTGACGTGACGTTGGCCGGTTCGCCGAGAATGTGCCCTGAGTGCACGGGGTGTGTGGCCGTGCGAGCCTACGCCTGTGGTGAAGTGCAAATACTTTATATAAATGCCTATGCTAATAAAGTGCAGGGAAAGAGCATCGCCGCCCCAAATGTGGGGGCGGGATCGTTATAATTTGGTCAGCATTGCTGACCGTTGCTATTGTTTGCCACCGGGTGGTGGTTTATTGCTTGCAGGTGCTGCGGAGCAGAGCGTGAAGTAGCGGGCTAAAGCCCTTGTTGCTGTGCCGGCCCTCGAAGGCCTAATTGCTTATGTTTCTTTCCCGTTTTTCATGTATGGCCGGCCTGCGAGCCGAAGTATGAAAACACTTCTTTTGTTAAGTGAACAGTGTAAGGCCTTAAGGCCATTTCTTCTTTGTATTGTGTTTACATTCCTGAGTTTGTAGTGTACATTCATGCTGTTGTGGCTGGGTTCTTATTTCCTTTGCAACCTAATAAATTGCTTCCGCTAGGTGTTGTGTAGGACGACATGATTGGTTGAATGGTTTCAACGCGTAACCAACAGGTCTGTCCGTAGTATATGGCGTCGGGCCCCGGCCGGACCTACTGCTATATGCTATGTGACGGATAGGGGTGTTACAGCCTGAGCCTCAATCTGTAACAAAAGAGAAGAAGATTATAGTCACATAAAGTAACCAAAGCAAGAGCTTGATATATGGAAGCACACTAACCGCGTCACTCATCACCTTCAAATAGGAAGACACTCGAGGGCAAAAATCTCTGAATTCGGGACTCTAGGGGTAAAGGACTCCAGCACCTCAACCTCTGAATCTTCTAGTGTATCCTTGCCTCGGGGAGCCTCCTCAGCCTTACAGTCTCCTTGCTGCAACAATGGTCGAGGCTTAACATTTGCGTCACTATAGCCCTTCTGAGTAAGCTTTCATTTCCGATCACGGAATGATGACGCCTCTGTAACACACACTGAATCAGCCGAAAGTGCGCACAACCACAGTCGCTTGTCCCCCACTAATAAATAAATGTTGAATAGATGATTTGCAAACACCCGAGGCTTTGTTATTCCCAATACTTGAGAGAAGTCTCGTTCCTGTCCCTTCAAATGTCGACAATGATCAGGTAAAGAGTTCAAAAGCTCTGCCAGACCCCAGGAATTTCGGACATAACCGAACAAAGTGTTGTCAAGGCAACGGTATATACAAGTCCCAAAATCAAGTCAACTCTTGTTGCTATAAATCTCAACACAACTGCCGCCGTAAACACGAACTTCGCACAAATATCTAAACAACTCTAAGAGGAACTTCAAACCATGCTCTTTGAAGATCACAACCTGCCCCATTATACGTGTCATCCCATGGGGGTAAATTACAACATTGGGATGCAACAAACTTTCAAGATATCAATCACCTCTCCGCACGACGGGAATCAGAATCCAGACCACGACATCGTTTCATCAATCATCATCCAGCCCTTCATTTTATTCTAAACTCATTCCTCACCATGTGGATCCTCACTTCATGATCTGTAGGTAACTCATATATTTTCTCCAAATAGCGACTTGGTCACCAGTAAGAGTGGAGTACAATCGCATCGGGCGAACATGCGAATTATGCTTTGAGACCTGAAAAATGAGGCAAGCATGGATTAAGAAAGTTACACCTGGGGCGCTAAAAAGAGTACCCACACAAGAATGCTTGTAGTCCAAAAGCACACACAAAACACATGCCTAAGTATACACACGCACACAAGCACGCTTTCAAATGCGTGTGCCCCACTACACATGATTGGTAGCATGTGTGGGGGTGTGTGCCCAGGTGTGCGCACGCCCAAGTGTGCGCGCGTGGCTAGGTGTGCGCGTAGGTGCGTGCACGGTACCGCATGCGATCAGATGTGTGGTTGTGTGATATCACACATGAACAGGTGCGTGTATGGGTGTATGCACCAAGGTGCGTGCATGCTAGCATGTCTGCCTAAGAATGCGTGTGGATGTACGTACACCGTATCACATGCCCGCGAGCTCGTGGAAACGCATACACCATCGCCCAAGCAGGAGCGTATGCAAGTGAGCGCGCTAGGCTCCACGCCCATGCCTCCGCACCTTTGCCTTTTCACCTTCGATCCTCCGGCATCGCGCATCTCCGTCTTTGTACGTCTCCTCCTCCGATCATGTCACCTTTTTCAAAGCAATAAATAATATACCTTGGAAAGCTCCCTGCCACCAACCACTTCCGCAGATACCTCTCTATTACTTGGACCACAATCGTTGGAAATGGAGACACAAAAAAATCATCGCTCTTCTCATGCTTCGGTACAAAGCATTGAGAATTTTAGGGGTATTTGATGAGTCCCTCATAAATTTGTAGAGGATTTGGGGCTACAAATAAGCTTCTCACCATGATCCGGTCTAACTTAGTGGGATCATGGGTTTGACCGCCTCACACGTAATCACCACATGGGGTCTACATACACCGTCTGATCCTCCACCATGACCATCTACCCCTCCCTATTGCCTCCTCTCGCGACAGTGGGGAACCACATACATGGGGGCAACCATCCCCGTTCTCCCCTCCCTGTGGACTCCTTTAGCGTCGGCAAAGCAGCACCCACAAGGGGGCGTCTGTGCTCGACTGCCCCTACCCACGGCCTCCTCCTGCGACTGTGGGGCATCGCCTACAAGGTTTGGCGGTACCCGGTCGCCCATCCCCGCATCATGCTATCATTACAATGGGGCGCCTCCCGCACGAGGGCAGTCGAACCAGGGTACGCATCCTCGGAGCCGCATTTCGCGACTGCGGGGCTCCACCCGTAAGTGGAGGTCGTGCTCGGCCTCCATGCCCCACGGCTGCTTCCTACGACCGCAGAGCACTACCCGTAAGGGGAGGCCGCCCCTCTCCTTGGTTTATCCTTCCACGATCGGCTTCCTCGACCGTCGCGACTCCTTCTCTCCCCTCGCCATCGATTGTCTGCAAATGAGATGACAACTCTATCATAGTGGTCCCTCCCGATCATCCGATCATTTCACCATGATTGTCGCCATACATTTCACGAATAACCACCCACTAACTGTAATGATTAGTGGGGGGTCATCAATAATTAAAAAATGGCCTACATTTAGTGTAAATTATACGCATAGTATTTGGCCAAAATAATATTAGAAATGGCCTACAATTAGTGTAAATTATTTCTAACTTTCTCCTCCAAACCTTCTTCTTCCTTAGGTAAGAGCTCTGCGAAAATTTTCCTACGAGCCTCTTCCACCACCCAGACCACCAGAAAATTCATCTAAGTCCATAACATTCTAAGGAATTGGACATACTGCGCGCAACTCTAGAGAGCCTCCTACATGCGTGACACCACCCAAATCATCACCAACGCGTCCTGAAACGCTCCACAACGAAGTCTGGTCTCCAAAAATGCCCGAGGATGCTCATCAGCATCTGAGCGTAGGAAAGAAATAAACTTCGAGTGTGGAGGCATGTCGCCCGCCGAATACTCTACAATCTCTCCTCTCAAATATATCGCGAGGAGCGGCCTCTCACCCTCGGTTCTCTAAAAACTCTGTAAACAGCCGCCAATAGTGAAGTTTGACTTGTACCATTCCGGTCACGTGGGTTTTTAAGCATTTAAGGGGTTATTCTACGTTAAAAATCATCTTGTGTGCTTCTGCTCATTCTGTGACTGTGTGCGCGCTCGACCGCTCCATGGGCTAAGGAGGCCAAGTTTAGTCCGGCCTACCAGGAGGGATGAGTTGATCGCAATAGATGTAATGAGATAACATTAATAGTAAATCTTATATATGTTTATATATAACAAAAATTATAATTATAATTTATTATATATAACATATATATATAAATCTTCTGTAACTCGCAAACCCCCGTGCGTAAAAATGCCCATGTCGCAATAGTACCACATATTTGCGACAATAACGTGCTTATTTGTGAGCTTTAGGAGCATCGTCACATCGGGGCACCATTGAGGCGGGGTGACTATACCATTGCTTTCTCCTTCTCAGCATCTTCTTAAACTACCTTATGAACAAGTCCATGTATCTATCAGAAAGATCTATTCTAGATGTCCTTGGTTCTGATTCCTCGGGCTCACATGGCTTGCTAGTAGAGGGTGAGGTTATCTCTTTATCTCTAATGGAACAAAAGGTCCGGCGTGGCCCCACGCTATATTCCAAGAAAAGTTAGTGGAGTTACGCCTTGAAACGAAGACATTCACGCATCGTAACTTAGAGTGCATTCTAGCGAAAGTATTTACATTTGGTTTTAGAACCAAAATATGGGAATGTCCACTAACAAACACCACATGAATGAAGTTCATAATATACAAAATGTTTTGGCCTTCAGGCCTTACAATTATTCTCTTTACAAATGTAGATTACAAACATCGGCACACAGGCCGGCCACACATAAAAACACTAAATCATTCACCGTTGGGCCTTCGAGCGACATCCAACGCAGCATAAGGGACTTCAGCGTACTAATTTCCACTTGTCTCTCCAGCACCTGCACAAGCACGACCCACCAAAATGTGGCAAAACAAAGCAACGATCAGCATTAGCTGACGAAATTATAATGACCCCACCCTTCACTTGGGGCGGCGGTGCTCTTTCCATGCAAATAGTAGTATGTATTTATTTTAGCATTACAACGTGCAATTTAAGCACCATTCACCACAAACATTGGCATGACCGACCATAAGGCCCATGCTCCCACGACACATATTCAGTGTACCGGACTTTCCTACGGTCCCACCACCATCCTCAGTCCCAGACCGATAGTAATACTTGAGCATTTTTTGTCACGCTTAAAGCCAATGACCCTTTCCTATGCCCCTGACCGCACTAGTTACTTTAGGCCATCTAGTCAAGCAATATAGAGTTGGTACAGATCAGCCCTTTCTCATTGCTCAAATCTCCATGCCACACAGTAGTCAACAAGACGCAGGTCGGCTTCTCCTTTCCCATATACATATACATAACTGAGTTATGTACAATACTAGATCTCATGCCCACAGTACCTGGTCTCTTCAGGCTCAAAAGCTTAAATTTCCACCCACCTTGTCCCCAGGACGTGGACTTGCAATCATCACAAAATAGCTCTATGGGAGCTACGCCGGCGATAACACTACCGTCGCACGGTATGGGAAGAATCTTATTTATTCCCCCACTTTTGGGTGTTTTCCTAGAGATCAACTCCAGTAATTTCATTGCAGCATCCTGCATACCCCATGACTCTAAAACTACACATTTTAAAAACGAAGTCTTCTCCATCATGCAAAACAATTCATCATCACCAATTCAGACCAACCTGTCTAAATGGTCTTCAAAAAGCATGCCTATTCCGTACTTTGATTTCGGATTCTATATGCAAGTTCTACCGGGGATCACAATGATCTACCCGTTGGAAACCACCCTTTTTATTCACCCTTTGGAGAGGGGATCCATGTAAATATGCAAATTATGGACTTAACTTGTTTAAGAGGAGAATCGTTACCCTTATTGATTTCTTTGGAGCCATGACCACGAACTTGATCTGGATGGAAATGTATGCAACACTTTCCTCTCTGCAGGTCTAGCTTTGACTTGCAACTTTGATCACAAGAACATCTCCCAAGCTCTTCCCTAAGGTTTGTTCAACCTCCTCCTTCCTATTCTTCTTTCTCTCCTTTTCTCTTCTTTCTTCTCTTCTCAAATTGCAAGAGAGAGAGAGAGAGTTTGTGTGAGTGAGGGAATGAAAATAATGTAAACTCCTCAGCCCTTTTTCTATTCCTGGCTATACTCTCAGCCACATGATATCCACCTCTTAAGGAGTGGATGGCCAAGATTTAATTGAGAGTTAATTTAAATCGCTAACGCTGCGCGGTAACCCTCTACTGCAATGTGATAACTTATGCAGCGACGGCGGTCTCATCCTGCACCGCCCTACTGCTCACATTACAATCGTGCAATATCACACTACCGCCAGCATTACCGCTCCTGCTAGGAGGTAACGACCAGAGACAAAGGGAAAATTAATCATTGGCTATCGCTACGCGGTATTAACCGACCACCGGACGGTACCGTCCTGAGACTCTGGTCTTTTAAATCAGCTAGATATTGCCAGCACTAGCTCTACTATCGGAAGGTAACCTCTAGCGACCAATTACCTATTATTTTAAGGACATTTGGGGCATTACAATTCTCCCCTCCTTTAAGAAATTTCATCCCAAAATTACAGAAATATAAAACATAACATATGTACTTCAATGAAACAGTTCAGGGAACTCTTCTCGCATGGTCTGCTCGCGCTCCCATTTAAGCTCCTTGCTGCCACAATTGTCCCAACAAACTTTGACCATTTGGATTTCCTTATTCCATAGTCGCTTCACTTCCGTGTCCTCGATACAAAGGGGCTTAACTTTTGTCGTCAACTCACTATCGACCAGAATTGAATCTATAGTAACCACTTGCATAGGCTCTAGTACCGCCTTTTGCAGCTCTGATATGTGAAACACATCGTATGAATCACTAAGTTTAGCAAAAAAACTCCAGTCGATAGGCAGCTTAACAAATCCGCTCAATAATTTCAAATGGTCTAAGGTATCTCAGACTTAGCTTTTTCAAGCATCAAATTCTAGATACAGCCTTAAACAATTTTATCTTGAGATAAACAAAATCGCCAACCGCAAACTCCATGTTCCGGAGCTTGGCATTGTAGTATTTTGCTTGCCTATCTTGTGTAATCAGCAATCATTCTCAAATTACACATATCGTTTAAGTTGCATCTTCGACATCTTTATGTTTATAAAGCTTCAATTCACCTATTTCTACATAACCCAATGGAGTACGACACTTCCTACCATATAAGGCCTCAAAAGACTCCATTTGAATACTTGCTTGGTATTTATTATTGTAGGTAAATTCGATCATAAAGAGATGATCCTCCCACCTCTTTTCGAAATCCAGGGCGCACATGTAAAACATATCTTCCATCATTCTGTTTACCCTCTCGGTCTGACCATCTGTCTGAGGATTAAAGGTCTTGCTGAATTTAATCTTAGTACCCAATAGTTGATGAATAAGCTTCCAGTCATTTGACGTGAAACACCCATCTTGATCACAAATAATGCTACAAGGCACACCGTGCAATCATATGATCTGCTCAACATAAAGTTTGGCTAACTGTTCCACTAATTCGTCCCTTCAGTTTGGAATGAAGTATGCTACTTTTGTCAACGAGTCCACAATCACCTAAATAGAATCATTCCGGCGTTGGGATCCAAGTAAACTATGCATGAAATCCATAGATATAACATAAAACAACTATTCAGGTATTGGTAACGACTTCAGGAAACCGCCAGGTTTTTTACATTCAACCTTCACTAGGACACAAGTATGGCACTTCGCCATATAAAGTGTTATGTCTTACTTCAACCCTGGCCACCAAAATAACTTTTTCATGTCTTTGAACATTTTTGTGCTCCCGGGTGGATTGGGTATATAGTAAAATGAAAGTCTTGTTTTCAAGGTCAGCTAAACACATAGAGGGGGGTGAATAGATTTTTTGTCTTACTTCAAGTCTTTTAAACTTTTACCTGATAGTTGACCTTAGTGAATATGTTATTTTTAGCTTTCAAGATAAATTACAAACAACACAGCTATTCATAGTGGTTCCCTGATCTTGGGTATGTCCACTGTCCCTCTGCACCTTTCTAACAGTGTGTTAGATCAGGCTCTTCCACCAAAACTCATCTCCTTATGAGCTTACAACTCGATCCCGCAAGACCTCTCAGTCTTCTCCAAGAGTTAATCCTCAGGCACAAGGCCCTACAACTCAGTGGCTAAATAACCACCTACCTTAGGCTAATGCTCCTATCACTCAGGCTAGGAGGAAAGCCCTACATTCAGATCCAAAATTGATCCTACACTCATCCTTTATAACACATTCTTACGCACTCAGATTACACACAGAATCCTACCCCTCGGCCTTTATAAATCAGGCCTACAACCTAAGACTCTACACAGAATCCTACCACTCAGCATTAAATAGAAAGGCTTACAACTCAGATCCTAGAAAGGATCCTACAGAAACAATGAAAGATGTTTGTTTTGAATTAACACCAGAGTAAGTACTATGTGTCCACTTCTTCCTGGACTAAGAAGATATCATTCCAAGCTTTTGTTGATGAAGACAATGGAGTTAACAGTAGAATCTTCTTCAATCAGCAACCTTCTCTAGCAGAGCTTGAATGATCTGCCTCTATTTCTTCCTTCTCAGAAAATTGATTCTGTACCTACTATCGCAGATGATGATTTCTTCAGCTATCTCTTTCCTCTTCTATGTTTTTTGTGCTGAACAACTTCTTTAGGCTCGACATGAATGGCGAGGAAGAAGATGAAGTTTGGCTGCACTTTCGTGTTCAGAAAACCTAGAAAAGAATCATCTTTTTGTCTTGGCCGATATCCTCCTTTTATTCTTTGTCGAACAATGACAAATTGAGCAGTGGGCCCACCACCAGGATTGGTTGCTGGGATTTCACCATTCAGCACTTTATTTCGATTGACGGCTGATTTAACGGCTCTTTGCTTTGTGTGGGCCTCAACCATAAATGACAAAAAAATCTCTTTCCTAGTGTAGAAAAAGATGACAGCTGGCCGCCAGCGCCCCTAGCAACCTTCCCACAATATTTGAATTTTAGTTTACTTTGTTGACTTTGCTGACGTCAGCACCTGTGGACTTAATAAAAATCAAGCATCAGTAGTTTAGGCGTTGAGTGAGTAAGCATCACTCAATGCCAAAATAGTTCGATAGATTTCTATCTATCTAGGCGTTGAGAGCGTTGAGTGAACAAGCCTCACTCAACGCTTTTTGCCTTAGAAAGAATTTCTGCATCTTAGGTGTTAGGACCGTTTAGTGAACAAGCCTCACTCAATGCTTTTTTCCTTAGAAAGAATTTTTGAATCTTAGGCGTTGAATGAGCCTTCATCATTCAACACCAAAGTACTCAGGCATTTTTTTGCCACTAGGCGTTGAGTGAGTAAGCTTCATTAAACGCCAAACTACTTAACAAACTTTCTTCTATTATCTGGCGTTGAGTGAGTAAGCTACACTCAATGCTTTTGGAGTTAAAAAATTTTCTATGTAAAAACATAGTGGCGCTGACTGATTAAAGTTCAGCCAACGATTAATCACATGGGGTTTAGTGATTAAGCTACACTCAATGCCTTTGGACGTAGTCAAAATTCAACACAGAATTACCGTTGCTTTGACTGACAGAGCCATACTCATCGATTTATGATGTATGTCGTTGAGTGAGTAGTCTGCACTCAATGCCTATGGACTTATCCACATTTTCAGCATATTTCTCCTAAGGCTTAGACTGTCTCAGCCTGTCTCACAGCTTTTAGCTGTATGGAATTAAATGAGTAAGATTCAATCAACGCCTGTGTACTTAGCCACATTTTGGCTATCTAACAGTTAGGCTTAGACAGACTCAGTGCCTTTTGATATATGGCGTTGAGTGAGCTGTCCTCCCTCAACGACTGTGGACTTAGATAGATTTTTTCTCTTTCTACATGTTTACCTTTCATCTGGCGTTGAGTGAGCTTGCTCCACTCAACGCCTGTGGAGTTAGTAGATTTTTTTCCATGTCCAGCAGCCTAATTTGTAACGACCCCATCCGTTACATGACGTATAGTAGAAGGTCCGGCCGGGGCCCCACACTATATGCCACAAACAGACGGTGAGGTCACAGGATAATACCAAACCATACACGTATCCTAACTCAGAGCATGCTAGCGGAAGCTTTAAGTTGTAAATTGAACTCTAACCAGGAATGTCCAATATATAAACCACAGTTATATATACATCCACGGAATGTACCACAAATACACAGGGTTTGGCCTTAAGGCCTTACAGTTCCTCTTTCCACACCGTATGGATTACAAACATCGGCGCGCAGGCTGTCCATACATGAGTAAAAGAAAACAAACAAAAACATTCGCATAGCCTTCAAGGGCCAGCCGCAGCAGCAGCAACAACAGTAGCAAGGGCTTCAGCCCTTCATTTACCACTTGGCTCTCCAGCACCTGCATAGGAACAATCCACCCAAACGGTGGCAAACACGGCAATGGTCAGCATTCAGCTGACCCAATTATAACAATCCTATCCCTTTCTCGGGGCAGTAGCATTCCTTCCCTGCACAACATGGTATCAACAATAGCAAATATGTGCTCGCAGGCACACTCAAGCCATTAAAACCGTCGGCCACACGGCCCGACAGTCCGTGCACTCAGGGCACATTCTTGGTGCACCGGAAAACCAGGGTCAACACCACCGTTTACACGGTATTGAGCATTCTAGTCTTTTTGGCGCGCGGGCCTAAGACTCTCATTATGCGCTCCAACGAAACCTATAACCAGGCTTACCAGTCGGACGAACATAACGCAGGTACGGATCAGCCACCCCCCGTTGCTCAAGTCGCCGTGCCACCTCGAATACGGAAGTATCCATGGCAATTTATAGGCGTGGGTCGGTTTCACCTTTCCTGTTCAGCAATCTGCCTTTTCATCGAGTTGCAGCCCAACGGCTCAACCGCACACAAAGTGGCAACGCACAGCCACAAGAGTTGCATCCAACCCTCTTCATTTCCTGGACTTCATCCAGTACTTCCTGCTGCACCAAGCAACAGGTAGGCACAAGGCAAACAAGCCATAACCACGGAGACTTCTCCGATATGCAAACAAGCATCACCAATCCAGACCAACATGTCCAGATGGGCTTCACACAGCATGCCTAGATCCGTACTCCAATTCCGGACTCTAACAAGGGGGACTTCACATATCTACCCCAAGGGATGCCACAACCCACCACACACTCGCGGGAAAGGGTTTTCCCTAAGCAATGCAGAAAAGAAGGACTTCACATGTCCAAGAAGGGATATCGTTACCCTTGACGATCTCTTGGGAGCCATCGAAATCTAGCCGGTGAGAAAGCACCGCAGCAGCTTTGCCTTCACAGTGCTGGCCTCGAATCTCGAATCGGACCACGGGAGCTCCACCGGTGGCTTGATCTCCTCCTCCTGCTTCTTCCTCCTCTCTCTTTCTCTCTTCGAAGCCAAATGAAGAATGACCTCTTCATCTAGCCTCTGATGATTTAATCCAGCAAGGACTCACCTGAGCCTTTGGATCCAAATAGAGAAAAGGAACGACCACGATTTTCCCAAAATTACACTTTTTTGGCTGACACGGCCTGTGACACGCCCGTGTCACAGGACGTGTACCCTTAAGCGGCACACGCGGTACTCATACCGACTGAAATCTACCAGAACACGGGCATCGACACGCCCGTGTTGGACCTGACACGCCCGTGTCAGTCATGTGACACGCCCGTGTCACCCCTGCCTCATCGAGATCCAAAACCAACAAGCAGTACACGGGTAGGCACACGGCATCGGACACGCCCGTGTCAAACCTAACACGGCCGTGTTCAAGGCTTGGTTTCGGGCCGTGTAATTCTCTGACTCAATCCGCCCATTTCTTGAGTGACACGCCCTGGGACACGACCGTATCCCAGGCCGTGTACCCCCGACACGCCCTGGGACACGCCCGTGTCCCAGGCCGTGTCAAACAGCCTGCACCTCAAATCCAGTTTTGAGATTTTTGGGGTGTTACAATCCTCCCCTCCTTACTAAAATTTCGTCCCGAAATTTGACACGGTAAGGAAACAAGAAAATACAATGCTATAACTTGATAACTCTGTTATAACAAAAGGTACACGGTCTACAGTTTATACAAACAGCTCAGGAAATTCAGCTCGCATGGTCTACTCTCGCTCCCATGTTAGCTCTTCACGACCACAATTGTCCCATCGGACTTTGACCATCCCGATTACTTTGTTCCGCAACTATTTCTCGGCTCGATCCTCGATCCGAATGGGTCGAACCCTCGTCGTTAGCCCATACTCGACCGGTACCCGATCATTCTCTACTACTTGAGCTGGATCCTTAACAGCCTTGCGAAGTACTGAGATGTGAAATACATCATGTAATCCACCCAAGTCTGCTGAAAGTGCTAGTCGATAAGCAGCTTCCCCAACTCGCTCCACCACCTCAAATGGACCAAGATACCTCGGACTTAGCTTTTTGAAACGCCGAATCCTGGACACGCCTTTGAAGGGTTTGATCTTCAAATATACCCAATCACCCACCGCGAACTCCACGTTCCGGTGTTTGGCATTGTAGTACTTTGCTTGACGATCTTGGGCTATCAATAGCCTCTCCCGAATAGAACGTATAAGCGAGGTAGCTTCTTCGACTTCCTTTTTCGCACTCAGCTTAGATTCGCCTGCTTCTGCCCAAGCTAACGGTGTACGGCATTTACGACCATACAAAGCCTCAAATGGTGTCATACCGATGCTCGCTTGGTAGCTATTATTATAGGCAAATTCTACAAGAAAAATATAATCTTCCCATCTCTTACCAAAGTCTAGGGCGCACATGCGGAGAATGTCCTCCATCATCCTGTTGGTTCGTTCAGTCTGGCCATCCGTTTGGGGATGAAAGGCCGTACTAAACGCTAACTTTGAACCCAACATTTGATGAACTAGCCGCTAATCATTCGATGTGAATCGCCCATCACGGTCACTGACGATGCTCCGAGGAACACCGTGCAGTCGAACAATCTGCTCCACATAGAGCTTGGCCAAGGTTTCCACTGAATCATCTCTTTTGTTTGGAAGGAAGTGTGCCACTTTTGTCAACCGGTCCACAATCACCCAGATTGAATCATGACCGCGTTGAGATCTCGGCAACCCGTGCACGAAATCGATCGAAATGTCCTCGAACTTCCACTCCGGAATGGATAACGACTTCAGGAAACTGCCAGGCTTCTGGCATTCTGCTTTCACCAATGCACAAGTATTGCAATCAGCCACATAACGTGCGACATCTTTCTTTAGTCCGGGCCACCAGAACAGCTTTTTCAGATCTCTGTACATCTTTGTGCTCCCTGGGTGAACTGAGTACTTTGCAAAGTGAGCTTCGTACATCAACTCTTTCCACAATTTACCCACACTCGGGACGCACACTTGACCATTCCTTCGTAACAAACCGTTATCCCAAGAGAATTGGTCATCCGGCCCATCTTTTGCATAGCGCTGGAGGCTTTCATCAAGCTCCGTTGCTCGCCGAACTCTGTCCGTAAGTTCATATTGAACCTCCGTCCAGTTCAAACATGCATCGGTCGAAGAACCCTTGTCAACGCACGATATCTCCAATGCTTCCAAGTCTTGGATCAAACGCTGATCATGCCTCTGCAACCAGCTTGCCCGTACCGGAGTATTCCGACTCAAAGCATCAGCGACCACATTTCCCTTCCCGGGAGTATAGTGAATCTCGAAGGTGTAGTCCCCAAGGAACTCCATCCATCTTCGTTGTCGCATATTCAGATCCTTCTGATCCAACAAGTACTTTAGGCTTTTGTGATCTGTATAGATGTCCACTTTAACGCCATAAAGATAGTGCAGCCACAACTTGAGCGCAAAGATTACCGCCGCAAATTCCAAATCATGGACGGGGTAATTCCGCTCATGCACTTTCAACTGGCGCGAGCCATAAGCAATCACTTTACCAAACTGCAGAAGAACGCAGCCTAAGCCGCTCCCGGAAGCATCACTATAGATCTCATAGCCATCTGTACCACATGGCGATGTCAACACAGGCGCCGTGGTCAAACGAATCTTCAGGTCTTCAAAAGAACGCGCGCACTCCGGCGTCCAAATGAATCTTTGATCTTTTCTCGTCAGCGTGGTCAGAGGTAAAGCAATCCGTGAGAAGTTTTCCACAAACCGTCTATAGTAGCCCGCAAGCCCAAGGAAGCTCCTGACCTCGGCCACTGAAGACATCACTGGCCAATCTCGAATGGCACGTATCTTCAACGGATCCACCGCAATACCTTCTCCACTTACCACATGGCCTAAAAAGGCTACTGAAGAGAGCCAGAACTCACACTTTGAGAACTTGGCATAAAGCTTATTCCTCCGCAGGGTATGCAAGACCAACCGCAAATGGTTTGCATGATCCTCTTCCGACTGAGAGTATACTAAGATGTCATCGATAAACACAATCACGAATAAATCCAAGTACTCTCGGAACGTTCGATGCATTAGATCCATAAATACCGAAGGCGCATTACATAAGCCAAATGGCATTACCGTGAACTCATAATGACCGTAGCGTGTTCCAAACGCCGTCTTGGGAATGTCACCTTCCCGAATCCTCAACTGATAATATCCCGATTTCAAATCCAACTTGGAATAGACCGTTGATCCTGCCAGCTGATCAAATAGGTCATCAATCCGTGGAATCGGATATTTGTTTTTTTCCGTCAGCTTATTCAATTCGCGGTAGTCAATACATAACCGCAAACTACAGTCTTTCTTTTTCACAAAGAGAACAGGCGCGCTCCAAGGTGACATACTTGGGCGTATGTATCCCTGCTCCAACAACTCTTGTAATTGGACTTTCAATTCAGCCATCTCTTTTGGCACGACGCGATATGGTGAGCGGGCCACAGGTTTAGCACCCGGCACGAACAAAATAGAGAAGTCAATCTCCCGCTGGGGTGGTAACCCAGGAAGATCTTTAGGAAACACATCAGCAAACTCTGATACAACTAGAACTTCACCGACACTGGCCTTTGGCTCAACAGCTTGAATTAGCGTGAAAAATAACTCCGCGCCCTTCCGAACAGCATTGACGACTTGGAGCGCAGACAACAATGTCCCGCCAACTCCTCGCATACAAGCGAACTTCGTCACAAGTCCAGTATTCTGGCCCAGTGTGATCTCCTTGGAGTTGCAATCAATAAAGGCACGCTGCTCCGAGAGCTAGTCCATGCCAAAGATCACATCAAACTCCGATAACGGTAGCACAGCTGCACTCAAACCGAAATCCTAACTTCCTATTTGAACATCCACATCGCAAGCCCTGACCGCAAGCATCACACAGCCATTCGGCAATAGCACCCTTGTACTATCAACCGTCACATGACTCGGCACCCCAATTCGAGATATGAAGTCCTCAGACAGAAAAGAATGTGAAGCACCCGTATCAAACAGGGCTCTCGCCAAATTATTCCGAATCAGGACAAAGCCTGCAGCACACACATCATGCACAAGCTATACATAACAAAAGGCAATATCACTTAATCAAGTAAGCTATATTAACTCGTACCTGTGACGACGTCACTTTGCTTAATCTCCTCCTGCTGACCAAGGTGATATATTCGGGGCTGTGCCTGGGACGCAGAGGAATCAACCACCGCTTTGCCCTTCTCGGCATAAGACGCACCCATCTTCTTTTCCCCTTTGGGCTGAACAACCCGACAATCACGGGCTATATGCCCCACCCGGCCACAAGTAAAGCATGTACGAGACTCCGGCCTTGACGTTGCCCCCGACACAACGGTCGTAGACACTTGCCCAGACGGCTTGGACCTCTTGCCCCCTTTCTTCTGGTAGAACGATTTGCTAGGGCGAGGTGCTTGCTCTGGCTTCGACTCAACCAAGCCCTTATTCCCTTGTACCCGCCTCATGTCCTTCTCCAACGCACATGCAGTATCAACCAACGCCTGAAACTCTTGGTTCACTGAACTCGAAAGCAGGAACCTCAACTCATCCCGCAATCCTTCATAGAACCTATTCGTTTTCCTTTGGTCATCCGCGAAGATTGTTCCCGCATACCGTCCCAACCTTGTAAACTCATGCAGGTAGGTATCCACGCTATCTTCTCCTTGGTTTAACCGTTGGAACTCATTTTCCATGGCAATGCGTTGCGCCGCTGGGACATGTTTCTCCAGAAATATTCGAGAGAACTCCTCAATCGATACTTGTGTTAATTGCCTGCCCGCCAAATGGTGTACTTCAACCTCGTCCCACTACAACCACGCCTCTCCTTCAAGCATGAAGGTGGCCAAGGTGACCTTTAAAGTTTCCTCCGCCCTGATCGCTGCCATTATCCGCTTGACACGCGATAACCAATCCTCTGCCTGCGTTGGGGATCCCAGTCCCGTAAACGTAGGCGGACTGAAGCTCATGAATTGCTTCAACTGTCGGTCAGCTGCTCGTGGATCGACAGCCTCAACCGGCTCGGGTCTTACATCAACACGAACTGGCACTACTGCCGGCTGCGCTTGCCCGGTCGGCTGAATCATGGCAAAGAGAGCCTCAGCAACTAAGCGAACAGTTTCCGCAGATGGAAGAGGTGTTGGCACCTCAGCTGGTGCCGCACTCTCATCAGAGCGCTGGGGCTCAGACTGCCCAGCACCACTACGCGTCACCTATAGGTGGACAAGACACACATTAGCGATCGCATGCAAGCAAAACAACAGAAAAGGAACGCGCAGATTCCTCAAACAAGATTATGTACATTCCTTAGTGGACATTCCAGAGTTCATTAGCGTTACAGCAGGGCGCACAAACACGCGCTCGCCACCCCATAAAAGAATTCGACCACGAATTCGAAAGAGGAAGACCGAACGAAGCTGGTACCAAAATGCAGCGGAAGCGTAGTGGTCCCATAACCAACGCGTCCCAGGATCGAAACCTGGCTCTGATAGCAAAATGTAACAACCCCATCCGTTACATGACATATAGTAGAAGGTCCGGCCGGGGCCCCACACTATATGCCACAAACAGACAGTGAGGTCACAGGATAATACCAAACCATACACGTATCCTAACTCAGAGCATGCTGACGGAAGCTTTAAGTTGTAAATTGAACTCTAACCAGGAATGTCCAATATATAAACCACAGTTATATATACAGCCACAGAATGTACCACAAATACACAGGGTTTGGCCTTAAGGCCTTACAGTTCCTCTTTCCACACCGTATGGATTACAAACATCGGCGCGCATGCCGGCCATACATGAGTAAAAGAAAACAAATAAAAACATTCGCATAGCCTTCAAGGGCCAGCCGCAGCAGCAGCAGCAACAGCAGTAAGGGCTTCAGCACTTCATTTACCACTTGACTCTCCAGCACCTGCATAGGGACAATCCACCCAAACGGTGGCAAACACGGCAACGGTCAGCATTCAGCTGACCCAATTATAACAATCCTACCCCTTTCTCGGGGCAGTAGCATTCCTTCCCTGCACAACATGGTATCAACAATAGCAAATATGTGCTCGCAGGCACACTCAAGCCATCACAACCGTCGGCCACACGACCCGACAGTCCATGCACTCAGGGCACATTCTTGGTGCACCGGAAAACCAGGGTCAACACCACCATTTACACGATATTGAGCATTCTAGTCTTTTTGGCGCGCGGGCCTAAGACTCTCATTATGCGCTCCAACGAAACCTATAACCAGGCTTACTAGTCGGACGGACATAACGCAGGTATGGATCAGCCACCCCCTGTTGCTCAAGTCGCCGTGCCACCTCGAATACGAAAGTATCCATGGCAATTTATAGGCGCGGGTCGGTTTCACCTTTCCTGTTCGGCAATCTGCCTTTTCATCGAGTTGCAGCCCAACGGCTCAACCGCACACAAAGTGGCAACGCACAGCCACAAGAGTTGCATCCAACCCTCTTCATTTCCTGGACTTCATCCAGTACTTCCTGCTGCACCAAGCAACAGGTAGGCACAAGGCAAACAAGCCATAACCATGGAGACTTCTCCGATATGCAAACAAGCATCACCAACCCAGACCAACATGTCCAGATAGGCTTCACACGGCATGCCTAGATCCGTACTCCAATTCCGGACTCTAACAAGGGGGACTTCACATATCTACCCCAAGGGATGCCACAACCCACCGCACACTCGCGGGGAAGGGTTTTCCCTATGCAATGTAGAAAAGAATGACTTCACATGTCCAAGAAGGGAGATCATTACCCTTGACAATCTCTTGGGAGCCATCGAAATCTAGCCGGTGAGAAAGCACCGCAGCAGCTTTGCCTTCACAGCGCTGGCCTCGGATCTAGAATCGGACCACGGGAGCTCCACCGGTGGCTTGATCTCCTCCTCCTGCATCTTCCTCCTCTCTCTTTCTCTCTTCACTTAGCCAAATGAAGAATGACATCTTCATCTAGCCTCTGATGATTTAATCCAGCAAGGACTCACCTGAGCCTTTAGATCCAAATAGAGAAAAGGAACGGCCACGATTTTCCCAAAATTACACTTTTTTGGCTGACACGGCCTGTGACACGCCCGTGTCACAGGCCGTGTACCCTTAAGCGGCACACGCGGTACTCGTACCGACTGAAATCTACCAGAACACGGGCATCGACACGCCCGTGTCGGACCTGACATGCCCGTGTCAGTCATGTGACACGCCCGTGTCACCCCTGCCTCATCGAGCTCCAAAACCAACAAGCAGTACACGGGTAGGCACACGGCATCGGACACGCCCGTGTCAAACTTGACAAGGCCGTGTTCAAGGCTTGGTTCCGGGCCGTGTAATTCTCTGACTCAATCCGCCCATTTCTTGAGTGACACGCCCTGGGACACGCCCGTGTCCCAGGCCGTGTACCCCCGACACGCCCTGGGACACGCCCATGTCCCAGGCCGTGTCAAACAGCCTGCACCTCAAATCCAGTTTTGAGATTTTTGGGGTGTTACATAATTTGTATCCACCTATCAAATCAATATGATAAGGACTAACCTGCATTCATAAACTCAAATACAAATCAAATACAACTGATGTGTGTGTCATTGACTTGTTTGACTTCTTACAAATTTGGGACATTGAGAACAATAGACCCAATTATCTCCTCCTATTTGAAGAAGTCAAAACCCTTGTCCAAATAATTCCATTTCCTTAGTCAATGACACACACAACCTATACAGGAGAGAAATTTTAATTATATCATAACAGAATAAGGAAGGTTACCTACTCCCCCGGTTTTGTTGCAAGGTGTGTGTCCTTACTTGAATGCCTTGATCACTGTAACCGTTCTTTCTCCCCCTTGGTTTGCTGCAACAGCTCATTCTCCCCCTGGGTTTGCTGCATGATAGTGATCATCTCCTTGTCCCTTTGATTTGATGCCACTTGACCACTTGATCAATCTCCGATATTATCTGATCAGTTCCTGCTTCCTTGATATCACTGGACACATGTTTCTCCTCTACATGTCCTCTCCATATGTCCTTCTCTCCCCCTTTTTGACTTCTGCATGATAGACAAGGAGAAGCTTGCCTTTCTATAATTTCTTCTCCCCTTATCTGATTGTAGATGATGCCAAAGGTGCAGTTGCTATCTTTCTTTATTCATCAGACTAAATCTTCTCCTACAGCTGTTGGACTTACTCCCCCTTAATAGAAGCATCATTTTACTAATATAACTTGGAAGTCTTTATCTCCTGCAAGAAATAGAATAACCCTACAACCAAAAAAACTACAGAGAGTAATTGAAACTAACCTAAGTTTAGCATACCCAATTCAAATTTTAAGGTGTTGAACTTTTCTTTATCAAGTGGTTTAATGAAGATATCAACCACTTGCTTGCCAGTGGGGACAAACTCAAGGCTGATGTCTTCCTTTTCAACATGTTCCCTAATGAAGTGATACCTAATTTCTATGTGCTTAGTCCTGCTTTGTGAGATAGGATTCCTAGCAATAGAAATAGCACTAGTAGAATCACACTAAAGAGGAGTTCTACTTATCTCAATGTTATAATCTTGAAGCAGATGTTGAATCCACAGCAACTGAGCACAACAACTTCCTACTGAGATATACTCTAACTCTGTTGTTGAGATTGCCACACTAGTTTGCTTCTTGCTGCTCCATGACACCAGTCTCCCACCTAAGAACTTACAGGTACCTGAAGTACTTTTCCTGTCTTCTTTATAGCTTGCAAAATCTACATCTGAAAACCCTATTAGATCAAAATCATTATTCCTAGGGTACCATAGGCCAAGATCTGGTGTGCCCTTAATATACCTCAGAATTCTCTTTCCCACAGAGTAATGTGTTGGAACACCCTATTACTAATTTGGGCAAGGATCACTATATTATTAGGAAAATTGTTTGACCTAGTTGTATAGTTGAAAAGGTCAAATTAGAATGAGTCTAGGGCTTAGAACTTGGGTTTGGAGCTGCCCCCAGGACCACTCAGAGATCAGGACTAAGTACTGTGACAAGACATTTTTTGTCGAGCTCAGTTCGACGAAACGTCGAACTCCGTTCGACGTTCCTTGAGCTCAACTCTGAAAGTCGTCAAACTCCGGTCGACGATCTTCAAGCTCAGATCGACGTTTTGTCTTCAGCTATTTTCAAAGTCGCTGAGCTCAGTTCGACGATTGTAGAGCTCAGGTCGACGTTTTCTGTCTCTTGTATAAATCCAATCTCTGAGCTCAGTTCAACGATCGTAGAGCTCAGATCGACTATTTTTGTGAGAGATCGACGCTTTCAGAATTCAAATTCAAGAATAGTTATGGAATTCATTCATATTCTTCCAGAGTTATTTTCTGCATTTATTGCAAAGGATTCTGTAGCCGTTTCAAGCAATCTGATGCAAGTTTCAAGGATGACTAAAAGGAATGTTGTTTAGGACTTTCCCCAGAGACAGTTGTCATTTATGGAAGTCATTTATGACTGAGTAACGGCTATCTAAGTCAGAATCTGATATACTCCTTCAGAATATGTTTTTGAAAATACAATAGATCAATACAATCATAGAGACAAGAGATATACAGAAGAATTAGATTGATAAGAGACACAGAAGAGTGAACAACAAAAACTCTCTGATCAAGAGTTCATCTTCTGAGATTTAAAAATTTACTGAATTCCAAATCTTCGAGAACACAAGAAAGTTTTCTGTAGAGGAGATCTTCTGCTACTCAACTCCTCCAAATCTTCAAGTGTTCAAAAGCTTCAACATCAAGGACTCCAGACATCACACATTTCAGTATCTGCTAAAATCATCAATTGCTGGAGATCTGAAGCAACTGAAGACCTATGACCCTAGCAAAGCTCACCTTCCTGAACTCTTACAGATCTCTGGGTGAGCTTTGACATCATCATCCACTTGTCTTCTCTCAGATTGTTGACAGAGAAGAACAACTCAACTCTTTCTTTCTTTTTCCTTTCCCTCCTGTAAAAGGGTTTCTCAAAACTCCCTTCAAAAGTTCTGAAACTGGTTTTTGAGACCTTGTCAAAACTCAGTGGTGGCAAGACACATTATCAAAAAATCTAGTTTTGGTTTTTAGCACCTTATCAAAAGCTCATTGGTGCCCAGGAAACCTGATCAACTATTCCTACAGTGGATTCCTACCAAGGGTGGTAGAAGAGTGGATGTACCCAGGTTGTTGGGGAACCACTATAGATCCTTGTGTCATCTGGTTGCTGTGTGTTTGTCTTTGCTGTGTACTGTGGGATTCTTTATTTCTTGCTTTAGTTTTTTACTTCACTGCAAGCACCTTACACATATACATAAATTTAAGTCTTCCACTGCTGTACTATTTTAATTGTAAATTATTTTAAAATACTCTATTCACCCCCCCCTCTAGAGTTAAGGTAGATCTTTTCCTCACTTTCAATTGGTATCAGAGCAAGGTTGGTTATTCAACATCTGAATCTTCAACAGATTGATTGAATAGGCAAACACTTGAACCAAAAGATCCTTGATAAGATAAACCTTCTGTAGAGGATAGTTATTACTTTTTGTATTATATTTATTTTCAAACAAAACCATGGCACAGAACAAAGATTATGCTAGCACCAGACCTCCAGTGTGCAACCTTTCTAAGTTTGCACTTTGGAAGGCAAGGATTAAGCTTTACATGAATTATATTTATGAGGACATTTTTAATTCTATTTTGACAGTTTGTCCAAGACCCCTAGTGATCACAAGTACAAGTGTTGTTCCACCTCCTTCAGGAACAGATACAGAAATAAAGAAATGGAAAGTTGCATATGCAAAAGCTATGAATATCCTTGCTCAGACCATGTCTGACGAGATATTCCAAAAGGTGGCTTAATGCAGTTCAGCAAAAGATATATGGGACAAGTTATCTTAAATTGTCTCAGGATCTGCTGATGAAAGGAAGGACAGGAAATCCCATCTCATATCTCAATATGAGAATTTCAAGAAAGGAGAAGCTGAGTCAGTTGAAGATATGTACAATAAGCTCAGTCTAATAGTCAGTGACTTGAAAACATTGGATAAGGAGATCACACTAACTGAACTAAATGACAAGATCCTAATGTGCTTCCCTAGCACTTGGGACTCAAGGATCTGGCCATTCAAGGATGCCAGAAGCCTAACTGAGATTACTACTGAAGCTCTTTTGGGCAAGCTCAAGTCCTATGAGCTGCTAATCAAGAATAGGGAAGAAGAGCAAAAGACTGTTTCTCCAGTCATCAGAAAGGAGAAGACCATTGATTTCAAAGGCATAGTAGAGAAGCCTTAAGACAAGGTCATAGGAAATGAAGAATTGATGAGCTTGCTGGCCAAAAGATTCTATAAGATGGCCAGGAAAGATTTCAGAAAGAGGTCATCCAGAGGGCATGAGAAGCCAAGGTATGATAAATCAAATAATAAAGAAATAATCTGTTTTAGATGTAGGAAACCAGGCCATATTGTTAATGACTCTCTAGAAAATTAGAACAAGGATAAGAAGGACAGGAAAGATAGGAGAAAAGACAAAGACTCCAGGAGAAACAACATCAACAAATCCTCCTCCAGCAAAAATAAACATATAAGGAAGGGGTTTGTAGCTGAAAGCTGGAGTGATACTGAAGAGGAATCAGAAGCCTCATCAAGCTCAAGTGACGATGAGGATGATGCTGAAGAAAAGGAGTTTTGCATGATGGCTATGAATGCCTCTCAACAAAACTCTGATGCAGAACAAGGATCAGACTCAGAATCTGAAACTCAAATTGAAGAAGACCAGGTAATAGACTCCTTTGACTTTGACTCAGAGGACTTTAGGTCTGAATTTAAGGCACTTTGTTTAGACCTGTTAAAATCTGAGAAAAAAATTATCTCTCCTAGAAATCAATTGTCTGAACATAGCACCCTAAAATCAGACAACCTCAAACTCTCTTAGGAGTTAGAATGCTGTAGGGAGGAGATAGCTTCACTAAAAAGTAAGTTATCCAAGGCAAAGAAGTTTGAAGAATCCCTTAATGGGAGAAGCATTAGACTGATGGACATTATAAGCACAGTGAACTCAAGATTCAACAGTACACTGGGCTTGGGTTCTTCATCCAGCCAACCTATAGTATTAACAACCCCAATTAAATTTATTTCTGATAAAGGAATGGGTGTTGTAGAGGTAGCTAGGAAGAATCCAGATTTACCTAAGGAAAATCAAGTTCAACAGAAAACGTCGAACAGAGCTTGACGATCGTAGAACAGAGCTCGGCGATCCAAGGCTGGATCATCGAACTCAGATCGACGACTTCTAAACTTTGAACTCTGCTATAGTCGATCTTCGAACGGAGCTCGACGATCTGACCCAAGATCGTCAAACTCAGGTCGACGATCGTCGAACGGAGCTCAGAGTTTTGAACCTTCCTTCAGAGGTAAATCTCAAGTCAATCCCAAAAGTCCCTCATCCCAAAGCTTCAACCCTTATACTGAATGGATAGTACCTCCTAGGAGATACCATCCTGAAGTTTATAAGAGTTAACCTGGGATGTCTTTTATTTCTGAATTTAAAGGATATCAACCTAGGCCAAAGGTAAACTGGGTCAAAAACATATAAGATGATTATGTGCAAGTGAAGATCTATCCAGAAGTGACCCAACAATAGTATCTTGATAGTGGGTGCTCAAAGCACATAACAGGGAACAAGGAGAACCTATCATCCTTCATAACAAAACTTGGACCCAAAGTAATTTTTGGTGATTCAAACTTTGGTCAAAAAAAGGATATGGTGCTGTTCATATTGGGTCAGTCACTTTCAAGAAGGTGGCATTTATGGAAGGACTAAAGCACAACCTGATAAGCATCAGTCAACTATGTGATGAAGGATATAAGGTGATTTTCAACAAATCCCTATGCAAGATCAAGTTAGAGGATAACACAACAGTGTTAACAGGTAAAAGGAAAGGTAACATTTATCTTGTAGAGTTCCTTTCAACCAACATTGATATCTGCTTATTTAATTCAGTTTGCAAACCAAATGATTTATGGCATAAAAGACTAGGACACCTAAACCTTAGAACCATTGCTAGGCTGTCCAAGGACAACCATGTTAGAGGACTACCATCTGGCCCCTACAAGAAGGAAGGACTCTGAAGGGCCTGTCAATTAGGCAAGCAAACTAAAAACAGTTTTAAGTCACTTAATAAGAGTGATTCACCTAGGATTTTTTATCTATTACACATGGATCTTTTTGGACCCATTACAGTGCAAAACTTAGGAGGGAAATCTTATACTTTGGTGATTGTAGATGACTTGTCCAGATTCACTTGGGTATTCTTTCTGAGGAAGAAGTCTGATAACTTTAAGTGTCTGACAGAGTTTTTCAAATGTATACAGATTCAGTTCAATACTCATATTGCCCTGATCAGAAGTGATCATGGGATAGAGTTTGATTCTCTTCTGATGCAAGAGTTCTGTCAGAGTGAAGGGATCATGCATACTTTCTCAGCTCCTTGAACTCCTCAACAAAATCGGGTAGCTGAAAGGAAAAATAGAACCATAATTGAATCTGCTACTATATTGTTGACAGATGCTCACCTACCTCTATCTTTTTGGGCTGAGGCAGTGAACACCTCCAACTATATGTTGAATAGAAGTCTAATACATAAACTGAAGGGCAAGACTCCCTATGAATTGCTCAAAGGGAAGAAACCTAAAGTAGACTATTTCAAAAATTTTCGCTGTATTTGCTATATTCACAATAATGAGAAAAGGTATTTAGCAAAATTCCAAGCTAAAGCTGATGAAGGAGTGTTTCTAGGATACTCCATGATCAGTAAAGCTTATAGGGTTTATAATAAAACTTCTCTTAAAATTGAAGAATATGTTCATGTATTTTTGATGAGACTAACATGTATTACAAGGAGAAGTCTACTTCTACCATAGAACCATTGCAGGTACACTCTCTTTCAAAAAATTTGGACAGGTTATACATTGTAGAAAAGGATTCAGTACATTCACCTATCAAATAGAGCTGAAATTAGTGAAGATGAAGAGGATACTCAACATCTTGGTGTTCAACATCTTGGAGAAAACCATCTTGAAGAGCTAGTTGTTGTTCCACTAGAGGAAACAACAACGCAGGTTGGTGAACAATCAACACCTCCTGTTGATTTAGTAACAACAAGAGATCACCCAATCTCCCATGTGATTGGAGACATCTCAGCTGGTGTGCAAACTAGAAATCAGGTCAACCAGAACCTGATGCTTACTTGCTTTCTATCTCAAGTTGAGCCTCAATCCATTCAAGATGCAGAACAAGATCCACATTGGATCATTGCTATGCAAGAGGAACTATATCAATTTGAGAGAAACAAAGTTTGGGAACTAGTGCCAAGGCCTAAGGATCACTCAATTGTTGGAACAAAGTGGGTGTTCAGAAATAAGTTGGATGATCAAGGAGTTATTGTAAGGAACAAGACAAGGCTAGTTGCTCAAGGTTATTCTCAAGAAGAAGGGATAGACTATGACCAGACCTTTGCACCAGTGGCAAGGTTCGAGGCCATAAGAATTTTCCTTGCCTATGCAGCTCACAAAGGATTCAAGGTCTACAAAATGGATGTGAAGAGTGCATTTCTCAATGGAGACATCAAAGAGTAAGCCTATGTTAGACAACCTCCAGGTTTTATCTCTCAACCTTATCCTGACCATGTTTTCAAATTGCATAAAGCATTATATGGTCTCAAGCAAGCTCCTAGAGCATGGTATGAGACCTTAGCATGCTTTCTTCTGAAAAATGATTTTATAAGGGGTAGAGTAGACCAAACTCTTTTTATTAGAACCCATAAGTCCCATACCCTACAAGTACAAATATATTTAGATGATATTATCTTTGGTTCTACTGATTCAAATTTGTGCAAGAAGTTTTCCAACCTAATGCATTCTAAATTTGAAATGAGTAGCATGGGTGAGCTTTCCTTCTTTATAGGATTGCAAGTCAAACAACATGCTGAAGGCATATTCATTTCTCAAACCAAGTATGCAAAGGAACTGGTTAAGAAATTTGTTATGTCTGAAGCATCTTGTATGAAAACACCTATGCCTACTAATGCTATATTAGATGCTAATGAACATGGAAAACATGTTGATCAGACAACATATAGAGCAACCATTGGCTCTCTATTATACCTTACAGCTAGTAGACCTGATATAATATTTGCTATATGCATATGTGCTAGGTTCCAAGTAAGCCCTAGAGAGTCACACCTAACATTAGTTAAGAGGATTCTTCGGTATGTGAAAAGTTGTCCAAATCTAGGACTCTGGTATCCATAAGACTCAGGATTTTAATTAACTGGATTTTCAGATGCTGATTATGCTGGATGTAGAGTAGACAGGAAAAGTACCAATGGAACTTGCCAGTTCCTTGGTTACAGACTTGTCTCCTAGTTCTGTAAGAAACTGACATCTGTGTCCACTTCAACTGCTGAAGCTGAATACATGGCAGCAAGCAGTTGTTGCTCACAGATTCTATGGATTCAAAACCAGTTCCTAGATTATGGCTACAACTTAGAAGGATCAAAAATCTTTTGTGATAATACTAGTGCTATCTCCATAGCACAAAATCCAGTCCTCCATAGTAGGACAAAACATATAGAGATTAGGCATTACTTCTAAGGGATAATGTTGAGAAAAATAAAATTGAACTTCAGTATATCCCAACTGATTTGCAAAGGGGAGATATTTTTACCAAACCTTTTGATAAAAAGAAACATACCTTTTTCCTAAATCAGTTAGGAATGTTAGATGGAGGCAGCCTAAAATAAATCCCAAGATTTTGTAAATCTAAAAACAGACAAAGACTAGGATAAAAATTTGTATTTTCCAGTGTTTGTAGGCTGTTTTCTGTCTCTGAACTGCGCTCGACGTTTTTCAAAAAAGCGTCGAACGGAGATCGACGTTTCCAAATAGCATCGACCGGAGTTCAGCATCGTCTGTTAGTATTTATCTATCCTTCTTTCTGTTCATAGATCGTCGATCTGAGCTCGACGCTCTCCAGTATCGTCGAACGGAGATCGACGTTATTTAAGACTCTTCAGATTCCATTAGAAGCCCAGATCGTTGAACGGAGTTCAACGATCCTTCCTTTCCGCCGTCGAACCCTAATATAAAAATCATTATTCGTCGTCGTTCTTCGATTGCACATTCATACTCTCTGCAATTTCTTTCTTTCCCTCCAAACTCTACTGCACTTGGTTGTGTTTGGTAATTTTTTACAGGTCTTCAATGGCGGTGAATGTTGTGGCTTTCACGAAATGAAGTTTGATATCGGGTTTGATATTTATATGGATTCATTTGACGGCAGCGATCAAATCTTTAAGGATATCCTGGAACTATTCAAGGAACAACAGCTAGTGGATATTATGTCGACCAGAATGAAGATTGCGGCTGACGAAATAAAGGATTGGGTATTTACTGCAAACAATCTGGATGAGAATACTATAGTCTGTACTATCAGCGGGATTCAGGTACAATTGTCCCCTACCCTTCTGACTGAGGTATTCAATTTAAGTACTGGAGATGATTCTACTGATATGTCTGGAGACTAATTTTATTCTATGTTTGATAGAATGGGTCACTCTGCTGTAAACCCTAATAAGTTATTGAAAAAGAATCTATCCATTGAATTTCGATTTTTGGCTAATGTTGTGGGGAAAGTGCTGCTGGCTAAGCACTCAGCACATGATACCATATCCAGGTATCAGTTCTGTCTGATGGGAGCCATAGTGGACAAGAAACATCTGAATTGGGGAACAATCTTCTTTGATTTGATCAAGAAGAAAATTAAAAAAAAGTTTTGTCAATTTTGGGAGGATTTTAGGGGTTTTCCTGCACTCTAGGTGCCCAGAGCTGCTGGTTTCCAATGGGATGCACATTAATGCATCTAAAAGATTAAACTGTGCCCTATTTGGGAAATGGGACAGGCAGATCATCAAACCTTCCAGGACTACTATAGCTTCAGGCACAAGGACTCATGTAGTCACTTCCCCTCAGGCTCCAGCCCTTATGGAAGAACTTCCTGCCTCCACCTCTGCTCCTCCTTCTCCACCACTTGTTTCTACCTCCACCTCCACATCCACCACAATAATCTCCACAACCATAACCATTTCTTCCTCCATTACCATCTCATCACCTCTTTCACCTCCAGCCACCTCAGAACCATTCCATTAACTTTTCTACTATCCACCTCATGACAGACCATCTTTCAACATATTGGAAGATTCCTTCATGGATGATTCCCCTTCCTCTCCTCATGAGCTTCCCTCTACCTCCTCCTACCAACAACTTCTTCATGATATACTCTCCCAACCATCCTTCACTCCATCCATCTCCATCATCCCTATCTCTCAACCATCAATTCTACCATCCACCACAGCATCAAATGCACCCCATTCATAATCAGTTCAAGCAATTCCATTCTCCTCCTCTACTCAAGTCCCACTTGAGCAAGTGGATTTATCAGCTTTAGCAGATAGGCTATATTGGATACTGGCCCCCAAGCTAGTAGACCTACTGGAGATCATCATGGCTCCACTCCTGCAATCAATAAAGGAGCTATCTGACAGGCTAACCTCTTTTTCCTCTCCTCAGGCAATTACTTCTATTGAGTGCCTTGATCTAGTCATGACTGAATCAAGGCAGGGGGAGATGCCTTATGAAGCTGAGGAACTGACTTCTCTAAGTGCTGCTCCAAGTGATCTACTGCTACAAATCATCCCTACTGCTGCTCAAGTACTAGTGATTATAGTGGACCTCAGGTCACTGTTGTTTGAGTTTGATATTCTTTACAGAAGAAGCTTACCAAATCAGGGAGTTGAAGACCGCACTAAGGCCATTGTGCCTATTTCTGTATGTGATCCCAGCCTGATCATATCCTATGTCAATTCTCTTAAGGCTGAGGAAGTTGTTGCTACTGTTAGTGCTGCTGCTGCTGCTGATATTTCTGTTGAATCTACTGATATTGAGATGCTGTCTGCTGATACTGCTGTTGGTGAAGAACTGGTAAGTTATCTGGAAGAACAAGTTTTTGAGAATCCTGTTGATGCAACTACTCCACAAGTGTCTGTTATTCTAACTGCTCCTGCTGATTCTGAGAAATCCAAACTTCAAGAGGAATACATAAAAAGAATTGATGATCTTTATGACAAACCACAGAGCTCTGATAGTGACAAATTCAATACTGAATTTGATGACTCTGTTGGCACCATTGCCAAAAAGAGGAAAGATAGAAGGAAAGCTATGATGAGAGTTCCTCCTGCCAAGGCCAAAGATGCAAATGACATACCATATTATATTCTGCATGACTGCCAGATTACAGAGCCCTGGATGCAATATTCCAAAAATCAGTTAAAGGCTATGAAGAAGAAAAGGAAACTGGACAAGTATGAGAAAGGATCCTCTCAGTATCAACCTCATCCTCCTCCTCATCCAGATTGAGGATCTGGTGGAGGCTCTGCATTTCAATCTTCAGATTCAAAGCAAAGTTCCTCTCAACCCTCTCAAAGATATCAGCCCAGAGGACAGTATCAAAAAGGTTATCATTTAAGAAGAGGACAACACAGAGGAAGTCAGAGAGAATATAGATCCTATTCCAGACAGCAAAGGGAAGGACAAGGGCATATGGATTCAACTCAAGATCCTTTTCCTTACAAACTCACGATACTATTATTATAAGAACATCTACTACTTCAGAAACTATAAATAGATATGAACATTCAATTCCTTTTGAGGATCCAGAAAACAATCCAGTATCATGGACTGCCAGGATGAAAGAGGTTGCTGCTCTAGATCAGTTGAAAAAGGCCAGGGAACAAGGGAAAGATACTTCTAACATCACTACACTTTCAGAACAAAGAAAGACAGAACTGGAGAGATATGCTTCAAGAAAGTTCTTTGATCCAGAAGATTAAATGAAACTGCATCCTGACGCTGTAGTTCCAAGGCCCAGATCCCAAACCTCCTTAGGTGCAAAAGATGACAGAAGATCAAAGAAAGATGCTCTCAATCCCAACAGGGAGATTTTATTTAAGAAAGGCATTGAAAGGAAATGAATTCTGTAAGCAGACAGTACATGTAATACCCCAATTTGTCGTAGGAGCGACGGGGATCATTTTTTGCCAAGTCAGATTTTTTGGTGCAGGTGACACGGGCCCCGACACGGGCGTGTCGGAGGCCGTGTCGGGTGTGTCGAGCTCGAATCGTCGAACTGGCCGTGTAGTCGACCAGTGTAGTTCGACGATGGGCGTGTGGAGGGACACGGCCTAGGACACGGGCGTGTCCCAGGCCGTGTCACTCAAGGGAATCGTCGAAGTGGTATACGGGCCGTGACACGGGCACAGACCCGGGCGTGTCAGATGTGACACGGGCATGTCCCATGCCGTGTCACCAAGCCGTGTACCCCTCTGACTGCAAAGTGTCGATTTATTGCACACGGGGGGCGTGACACGGGTCCCGACACGGGCGTGTCGCAGGCGACACTGGCGTGTCGGAGGCCGTGTCACATGTCGTGTGCTGTTTTTTGATCTGGGTCGAGACGGCGAATGAGATACACGGCCAGGCACACGGCCGTGTGCCAACCCGTGTTCGGCCCAGATTTTATAATTTGAGGCTTAATCGTGGCTGTTCTTTTCCTTGGCTTTTGATCCGACGGTGGGGGGCTGCTCTTGGATTGTTTTACCCGGGAATAGGGTTTAGAAACCCTCATTTTCTCTTGAGTGGTTCTCTTTCTAAAGCTAGAGAGAGGAGAGAGCAAGGAGTAGGAAGAAGGGCTAGATCCGGCCGCCGGAGGAGCTTCGAAGTTCCGAATCGCGATCCGAGTCCAGATCCGCGGAGGCGACGCCGTTGCGGTGCTTTCCAACCGTATAGTTTTCGATGGCGCCGCGGAAGAATGCAAGGGTAACGATTTCTCATCCTTGGGCATGTGAAGCCCTCTTTTCCTTTGCATAGGAAGCCCGCTCTCGCAAGTGAGCGAAGAGTTGGAGCATTCCTTGGGGTAGATATGTGAAGTCCCCCTTGTGTAGAGTCCGTAAACGAAAACTGACGTAGGCATTGTGTGTGAAGCCTATCTGGACAAGTAGAGCCGGATCGGTGATGTTGCATTGCATATGAACCGGGGAAGACTCCGGGTGTTTGGGTGTTTTTCGGGTTTTCTACGTGGTAGATTGCATCAGGGAGCCTTGGAGATTAACTCCAAGGTGCACCCGGAAAACTGGGCAAAAGCGGGTTTTGCCAACACGGTGGCCGGGGAGCCAACGTGAACATAACCGGGTTATGTGATTGTTGTGGCGGAAACGGGACTCGGTGAGTCTTGACCTGCGCATATGGCTTAAATTGTCGTTGCGATATGAGCACGGGTTAGGCGGAACCGTACCCGGTCTATGTCGTTCGGTAGGACCGTTGGCATGGATGAGGGTCTTCGGCGGTCTATGGCTTAAATTGCCGTGACCAAGGCCAGGAAGGTAAAATGCTCATATGGATGACCATCCAAGAGGCGGTGGTGTATTGGGAACGTCTATGGCTTGAATTGACGTGACGTTGGCCGGTTCGCCGAGAATGTGCCCTGAGTGCACGGGTTGTATGGCCGTGCGAGCCTACGCCTGTGTTGATGTGTGTTCACTTTAATAGCATTGCCTATAATAATGAAGTGCAGGGAAAGAGCATCGCCGCCCCGATTTTGGGGGCGGGATCGTTATAATTTGGTCAGCATTACTGACCGTTGCTATTGTTTGCCACCGGGCAGTGGTTTGTGGCTTGCAGGTGCTGCGGAGCAGAGCGGGAAATAGCGGGCTAAAGCCCTTGTTGCTGTGCCGGCCCTCGAAGGCCTAATTGCTTATGTATCTTTCCCGTTTTCATGTATTGCCGGCCTGCGTGCCGAAGTTTGGAAAACACTATTTTGTTAAGTGAACAATGTAAGGCCTTAAGGCCAGTTCTCTTTTGTGTATGATTACATTCCTGAGTTGGTAGTGGACATTCATGCTTTGTAGCAGGGTTCTTATTTCTTTTGCAACTTAATAATTTGCTTCCGCTAGGTGTTGTGTAGGACGACATGATTGGTTGAATGGTTTCAACGCGTAACCAACCGGTCTGTCCGTAGTATATGGCGTCGGGCCCCGGCCGGACCTACTGCTATATGCTATGTGACGGATATGGGTGTTACAAATTGGTATCAGACTACTGGTTTCGGTCAAACTTAAATGAATTCGTGGACGAATTCACTTTAAGGGGTGGTGAGCACATGCGTGTGTCATCGTTATAACATGAAAAGAACCCATGAATGTCCACTTAGGAATGAAAATATACATGTTTGAGGAACCTGCGTGTTCCTATAATTGCTGTTTGCAGTAATTTTTGGGTCGCTTATCGGTGTTTTACACGATTATAGGTGACCAGAAGTGGTGCTGGGCCGTCTAAACGGCCAGGTTCTGAGGCGAGCAGTGCGCCAAGTGATGCGCCTGCAACACCTCCGTCTACCGAGACCATTAGGTTGGTGGCAGAAGCGGTCATGGCAATGATCAATGCGTAGCCTGCAAGGCAGGTGCAGCAGCCCGCTCCTGCTATGGAGCAAGTATCGCTTCAGACGGCAGAGCAAAGGAGGGTTGAGCAAGTAGTGTTGGAGCCAGAGTTGCCTCGGAGAGCAACAGAAAGACAACTGAAGCACGTGATGGGCTTTCACCCACCTGTATTCACGGGCGCAGAAACCCCGACCCAAGCAGAGGATTGGCTCTCAAGTGTCAACAGGGTGATGACTGCGACGGAAACGGAAGAGTGGCAGAAGACCACTATAGCGACGTTCCTTTTGGATGGGGACGCAAGGTTATGGTGGGAAGGCCTAGAGCTACATCAATTGTCCCCTACCCTTC
The DNA here is from genome assembly GCA_039513925.1 of Platanthera zijinensis. Lineage (NCBI taxonomy): Eukaryota > Viridiplantae > Streptophyta > Magnoliopsida > Asparagales > Orchidaceae > Platanthera > Platanthera zijinensis. Next base: position 77,792,310 of record CM077085.1, on the reverse strand, counting down.
TGACTAAGGTATTCAATTTAAGTATTGGAGATGATTCTACTGATATGTCTGGAGACTAATTTTATTCTATGTTTGATAGAATGGGTCACTCTGCTGTAAACCCTAATAAGTTATTGAAAAAGAATCTATCCATTGAATTTCGATTTTTGGCTAATGTTGTGGGGAAAGTGCTGCTGGCTAAGCACTCAGCACATGATACCATATCCAGGTATCAGTTCTGTCTGATGGGAACCATAGTGGATAAGAAACATCTGAATTGGGGAACAATCTTCTATGATTTGATCAAGAAGAAAATTAAAAAAAAGTTTGTCAATTTTGGGAGGATTTTAGGGGTTTTCCTGCACTCTAGGTGCCCAGAGCTGCTGGTTTCCAATGGGATGCACATTAATGCATCTAAAAGATTAAACTGTGCCCTATTTGGGAAATGGGACAGGCAGATCATCAAACTTGCCAGGACTACTATAGCTTCAGGCACAAGGACTCATGTAGTCACTTCCCCTCAGGCTCCAGCCCTTATGGAAGAACTTCCTGCCTCCACCTCTGCTCCTCCTTCTCCACCTCTTGTTTCAACCTCCACCTCCACATCCACCACAATAATCTCCACAACCATAACCATTTCTTCCCCCATTACCATCTCATCACCTCTTTCACCTCCAGCCACCTCAGAACCATTCCATTAACTTTTCTACTATCCACCTCATGACAGAACATCTTTCAACATATTGGAAGATTCCTTCATGGATGATTCCCCTTCCTCTCCTCATGAGCTTCCCTCTACCTCCTCCTACCAACAACTTCTTCATGATATACTCTCCCAACCATCCTTCACTCCATCCATCTCCATCATCCCTATCTCTCAACCATCAATTCTACCATCCACCACAGCATCAAATGCACCCCATTCACAATCAGTTCAAGCAATTCCATCCTCCTCCTCTACTCAAGTCCCACTTGAGCAAGTGGATTTATCAGCTTTAGCAGATAGGCTATATTGGATACTGGCCCCCAAGCTAGTAGACCTACTGGAGATCATCATGGCTCCACTCCTGCAATCAATAAAGGAGCTATCTGACAGGCTAACCTCTTTTTCCTCTCCTCAGGCAATTACTTCTATTGAGTGCCTTGATCTAGTCATGACTGAATCAAGGCAGGGGGAGATGCCTTATGAAGCTGAGGAACTGACTTCTCTAAGTGCTGCTCCAAGTGATCTACTGCTACAAATCATCCCTACTGCTGCTCAAGTACTAGTGATTACAGTGGACCTCAGGTCACTGTTGTTTGAGTTTGATATTCTTTACAGAAGAAGCTTACCAAATCAGGGAGTTGAAGACCGCACTAAGGCCATTGTGCCTATTTCTGTATGTGATCCCAGCCTGATCATATCCTATGTCAATTCTCTTAAGGCTGAGAAAGTTGTTGCTACTGTTAGTGCTGCTGCTACTGCTGATATTTCTGTTGAATCTACTGATATTGAGATGCTGTCTGCTGATACTGCTGTTGGTGAAGAACTGGTAAGTTATCTGGAAGAACAAGTTTTTGAGAATCCTGTTGATGCAACTACTCCACAAGTGTCTGTTATTCTAACTGCTCCTGCTGATTCTGAGAAATCCAAACTTCAAGAGGAATACATAAAAAGAATTGATGATCTTTATGACAAACCACAGAGCTCTGATAGTGACAAATTCAATACTGAATTTGATGACTCTGTTGGCACCATTGCCAAAAAGAGGAAAGATAGAAGGAAAGCTATGATGAGAGTTCCTCCTGCCAAGGCCAAAGATGCAAATGACATACCATATTATATTCTGCATGACTGCCAGATTACAGAGCCCTGGATGCAATATTCCAAAAATCAGTTAAAGGCTATGAAGAAGAAAAGGAAACTGGACAAGTATGAGAAAGGATCCTCTCAGTATCAACCTCATCCTCCTCCTCATCCAGATTGAGGATCTGGTGGAGGCTCTGCATTTCAATCTTCAGATTCAAAGCAAAGTTCCTCTCAACCCTCTCAAAGATATCAGCCCAGAGGACAGTATCAAAAAGGTTATCATTTAAGAAGAGGACAACACAGAGGAAGTCAGAGAGAATATAGATCCTATTCCAGACAGCAAAGGGAAGGACAAGGGCATATGGATTCAACTCAAGATCCTTTTCCTTACAAACTCACGATACTATTATTATAAGAACATCTACTACTTCAGAAACTATAAATAGATATGAACATTCAATTCCTTTTGAGGATCCAGAAAACAATCCAGTATCATGGACTGCCAGGATGAAAGAGGTTGCTGCTCTAGATCAGTTGAAAAAGGCCAGGGAACAAGGGAAAGATACTTCTAACATCACTACACTTTCAGAACAAAGAAAGACAGAACTGGAGAGATATGCTTCAAGAAAGTTCTTTGATCCAAAAGATTAAATGAAACTGCATCCTGAGGCTGTAGTTCCAAGGCCCAGATCCCAAACCTCCTTAGGTGCAGAAGATCACAGAAGATCAAAGAAAGATGCTCTCAATCCCAACAGGGAGATTTTATTTAAGAAAGGCATTGAAAGGAATTGAATTCTGTAAGCAGACAGTACATGTAACACCCCAATTTGTCGTAGGAGCGACGGGGATCATTTTTTGCCAAGTCAGATTTTTTGGTGCAGGTGACACGGGCCCCGACACGGGCGTGTCGGAGGCCGTGTCGGGTGTGTCGAGCTCGAATCGTCGAACTGGCCGTGTAGTCAACCAGTGTAGGTCGACGATGGGCGTGTGGAGGGACACGGCCTAGGACACGGGCGTGTCCCAGGCCGTGTCACTCAAGGGAATCGTCGAAGTGGTATACGGGCCGTGACACGGGCACAGACCCGGGCGTGTCAGATGTGACACGGGCATGTCCCATGCCGTGTCACCAAGCCGTGTACCCCTCTGACTGCAAAGTGTCGATTTATTGCACACGGGGGGCGTGACACGGGTCCCGACACGGGCGTGTCGCAGGCGACACGGGCGTGTCGGAGGCCGTGTCACATGCCGTGTGCTGGTTTTCGATCTGGGTCGAGACGGCGAATGAGCTACACGGCCAGGCACACGGCCGTGTGCCAACCCGTGTTCGGCCCAGATTTTATAATTTGAGGCTTAATCGTGGCCGTTCTTTTCCTTGGCTTTGGATCCGACGGTGGGGGGCTGCTCTTGGATGGTTTTACCCGGGAATAGGGTTTAGAAACCCTCATTTTCTCTTGAGTGGTTCTCTTTCTAAAGCTAGAGAGAGGAGAGAGCAAGGAGTAGGAAGAAGGGCTAGATCCGGCCGCCGGAGGAGCTTCGAAGTTCCGAATCGCGATCCGAGTCCAGATCCGCGGAGGCGACGCCGTTGCGGTGCTTTCCAACCGTATAGTTTTCGATGGCGCCGCGGAAGAATGCAAGGGTAACGATTTCTCATCCTTGGGCATGTGAAGCCCTCTTTTCCTTTGCATAGGAAGCCCGCTCTCGCAAGTGAGCGAAGAGTTGGAGCATTCCTTGGGGTAGATATGTGAAGTCCCCCTTGTGTAGAGTCCGTAAACGAAAACGGACGTAGGCATTGTGTGTGAAGCCTATCTGGACAAGTAGAGCCGGATCGGTGATGTTGCATTGCATATGAACCGGGGAAGACTCCGGGTGTGTGGGTGTTTTTCGGGTTTTCTACGTGGTAGATTGCATCAGGGAGCATTGGAGATTAACTCCAAGGTGCACCCGGAAAACTGGGCAAAAGCGGGTTTTGCCAACACGGTGGCCGGGGAGCCAACGTGAACATAACCGGGTTTTGTGATTGTTGTGGCGGAAACGGGACTCGGTGAGTCTTGACCTGCGCATATGGCTTAAATTGTCGTTGCGATATGAGCACGGGTTAGGCGGAACCGTACCCGGTCTATGTCGTTCGGTAGGACCGTTGGCATGGATGAGGGTCTTCGGCGGTCTATGGCTTAAATTGCCGTGACCAAGGCCAGGAAGGCAAAATGCTCATATGGATGACCATCCAAGAGGCGGTGGTGTATTGGGAACGTCTATGGCTTGAATTGACGTGACGTTGGCCGGTTCGCCGAGAATGTGCCCTGAGTGCACGGGTTGTATGGCCGTGCGAGCCTACGCCTGTGTTGATGTGTGTTCACTTTAATAGCATTGCCTATAATAATGAAGTGCAGGGAAAGAGCATCGCCGCCCCGATTTTGGGGGCGGGATCGTTATAATTTGGTCAGCATTACTGACCGTTGCTATTGTTTGCCACCGGGCGGTGGTTTGTGGCTTGCAGGTGCTGCGGAGCAGAGCGAGAAATAGCGGGCTAAAGCCCTTGTTGCTGTGCCGGCCCTCTAAGGCCTAATTGCTTATGTATCTTTCCCGTTTTCATGTATTGCGGCCTGCGTGCCGAAGTTTGGAAAACACTATTTTGTTAAGTGAACAATGTAAGGCCTTAAGGCCAGTTCTCTTTTGTGTATGATTACATTCCTGAGTTGGTAGTGGACATTCATGCTTTCTAGCAGGGTTCTTATTTCTTTTGCAACTTAATAATTTGCTTCCGCTAGGTGTTGTGTAGGACGACATGATTGGTTGAATGGTTTCAACGCGTAACCAACCGGTCTGTCCGTAGTATATGGCGTCGGGCCCCGGCCGGACCTACTGCTATATGCTATGTGACGGATAGGGGTGTTACAAATTGGTATCAGACTACTGGTTTCGGTCAAACTTAAATGAATTCGTGGACGAATTCACTTTAAGGGGTGGTGAGCACATGCGTGTGTCATCGTTATAACATGAAAAGAACCCATGAATGTCCACTTAGGAATGAAAATATACATGTTTGAGGAACCTGCGTGTTCCTATAATTGCTGTTTGCAGTAATTTTTGGGTCGCTTATCAGTGTTTTACACGATTATAGGTGACCAGAAGTGGTGTTGGGCCGTCTGAACGGCCAGGTTCTGAGGCGAGCAGTGCGCCAAGTGATGCGCCTGCAACACCTCCATCTGCCGAGACCATTAGGTTGGTGGCAGAAGCGGTCATGGCAATGATCAATGTGTAGCCTGCAAGGCAGGTGCAGCAGCCCGCTCCTGCTATGGAGCAAGTACCGCTTCAGACGGCAGAGCAAAGGAGGGTTGAGCAAGTAGTGTTGGAGCCAGAGTTGCCTCGGAGAGCAACAGAAAGACAACTGAAGCACGTGATGGGCTTTCACCCACCTGTATTCACAGGCGCAGAAACCCCGACCCAAGCAGAGGATTGGCTCTCAAGGGTCAACATGGTGATGACTGCGACGGAAACAGAAGAGTGGCAGAAGACCACTATAGCGGCATTCCTTTTGGATGGGGACACAAGGTTATGGTGGGAAGGCCTAGAGCTACATCAGTTGCGAGGAAGGCCGTTGGCCGAAGTTTCGATGGAGGAGTTTGCGAGACTGTTCATGGCTCGATACCTCCCCTCGGCGCAGAGGATTGCGCTTGAAAGCGAATTTCAGAAGTTGGTGCAAGGGGATTGTACCGTTGATGAGTACCTCCACGAGTTTACTCGGTTGGGGAGATATGCCGGCGCTACCTTCGCAGACGAGGAGCGCAAGACGAGTCGCTTCTATGAAGGGCTAAGAGATGATTTAAGGTTACTATTGTCGGGGCCCAAGGCACAGGGTTTCTTGACCCTGGTCAATTCGGCCCGGTCCTTGGAGAAGGACATGAAGAATGTCCAAGCAAAGAAGGAATCCGGTAGTAAGAAAGCGGAGTTCAAGGCACCGACTACGTCGAAGTCGGGCTACCGCAGATTCTATAAGAAAGCTAAGACGTCGGGTCCAGCTGCTTCAGGTGCCTCGGGGATAACTACCAATCGAACCCCGGGCGCTTGTTTCACGTGTGGGAAGCCGGGGCACTTTGCCCGTGATTACTGGAGTGGACGCTCAAAGTCCGAAAGGAAACAAGGAGCTACCTACGAGGAGAAGGGCAAAGCGGTGGAGTTGACCGCGTCCCACTATGCTCCGACTCAGCCTAGAGTCTATAACTTGGGCCAGCAGGAGGCCATCAAGCAAGCGGATGTGGTGACAGGTATGAGTTAATTTATAGCAAGTTAGCTTTAATACCGTTATCTATTGCTTGTTAGCCTAATATTGTTTGTATAGGCTTTGTTGTGATTAGCGATAGTCCGCCACCGGCACTGTTCGATACGGGAGCTTCACACTCCTTCTTGTCCGAAAGCTTTATATCGCGCATCGGAGTCCCTTCTTCGATGGCGAAGGACAAGTTGGATGTGCTGCTACCGAATGGGTGCTCGATGCGTGCGGACAGGGTGTGCGCCGTAAAGGTTCATATTGGGAGCCAAGAGTTCGACTTGCTAGCGTCATTGCTGCCGCTAGTAGAGTTCGACGTAATCTTTGGAATGGATTGGCTGTCAGAGCAGAATGCTTGGATTGACTGTGACCGGAAGGAGGTCAAGCTAGGTGTAGGGCGGGAGACTACATTCGAGGGGTTAAAGGGGTCGAGCAGGACACTGATGTTTGCTCTTAAGGTGGTGAAGGCAGTTCGTGCTGGTGCAGAGCTGTTCTTTGCAATAGTGGGGGCTGTGGAGCCAAAGTCCCCGTTGGATAACATCCCCGTGGTTTGCAAATACCCCGATGTATTCCCGGATAGCCTTCCCGGAGCCCCACCGCAGCGGGAGATTGATTTCACCATCGAGCTCGTACCGGGGGCCAAACCGGTGTCACGTGCTCCGTATAGGTTGGCGCCTAAGGAGATGGCAGAGTTGAAAGTTCAGCTAGAGGAGCTGATGGAGCAAGGATATGTGCGTCCAAGCTCGTCGCCTTGGAGCGCACCGGTCCTCTTCGTTAAGAAGAAGGACGGGAGTATGCGGCTGTGTATCGACTACAGAGAGTTGAACAAGCTGATGGAGAAGAATAAGTACCCGATCCCGAGGATTGATGATCTCTTTGATCAGTTAGTCGGATCGTCGGTATACTCCAAGTTGGACTTGAAGTCGGGGTACTATCAGCTGAGGATCAGGGAGTGTGATATCCCGAAGACGGCGTTCAGTACGAGGTATGGGCATTTCGAGTTCACGGTCATGCCGTTTGGACTGACGAATGTGCCATCAGTGTTTATGGATCTGATGAACAGGACGTTCAGAGATTTCCTGGATCGCTTTGTGATCGTCTTTATTGACGATATTTTGGTATACTCGCAGTGCGAAGAAGACCACTTCAAGCATTTGCATTTGGTGTTGGAGACTTTAAGGAGGAATGAGCTTTACGCAAAATTCTCCAAGTGCGAGTTCTGGCTACCCTCGGTAGCGTTCCTTGGTCATATAGTGAGTGGGGAAGGTATAGCGGTGGATCCGGCGAAGATTGTTGCGATACGGGAGTGGCCTGCGTTATCTTCTATCGCGGAAGTCCGTTGTTTTCTCGGGCTTGCCGGATATTACAGGCGCTTCGTAGAGAACTTCTTGCGGGTAGCGTTACCTCTCACGAAGTTGACAAGGAAGGATCAGAAATTCTTGTGGACGCAAGAGTGCGTGCAAGCTTTTGAGGAGCTGAAGAGGCGGTTGACCACGGCGCCAGTGCTTAGTTCGCCGAGTGGGACCGAGGGCTTTGAGGTGTATAGCGACGCTTCGGGTAGTGGCTTGGGCTGCGTGTTATTGCAGCATGGAAGTGTGATTGCGTATGGATCGCGTCAGCTGAAAGTGCATGAAAGAAATTATCCGGTGCACGACTTGGAGTTGGCGGCCGTGATTTTTACACTCAAGTTGTGGAGGCACTACCTATACGTCATAAGAGTCGATATATACACCGATCACAAGAGCCTAAAATACTTGTTGGATCAAAAGGACCTTAATATGAGGCAGAGGAGGTGGATGGAGTTCCTGGGGGACTACACCTTCAAGATACATTATGTACCCGGGAAGGGCAACGCAGTTGCGGATGCGCTGAGCCGCAGGGCTCCCGCCCGAGCCAACTGGTTGTCGGTGCATGATGAGCGGCTAGTGCGGGAGTTGGAGGAGCTTGAGATCTGTTGCGTTGACAAGCAGACGAGCGCCAAAGCAATGTTAAACTGGACAGAGGTGCAGTATGACCTGGCTGACCGGGTTCGGCAGGAATTGGAGTTAGATGACTCCATGAAGGAGCTTTTGGAGGCCGCTCTGGATGGGTCAAATTCCCAGTTCTCGGTGGATGATGGTTTGTTAAGGAAGGATCATCGGTTGTGCGTCCCGAGTGGGGGTAACCTCCGGGCGGAGTTGATGTACAAGGCTCATCATACCAAGTACTCAATCCACCCAGGGAGCACGAAGATGTATCGTGACCTCAAGAAGCTGTTTTGGTGGCCGGGGCTTAAGAAAGATGTGGCGTTGTACGTGGCTAAATGCCAACGTGCGCCTTGGTGAAGGCGGAGTGCCAAAATCCAGGAGGATTTCTGAAGTCCTTGCCTATACCGGAGTGTAAATTCGATGATATATCTATGGACTTTGTGCACGGGTTGCCAAGGTCGCAGAAGGGGAACGACGCCATCTGGGTGATCGTAGATCGACTAACCAAGGTGTCGCATTTCATTCCGCATAGGAAGGATGATCCAGTGGAGAAATTGGCAAAGTTGTATGTCGACAATATTGTTAGGCTGCATGGTGTGCCCCGTAGCATTGTGAGTGATCGCGATGGGCGGTTCACGTCAAATGATTGGAGGTTGGTGCAGCAGATGCTGGGAACAAAGTTAAAGTTCAGCACAGCTTTCCATCCGCAGACGGATGGGTAGACCGAGAGGGTCAATAGAACGATGGAGGACATGCTCCGCATGTGTGTTCTAGACTTCGGGAAGCATTGGGAAGACCACCTTTATTTGGTGGAGTTCGCGTACAACAACAGCTACCAAGCGAGTATACAAATGGCGCCCTTCGAGGCCCTGTATGGTAGGAAGTGTCGCACGCCGTTATCGTGGCTTGAAGCGGGTGAGGCAAGGTTGTACAAGAAACAGGAGGTGGAGAGTGCTACCTCGTTAGTGCGGATCATTCGGGAGCGCTTGTTGATCGCTCAGGACCGGCAGGTGAAGTATTACAATGCCAAGCACCGGAACGTGGAGTTCGCGGTAGGCGATTGGGTATATCTGAAAGTGAAGCCGTTCAAGGGTGTTTCGCGGGTGAGACGCTTGAAGAAGCTGAGCCTAAGATACCTTGGACCTTTTGAGGTTCTAGAGCGAGTCGGCGAAGCTGCATACCGTTTGAAGCTATCAGTGGAGTTGAGTGGATTACATGGTGTGTTCCACATTTCTGTGTTGCGGAAGGCGGTGCAAGAGCCTTTGCAGGTGATCGCGGTTGACCAAGTGCCGGTGGACGAAGGGTTGACGACAAGGGTTAAGCCCGTTCTTATTGAAGATGTTGAGGTCAAGAGGCTTCGTAACAAGGAGATCCGGATGGTTAAGGTCCGATGGGATAACTGCGGGCGTGAGGAGCTCTCTTGGGAACGGGAGCAGACTATGCTCGAGGAGTACCCGGAATTATTCCGCTCAGGTACTGTTTTACGTTAAGTCCAGTTTTCCTTTATTAATTTCGTGGACGAAATTCTTTAAGGGGGGTAGAATTGTAACACCCCAATTTGTCGTAGGAGCGACAGGGATCGTTTTTGGCCAAGTCAGATTTTTTGGTGCAGGTGACACGGGCCCCGACACGGGCGTGTCGGAGGCCGTGTCGGGTGTGTCGAGCTCGAATCGTCGAACTGGCCGTGTAGTCGACCAGTGTAGGTCGACGATGGGCGTGTGGAGGGACACGGCCTAGGATACGGGCGTGTCCCAGGCCGTGTCACTCAAGGGAATCGTCGAAGTGGTACACGGGCCGTGACACGGGCACAGACCCGGGCATGTCAGATGTGACACGGGCGTGTCCCATGCCGTGTCACCAAGCCGTGTACCACTCTGATTGCAAAGTGTCGATTTATTGCACACGGGGGGCGTGACACGGGTCCCGACACGGGCGTGTCGCAGGCGACACGGGCGTGTCGGAGGCCGTGTCACATGCCGTGTGCTGGTTTTCGATCTGGGTCGAGACGGCGAATGAGCTACACAGCCAGGCACACGGCCGTGTGCCAACCCGTGTTCGGCCCAGATTTTATAATTTGAGGCATAATCGTGGTCGTTCTTTTCCTTGGCTTTGGATCCGACGGTGGGGGGCTGCTCCTGGATGGTTTTACCCGGGAATAGGGTTTAGAAACCCTCATTTTCTCTTGAGTGGTTCTCTTTCTAAAGCTAGAGAGAGGAGAGAGCAAGGAGGAGGAAGAAGGGCTAGATCCGGCCGCCGGAGGAGCTTCGGAGTTCCGAATCGCGATCCGAGTCCAGATCCGCGGAGGCGACGCCGTTGCGGTGCTTTCCAACCGTATAGTTTTCGATGGCGCCGCGGAAGAATGCAAGGGTAACGATTTCTCATCCTTGGGCATGTGAAGCCCTCTTTTCCTTTGCATAGGAAGCCCGCTCTCGCAAGTGAGCGAAGAGTTGGAGCGTTCCTTGGGGTAGATATGTGAAGTCGCCCTTGTGTAGAGTCCGTAAACGAAAACGGACGTAGGCATTGTGTGTGAAGCCTATCCGAACAAGTAGAGCCGGATCGGTGATGTTGCATTGCATATGAACCGGGGAAGACTCCGGGTGTTTGGGTGTTTTTCGGGTTTTCTAGGTGGTAGATTGCATCAGGGAGCCTTGGAGATTAACTCCAAGGTGCACCCGGAAAACTGGGCAAAAGTGGGTTTTGCCAACACGGTGGCCGGGGAGCCAACGTGAACATAACCGGGTTATGTGATTGTTGTGGCAGAAATAGGACTCGGTGAGTCTTGACCTGCGCATATGGCTTAAATTGCCATTGCGATATGAGCACCGGTTAGGCGGAACCGTACGCGGTCTATGTCGTTCGGTAGGACCGTTGGCATGGATGAGGGTCTTCGGCGGTCTATGGCTTAAATTGCCGTGACCAAGGCCAGGAAGGCAAAATGCTCATATGGATGACCATCCAAGAGGCGGTGGTGGATTGGGAACGTCTATGGATTAAATTGACGTGACGTTGGCCGGTTCGCCGAGAATGTGCCCAGAGTGCACGGGGTGTATGGGCGTGCGAGCCTACGCCTGTGTTGATGTGTGTTCACTTTAATAGTATTGCCTATACTAATGAAGTGCAGGGAAAGAGCATCGCCGCCTCGATTTTGGGGGCGGGATCGTTATAATTTGGTCAGCATTGCTGACCGTTGCTATTGTTTGCCACCGGGCGGTGGTTTGTGGCTTGCAGGTGCTGCGGAGCAGAGCGGGAAATAGCGGGCTAAAGCCCTTGTTGCTGTGCCAGCCCTCGAAGGCCTAATTGCTTATGTATCTTTCCCGTTTTCATGTATGGCCGGCCTGCGTGCCGAAGTTTGGAAAACACTATTTTGTTAAGTGAACAATGTAAGGCCTTAAGGCCAGTTCTCTTTTGTGTATGATTACATTCCTGAGTTGGTAGTGGACATTCATGCTTTGTAGCAGGGTTCTTATTTCTTTTGCAACTTAATAATTTGCTTCCGCTAGGTGTTGTGTAGGACGACATGATTGGTTGAATGGTTTCAACGCGTAACCAACCGGTCTGTTCGTAGTATATGGCGTCGGGCCCCGGCCGGACCTACTGCTATATGCTATGTGACGGATAGGGGTGTTACAGTACATCTATATCTGAACATTTGCTGACATTCCTTTTGAGTTCTGCAATGCTGCTTTGATTATCTTTTCTGTATTGTTTGTTTAGCTTTTATTTCTATATGTATGATTCTGTATTTCCTTATTATGTTCTGTAAATAGTAATCCTAACCCAAATAGGGTGAGATTGTTGGAACACCCTATTACTAATTTGGGCAAGGATCACTATGTTATTAGGAAAATTATTTGACCTAGTTGTATAGTTGAAAAGGTCAAATTAGAATGAGTCTAGGGCTTAGAACTTGGGTTTGGAGCTGCCCCCAGGACCACTCAGAGATCATGACTAAGTACTGAGACAAGACAATTTTCGTCGAGCTCAGTTTGACGAAACGTTGAACTCCGTTCGACGTTCTCTGAGCTCAACTCTGCAAGTCGTCGATCTCCGATCGACGATCTTCGAGCTCGGATCGACGTTTTGTCTTCAACTATTTTCAAAGTCGCTGAGCTCAGTTCGACGATCGTAGAGCTCAGGTCGACGTTTTCTGTCTCTAGTATAAATCCAATCTCTGAGCTCAGTTCAACGATCGTAGAGCTCAGATCGACGATTTCTGTGAGAGATCGACGCTTTCAGAATTCAAATTCAAGAACAGTTATGGAATTCATTCATATTCTTCCAGAGTTATTTTCTGCATTTATTGCAAAGGATTCTCTAGCCGTTTCAAGCAATCTAATGCAAGTTTCAAGGAAGACTAAAAGGAATGTTGCTTAGGACTTTTCCCAAAGATAGTTGTCATTTATAGAAGTCATTTATTACTGAGTAACGGCTATCTAAGTCAGAATCTGATATACTCCTTCAGAATATGTTTTTTAAAATACAACAGATCAATACAATCATAGAGACAAGAGATATACATCAGAATTAGATTGAAAAGAGACACAGAAGAGTTAACAACAAAAACTCTCTGATCAAGAGTTCATTTTCTGAGATTTACAAATTTACTAAATTCCAAATCTTCAAGAACACAAGAAAGTTTTCTGTAGAGGAGATCTTCTGCTACTCAACTCCTCCAAATCATCAAGTGTTCAAAAGCTTCAACATCAAGGACACCAGACATCACACATTTCAGCATCTGCTGAAATCATCAATTGCTGGAGATCTGAAGCAACTGAAGACCTATCACCCTAGCAAAGCTCACCTTCTTGAGCTCTTACAGATCTCAGGGGGAGCTTTGACATCATCATCCACTTGTCTTCTCTCAGATTGTTGACAGAGAAGAACAACTCAACTCTTTCTTTCTTTTTCCTTTCCCTCCTGTAAAAGGGTTTCTCAAAACTCCCTTCAAAAGTTCTGAAACTTGTTTCTGAGACCTTGTCAAAACTCAGTGGTGGCAAGACACCTTATCAAAAAAATCTAGTTTTGGTTTTTGAGCACCTTATCAAAAGCTCATTGGTGCCCAGGACACCTGATAAACTATTCATGCAGTGGATTCCTACCAGGGGCGGTAGAAGAGTGGATGTACCAAGGTTGTTGGGGAACCACTATAGATCCTTGTGTCATCTGGTTGCTGTGTGTTTGTCTTTGCTGCGTGCTGTGTGATTCTTTATTTCTTGCTTTAGTTTTTACTTCACTGCAAGCACCTTACACATATACATAAATTTAAGTCTTCCACTGCTGTACTATTTTAATTGTGAATTATTTTAAAATACTCTATTCAACCCCCCCCCCCCCTCTAGAGTTAAGGTAGATCTTTTCCTGACTTTCATAATGAGATTCTTTAGGGCATGCCTGATACCTAGCATAGAAACATTTATCATACATGATATCATACCAACTATCAGTCAGGTATAGAAGGGAGCCAATTATCCCTCTTTATAAAGAATCATCAACATGTTTCCCTACCTCATCTTTGTTTATAGGCATACTTGACCCCACGGGAGTTATCATGGTTGAGGAATTCTCCATACCATATTTCTTAAACAAATCCCGGGTAAACTTTGACTAGGATATGGACAATCCATCATCAGTCTGCCTAACTTGGAGTCCCAAGAAGAACTTGAGCTCACCCATATTGCATATTTCAAACTTTCCTTTCATAAGTGTAGCAAACTTCCGGTAAAGGTTACCATTAGTAGATCCAAATATAATGTCATCGACATATATCTGGACAAGGATGATATTGCCCTTAGATTCCCTTAGGATTCGGGTCTTTTCTATCTTCCCCTTGAGAATTTTTTCTCAATGAGGAAGCTAGACAAAGTTTCATACCAAGCTCTAGGAGCTTGCTTTTACCCATAAAGATCTTTCCTAAGCCTATAAACAAAATTAGGAGAGTTAGGGTCTACAAAACCAGGTGGCTGATCTACATATACTTCCTCTTTTAAGTCTTAGTTCAAGAATGCTGACTTCATATCCATTTGGTAGGCTTTGAATCCTTGATAGGTAACAAATGTAAGGAAGATCTTTATTGCTTCCAATCTAGCTACTAGAGAAAAAGTCTGGTCAAAGTCTATTCCTTCTTCTTTCTTGTATCCTTTAGCCACAAGTCTAGCCTTATTCTTGACAATAATGCCATTCTCATCCAACTTGTTCCTATAGATCCACTTAGTCCCTATGACATTTTGTCCTTATAGTCTAGGAACCAACTTACAAACCTTACACCTCTTAAATTGGTCCAGCTCTTCTAGCATTGCTCCAATCCAGAACTGATCTTTGATTGCCTCTTCAAACTTCTTGGGCTCTTCTTGAGACAAAAAAGCTTGAGTAGAGAGCTGTGTTCATACTCTTGCTTCTGGTCTGGACTACATGGCTTGGATCACCAATTATTTGGTGGGCTGGATGGTCCCTCAGATGTCTGACAAATAGAGGCAATCTTGCTTCAACACTCTGATCTTCATTTTCTTAATCCGGCTGGTCTTCAACCACTTTAGGTATGCCTTGCCCATCTCTAGGAATGTTCAGTCCATCAGCTTTATCTTGTATTATGGGAGTAGCTTCCTTGATGGTTAGCTTGTCCATCATCAAATCTATACCTGCAATACTAGAAGAGGAGCTAGGCACCTCATTGTTAATCATGTTGGATTCATCAAAGACATCATGCATTGACTCTTCTACAACTTGACTTGTCGAGTTGTAGATTTTGTATGCCTTACTATTAATGATGTACCCAACAAAGATCTCATCATGAGACTTGACAACAAACTTAATTAAATGGGATTTTCAATTGTTAAGCACAAAGCATTTGCAACCAAAGATCCTGAAATAGCTCAGGTTTGTTTTACTGCCGTTCAAGATCTCAAAGGGAGTCTTCTTGTGGATCTTGGTGATAGAAGCCATATTAAGGACATAGCATGCAGTGTTAACTGCCTTGGCCTAGAAGTATTCTGGGAGAGATGAGTCACTTAACAAGGTTCCACCAGACTCTTTGAGTCCTATTTTTCCTCTCAGTAATCCCATTTTGCTGAGGTGTTCTAGGAGAGGAGAATTCTTGATGAATCCCATGCTCATCACAAAACCTTGTCATGCACTCAGACTAAAATTCAGTCCTATGGCCACTTCTGATTTTGACCACAGTACTATTAAATCCATTCTGAATTTACTTGACAAATGTCTGGAGGACATCAGGGGTTTCAGATTTATTCCTTAGAAAGAACACCAAGACAAATTTGGAAAAGTCATCAACAACCACAATGGTGTAGACTTTCCTACCTAGACTTTGAACTAGCATATGACCAAACAGATTCATATGTAGGAGGTATAAGCATGTCACTGATTCTTTGGTGCCAATATATGCTCTTGAAGGAGGTCTTAGTCTATTTTCCCTTTTGGCATGCAGAGCAGATACCTTCCTAAGTGCACTTTAACTTAGGTCCATTCCGAACAAGCTCACTATGGAATTACTTTCTTTTGGTCCTATAATTCTGATGGGCTAGCCTCTTGTACCACTAGGCACAGGAAGAGGCTTTCTTATCTATAACTAGGCATATAGATGAGTCTTTACTCAAACATAGGAAGTCTAAACAGTACACATTTCCGCTCCTAGTGCCTGTTAAGATGACCACTTGGTCACTTAATCTCCTTATATGGCATTTATCCTTGTGGAATAGTGCCTTAGCCAAGATCACAGAGTTGGCTAATGCTTATCAGGTTTTGTTGTAACCCTTCCACATAGGCTACTTTTGTGATAGTGACTATGCCATTTGAGATCTTACTATAACCTCTAGTCACTCCTTTTTTTTGAGCCACCAAAGAAGACCTTTTGTCCATTCTTTACTTGCGCATATTCCTTCAGCATGCTCCTTATCTTAGTCATGTTCTTGGATCATCCACTATCCAAGTACCCTATGGGGATATGGGCATATGTACTAACCTGCAAAACATAATTCAGTTAACCTTAAGACCCCAATTCTTATTGCGTCTTAGGTGTCAGTTAGTCTGAAAATAAACCTGTTTGCCTACAGCTTTTCCGACAGGTAAGCTAGAACTAGCTCTCAGCATACTTTGATTTGCCAACAATCAACAGCAAAGTGGCCCACTTTGCCACAATACCAGCACTCATGGATGTTGTACCTCCTTTTTTGAGCTGGTTTGCTAGCTTTGTTAACATCAGCTCTTTGTCTAGAAGGTATAACAACATTCTTATGCTTATATCTTCCAGCTACATTCTGACCTGAGGAGGGTCTGACAGTAGAAGTACTTGGGATATCTTGATTCCTACCAATAGTAGTTGTTGAAATCGAAAAATCGGTCCCTGAGGAGCTCGACCCTTGGTGAAGGGGTGATCACACACTTACTTCTCTCCTCACTAGCCTAAATGAAAAAGGAAAAGGACCAAGGACAGACCTAAGGCTCCAGCACAGAGGTCCCACCACACACCCAGAAGATCTTAGAGCGCTTCCCCTCCTTAGCCAAGTGCTGAAGCTAAGGTACCTCAGAAAACGCTAGAAGGCCGGGCACAAAAAAAGCGTGGCTTCTGAGGTACCCCTTGGGTCCTATTTATAGGAAAAGACGGTCTGCAAATATCCAAACTTTGCTGTTTTTGAGGACTATAGGCAATCCAAAGAGGGTAACATGGTAAAAACACTTCACAGCTGAAGGGCGAACTAGCCTTGAGATAACATCCACTAGGCAAGGGCGGCGAGTACTGGAGAGGGAAAGCTTCCCCCCCCCCCAGGCCGAGGTAAAAGGCGGTGAGGGCGCTCGCCTTACTCAACACCACGGGGAGAAGGCGTCGAGTGAGCTCGCCTCTCTCAGCGCCGTAGGCCCGGCTCGCCTTACTCAACGACACTGGAGAAGGCGTTGAGTGAGCTCGCCTCTCCCAGCGCCACAGGCCTGGCTCGCCTCACCTTGGGCTCAGGCGAGTTGACCCTGAAGCCCCTGCTCGCGGATGAAGGGCGTGCCGACACTCACCAACCCTTTGGCTCTGGGCGAACAGGTACTCGGTCGGATCTACTCGCCCGATGAATTGACTTCCGCCGCATTCAGCTCCGCGAACTCCGAGCTCGGCCCGATGATTGCCGAGCCTGTACTCAGCAAGCTAAGCTCAGCATGCTCTGCTGAAATCGCCTTGGGCTCTAGGGCGGTCTGAGCCGGCCGGTTTGGCTCCTATTAGCCCACTCGCTTGATACAGGGTTGTATAGTAGTTTTCTTTTCGGAAAACATACTCTTTATGGCATCAGATAAGCCCAAGTCTGGCTTGCTGACAGACTTGCCCTTATTTTGAATGTGGGGTGGAAGATCCTGAGATTTGGCTATAGCCTTACCCTTGAGTGCAGGTGTAATAACCTAGCCCGCAAGGAGCACGGCACCACCCATCCTACTAGCATCCCAAAGAGAGCCAAAGGCGCCACGGTGGTACAGCAGGAATATACAAGGAGTGCAGGCCGTACACCCCAAAAGATCTCTCTTTTAAGGGTTGCGTGTTCGAGAACCCGTGGCAATAATGTGCATGGCCGATTAACAGGCGCGAGATGTTTTAGGGTGTACGACCTATAGGCCTTGTATATTCCGGCTATACCACCGTGACGCCTTTGACTCTCTTTGGGCTGCTGGTGGGTCGGGCAGTGTTGCGCTCCAAGCAGGCCAGGTCGTTACAGCAGGGTAAGGGGCACCAAACACAAATGGTCCCTGATGGGCCATTTGTATTTCCTCATGGGCTGCCTTTGAGGCACTTGCACCCTTACTATATTTTTCACCATGCATGTGAACATCTTTGTTCACACCAGTGAATCTACCATTCTTCTAGTGACCATAAATACTCTCATGGTAATACCTGCTGGAAGGTAGCAACACTTTCTTGAAATAAATTGGAAGCTTGGAGGCTAGTGGCTGCACTGGAGGTTTGCCCTTTTCCCTTGGGATTGGCAGCTCTCATGCTTCCCTTGAAACCCAACCCCTTCTTACCCTTTTAGGAGAGAAAGGAGTTTATCAGGGGTAGCACTGAACTATGCTTGGAATAACTGGCCACTAGTTCCCTCTCCTTTTGGAACTTTCCTTCAAGATTCCTGATATGGTAATTCTTGAAGGCTATGATGCTCATCTGAATGACAGTTAAATTCTTCCGCTTGCTGACATCTTTGATCTTCAAATTCAGTAGGTTTGCTGATTCTAAACTAGCAAGCTGAAGAGTTACAATCTCCTGAGCCTACTTTTTGTCCAGGAGCTTGCTTCTCTTTAGAGCATGCAGATATTCACCATAGTCAACAATCAATTGATTGATTTCTCCTTCAAATTATAAGCCATCTTCATCACATGATGCACAAGCATATGAATCTAAAATTGTCTCATAATATAACATAGGAGAGCTAGTAACAGAAATTACCTTGCTTGGACCAGGCTGATACTTGATGGGTTCTTAATCAGTCCTAGTTATCAGCCCAAGGCAGCAATTGTCTTCTTCTTATTCTTCATAATCCACCTCTAAATCACCATCTGACTGTGATAAGGGGTCCCTGACTTCAATCCTAGTAGCAGGAAGATCTTCATCAGCTTCTTCTGTTATATCAGCCAACATCTTAATAAAGTCTTCTTATACAACTTCTTCTTCAGCAGAGTACATGCCTATGTAGGCTTCATCTTATTCTTCCTCTTCTAACTCTGAAAAGGAGGAGTCAGTCCAAATCCTTTTCTTCTTAGCAATGAAGGATTTCTCCTTCTTGCCTTTTTGCTGGCGGTCCTTTTTCTCACAAGATTCCTTCCTTTTGACTAGGCAGTCAGCTATTACATGTCGAGGCTTGCTGCAATAATAGCAAGCAACTTTAGATGAAACATGTTTACTTGGATTGGATCCATACCTATCGTCATTAGAGGATTTCTTCCTGCCCTTGTAGTAGTCTTCCTTGTGATGAGAGGAGGAAGAGGGCCTGCTTCCCCAGTTTTTCTTCTTCATGAACTTCTAGAATTGCCTTGTGAAGTCAGCAAAGTCTTCGATAGACATTTGGCACACTGATATGCTGGTCTCTTATCTTTTAGAGTCAGATTCAACATCTCTCCTTTGTGAGGAAGGAAACTTCCTCCTAATTTTCCTGGAGGCTTTAGCTTTGAATGCCACAGCTTTTTCTCTGGCCTAGGACTTGCTGTTGTTCTCCTCTTCTTTCCTGATAGATAGCTGTATCTCATATGACAATAGCTTCCCAAAAAGGGTGTGTGGAGGAGTATCACCCAGCTTTGCCACTTCTCTGATGGCATATATCTTTGTGTCCTAGTCTCTGGTGAGAAATCTAAGGAACTTTTTATTGAGCTCATAGTGACTGAATATCCTTCCATAAGTCTTCAACTCATTTACAATCCTAAAAAACTTTTCATAGCAGGTGGCTTTGTTGTCTTCTTTGGACTGCCTGAAAGCCTCATACTCTTGGTTGATCACAGAATTTCTATCATCTCTAACTTCCTTTGTCCCCTCCATATAGATCACTAGTGTGTCCCACATCTCCTTTGTAGTTAGGCAGTGGATCAAGTTTTGAATGGTAGAGTCATCAATAGCACTCACAATTATATGCTGTGCCATCTTGTCTATTGTAACCAGAATAACTTCATCCTTCGTCATCTCCTCATAAGCCTTAGGTCTCTAGACATTTTCATCCATAGCTGAGACCTTCATTGGGATGAATGGTCACTCTTTGACTATGATAAATATTCAAGGGTCAACTACTTCCATGAACCGCCTCACCCTCTCCTTCAAGATGCCAAATCCTTCCTTCATACAGATTTGAAGCTTCATGGCACCCAACTCCTTATTATTCACTCCTGAACCCATAAGGACATACTTCTAGCAAACCTTGGAGATCTACTCAAACTGTTAAGGCTTTAAAGAGTAATCTCCCTCTGATACCACTTGAAATTCTTGTTTTCAAGGTCAGCTAAACACCTAAAGGGCGGTCAATTGGTTTTTCTCTTACTTCAAGTCTTTTTGACTTTTACCAGATAGTTGTACTTAGTGATTAGGTTATTTTTAGCTTTCAAGATAAATCACAGACGATATAGCTATTTATAGTGGTTCCCAGATCTTGGGTACATCTACTGTCCCTCTACACCTTTCTAATAGTGTGTTAGATCAACCTCTTCCACCAAAACTCGGCTCCTTTTGAGCTTACAACTCGATCCCGCAGGACCTCTTAGTCTCTTCCAATACTTACTCCTCAGGCACATGGCCCTACAACTCAGTTCCTAAACAACGACCTACCTCAAGCCAACAGGCCTATCACTCAGAAAGAGAGGACAACTCTACACTCAGATCCAAAATGGATCCTACACTTAGCCTTTATAACACATGCTTACTCACTCAAGTTACTCACAGAATCCTACTCCTCGGCCTTTACAAATCAGGTCTGCAACCTCAGACTCTACACAAAATCCTACCACTCGGCCATAAATAGAAATGCTTAAAACTCAGATCCTAAACAGGATCCTATAGAAAAAATGGAAGTGGTTTGTTTTGAATTGACACCAGAGTAATACATTGTGTCCACTGCTTCCTGGAGTGAGCAGATATAAGTCCAAGCTTTTGTTGATGAAGACAATGGAGTTTATAGTAAAATCTTCTTCAATCAGCAACCTTCTCTAGCAGGGTTTATATGATCTGCCTCTATTACTTCCTTCTCAGAAATTGATTCTGTACGTACTGTCGCAGATTATGATTGCTTCAGTTATCTCTTTCCTCTTCCAAGTTTTCTATGTTGAACAGCTTCTTCAAGCTCGACAAGAATAGCAAGGAAGAAGATGAAGTTCGGCCGTACTTTCGTATTCAGAAAACCTAGAAAAGAATCGTCTTTTGACTTGGCCGATATCCTCCTTTTTATTCTTTGTCGAACAACGACCAATTGAGTAGTGGGCCCATCACCAGGATTGGTCGCTGGGATTTCGCCATTCAGCACTTTCTTTCTATTGACGGCTGATTCAACAGCTC
Organism: Platanthera zijinensis; assembly: GCA_039513925.1. Classification (NCBI taxonomy): domain Eukaryota; kingdom Viridiplantae; phylum Streptophyta; class Magnoliopsida; order Asparagales; family Orchidaceae; genus Platanthera; species Platanthera zijinensis. The sequence continues at coordinate 77,771,302 of CM077085.1, read as the reverse complement.
TTTGCTTTGTTTGGGCCCCAGCCATAAAGGATGAAAAATCTCTTTTGTAGTGTAGAAAATGATGACAGCTGGCCGCTTGCGCCTCTAGCAGCCTTCCCGCAAAATTTGAATTTTGGTTGACTTTATTGACTTTGCTGACGTCAGCACCTGTGGACTTAGCCAAAATCAAGCATTAGTAGTATAGGCATTGAGTGTGTAAGCATCACTCAACGCCAAAAGACTTAGACAGATTTTTGTCTATCTAAGCGTTGAGAGCGTTGAGTAAACAAGCCTCACTCAACGCTTTTTGCCTTAGAAAGAATTTCTGCATCTTAGGCATTGAGAGAGTTTAGTGAACAAGCCTCACTCATTACTTTTTGCCTTAGAAAGAATTTATGCATCTTAGGCATTGAGTGAGCCTTTATCACTCATCGCCAAAGTACTTTGGCCATTTTCTTCCACTTGGCGTTGAGTGAGAAAGTTTCACTTAACGTCAAACCACTTAACAGATTTTCTTCTGTTATCTTTTCATTGAGTGAGTTAGCTACACTCAACGCTTTTGGACTTAGCAATTTTTGTGTGTAAAAACATAGTGGCTCTAACTAATTAAGGTTCAGTCAATGATTTATCACATGGCGTTGAGTGAGTAAGCTACACTCAATGCCTTTGGACTTAGTCAAAATTCAACACAGAATTTTTGTGGCTTTGAATGACAGAGCCATACTCAACGCGTTATGCTATATGGCATTGATTGAGTAGTCTACACTCAACTCCTGTGGACTTAGCCATATTTTCAGCCTATTTATCCTTAGGCTTAAACTGTCTCAGCCTGTATCATAGCTTTTAGATGTATGGCTTTGAGTGAGTAAGCTTCACTTAACACATGTGTACTTAGCCACAATTTTGTTTATCTAACAATTAGGCATAGAAAGACTCAATGCCTTTTGATATATGGTATTGAGTGATCTGTCCTCACTCAACGCCTGTAGACTTAGACTGATTTTCTGTCTTTCCACAAGTTTATCTTACCTCTGGCGTTGAGTGAGCTTGCTCTACTCAATGCATGTGGACTTAATAGAATTTTTTCCATGTCCAGTAGCCTAATTTGTTTAAACCTGTCAAATCAATATGATATGGACTAACATGTATTCATAAACTCAAATATACATCAAATGCAACTGATGTGTGTGTCATTTACTTGTTTGACTTCTTACAAATCTTGGACTTTGAGAATAATGGACCAAACATAAAATGTTCCTTGTACATCAACTCCTCCCACAACTTGTCAACATTCGGGAAACACAGGAGACCATCCTTCCATAAAAGACTGTCGTTCAACGAGAATTGGGAATTTGACCCATCTACGATCTCTGCCATATAGCGCTTCATGTTCTCGTAAAGCTCCAATGCCTGTCGAATCCTGTCTGCGAGGTTATATTGTAGCTCCGTCAAGTTCAAACATGCATCTATGCTCGTCCTCCCGTCAACACAAGAGATTTCCAAAGCCTCCAATTCACGAATAAGACGCTCATCATGCATCTGTAACCAATTTGCTCATGTTGGAACCAGGCGACTCAGTGCATTCACGACTACATTTCCCTTCCCAAGAGTGTAATGAATCTCAATTGTGTAGTCCCCAAGGAACTCCATTCACCTCCACTGTCATATATTTTGATCCTTCTGATGTAACAAGTACTTCAGTCACTTATGGTTCATAAAGATATCAACCATCATGTCATACAAAGAATGTTGCCATAGCTTAAGAGCGAATATCACGGCCGCCAATTCCAAGTCATGAACCGGATAATTCCTCTCGTGCACTTTCAATTGGCGAGATTCATAAGTAATCACATGACCAAAGAGCAGAATAACGCAGCCTAAACTTCTCCCCGAGACATCACTATAGATTGCAAAGCCTTCTGTTCCACATGGAGAGCACAACATAGGTGACGTGGTCAGATGACTCTTCAACTCCTCAAAAGCTAGCGCGCATTCTGGCATCCAAACAAACTTCTTATTCTTCCTTGTTAGTATAGTGAGAGGTAAAGAAATCCTCAAAAATTTCTCTACGAAGTGTCTATAATAGCCGGCAAGTCCTTTGAAACTCCTGACTTCCGCCATAGAAGAAAGTGCAGGCCACTCTCGTATCATAATTATCTTTATTTGGTCCACAAAAATACCCTCTCTACTAATATATGACCAAGAAGAGCAACTGAAGATAGTCAAAACTCACACTTAGAGAACTTGGCATATAGTCAATTGCTCCTCAAGGTATGCAAAACCAATCTCAAATGATTCACATGTTCCTCTTCTAACTAAGAGTATACCAGTATGTCATCAATAAAGACGATCACAAACAGTTCCAAATACTCTCTAAATGTCTTGTGCATCAAGTCCATAAACACCGATGGCGCATTAGTGAGCCCAAAAGGCATTACAGTAAATTTATAATGCCAATACTGTGTACCAAACATTATATTGGGAATATCACTTTCACGAATTCTCAAATTCTAATAGCCAAACTTGTAATCCAACTTTGAATAGATAGCCGATCCAACAAGCTGATCAAAAAATAATCTATTTGCAGAAACAGATTCTTATTCTTTTCTGTTAGCTTGTTCAGTTCATGATAGTCAATGCATAGACACAAACTTCTGTACTTCTTCATAAAGAGGACTGGTGAACTCTAGGGAGACATACTCGGACTTATATAGCCTTGCTCTAGCAATTCTTGTAACTGAACCTTCAGTTCCGCCATCTACTTTGGCGCGATATGGTACAGTGAGCGTGATACGGGTTTCGCACATGGTAACAACTCGATCGTGAATTCAATCTCTCGCTGGGGTAGAAATCTAGGGACATCCTCAGGAAACACATCTGGAAACTCCGACACAATTGGAACGTTACTAAAACTTGGCTTTGGATCTACAGCCTCTAACTGCGTGAAGAATAATTTCGTGTCCTTCCGAACCGCCTTGACTACTTGGAGAGAAAACATCAATATTTTGCTCGATCCTCGCATCTCCGTGAACTTAGTCTCACATTCGGTGTTTTTCCCCAGTAAGACTTCCTTTGAGTTACAATCAATACATGCACGCTGCTCTGAGAGCTAGTCCATGCCAAAGATCACATCAAACTAAGATATCAGCAGCACAGATGCTTCCAAGCAAAAATATTGACTTCCGATTTTCACCATAACACATCAGGCTATATCTGTATGCATCAAGAACCCATTAGGCAGCATCACATTCACTCAATCCATATGTACAAAAGAAGGCACTCTGATAAGCACCACAAAGTCCTCAGACAGAAACGAACGAGAGGCTCCTTTATCGAACAGTTCTCACGCCGGACAATCCAAGATCAAGACAAATACTAATACAAACAAGTTATACACAACAACGCACAAGGTACCAACTATATAAAGCAGTAAAAACTATATCTAAATCATACCTATCACCACATAACTTTGTTTAATTTCCTCCTATTGGACAAGATTGTATACTCGGCGTTGCGCTTAGGATGCAGTTGACTACACTATCTTTCCTTTTTCAGCATACGACACACCCATCATTTTCTCACCATTTGTACAACACTTCCAATAGTTTCGATCCCTATGTCCCACCTTGCCACATGTGTAACAAGTGAGCGGACCTCGCCCTATCGTCACTTCAGACATAGTAGAAGAAGATGGTCCTACATACTTAGCCTTCTTCCTCCACCTTCCTTGTCAAGACCTCGCTGAACTTGGCACTTTAAACTATGGCTTATTTACTGCAAGTCATTCTTATGATGCTCTCACTTCATATCTTGCTTAAGGGATCAGGACGTATTGACCAATGTAAGAAACCATGCATCATTGGACTTGTGAGAAGCAACCTCAGATCTGTTGGATCTAGTGGCCAACCCTAGGTGGGGTGAATAAGGTTTTATGATTTATATAAAAATTATATTAAACTTTATCTAGGAAAACTAGTTTTGTATGCTACCGCGGGGTGCTAGATTGCTAGTGTGTAGCGGTAAGTCACAGAACTCGTTTTCTTGTATAAACTTCGCCTTGGAGACACACACACCGTTCAGAGATCTACCAGCATACAACTATGAAATTAAAATAAGAATGAAGAGAGAATAATAATTTTATTCAAAAGAAATGAAAGAGGTTTACAAGTACAAAAAACTAGATCTCCATGACGCCATAGATCAGAGGCGAAGAAAATATATGTTTTCCTTTTTCTTTCTATACCGACCATATCCCCGGACCGATTGTCTCTCTCCATTTTATCCCAAGAAAGGTCTTCGAGCCGGCTCTTCACTTCCTTAATAAAGTGTCCTAGAGCCCCACTAGATCTCCCAATCTAGATGTCCCTTCCCCGAGATGATTTCTCATGGAACCCTTCTCAGATTCTGACGACCTTCACTAGTCAATTTTCCTCACCAATAGACAATAAGAAAAGAGAAAAATAGAATAAGAGAGTAAAGAAGTTTTAAAGTGATTCTCCCTCAAGAAAATTCCTCCGTTGAGCGGTGCGTGACCGGTGCTAAAGATCTTCGTTCTATTACACCCGATCAACTCCTCTTGGTTGTTGTTGTCCTTTTCTCGCCCGAGATCTTCGTGAGCGAACGGGAGGGAGGCGGCTCTCTCTTCCATCGATAGAGATGGTAGAACGGTGCTTTGAGTGGGCACATGACCCTAGAATTAGAATATGTCTCTCTTTCATATTTTTAGGAAAAAGAGGCGCGCTTTTATATGTCGTGGAAAAATAAGCTACCGTCGGCGGTAGAGCTAGCGCCCGACGGTAGGTCAATGCGCGTGGATGTGGCAGCTATCCCTTAGATTTGGAAAAATATCGAAATAGAATATTTTCCTTCTTTTTCGTGCTATTGCAGCACGGTACTAGCTATCTCCTGGCGGCAGCTCAATCTTCTCGGAGCGCATTGAGAGTGCTAGAGCGCCGCGGTAAATGGTAGAGCTACTCAGTAGGTCACCGAGCATTTGATCAAAATAAATCCCGAGCTAGCGCGGGCAGTAGTGCTAACTCCACACGTTAGGTCCTCGAGCGCTCATTCAAATTAACTCCAGGCTAGCGCTCGGCACGCGGCGGTAGCGCTTGACACGCGGCGGTAGCGCTCTACACGCGGCGGTAGCACTTGGCGCGCGGCGGTAGGTCGTAGAGTTGAGTTCTTTGATTCTTTTGAAACTATAAACCTGCACAGAATACCAAACACAAGTGTGATAAAATACAACCTAGGATTTGATATTGTCAAACTAAAGAGATGTGAATCGTAGGCTCCAAACAACTCTCCCTTTTGATAATATCAAATCGTGTTCATGAGATATAATAGTTAAAATGCATGATATAGTGGAAATAAGAAATAATCATGCTCTCGCCATCACCGCCGCCTATCATCTCTTTCGTCATCATAAATTCTCCGTCTTCCGATCGCGCTCTCGCCATTACAGCCATCTATTACCTGGGTAACCACCCACGTAAACTCTCGCATGATCTCCGGTAATGGGGGAAGTGCGTAGCCAAAAATAGAATTGGGTTGCATCTAGTAAAATTATAAAATAATATGTGCATAAATGCGTCATGAAATTGGCTTATTAATATCGATCATGGTGGTTATGGGCTGCGGATAGCCAGATAACTGCCATAACCACCCATAAAGCCTATAAATAGGGACTCAGATCCTCATTTATTCTCATTCTCTCATGAACTGAATAATCCTTCTACAGATTTTCTCTCTCCATCCTTCTTCATCTTCTTCATTTCTTTATCCCCATTTGATGATCTTTAAGTACTCCTTGAAGATGTCTTTCGTCTTCGAAGCCTCCTTCGAAGATCATCAACTTCTCTACATGGAAAATCCTCCTACAGATTTTCTCTCTCCTCCTCCTACAGAATGTCTTTCTCTTCCACCTATCTTCCATGTGTGCCCCCGCGTGCGCTGCCTCCTTGCGCGCTCTCAAGCTCTTTGATTCCTTGGGCACTCTCGTGCATGTCTATTCCTTGCATTCTCTTCTGTATGTCTCTTCCTCATGCTCCCCCCACACACTTCGCCATCTAGAGCGCTCTCACATGCTCGGCTTCTTTGTGCACTCTCGTACAAATCTCTTCACTTCTTGCTCTCGTACGCTCGGCTTCCTTGCACTATTTCGTGTGTGCCACTTCCTTGCGTGATCTCGCGCGCATCTTATCCTTGCATGCCCCCCGAATGCTCCGCCTCCAGACACGCACTCGCTCACTGCTCCTCCTTGCATGCTCTCATGCTCGCCGCTTCCTTGTGCGCTCTCACCCGCGCCTCTTCCTTGCACAGTTTTGCGCGCATCTCCTACCTGCATGCTCCCGCCCGCTCTCACACACGTTGGTCCATTGTACGGGCCTCTTCCCCGCCCGCTGCCCGCACTCTCCCCTAGCAAGCACCCTGCGCGCTCTCATCTTGCAAGTGCTCCTCTTGCTCTTCTCTGACAAAAGACTAATGCGCTCTCTACCAGCAAGCGTACCACATGCTCTCCTCCAATAAGCGCCATGAATGCTCTCAACCAACAAGCACTTTGCATGCTCTCTACCATCTAGTACTCCGCGCACTCTCCTCCATCAAGCGCCCTGTACACTCTCTATCAATAAGCGCCCCACAAGCTCAAGAGCAAGTTCTCTATTTACTGTTAAGACAACTGCACCACACTTCTCCAAAAGACAATCATAGATAAGATGTAGAGGATAAGGCACAATGAGGACACTCCTGAGCTTCAGGATCAAGACATCAGAATGAGTGCTGCAAGCTGCTCCCGCATCCAAGAACTATCAGAGGACTCAAAAATATATTGAGCGCATCGCTCCTCGTAGCATGTGAAGAAATAATTAGCTCTGACAGCAGTGGCCTATCATCCTTCGAGCTCTCTCTCACTCTCTCTCTAAGTAATTATAATGAGAGGCAGCATGTCGCCCTCGAGTTCTTGAAAATGTGTTGTACCATTGCTCAAATCTAGTTGAGATTTGGTCAGCAGAGATCCGGCCTTGTGGTTTTTCACCAAGTTGACAGGTTTTCCACATTAAAAAATTATCCTCTCAACTATTAATTTTTTGTGACTGTGTGTGAGCTCGACCGCTCCATTGGCTAAGAAGGTCTGAGTTAATCTAGTCTGACCAGAGCATTGAGGTTGGACACAATAGTTTGGTGATGTCTGTGGGAAGCAAGTTCCCAACATCCTCAGAATACAGTACCCTCAACACAATGGTACTCGTGACTAGATACCATGGCGAGAGAAGCTGTTTCCACTGAAGAAGGGATTAACATTGGGGGGCACGTTGGTGCAGTTCACCCTCCCTTGTCTGTTCATATGTTTGAAGAAGAACCCCACTGCGCGGATATTCAAGGTCGCAGTTCCCGTCCTCCCAAAGAACCTGAAGCCCATTATCATAACAACTTCCCTGAAGTAGCAGCCGTCGATGGCAGGCTCACACATGAAGAAGTTCATGACATAATTACTAAAGAGCATGAACGTATCAAGAAACGTACCACTCTAGCTAGTTGCCCTTGCCATCATTGCTCACTATTTGCAAATGAGGTTCGGGCACACCCAATCCCCCATGGTTTCAAACTCCCAAAGATCAATACATACGATGGAACGAGAGACCTGTCTGAGCATGTCAGCCCCTTCACAATCATGATGTAACTTTGCAATGCCCCGGATCAACAATTGTGTCGAGCTTTCCCGACAACTTTGAAAGGACAAGTTCACACCTAGTTCAGGTTCCTGAAGGAGGGAGAAATCAAGAACTTTGCAGAACTAACACAACAATTCATATATAAGCTCATTGCCAGACGTCGTATATTCAAAGATCTTTTCCACCTGTCCGGTATCCATCAAAGGGAAGGGGAAACCATAAATATTTATTCCGCAATTTCACTACTGAGGTACGATGAATACCTATTATAAAATAAGAGCTCCTACAAGGAATTCTTCTTGGAGGGCTCTGCCTTGGTGACTTAAACTCCGCACTAGTATGAGAGACTATACCCAGCTATTCTGATTTTGTTCGTCGGATCGACGCCCAGAATAATGTTGATGATACAGTTGAAGCACACCGCCAATAATTCAAAAGCAACTCAAAGAGACAATGAGAGCAAGGGTTAACACCATCACAGGTTCCAAAAAAGAGAAACTGATGCTATGTCAACTCTTGATGAGTTTGGGGCATCACGAACATCAAGCCTTCACTCCTCTCAATGCTTTGCGTGCAGAACTGATCCTCATCATACACAACCATCCTTCTCTGCAAAGGCCAAGGGATCTTACTCCAAACTCAGGGGACCAATCTAAATATATATTGCGACTACCATCATGGAAATGGGCATAAGAAAGAAGATTATTCAGAACTAAAGATAGAAATTGAACTATTCGTTCACCTAGGGTACCTCAAAAGTTTTTTCTAAAACAAAGGATCTGAATCAACATATCAAGAATGATCGTACTTGGGGATAACCCCAATGATGAACGTCCCAAAGAAGAGTTTACTTTCTTCCAAAGTGGTATCTAGAGCTCCACCACCAATTGTTTGTATATTGTATTTTCAGCATTCGTGTAACAAACAACAAATGTCATCTCCAATCTTACTGATTGCCCCCATATAGAGTGTTCAATGCTCCCATCAAGGAACTTTGGCTTCTCCTCTTATAAAGTGTTTGGGGCTCCCATCAAGGGACTCTGGCCTCTCCAATTATAGAGTGTTCCATGCTCCTGTCATGGGACTCGGGCCTCTCCCCTTATAGAGTGTTCGGTGCTCCCGTCAAGGGATTCCGACCTCTCCCATTATAGAGTGTTCGGAGCTCCCAATAAGAGACTCTGGCATCTCCCCTTACAAAGTGTTTGGTTCTCCCAATAAGGGATTCCATCCTCTCCCCTTATAGAGTGTTCAAATCTTTGCAAATGAGAATTTGGCCTCTTTTGTTACAAGGTCACGTCATCACTGATGCATGCCCCCCCTCGCGGTTGCATAGTTGGATTGAATCCTTGCATTCATAGACACCCGGATCGAATACATACATTCTCCAGCAATCGTCTCCTAGCCCGGCTAGGTCGTGCATCTGGATCGAATAATTATATTCTTCGACGATTAGATCTAATCACTACATTCTCTGTCATTAATATAGACTAATACTATGTTATCGCCTGGGCATGCCCCCTCGCGATCTAACAGTCGGATCGAATCATTACATTCTTTGACACCTGGATCGAATATATATTCTCTAGCAGTCCTCTCATAGCCAGACTCAGCCACACAGTCAGATCAAATCCTTACACTCCGACACCCAGATCGAATACTTACATACTCAGGTAGCTCTCTCATGGCCAATGTAACACCCCATCCATCATGATTAATATAACAGCAGGTCTGTCTGGGGGCCCACTGTATATTAAATGGACAGGAAAAAGAGACACAATGAAACCATAATTCATTCTAAACCTGCATCATACCCTACTATAGAGTTGTATTCTTGTGGAAGCTTAAAGAGTTAAGAAATACCCATCCAGGAATGTATACTACTAAACTTTAACAGGAATGAAAGTTACACAAATATAACAGGAAAATGAAAGCTGCAATAAAAGCTGAGCGGGCCCGTGAAGGCCCTAAAAAATTATGTTCATGTTAACAAGAAGGTGATTTCCATACATCGGTGCACAGGCCGACAACACAGGAAAATACTAAATATAACACTTGGGCCTTCACGGGCCCGCTCAGCAAAAGGGGTTTTAGCCCTCTTTTTCCCAGTCGGACCTACATCACCTACACAAAAGCATTCCACCAAACAGTGGCAAAACAACGCAAATGTCATCATTAGCTGATCAAATTATAATGAATCCTAGGAGTGGCAGTTCTCCTTCCTTATAAGTAAATAGTATGATAACATATATCAAGAATGTGCAACTTAAGCACCAATCACCACAAACATTGGCTCGACCGGCCAAATGCCCCGCGCACTGAGGGGAAATTATAAGTGTACCAGATAACCCAGCTTCCCACCTTTTGCCATCACAGGAAATCACTAGTGCATTAGAACCCAAATAGGGAAACTCTATGATTCCAACCTTCATCCTTAGTCCCAACTGGACGGTCTCACCTGAGCCTTACAAGCCTGACATACTGTCATGACCCTCTCCTATGCCAACAACAACTTTCATGTACTTTAGGTCTGTTAGGCCGAATGACATAGTGTGGGTACAATTAAGCTCTTTCTCATTGCTCAAATTGTTGTGCTAATTAATGACAACAATGCGAGTCAGCCTCCCCTTTCCCATAATCGACAATACCAAGGATTCATACTACAACTGGCCCTCATGGACAACGAGGTTGGGCACTCAAGGAACACAACTCAACATGTTAACCCTTATATCCCATGGACACAGGCTTCACAATCACAATAAAGCACACTCGGAGCCATTTACAATAGAACTCTGAAACCATATAATTTCTATGTAGTCTTCTCCATCAAGCAAAATAATACATTACTAATCTAGACCTACCTGTCTAGATGGGATTCACATAGCATGCCTAACCTGAACTCACGCTTACATATATTATATGTAAAACATACTCGGGGATGGCTATATCTACCTGATGGAAAACACCTTTTCTCCACCAATCGGTGAGGGATTTCATGTAAATATGCTAAAAGAGGACTTCACTTGTCTAAGAGCAGAATCATTACCATTGGCGTGCGTTTTGGAGCAATGAACAAGGATCTAGTCTTCCTCTTCACAAAGCTAGGCTTGGCCTAGACCCAACCACTCCTCCTTTGGAAGAAATCCGGCCAAGTTGATCTCCAGTAAGATGCTCAGGTTGGAGCGAAAGAAGAATAAATGTTAAGCCTTCACCCCCGAAGCCACTCTGCTTTAACCCATAATCCTCTGTCTCGACCTTTACCTCAGTTTCGAACTCACTAGAGGGTGCATAGAGAACTTTCACCGACCATTCGTGGCTTCGATCCCACAGAAAAGTTATGTATAGAAGTCCACTCCTTATCCTTCCTTCGGCTCGGGCAGAAAGAAAGAATGACTGGAAATAACTTGTCTCTCGCTGATCCCTACCTTATAACCTAAACGGGATGGAATAATAGTCGTAGGATCTAACCTAATTAGAATGGATGGGCAAGATCAACCCTAACTATAATTTCAAAGACATCCGTAACTTAGACGATTAAGGGCCAGAAGACACGTGTTCGTACAGACCACTCAACAATTAGTCCAAACCACTTGGCGAATTCTTGTGACAACTCGACGAACAACTTCCAAAGTTTACTCGATGAACCACTCAACGAATTTACCTAGATTACTCGACGAACCACTCGATGAGTTCACGTGACCACTCGACAAATCCTCTTAACCACTCGACGAGTTCACGTGACCACTTGAAGAATTTGACTTGGTCATTTTCAGCTAGAGGACCAGTGTTATTACAAATCTCCCCTCCTTTAAGAAATTTCGTTCTGAAATTAACCGTATAGGAAAATATGCAAAGAAGTACAAAATATACAATAATTTGTACCTCATCGGAACAGTTTGGGGAACTGCTCTAGCATGGTTTGCTCACACTCCCATGTAAGTTCCCCACATCCATAGTTATCTCAACAGACCTTGACCATCCTGATCACCTTGTTCAATAACTACTTTATCTCTGTGTCTTCGATATGCTCGGTCTTAACTATTGTATTTAGCCCACTATTAGCAGACACTTGATCCACAACAATAACTTGTTTAGGCTCTCTAATAGCCTTCCTTAGCACTGATATGTGGAACACATCATGCAAACTACATAGCTCGGTTGAAAGAGCTAGTAGATAGGCAGTTTAACCGACTCGTTCAATAATCTTAAACAGTCTAAGGTATCTCAAGCTGAGCTTTTTCAAATGTCGAATCCTGGATACCCCTTTGAATGACTTGATTTTAAGATACACCCAATCGCCATTCACAAAATCAACATTTTGGTGCTTCGCATTGTAGTACATTGCCTGCCTATCTTGAGCAACCAACAATCGCTCATGAATTAAACGTATCGTCGAATTTGCATCTTCGGCTTATTTATATTTATACAGCTTAATTTCACATGTCTATGTCCAAGCTAAGAGAGTACGACACTTCCTTCCATAAACGACCTAGAAGGGTGCCATTTGAATACTCGCTTGGTAGTTGTTGTTGTTGTAGGCGAACACAATCATATAGAGATGGTCTTGCCATCTTTTCCTGAAATCTTGGGCACACATACAGAGCATGTCCTCTATCGTCGTATTGGTCCTTTTGCCCTGACTATCCATTTCAGAATGAAAGGTCGTGCTAAACTTCTGTTTTGTACCCAATAGACGGTGGATTAACCTCCAATCATTCAAAGTGATGTGCCCATCATAGTCACTTATGATGCTACGGGGAACACGGTGTAATCGTACTATGTTATCCACATAGAGCTTTGCTAGCTTCTCCACAGAATTATATTTCCAGTTTAGAATGAAGTGTGATACCTTTGTTAAACAGTCCACGATCACCAAGATGGAATCGTTCCCATGCTGTGATCTCGGCAATCCATACACCAAACCCTTCGATATGTCGTCAAACATCCATTCTGAAGTTGGCAGAGGCTTTCGAAATCCTCCCAGTTTCTGACATTTGACTTTCACTAGAGTGCAAGTATGACACTCTGCCACATAGTGATCAATGTCTTTCTAGAAACTTTGCCACAAAAATAGTGTCTTCATGTCTTTATACATGTTTGTGCTCCTCGAGTGGATTGTGTACTTAGTAAAATGAGCCACTTACAACACTCGTCCCGTAACGTGCCAAACTTTGGGATGCACAAACGATCACCTTTTTGCAACAGACTGTCTTGAAAAGAAAACTCAACATTAGACCCCTCCACGGTCTCTATTACATAGCGCTTCATACTTTCATCAAGCTTCAATACTTGTTGAATCTTGTCTGTGAGGTCACACTGCACTTCCGTCCAGTTCAAGCTTGCATTCGTTGTTGTACTCCTCTCAACACAAGAGATTTCTAAAGCTTCCAAGTCACCAATGAGACGCTCATCATGCCTTAGAATCAAGTTTGCTTGTAAAGAACTCTTACAACTCAAGGCATCCGCAACAATATTTCCCTTGTCGTGAATATAGTGTTTAAGATCGCCTTCCAAAACCTGGGCCCGTGTTGGTCTGGTGGTGATCTTAGCTGCCCAAGACGTCCACCCAACGCTCCTTAAGTGGTATTGGCCCACACCACAAACTGCTAGTTGGCTTTCTTGCTCGTCTTAAATCACAACATTCACATCTCATCATAAAGTATTGTAGAAGCATTAATAGGAAGAAACAACAAATATATATATATAACAATATGTATCCAAAAGAGTACGTAAAGTCCGTAGCCACAATTTATATATGAAGCCCGTAGGCTACAAAAGTACTACTACTACTACAAACTTCTCATGCTATTAATCTTGTAGGCTAGTACTCACGTCTCAAAACTCTGGAGATGATGGGGTTGCCTCTGCTCGGTCAATCTTATCAGCCGGTGTAATGTCCTACGACATCTAGTCATCACGGTGCTCCACCTCCTGTGATTGGTTATAAACATAACCGTTAGTCACAGAGCTAAGTGGAAACTTCTCTACGGATCCATATCCTGGGGACAAGCTTATGCACCCAATAATAATAAATATCTGAAGCACAAGAGGGTTAGTACAACATTTTGTACATAACCTAAGAGCAACTATTGAATGAACATACAACATAGTATAACTAGAATAACAGCAATATTATACGTTAATTATAACAAAATCCCACTAGCTATCTGTAAGACACCATATTTTTTCTTGTAAACCACCGGGGTATTATGCCCAGAACCTCCACTTTGCGGTGACACTAACACACCTGGGAAGGTCGTCATTACAAAACACTGATCCTGCCGGCCATACCGATCGCAGAAGAGAAGAGTAAAAGTATACAAGTACATGAATAAAATGATACTTTATACTAGTCCACCAAGATCACATATATGTAAATAAATCTCCATGAAGGGAGAGTCCACAGAAATGATAAAGCAAAGTTCAAAAAAGGGCTCCTGCCCGATACATCAAAATCCTCACTACAAATCACTCAAATGCGGAAGTAAATCTATAATATCTACTAATGGTCGGGACTCACTGTCCCTGCTGCCTGAACTCCAATACTAGACTGTCCCCTCTCTAACCACACCGACCTCTAGGGCTGCATCTTCTGGTTCGGCTCCACGATCCCCTAAAATGATTTGTTCAACGACCGTTTGTCTAAAAGACTAAGTCCTATCATCCCCCACCCCTCCCCCATGGCTCCTAGGCACCGAGCGGGGAGGACAAAAGGGATGTAATGAAGGTGGAGAGTAACAAAGGTAAGCAGGTGGCGCCGGAACTATTCTATCATGAGTTTATAAATGGAGCAAGTATATGTAAGCAGTAGTAGGTAAGCAGCATAAGTATACAGAATAACAGGTGATCAAGTAAAGTTGGAGAAGGTAGACTAAGTAACCAAGACCTATAGGAATGCCCATGCAAACCTATAGACCAAGGGGTCGTTTCGCAAGGCCTATTGTATAAAGTGTCCCATACCAATTTGTTGGTTATTGCATCCACAATAACCTAGATTTGTATGAAGTCACCCTTGAACTAAGATGAATTAAGTTTGTATTTGATACTCTTTTCAAGTTGAGTGCTTGCAAGTTATAATTATCTAGTATAAACCAATGTCAGTCTACAATGAGTCGCCAAACATAGGACCATACAATGTAATCCCTCATTGTGTGATCCATGGAATTGACTCATGTGTAGCCTCTCTATTGGAACACACTTCTTTTTCAAGTACTAAAGTAATGGAAGAAGAATAGTTGTTGTATACCTTGAAGAAAACATTATTCAGAACGTCTGAAATTTTTCTAAGTCCACAACTCGAGAAGGACTTCTTGTACTCGAGTAGTGTTAAAATGATTTCTCGAGTCTGCTAAGTATAGTTTTCGAGTAGCAGAAATTAGTTCTCGAGAAGTCCTTGTCTAATACTCGATAAAGCCATGGAGTACTCGAGTACTACATACCTCATTCTCGAGTTCACTCAAAATTATTATCGAAATTTTCTAAGTGTTGTACTCGAGTAACAAAAATCAATACTCGAGAAGGCCAAGCCTTGTCTCGAGCAGAAGACCAATACTCTAGTAAGAAGAAGTTATGTTTTGAGAAGTCAAGATAGTTCGAGAATTCAAGATAGTTCTCGAGAAGTCATTGTCTTGTTCTTGAGTAATAGGAACCTTTTCTCTAGAAGCCAAAAATCTTTTCCCGATTTTTTCTTAAGGGCTTGTTCTCGAGAACCATACATACTTTTCTCAAGAACCAGCTCTTGTTCTCGAGTACTCTTCTTCTCACTTGAAAAATGCAAAAGTTCTTTTCGAAATTTTCTTTATGTCCAGACGGAAACGGTTTCAAAATTAACCTCGATTCTTATTGGTCCACGTGTGCATTCATTTATAATTATGACCGTTAGGCTTATACGATAATAGGTCTTATCAAATTCAACTAACCCTAAGACACAAAATCAGAATTCTGAATCGTTCTATTCATTCTAAATAAGGAAAGTCGCCGCTCTTCATTTTCATTCTTGTTGTCGCTCTTCTCCGATCCAAGAGTTTTAGAACAAGGATCGATCAATAGATCTAGGCGTTCATCATCTACAGATCTCTTTCTTAATTGTGTTGATCTTAAGAGTTTCAGATCCAGAGATTTCGGCATAGTCTTCCTCTGATACCAATTGATGTTTTTAGTTGTCTACCTAAATCACCTAGAGTGGGGTGAATAGGTGAGGTCTGCATCTTTTTGCAGAAAAACAACTTGAAAGAGTGGAGCGCAGAAAATAAACAAACAAGCCACAAAAGACACAAGATTTATAGTGGTTCCCCAACCTTGGGTACATCCACTCTCCACCTCACCGATCTAGCAACACGCTAGACTCGGCTACTTCACTCTGGACAAGGATGTGAAAGGGAAACCTTTTGATGAAACCAAGTACAGAAGCATAATTGGATCCTTGCTCTATCTTACTGCTAGTAGACCGGACATAATGTTTTCAACATGTGTGTGCGCTAGATTGTAAGTGAACTTTAAGGAATATCACTACGCTGCTACAAAGCATATTTTTAGATACCTTAAAGGTACACAAAATCTTGGCTTATGGTACCCAAGAAGTAATGATAGCGAACAAATTGGTTTTTCATATGCAGATTTTGCTGGAAGCAAAGATGACAGGAAAAGCACTTTCGGGACTTGTCAATTCCTAGGAAGAAGGCTTATCTCCTGGAGCAGCAAGAAGCAGAATTGTGTCGCAATTTCAACAGCCGAGTTAGAGTATATCTCTACAGGTAGTTGTTGTGCACAACTGCTATGGATAAAATACCAACTTGAAGACTACAATATGATGTTCAACAACATTCCAATGTTTTGCGACTCCTCAAGTGCAATTATAGTCGCCAACAACCGAGTCTCTCACAATAGGACAAAGCACATAGAGCCGAGGTACTACTTTATCAGGGAGCATGTGGAGCATGGAGACATCAACCTCCAGTATGTTCCAACTGACAAGCAGGTTGCATACATTTTCACGAAGCCACTAAACGAGGCCAAGTTCTCGTTCTTCAAAACAGAACTTGGCATGCTCAACAAAGAAGAATGAAGAAAAAGGTCTCACAGGAAAAGGTTCAAGAATCGGGCTACTTCAAAAATTCAAGAAAATTCTAAGTCTGGACTTCATTTCCCGAGAAGGACAATTACTACTCGAGTACTACAATTACTACTCGAGAAACAAGTTGACTCCCAAGAAATACTTCTCGAGTACTAAATTGATTCTCGAGGACTTCAAGTTTACTACTCTAGAACTTCAGAACTGCTTCTCGAGTAATACAGTTGACTACTCGATAACTTCTTATCTTCTCTCGAGAAAAGGCGTACCTTTCGAGAAGTATTTATTCTTCTCAAGAATGCAGTTGCAGCATGTGGATTTAGAAGTTCGTCGATCGGAGTTTGAAGTTTGTCGATCGGAGTTCGTCGATCGGAGTTCGACGTTCGTCGATCGATTTTCGTCTATCCTATTTCGTCGATTGAAATTTAGTCGATCGAAATCCGCCAGATTTCGTCAATCGGTTTTCATCTTCTCGAGAAGTCTGATGCTGATTTTCTTCCTGAAGTTCAAATTTTTGATATTCACACCCGGACTCTACTACCGCCATATTTTCAGTTATGTTATTTTTATTATCATGATTTAAGACTTATATAAATAGATTAAAGTCCGGAAAATCCAAAATCACAAATTTCAAAACCCTTTCTCAAGAAAAAGAAACATTTAGTCTTCTCTGTCGTCGTCGCCCTCTTACCGCCGCTTCAGAATTTTTCTCAGAAAAAGGATTTCTATTCATCTCTCTCGATCATGGCCCCTCTGTTGAAGGTTAGAATCAGCAGTGAACTCGTTTATGCTGGAATAGCCGATTTGTCAGATGATTTCTGCAATGTTCTACTATTATTTGAAGATGCCGGAGTTTCATTCGTTCTGGAGCAACCGTGCAAAATCTTACTTCCAGATGTTGAGGAATTTTTCCAAAAGGCCAAATTGAAGAGGAATAACAAGATTCTCAAGTCCAAACTTCGTGGAATCAAGGCCAAGATAACTACTCCTATAGTCTCTAAGCTTCTTTGATTGTCAATTATTGATGAAGAAGATGACCTAAATAAGGCAGATTACGTTCGGGCATGTAGTTTCTATGGTGTCTCTGCTGGTGTATGCACCATTATTCGCCAAAATCTAAATGCAGAGAGCAAATTACTTGTAGATATAGTTGGAAAAATCCTTCTATGCCGTACTAGTTCAATCAGTTTCATCACCAATAACTTCTTTAATATTATGACAGTAGTGATATGCAAGAAAAAGTTTCAATGGGGCATGATGATTTTTGATAAAATCAAGAAAAGCATTAAGGCACCAAATTATGGCAAAATCATTTCTCTTCTCCTTCATGAACTCAATCCAGAAGTCTTTAACATCTCTAAAGGTACTTATCTACATCACATGAAGAAAGTCTCCATCTCCTCCATTCAAAGATGGGAACTCAAGCTTCTGAACCCTGCACAAGTTGCCAAATCCCATGATCTACAAGAGGATGAGGATTGGACCCCATCTTCCCCTTTAAATCAAACAGCTGGCACATCTGGTGTAGTTGCTGAGGGGGAGCCTGCTCCTATAGTCCCAAAGACAAGTCATCTAGCTCCTCAGTCAGATGTTCCTTCAACTATTGCTTAAGATGTTTCTTTAGATGCTGCTGCTAAGAACAATTCAACTCTCCCAGATGACTCAAGTTTTCCAGATGTTGATCTGCCTGATGAAGAAATTCTTTCTAATGTACAAGTTTAAGATTGGACCCCATCTTCCCCTTTACATCAATTAGCTGACACATTTGGTGTAGTTGCTGAGGGGGAGCCTGCTCCTATAGTCCCAAAGACAAGTCATCCAGCTCCTCAGTCAGATGTTCCTTCAACTATTGCTTAAGATGTTTCTTCAGATGCTGCTGCTAAGAACAATTCAACTCTCCTAGATGACTCAAGTTTTCCAGATGTTGATCAGCCTGATGAAGAAATTCTTTCTAATGTACATGTTCAAGAACAAGTTCTAACCACAAAAGATTATATCAATAGAATGATTGATGAACTTACTTCTGAAGAACCTCATTCCCCTCTACATACAGAGAAATCTCCCACTCTAGAACCATCTCTATCAGACCATCATTCTGAACAAGAATCCCCTAACCCTTAGTCTCTTGCTGCAGATGTACATGATGAAGAAACAGTTTTGATTTCTGATAAAGAAGCTACTCCTGAACCAGTTGAAGCACCTCTAAAGAGCCTAAACTTCTCCCTTCCTACTATTACTGGTGAGGAAGGAGATGTGCTGATCCATACCACCAGGGCCAAGAGCTCAGTTATCAATGAAGAAATACCTCCCTGGTCAGCTACATTAGTAACTCCTCCTACTCCACCACCTCCTCAAGTAGAAACACATTCTACTGATACCATCCTAGGCAAAATTTGGTTAATGCTAGCCCAGCAAAGAACTTACTTTGAAGACTCTCTGAAAGTTGTCACAGAGAAAGTAACTACTCTTGAAAAAGAGATGAGCGGAGGATTTGCTGAAATCTAGCACAATACTGATGAACTTAAACACTTGTTTCAAATAGGTGGGAAAGCTCTAGACCACACCATTACCAGCATTGGTCAGGTGATGGACCAATCAGTAACTAGAGCAAACAATCAGATCCAACTGGAAAAGAAAGCTCAAGAACATAATTTCAAGACTTACACAGAAGTTGGTACATTCAAAGAGGATGCAATTGCCACCATATCCATAGAAGTTAGAAAGGGGGAGCATTTAATAAAAGAATATCTAGAGAAATATGATGGTATCATGACAAATCTTTAGGAAGGAAAGCTGAAAGAAATACATGCTGATGTTCAGAACCAAATTGATGGTGTCAAGTTTCATACTTATGATACAGTTGTGTGGATGCATAACTAGATATTTCCTGAATTCCAAGCTGACCCAAATGTTATTCCACATCATCTCAACCTTACTGCTCAGCATCCTTCTGCACACAGGCCACCAGTGTCACCAATGCCAATAATCTCTCCTAGACAAGAAGATCAAGAAGCTCCTCCTACTGATTACTCTCAAGTTTGGTCAGAAATAGAATTGACTCAAGCTCCTCCTTCATACATCCCAGTTAATAATAAAAGAAAGTAAGGTGATGGTGCCTCTACTAGCATGACAACTCCTAATCCTGAAACAAAAATAAGAAGAACTCAAAAGTTTGCTGAAATATGGAGCCCAACTTCCAAATCCCTAATCCTTGAGACTCTTAAGCTTATTATTGATTATAATGAGAATAAGAATGATCACTACATCTCATATGAATGGGGTTTATATGAGAAATCTTTAACTAATAGAAGGATTTATGACAGAGAGTATCAGAAGAACAATCCTAAGGCTCCTCCTAAGCCTGTTAAATATTATCCTAAACCCTTTAGTTATATCAAGAGGCAACAAGAGAAAAAATAAAAGCAATAACAACAGCAAAGCAAGCAGTAATAAAAGATGATTAGAAGTTTCTTTATAAGATTTTGTGAAATTGGATTTTTTCCTTGGACATTTTCTATATATATAAATCTTTTAATTCTGATGATCTGATTTTTCACTGCATAGCATTTCTTATTTATTACCTTGTTCACTAGTCATCTTATTTGTTTATCTTGATGTAATTCACCGTAGTGTAGAGGGTTCTGACTTGTACAAATAGGGGGAGATTATTGGGTATTGCATCCATAATAACCTAGATTTGTATGAAGTCACCCTTGAAATAAGATGAATTAAGTTTGTATTTGATAATCCTTTCAAGCTGAGTGGTTGCAGGTTATAATTGCCTAGTGTAGATCAATGTTAGTCTACAATATGTCACCAAACATAGTGAAAGAATTGATTACAAGAACCACTAAACAGCTAGAGGGGGGGGGGGGGGGTAAATAGGTTCAATTCAATAAACTTAGGCAGTTAAAAGTTTAACACAGTACTGCTAATTATACTACATCAATCTCATCACAGATAATTAGCAAACACAGCAAACACAGCAAACACAGCAAACAAAACATAGTACACAATAGATTTATAGTGGTTCCCCAATTTATGGGTACATCAACTTTTGCCTTTTGCCTATCTAGCAGTATACAAGATTCGTCCCAACTTCCTTCCTATTTTTCAGATCCTCATATCTTATAAATCAGAACCCCAAATTATTCCTTCAACTCAGACTTCTACAAGTCCTACAACTTAGATCCTCAAGATATTACAGCTCAGATTCTTTCCAAGAACCCTACCTCAGAGTGAGTCCACACTCCTTCCACTCAGGCAATCAAGACCTACCTCAGCCCTTATAATCAGGCCTATAACTCAGATAAATTAATCTCCTACCTCAGGCACACAACCCGACCTCAACCTTTATTATTGCAGGCCTACAACTTAGAGAAATTACTCTCCTGCCTCAGGCACACAGCCCTACCTCAGCCTTTATAATTGCAGGCCTACAACTCAGAGAAATTACTCTCCTACACTTAGATCTATGAATAGATCTTACATAAAATTGATAAGGTATATTGTAAAATCTTCACCTAGATAGAGAGAGAGGTGAATGATTCCTGACCAGATCTTGAATGATTTGTCTTCTAATGATCCTTGCTGCAAAGGATCTGATCGAACCTCACTTAGCTTATTCAAAGCTTCTTGAAAATAGAAAATTAAGGTTGATCTTCTAGAGAAATTGGAATCGATCCACGATCCAGCTTCTTTCTCCCTACAGATTTGAATCTGTAATCTCTGACAGATCTGATGTGATACTGTCTACTTTAGAAGTTCTTCTTTTTTCTATTTTTTTTATGTGATGTTATCTGTTCTCTAATAGAACATCTCCTTATATAGATCCTGTCAGAGATTACCGGCTGATCCGGTTGATAACTGACATCTGACAGTTCTGACAGCTTTGAAAGCTTAGACAGTTCTAACAGCTGTCAAGTCCCCGATCTTGAGATATATTACTTAGAGTATTTAACTTAGCTGATAATGTCGAGAAACAGGAATAGTATGTATCGATACTGATGAAGTATGTGTCGACACAATTTTTGGGGTGTCGAAACAACTCCTTTGATGTTGTCGATATACTTCAGAAATTGTCGACACAGCTCTTTATTCAGTCTCGACACAGCTTTTGTAGAATATGTCGACACATGTCATTTATGTCGACACAGCTTCTCCATTTATAACTAATGTTGACCCAAGTCCTGGGTGTCGACACAATTGCTTCTTCTAATGTCATCACTTCAAGTCTAAGTGTGTCAACATTAGTCCTGAGTGTCAACATAGCTGATGTCGACTCAAATTCTGTGTGTCGACACAAGTCTTGCTTCTAGTTTTGACGCAGCTACTTCAAAGGTTTCTACGCATTATAAGTGTCACGACACTTTTGTACTTAGAATATTTTCTGCATTCTTTAGCCTGCACAAGTAAACTCAATATACCATCAAATACAAACTGATGTATATCATTAAGTTAAGTGAGTCTTCTCCAAATCAGGTACATAATTTCCAATGTACCCAACAATCTCCCCCTATTTCGAGAAGTCATAACCCATAGTCAATGATATACACCATTATAATAAAGGTAATAAATATGATGTACACAGATATTTCAAAGACATGGTTATATTTAAGCAGAAATAGCATGTTATACACAAATATCCCAAATTGTTACATCATAAATAAAAACATGCAACCTAGAGAAAGAATCATTCAAAAGATGATATAATATATTCAGCTAATCAAGGAATTCTTCATTTCATAATGTTCGGACTTAGGATAACAAGGTTTTTATAAAACAAAAAGTTACATAGTTCTCAACCTAGTAAATCTAAACCTAGGACTGATCAGGTTCCTTGATGACTATCCCCTTGCCAGGTTGAACAATAGCTTTAACTTTGTTTCAGTATCAACAACTGCCTCTTCCCTTTTATGTCCTTTGAGTCGAGTTTAGCAGCCTTAAGCTTTTGTCTCTCAAAGTAATGAAACTGCTTTGGTTAATATTTGCAATGCTCTATTGAAGTTGCAGGAATAACCCCAGCCTTTAGGTCCATCCTGAACTTGTAAATTTCATCCAATTGTGTTAGATACTTGTCCCATTCATTCTTGGAGTACCACTTGCCCCTGTCATACTTATTATCCTTAACTGCCTTCCTTGTAGTTAAAATTATATTTCTATAGATTGGACTCCATTACTCTAAGTCAGGCCTTGTTTCTGCCTATTCTCTAAACATTTTCCTCAATAGTTGCGCTTCTATCTCTTTCAATAGTGCTGACTCAGCCATATCCACTTCTTCTGAAATCACTGGCAGTGTATTCAGAGGAGGGTTGTACATGTGTTGGACTATCTGCTGAATTTCTTCAAATTCTAGAGGATGATAGATGACTTGTGACACTTACTATTGAATCCCCTCTAAGAGAGCAGGTTGGCAGGCAGAGTCTGCAGTGTTGTCATCATCACACAGGGGTGGATATCCCAAAGTAGCTCTAATGCAATTAGATATCCATTTACCATGGTTACAGCTAGCTTTGACTAGCACTCTCTCCCCCTTTATGACTTCTTTTGCAATATGATCTCTTAGATCATTCTTCTGAAACATGACCTGATCTACTACATGATAGTTGCCAGTGGTGTAGTAGTCCTTGAACATCTTTACTTGAGTAGAAATGGCAGTCTCAGAAGTCTGTATTGCAGTATTGACTACTGCCAAATCCAGTTTTATCTGTGCTTCTACAGTAGACACTTTGGTATCCATATGAACTTTAATTGTAGTTGTTTGTTCACTCGATTTTGTAAGAGTGATGGAATGTATGTCAACCAAATTCTCATTCATTTTTTTTTTGATTCTCTAGAACATAGCCCTGCTTGACTACTAGATCATCCACCTCAGTTTTAGTGTCTTGTTGTTGTTTGGTAATGTAGACTACAATATTGACTCCCTTGTGGAAGCAATCTGTGATTTCCTTCTTTATCAGATTGACTTCAAATCGTATAAACTTTAAGTCATGTGCCAAATTGAATTACAGCTCCTTGTGGCTTTCATCCACATACTTCTCTAGAGCAATCCTTTACTCATCAAGCTTTACTTACAGTTACACCAGCAGTGAACTGAAGTCCATTACTATAGTAGGATATGGTGTTCCACCCTTTAAGTCTTTCTTGTAACCAGAGCACTTCTTCCTTAGCTCCATAATTTTTTGTTTTCTTAAGGACAAAGGCTTCTTCCTCATTATCTGAATCAGATGAGCTATCAATTTCCATTGTTTTTTTGGAGCATCTACATCTAGTATTAGGGCTACGTCTGGCACCTCCCCCTCAACCCTTGCATTTTGTTGATCAATAAAAATGTCTTCTTTGTTAACCTCTTATTGCTCCCCCTAGAAATCAGATGTCTCTTCGAGGTGAGTTTCTTTCTCAGGAACTTGGGGCTGAGCAGGAACTTGCACATCTTATGCTTCTTTCTCAGTAGTTTCTACAACAGTGTTGATTTCCATTACTACTTTCATGACTGTGAGATTGGCAGTCTCACTGTCCAAGGTTGCTTCATTGATATCTCCTCCTGGGACTACTATCGCTTGGTCGTCTGTCACTTGCACAGTCTCACCCTAAATCTGAACTTAAGTACAAGGTGTGGGGCTATTAGACTTCCTTGGTTGTTCAGTGATTTCATCATCAGAACTGAACTCTACCCTTTCCTCTGAATCACTGAAGGATTCAATATCCTTGGCTGCAGATTTCTTTTTCTTCACTTCCTTATGGTGTTTCTTTGGTGCAGAAGCATCTTTGGACAATACCATGTCCCACTTAGACAGAATACTAGGTTCCATTCTTCTCATATGATTTATCTTAGAGCTAGCACTTCGGTCTAGTATTTCTAGTATACTTGAAACTAGATACAGACTGAGAATTCTTCCCATATTAGGCTTCTTAATTCCTTCCTTTATCTTCTCAAAGACAACCATTGTCAAGTCTGTCTTCACCTTGAAGATTATCCTTGTCATAAGGCTGAATATGTAGGAAGAGATCCTATCATGTCCCCCAGTCTTCCATAGAATGACATTTCCTACTACTTCAGAGAGGAACTTTCCCTGGGAATTCATTCCCTTTCTATTCATTAATGATCAAATCTCTGTGGATGATGTTAGCCCACACGACTTTAGTGCTTCAACTGTCATGGATGAATCTATTTCATCTTCTTATTTGATCCTGGGAAGATGGAGGAGCTTGCTCAGACTTTTGAGCGAGATTTACACCTTGTATCCTAGAATAGTAGACTTGATTTTTTGTCCCTTCAAACCCAGGGAAGCATTTGAGTAGAATTCGATTACTTCTTTCTTCCAAATCTTTGTAGGCTATGAAACACGAAATTCTAGACCAGCTTCTTGGATTAGGTCAACTACATCCTTGATTTCTTGTGCATCACCGTCGAACGCTTGTCGAACAAACTCATACCCATCGTTAATACTATCGTCCATCTTTGGCGCTATTGGACGTGAAAGAATACTACTTGAAGGAATTAAAGGTTGAAGATTGACGACTGGAGATTAATTTTTCTCGATACTCTGGGTTCAATCTCTCAAAAGTTCTAAGGCGCGTGGTCGACTAGTTCCTTTTTCCTCCTATTTATAGTATTCTATAAGGAAGGTCAAAAGGCGCGCTTACAGTAGAATAATATATGTCGACACATGGTTACTTGTGTCGACATCGGCTACTAAAGTCTCGAAAGAGAATCTCAAGTATTGACAATTCAATGTGTCGACACCAACTTCTATGTGTCGACATTAAATTAAAGGTCTCGACAACTTTTGTGTCGATACTGGCCCTTTCTGTAGACACAAAATTATTGTCGTGTCGACACAGATTCCTCTTTGTCGACACAACTTATAGATAGTGTCGACACACTTATTTTGTGTCGACACAATCTGTTAATTTTATCAAATGTTGAGTGAAAGCATTGAATTTTCTTGTATATCACTTTGCTGACTTTATTCTATATTTAACATTCCTAATTCAATTTTAAAGCAATTGAATTTACTTTCTTGAAGAGGTTTAGTGAAGATATCAGCTACTTGTTTTTCAGTAGAGACAAACTCTAGGCTAATGTCTTCTTTCTCAACATGTTCTCTAATAAAATGATACCTAATTTCTATGTGCTTAGTTCTGTTATGTGAAACAGAATTTCTAGCAATAGAAACAGAACTAGTAGAATCACAAAATAAAGGAGTTCTACTTATCTTGAGTTCATAATCTTCAAGTTGATGCTGAATCAACAGCAATTAAGCACAACAGCTGCCACCAGCTATGCATTCTGATTCTGTAGTGGAGATAGCAATACTAGTCTACTACTTACTGCTCCATGAAACAAATCTAGTATGAGTCTTGGATAGCCTCTTCAAACTTCTATGGTTCCAATTGTGACAGGAAGCTTGAATATAGAGCTGAGTTCAAGCTCTTGCTTCTGGTCATTACACCATATCTTGCATCACCAATAATTTGATGAGCTGGATGGTCTCTTAGATGTCTCATAGCTGGAGGCAATCTTTCTTCATCTTGCTGTTCTTCATTTCTTGCAGCTTGATGTACGTCAATGTCATCTGCTGGATGTTCTTCATCTACAGCTTGTGAGTCTTGATATTCCCCTAGACAACATCTATCATCTTTTATATCCTGTCCTGTTGGAATATCTTCCCTAATGGTCAACTTGTACATCTTATCCTTTAAAACCGTATAACTAGATGAATTTCATGGCATCTCATTATTAATTAACTTTGAATCATCAAAAACAACATGGACAGATTCTTTTACAACTTAAGTAGTCAAGTTATAGATTCTATATGCCCTACTATTGTTATTGTACCCAACAAATATCCCTTCTTTGTACTTGGCAGAAAACTTAGTCACATAATACTTAACATTGTTATGTACATAGCACTTGCTACCAAAAATCCTAAAATATGATAACTTTGGTTTTCTATCTTTCAGAATCTCATCGGGAGTTTTCTTGTGGCTTTTGGTGATGGAAGCCCTATTGAGGACATGACAAGCAGTATTTACTGTCTCAACCAAGAAATTTTTTTGGAGGGAAGTGTAATTTAACAAGGTCCTACCTGCCTCAATTAGAGTTTTGTTCTTCCTTTCAGCAATTACATTTTACTGGGGAGTTCTGGGTGAGAAGAATTCTTGATGAATCCCAAGCCCTTCATAGAACCTTATCATGCATTCAGACTTAAACTCAGTCCCATGGTCACTTCTCATTTTGACCACAATACTGTTAAGCTCATTCTGAATTTTTTAACAAATGTCTGGAAGACATCAGAGGTTTTAGATTTCTTCCTTAGAAAGAATACCCAAGTAAATCTGAAAAAGTCATCAACAACCACAAGGGTATAGACTTTCCTACCTAGACTACGAACTGGCATAGGACTAAATAGATCCATATACAGGAGGTATAAACACCTCACAGAGTCTTTTGTTTCAAGACATTGGAAGGAATTCCTGGTCTATTTTCCCTTTTGACAAGCTGAGCAGATTACCTCCTTAATGCACTTAACCTTGGGACTATTCCTCACTAACTCTACACTAAAGAGTTTTCCTATGGTCTTGTAGTTCAGGTTAGTTAGCCTCTTGTTCCATTGGACACAATGAGAAGCTTTCTCATCTGTAATTAGGCATATAGGTGAGTTCTTACTTTCACACACAAACTCTAGATAGTATACATTTCCTCTCCTAGTGCATGTGAAGATAACCCCTTGGTCACTTGACATCCTAATTTGGAACTCATCCTTGAGGAAAGAAATGTCATAGCCAAGATCACATAGTTTGCTTATGCTAATCAGGTTATGTTTAAAACCTTTCACATAGGCTACTTGTGTGATAATGATTATGCTATTAGATATCTTACCAAAACCTTTGGTTACCCCTTTTTCTGTTCCACCAAAGATAACTTTGGGTCCATTCTCGATTGGAGTGTACTCCTTTAGCATACTCCTTATTCCAGTCATGTTCCTTGAACATCCACTGTCCAAGTACCATGTAGGGGTTTGGCCACTTGGACTCACCTGCATTAAATAAATTATCTAACCTTTGGACCCCCAACTTTTATTGGGTCCTAAGTGTAAGTTAGACTAAACCTGAACATGCCTACCTGCAGCTTTTCTAACAGGAAAGCTAACATTTTTTATCTGGACACTCTCATTGTGACAGCAATCTATGTTATAGTGGCCCACTTTGCCACAACACCAGCACTCATGCACATTATACCTTATTTTAAGGACTGGCCTATCAGCATTTCTGTTAGCAGCTCTTAAACTAGCTGGTACAATAACCTTTTTCTTTAGTCTTCCAGCCACAGCTTGCTTAGAGATTTGTTTGGCAGCTGAGGTACTTGGGATATTCTGAACCCTATCAGCAGTTGCCTTCTTTTCAGAGTGCAAGCTCCTGATTGCTTCAGATATACCCAAGTCAGGTCTACTGACAGACTTTCCTTTAGTCTGATAGTGGACTGCCAGTCTTTATGAATGATTAGATGCCTTCTGCTTGAGTGTTGGGGCTGGTACACAAAACTCAAACGGTCCATGATGGGCCATTTGGGTTTTCTCATGGGCTGCCCTATAGACATTAGCACCCTTGTCATTCTTATCACCATGCTCACAGTGACCATGGATTCTTTCATTGTCATACCTGTTAGATAGTTGAACCACTTTAATAAAAGGAATTGGAGGCTTGGATGCTAGTGGCTGAACTAGAGCTTTGCCTTTTCTTTTGGAATTGGCAGCTCCTGTTCTTCCCTTGAAGCCTAATCCCTTCTTAGCCTTTTGGAAAGTGAAGGAATCTATCAAGGGTAGCACAAAACTAGGCTTTGAGAACTTTTTTACTAGCTCCCTCTCCTTTTGGATTCTACCTTCAAGATTCCTAATGTGGTCAATCTTGAATGTAATTGTGCCCATCTGTATAACAGTTATGTTTTAAGTTTACTAATCTCTTTTAATTTCAGATTCAGCCCTTTTTCTGAGTCTGATGCAGCCAACTTCAGAGAGGCAATATCCTTTGCATGTTGTTTGGTTAGGGGCCTACTATTTTTAGTGCTTGTAGGAGCTCATCATACTCATCAATAAGTTGATTGATGTCTCCTTCTAATTTAGAGCAGTCTTAATTTGTTGATGTAAATGCTTATGATTCTGGACTAGTAACATAATCATACAATGAAGGTTAATATTGTACCTTATTAGGACAAGACAGCTCTTGGCTGTGTCCTTCCTCAGCTATAGCCATCAGCCCTATGTATTGGCTATCTTCTTCTCCATTGATAGCATCTAGCATCTGCAAGAATTCTATCTCTACTGAATCTTCTTAAATTGAAAACAACCCAATATAGGCTTAAACTTCATCTTCTTTTTCTGACTCTGATGAAGAAGAGTTTGTCCAGCTATTTTGCTTCTTGGCAAAAAAGGATTTCTCTTTCTTGCCCTTTTGCTGGTGTTTCTTATTTTCACCAGTCTCCTTACTTTCATAGGAATGTCTGCTATAACATGTCCTGGCTTGCTGCAACAATAACAAACCACTTTAGAAGAAGTTTGTTTACCAGGTTTAGAACCATACCTTTTCTCTTTAGAGGATTTCTTCTTGCCCTTGTAGTAGTCATACTTGAGGTAAGAAGAAGTGGATGGCCTACTTATCCAGTTCTTTTTCTTCTAGAATCTTTTAAATTGCCTAGAAAAGGCAACAAAATCTTCATCAGAGTTGTGACAGTCTGATGTGTTAGACTCTGAACTTTCTGAGTTAGTTCCAACAACTTTCTAGGGAGGAGAAGGAGTTTTTCTCTTACCCTTTCTTGTGGATTCAGCTTTGAAGGCCACATGTTTATCTTTGACTAAAGACCTACTGCTTTTCTCCTCTTCCTTTCTGGTTGTTAGCTGCATTTCATAAGACAGCAATTTTCCAAACAAGGTTGTAGGAGGAGTATCTACAAGTCTGGCTACTTCTCTGATTACATAGATTTTGGTGTCCCAGTCTTTGGTTAATGATTTGAGAAACTTTTCATTCAATTTATATGTGTTGAAGACTCTACCATAGGTCATCAGCTCATTGATAATTCTGAAGAACTAGTTATAGCACTCAGCTATGATATCCATCTTAGCTTGCCTAAAACTCTCATACTCTTGATTAAGCATAGATATCATATCCTCCCTTACTTCTTCTTTCCCATCCATATAGACAATCAATGTATCCCACATCTCCTTAGATGTTTTGTAGTGGACTAAATTCTGAAAAGTAGAATCATCTATGGTACTAACAATTATGTTTTGTGCCCTCTTGTCCAAAGTGGCTAAGATGATCTCATGTTAAGTCATCTTAGAATAACTCTTTGGAGTTTTCAAATTTTCATCAAGAACCGATGTCTTCATAGGGATGAAAGGCCCTTCTTGATCTGTGATGTAAATTCTAGGATCAGATGCTTCTATGAATAATCTGACCCTCTCTTTCCATATGCCAAAAGTTTCCTTTCTACAAATAGGAAGCTTCATGGATCCAAGTTCTTTGTGATTTTCTCCTGAACCCATCTTTGCTATCTAATAACTGCCTTGGAGATCAGCTCAGATTGTTAAGTCTCTTTTTGAGCAACCTACCTCTTATACCACTTGAAAGAATTGATTTTAAGAACCACTAAACAACTAGAGGGGGTTGAATAGGTTCAATTCAATAAACTTAGGTAGTTAAAAGTTTAACACAGTACTTCTAATTATACTATATCAATTTCAGCACAGATAATCAACAAACATAGCATACACAGCATACACAATATTGTACACATAGATTTATAGTTTTTCCCCAATTTATGGGTACATCCACTTTCCCCTTTCGCCTATCTAGCAGTATGCTAGATTCGGCCAAACTTCCTTCCTCTTTTTCAGATCCTTAGATCTTACTACTCAGAACCCCAAATGGTTCCTATAACTAAGACTTTTGCAAGTCCTACAACCCAGATCCTCAAGATCTTTCAGCTCAATTTTTTTCCAAGAACCCTACCTCAGAGTGAGTCCACACTCCTTCCACTCAGACAATCAACCCCTATCACAGCCCTTATAACCAGGCGTATAACTCAGAGAAATTAATCTCCTACCTCAGGCATACAGCCCTATCTCAGCCTTTATAATTGCAGGCCTACAACTCAAAGAAATTACTCTCCTACCTCAAGCACACATCCCTACCTTAGCCTTTATAATTGTAGGACTATAACTCAGAGAAATTACTCTCCTACACTCAAATCTATGAATAGATCTTACAGAAAATTGATAAGGTATATTGTAAAATCTTCACCCAGATAGAGAGAGAGAGAGAGGTGAAGGCTTCCTAACCAGATCTTGAATGATCTGTCTTTTAATGATCTTGCTACAAAGGATCTGATCCAACCTCACTTAGCTTATTCAAAGCTTCTTGAAAATAGAAAATTAAGGTTGTTCTTCTTGATAAATTGGAGTCGATCCACAATCCAGCTTATTTCTCCCAACATATTTGAATCAGTAATCTCTGACAGATCTGATAAGATACTGTCAACTTTAGAAGTTCTTCTTTTTTTATTATTTTCTTTTTTT
Source organism: Platanthera zijinensis (assembly GCA_039513925.1). Lineage (NCBI taxonomy): Eukaryota > Viridiplantae > Streptophyta > Magnoliopsida > Asparagales > Orchidaceae > Platanthera > Platanthera zijinensis. The sequence continues at coordinate 77,740,010 of CM077085.1, read as the reverse complement.
ATGTTATGTTATCTATTCTCTGATAGAACATCTGCTTATATAGATCTTGTAAGAGGTTAACGACTGATCCGATTGATAACTTACATCTGACAGTTTTGATAGCTTTGACAGCTTTGACAGTTCTGACAGCTATAAAGTCCCTGATCTTGAGATCTGTTACTTAGAGTATTTAACTCAGCTGATAGTGTCGAGACACAAGTATAGTATATGTCGACACTGATGAAGAATTTGTCGACATAATTTCCAGGGTGTCGACACAAATCCTTTGATGTTGTCGACATACTTCAAAAACTATCAACACAGCTCTTTATTAAGTCTCGACACAGCTTTTTTAGAATTTGTCAACACAAGTCATGTGTGTCGACACAGCTTCTCAATTTATAACTGATGTCGACCCAAGTCCTCGGTGTCGACACAGATGCTTCTACTAATGTCAACACTTCAAGTCTAAGTGTGTCGACACTACTCCTGAGTGTCGACACAGCTGGTGCCGACTCAAATTCTGTGTGTCGACACAAGTCTTTCTTCTAATCTTGATGCTGCTCCTTCAAAGGTGTCGACACATTATAAGTGTCTCGATAATTTTGTACTTAGAATATTTTCTGCATTCTTTAGCCTCCATAAGTAAACTCAATATACCATCAAATACAAACTAATGTATATCATTTAGTTTAGTGAGACTTCTCCAAATCAGGTACACAATTTCCAATGTACCCAAAACACAGGACCATACAATGTAATCCCTTATTGTGTGACCCATGATGTTGACTCATGTGTAGCCTCTCTTTTGGGATACACTTTTTTTTCAAGTACTAAAGTAATGAAAGAAATAATAGTTGTTGTATACCTTGAAGAAAACATTTTTCAGAAAGTCGGAAATTTTTCCAAGTCCATTACTCGAGAAGGACTTCTTGTACTCGAGTAGTGTTAGAATGATTTCTCGAGTCTGCTAAGTATAGTTTTCTAGTAGTAGAAATTAGTTCTCGAGAAGTCCTTGTCTAATACTCGAGAAAGCCATGGAGTACTCGAGTACTACATACCTCATTCTTGAGTTCACTAAAAATTATTTCAGAAATTTTCTATGTGTTGTACTCGAGTAACATAAGTCAATACTCGAGAAGGCCAAGCCTTTTCTCGAGAAATCAGAATACCAATACTCGAGTAAGAAGAGGTTATGTCTCGAGAAGTCAAGATAGTTCTCGAGAAGTCAAGATAGTTCTCAAGAAGTCAAGATAGTTCTCGACAAGTCTTTGTCTAGTTCTCGAGTAATAAAACCCTTTTCTTGAGAAGCCAGAAATCTTTTCCCGAATTTTTCTTAAGGACTTGTTCTCGAGAACCATACATACTCTTCTCAAGAACTAGCTCTTGTTCTTGAGTACTCTTCTTCTCACTCGAGAAATACAGAAGTTCTTTCCGAATTTTTCTCTAAGTTCAGACGAAAATGATTTCAAAATTAACCTCGATTCTTATTGGTCAACATTTGCAGTCATTTATGATTATGACCGTTAGGCTTGTCCTCTAAAAGGTCTTATCCAATTCGACTAACCATAAGATACAAAATTAGAATTCTAAATCGTTCTATTCATTCAAAATCGGGAAAGTCGCCGCTCTTCATCGTCATTCTTATTGACGCTCTTCTCTGATCCAAGAGTTTAAGAATAAGAATCAATCAATAGATCCAGGCGTTCATCATCTACAAATCTCTTTCTTGATCGTGTTGATCTTAAGAGTTTCAGATCCAGAGATTTCGGCATAGTCTTCCTCGATCCATTTTCTGACAGAGTTTCAACTTTCAAGAAGGAAGAAATCTGAAGTTCTCAGATCTGAAGTGAAGTTTATTTTATTGTTGTTGTAAAATCTATTTCAACTCTTGTAGGAGATTTTTGTCTCCGAGTTTTGTAGGAATTTCTTCTTCCGAGTGTAGATCCCGTTTTGAGGATTGAGTTGTAGGGGCGTTGCTTTGAGTTGTCGGATTGGTTTTTAATTCGAGATAATAGTGAAGTAGACGAGACTATCGTGTTACGATTATGTAACTGTTCAGGGAGCGGGAACTTGAGCACACCCACACGTGTATGGTTAGGTGTGTGCTGCTAGATCGATGAGGTGGAGAGTGGACGCACCCAAGGTTAGGGAACCTCTATAAATCTTGTGTCTTATGTGGCTTATTTGTTTATTTTCTGCTCTCCGCTCTTTCAAGTTATTATTCCGCAAAAAGATGCATACCTCACATATTCACCCCCTCTAGGTGATTTAGGTAGACAACTAAAAACATCACAATTTATATAATAAGTGACAAGGGTTATATGCAATGATGATGCTATGTCATGTGAGTAAGCTATGATGTGAACATGCAAATGCAACACACTCACTCGACTCTGTGCGCACAGACCTTTAGTTCCCCCTTTCTGGAGCCTAACCTCCCAGGATACCTCCGTAGTGGCAAACGGAAGAGGTGGGTTGGGCCTCGCCCACCTCTAAACTGGTATTAACACTACAAGTCAGACCTATCATATGCCTCGATGTTGGTGCACTAAGAAGAGCTACAGTATACTCTTGCTGGCTGCGCACCGGACATTATTTGGCCAAGTGCTAAACCACACATGTCGATTCATCGTATTGGTGTCGGTGTGATGACTCTCCAATACTGAGGACCCACCACCTTTTTTCTTATACACATGCAATATTACTATATTTTCCCATTAAGCCAATGCTCCCTAGACTATCCCATCCGTCACAAAACCATCCGAGCCATTGGCTCGCTGGGTTAACCTGCCCATCGCTAAAACCACCGAGCCTAATGCTCGTGAGACCCAACCTAACTCACATAACATCGGGGAGTGTGAGTGTAAGTGTAATCCTACTTATACTAGTTACTCTTAAACATTGATTATTCTTACGGTTTAGGTTAGCCTAAGACTACCCCCGGCATACCCGGTGAAGGGTTCTCAAAGGGCACTAGGAACTATGATGGTAGCTGAAGCCCATCATTCCTTTTCGAAAGGAACTTACTATTATTGGTTATTACCAAGATTCTCGACCCCTTTAAATATTATACTGGATCAAACCCTAGTATATTTTGACTCTCTGCCTCTCCATAGGAATGATGACCATTCGTTGATCCCGAGCACCACCTAAAACTATCCAACACAACATTTCCCTCATCATGACTCTTAACGAAACTCACCTTTTCATATTACCAAATCAGCACACATTACTCCCAACCTACCTATGTCAATATCCCAAGTTATCTCAATTTCAGCAGTTTTACTAAATACAGACCAACCTAAGCTACATGATGTACATGATAGGAGATACTCAAAATTTTCATCCAAATACCCTAAGATAATTATTGGGGGTCTATCATGACACATTTTGGCTAAATCTAGAAACTTGTAATTTTCCTAATTAATTAAGCATTTATTAAATTTTCCCAAATGATAGGCTATGGTTAATTTCTATCATGAAGTACTAGATTTACTTATGTTATGGCCACCCAAAAATTAGGAACAGTGTATGATAGCCAAATATCAATGTATTCCAAATTTCACAGATTTTCATAAATGTAATAACCTCTATATAATTAATTCAAGTTAATTCAAATAATTTTAGATAATGAAGGGAGTACCATAAATCATTGTCCAAAAATTATGTAAAAATTACCAGAGACTTATAATGATAATAAAACATTACTAACTAAGTTTCATGCAATTCCAAAATCAGTGAGCCATGTATAAAAATACTTCAAATAATTCCATTCAAGTGCACTTTGTCAAGCAACATTTTTATAAACTCATCAAACTAACATGTAATAATTTTTCGAGGCTTTATTATTTCCTAAAAGATTTTCTGGCCAAGTAACATAATTTTAAATAAAGATATACTATTTATTATCTATTTATCAAAATATGGATCACTAGTTTATTTTACACATAAAGTACTAAGAGGAAATGCCCAATTGATCCAAATAATTTTCTAGTGCCTCTAAATGATCTTTAATTATCCTTGCCAGAGTGTCATATAATTCTAAGTTAATCTAAACATGGTTACTTAAAAATCATCAAAATGGGACAAGGTGGAGATTATACCTACAAGTATGAGCTACTGTTTGCTAAACATCCTATAATACATCTCAGGGGTCAAAAGCACTAAAAATTTACTTCTACCAAATTCTCATGAATATCCAAGATCATATGAACCTCTTATATTTTCATTAAAGGTATAGGCCCAAACTATACCTAATTGGTTTAAGTTGTGTGTCTAAGTATAAATGTCACCAAATTCCTTCCTAGGGCATTTCACCACCCTAATATATCATGGACTAAACACCAAGTCCATACAAGGACATATCAATTCATGTCCTTCACAAACCCCCAAAGTTTAACCTTAGGGTTTGAACTAGGGTTCTAGTTCAAATCCACCCTAATCACCCTAAACTCCATGTGTGGGTGTTTAAACCAACCATAGGGCTATGGCCAAAGTCCCAACCCCATTGGGTGATAATTGGCCCCTCCATGCTTCAAGCTCACTCTTGCCCTAATTAACCATTAAAGGGCCATACTTTGGTCTCAACAAAACCTATTCAAATCTAACCCAATTGGGCTGAGATTTTTTTATCATAGTCATGCCACACCCTATGAGTCAGATTCCAAAATTTTGGTGGGTTTAGTGGTCATTAGACCCCTGAAATAATTCATACATGGATTATTAAATTTCTTCAAAACTTTAGAAAAATGTTTTCCAAAAATTCCTATTTTATGATATGTTTTGGGTATAGATAAGAGAGACCCCCAGCCAAAATCTAAAGTCATTTGGATGGATGGATTGATGGGAGCTCAAAACTATCTCTAACAAAGCCTAGGTATAGACCTCACCAAAAAGAGTATTGTGGTCTAACTTGAACTCCAAATTGGTTAAAAGTAATTTTAAATTAAACTAGACTCATAGGGATACAAATATCATATTGGTCACTTTTTTTGAATAGGACCCTAGGTATTTTAATAATTTATTTAAAAAAGCCCTATAACAGTGACAGAAAATACATAAATCAACATCTAGTATAATAGATCGAGCACAGATCTTAAAATAGAATCTAACGGCTGTTGGGTTTCTTCTTCCTCCAGCCAAGGGCCCCAATCAACCCGACCTAGAGCAATTTCCAGCCGCATTTCCCGACAACCCGACCACCTCCCTGGCCGGCCACCACCGCCACCACCTCCGTTGAGGTGGGGGTTATCGTCGGGCGGCGGCACGACCGCCGGAGGGGAGATTTCAAGCGAACCCGAGAGGAAGCCCAAATCCAAAAATTCATGGAATTTGAAGCTTGGAATCGGCTCAATTGAGCTCTATTCTTATCTCTAAAGATTCCTAAGAACTAACCCATGAAGGAGTAGAGGAGTGTTGGAACCGATGTTTCACATTTCCTATGTTTGAGAATATAAAATCGCTAGTTGTATTTGCTCATGATGTATGTTGATAGAGTTTGCAGGTTTTCAGGTGCAAGCAACAGAGAAGGATCATTTGGATGCTAACGCGAGGCTCTAGCACTAATGCACCACGCTAGCCAGTCAAAGAACATCGAGAGAAGAAACGTCGAGACCATGGGCTACCGCTAGGCGCTAGCACTAACACGTCGTGCTAGCCCGTCGAAGAATGTCGAGAGAAGAAGCGTCGAGATGCTGGTCTACCGCAAGGATTTAGTACTACCACAAGATCTAAGGCGATGATTTATTTGGACATAGCACTCTTGATAGTTTCAGCGCTAGCTATACCGCGTCGCGCTAGGTCTCGAAGGCAGAAACGTCAAGCTCAGTGCTACCGCAAGGCGACTTGATTACCGCATGCGGTAACTTAATGATTTATTCAGTCCTAGCGCTCTAGAAGAATTCGGCAAGAGAACCTACTGTGTGACGCTAGCCTTGTCAAACGGATGTTGCCTTTTCAGGAACGTCGCATCCTTTGTTACCGCGAGGCTGTAGGCCCTACCGCGCGGTGCTAGCTCAAATGAAAAGTCAAAAGATCATTTCGAAAATTATTTTCCTTTTTTGGAGGACAGTTGGCACTACAAGTGAACGAAACTACCACAGGCGGTAGTCTTACCACCGACGGTAGCCTGTTTTCATGAAGACATTTAAAAGCAGCTGTGTTTCCTGTTGTCATTACGGCTCCAAGACGAATTTTTACGAAGGGTTTTAGAATTCCAGATTTCTCCCACCTCCTTGCTCCTGTCTCCACTTGTCTTCGTCAAAGTTGAAAGAAGCCTTCTCCCTCCCATTCATGAACGAAGAACTCCGGCGATCTAGAATCTTCATCGACCCTTGAGAACCAACCAGGTGCTCGCCAACGAAGATCTCAAGCACCAGCCGTAGATCGCACACCAGAGAAGTTGTCAAGAGGGAGAACTTCATATTTTTATCATCTTTACTTTAAATCTTTGAACTCTTTTTCTATTTTCTATTTAGTTTTCAGTGAGGAAAATCGACCGGAGAGGGTCGTCGGAATCTGGGAAGGATTCCGCAGTAAATCATCCCGGGATTTTGGACGTCTAGATCAGAGGATCTAGCAGGGCTATAAGACCCTCTCTTGTGTGGAAGTGAAGAGTGGTCTCTAAGACCCTCCCTTGTGTGGAGGTGAAGAGTGGGCTCTAAGACCCTTCCTTGTGTGAAGGTGAAGAGTGGGCTTGAACGCCTTTCCTTGAGGGAAAGGGTGAGAGCCAACCGGTCAATGTTTGGTCAGTATGTAAACCAAAAGAATCTTTATTCTCTTCATCTCTGATCTTTGACGCCATGAAGATCAAATTTTGATGTATACTCATCTTTTACTCAATTTCATTATTTATTTAATGCAACGAAATTCTGTTCTCTGTGATTGTTTTGGTGCGTGAAATTTTTAAGTGCAATAAACGTTCACAAACCATATTCACCCCCCCTTTAATATTGTCCACTAGATCCAACAAGTGGTATCCGAGGAAGGTTTTTCCCAATCGGTTTCGCCACCGGGAATAATGGCCAATCTTGACCTTGAATCGACGAGTGGGGATGAAAAATTATACAATGAAAATTATTCTGCACCACCATTATTTGTAGGATTCAATTTTAATGAATGGAGAACACTGATTAAGAAATTCCTTACATTACTTGATATAGAAGTTTGGAACAAGATGTGTGTCAAGCCCCCGAATAATTTAAATAAGCGCAAATGCTATTTTAATGCTAAAGCTATAAATAGTCTATTTTGTGGGCTTGGACTGGACATCTTCAAACAATCATATACTCTTCCAACTGCATACGATATCTGGAAATTTCTTAAGTTAACGTATAGTTCTCCCTCTACAGATCATGAAATAGAGCAGTTCCTTATGGATCTAGTGAAGGGTTGAACGAAGACTTACGCCTGTAGATAGACACATCAAACACATCAACCCAAGATGAAGATGACAAAGGAACCTTGTGTTCAAATCATGCCACATCCAAAAGCACTTTAAGAAAGCCGAACACTTTTTCTACGCATAATTCTATTTCTACTTTGAACATGCTAGATGCGGCTAAATGTAGAATTAAGAAACTAAAAAATATTAATTTAAAACTACGTTTCGAAAATAAACTTTTAAGAGAAATAAACGTAGAATCGAGCGCTGTCGCGCCCAGTTTTCTTGTATGCTCTTCAGATAATAAATATACATAATGTATAAATTTTGATACATTAAAAGAAAAACAAGAGGTGTTTGAGAAAGAGCTTCTCACTATAAAAGAACAAAGTACGAAACTACGTCTAAAAAACTTATCGTTAAAAGGAGATTGTGCTAGAAGTGCAGACTATAAACTTGAAATTAAGGATATGAATAAGACGTTTGAAGAATATAGAAATGAGTATGAAGAACATATCAACTCTATAGTCGACGTTCTTAAGAATAGCAGAATTGCCTACCATAAAGCTAGAGTAAATCTCCAAAGTAGGAATAATGATTTGGAATTGAAAATCAACATGCTTAAGGAAATTATTAAGAAAAATTCACAAGACATAAACTTTCAATATCAAGCAAAAGCCAGAAGCACATTGAACATAATCTCTCACACATTAGTTAGGAAAATCAAAGGGAGTAGTAAATCTCAAGCTAGTGCGAGTGAAAATCTTAACTGTAGAAATCACTATCACTTTGAAAAAAAAAATTACTCTCAACTAAAAAACAAAGGAACGTAGATTTCCTGTCAACAACTATTACATTATGAGTCCTAATATTAAGCGAGATAATTTTAACTTAAAGAATAGTCTTAATATAGTTAAATCTCCAACGCAATATTATTCAGGTGAGGATCATCACATAAAGACTCATAGAAATCTACATGGAAACTTACAACATGAAAACAACATCAAGCCAAAGTATGAATGGAGACCCAAAGTCAAACATGACACACTTATACCACTCGAAAGGGCACATTTATTACTATCTCCTCATGGTTTATCACGTCATTTTTGGGTAACCAAAGGAACCGCAACACATGGCTCCTTTTGGATACGTAAATATCCTATCCATTAGCACCATCCTATTACGTGAAGTAGAAGATAATCCAAACAAAACTACTCGATAATCTACTTTACGATGTGCTTAATGTTCTCTCTATTTTTACTGTGTGTTTGCATTATTTTTGTTGTATTTTTTTATTGAGCCAACATGTCATGGAGACTAGTATAACAACAAAAGATCACAACAAGCTCATGGGTGCATAAAAAACATCACATATTAAAGTACTATGGCCATTGTTTGGTGTGCACCCGTATTATTACAAAACGAGATAATAATGTCCAAATTTAAAAAAAAATGGAAAAACTTTGGACCGAGTCGAGTGTTCAGAAGATGGGGGTGAGATGTTCAGCTTAGTCATTATTTTCCTCAGCATCTTTTTCACTCCCTTGATCTCTAGACCTTTCTCCTCCACTAGACTGTGGATGCCCCGAATAGCCTCCCTGAGGGACCCTGAGCTGTGCATCGGTGGCTGTGACGGAGGTACCCGTGTTCGCACTCGTGAGGAAGTGGTAATCTCACCCACCAGATTGGACTGCGGGAAACTGTCTATGGGATAGGCGGTCCAATCAATGGATGGGTACTTGTCCATCAGGATTCTTCGGATCACACCACCCAGAGGAAGGGTGTTCACCCGCTGGCGATCAGGAGACTTCAGGTGGAATATATATCGCATCATAGAGAGAATGAAGTCTGATACGCTGAAGGGCTTCTGGGCTAGGATGTAGTACGTCACCATAGATAGTTGAGCCGTGACCTTCCATGTGTCCCCGACCTTGAACATGAGTGAGTGACGTAGGATATCCTGGATAATATGAGCTTTAGTAGTTAGGGTGTACATCAAGGTAAATAGATATGAACGCCCCTCCATGTCGTGAAGAAGCTCGTTCATCTACCTCCAGTCCCTTGTAGACTTAAAGGACTCCACGATATTATGGAATGGGCTGTTGGGAGGCCAAACATATTTGGTGTCAAGATCGGCGTGAGTTATGGTGACTATCTCGGTGCCGATGGAAGATTGAACACCCCCACCTAGGTGTATCTCAGCAGGATCCCAATGATTATTGTAGAATTCCCGTGTGAGGACAGAAGAGAAGGGAGAACCGGATGATATAACTGCAAGCACACCAGACTCCTCTAGATACTCATAGATATGAGTATAGCGTTCATCAATTTCTATGATCATGGGTACGCTCATAGTGGCGTCATCTATGGCTGGGTGGGTAGAGACCGGAACCCGTGATCTCTTTGAGAAACTGCGGTGCGCAGATTGAGAGCTTGATGAAGCCATTTCCTACAAGTAAACCAAACATAAAACTTTCTCAGCAATGGATACATAAAACAGGAAGATCAATTGGCTGCACTGATCTCTAAAACATACCACGGGCGATAATGTGTTACCGGCGGCGGTAGCGTGACCAACTGTACTTCGTCCTCTTCTGCCGGAATGGTCTCAAAACCCATTTTTTCACCTAAAATCCCCCTTTCAAATGATATAAAAATTAAAAATAAAGGGTGGGGGGACTTTATGCCCAAAGTTCATCGTGGATTGAAATAAAAAACGTGAGGATTCAAAAACCATTGATCTGTGTTCTAAAATACAAGAAATCTGAGAGAGAGAGAGAGAGAGAGAGAGAGAGAGAGAGAAGAAGTGATTACCTTGAGGGAAGGAAGAAAACCTACAGGGGAGGAAAGTGTCGGCTGTTGAGAGAAGGAATGAGTGAAAAGTGTTAGGTTGTGTGGATCTAGAATTGACTGGAGCCTTAAATATTCCAAAGCTACCGCGGGCCGGTACCTCTAGCGCCGGTGGTAATGGTCCTTTTTTTCCTGGTGCCTATCTGCCAAAATCATGCCACCATGGCATTAATAAAAACATTAGCATGACTCCTTTCACTATGTCTCAGAATAGCAGGGGCATAGGTGTGTCTTCATTAGGGACTATAACTTGTAATCCACGTCTTGAACTTAACCGGGGAGGGTTCCAGTACGTCCTTGTGTGACACTGGGGGGAAAAAGTGTTAGGTTGAACGGTTTCTTATGCGGGCACAAGGGATTCACACCCCACCCTATGGTATTTATGCAGCTCCTCATGCCCATCCGTAACTCAGTACGGGGCTAAGGTGATGACATAGTATTTGGATCAAGTATGTCGTAAATATTCTCATGACTACTCTATTCATAGCACAAACGATGTATCCATACTTCATAGTCACATGCATTACATGCTATTGTGCTATCCTCACTTCTTCTTGATTTTTTCCTCGTCGACCTTTATATGTGTTCACCGTATTTTATTTGTCTTTACTCGCATCATTTTACTTGTGTGTGCATGTTTCATTTTTTTGTTTGTTATGTGTGTGTTATTTGAACTATTTTAAAAAAAACAAAAACAAAAAACAAAAACAAAAAAACTACTGAAAAACAATACAATACATGATTGGGGCTCACATGACTGTGACTTAGACCATAACGTGTACGCACAATGTATGAGTTTAGATGGTTTATCTATCCAAACATTATTCCTCCGGTCATTGTGGGCAGAATTTATAAGTGCTTAGCTATTGAGTGCGACATTACATGTGCATGTAAGTTGACTATGCCTCTAGGTATGTGTGAGGATTTAGATATGGGAATGACTTCACTATTCACACATCCCTAGACAGAACACTCATGAAGAAATTATAGATCTACATACCATAACTCGTGATATTGTATCTTAACGCATTAGAAATATGTTGAATAATCAATGTCACTACACACATATGCTTTCTTGAGTTTAAAATTGCGGGCCAAATCTTAGTGCTAAAGTCTTATGCCTACAAGTTAAAGTGTATCTACCTATGTGAGTAGATTTTGATTGACTTGGGGTTCCTTGTATTCAAAGGAGATAAATGTGATAGCTCAAAAAAAATCCAAAATAATATGGTGGCTATATTATAACATGAAAAGGACCCCCCCCCCCCCAAGCACTACTCACTCCTCTTGATAAGTCTTTTTGAGCATTGTGAGGATGAGCACATTGGATCAAAAAGTCATTTCGATCATGTGCATAGACCAAACCTTATGCTTAGTGCCCCTAGTTCAAATCTTGGTATGCCTTAGGTAGACATGTGACGTGATCATTCACTTTATTTCTCTTGGGTTAGCATTTTATCGGATCGAGATAAACATGTAAACTATGATATTTCTAATTAGTGTTTTCTCTCTTTTGATGCTACACGTTTACATGCCATTGCCTTATTTAATGCTTTCATGCATAAGAATTGGACTGAAACTGCACTATAAGTTTTGTGCACAACACATGCTAGCACACGATTTACACTCATGATGTTTACAATGTTTGTTCAACATGATTTACCTCATAACTCGTCCAGCATTGTAGACGTTCTCAGTGTGTGCTTAGTTAAGTATGTGCTGTCAAAATTCATCTGAAATCTGAAACTTGTTTTTATCTATCTTGCTCTATTCTATGACACACGCGTATCCAATTCTCTTATTTGTTTTTAATTTTGGGTCCCCTCTAAGCTTATTGTTTCAAAACTTACCGTGTGTGTGCACTATCTGATTTTTTTCTAAATAATCATCATATCTCCTATTTTTCATCTGCATGTGGTGTAGGCCTCGCCCTCCCTTTTCATATTATCAAAGGGGGATAATAAATTGGTTCATGAGTTTTGTCATGAGTATGCATCACGGGTTAGGAGAGGTCAAATGTAGGGGGAGCAAGGTTCAATTGTGTGCACATAGATAGGGGGAGCAGCACATAGATAGGGGGAGCATGTCGAATGTGTAGAGCCACATATATACTTCAACCTGATGTTATCTTATAATTCCTATATTCTATATGCACTCTATCTCATTAATTATTTATCATGAACGGGATTTAATATTATCAAAAGGGGGAGTTTGTTGGAACCGATATTTAACATTTCCTTTGTTTGAGAATATCAAATCCTCGGTTGTATTTGATCATGATGTATGTTGATAAAGTGTACATGTTGTCAGATGTAAGTAACAGAGAAGTCTCATTTGGATGCTAACGCTAGGCACTAGCACTAACGTGTCGCGCTAACCCGTCGAAGAATGTCGATAGAAGAAATTTCGAGACCATGGGCTACCGCCAGGCGCTAGCACTAAAGCGTCGCGCAAGCCTGTAGAAGAACGTCGAGAGAAGTAGCATCGAGACGCTGGGCTGCCGCCAGGCGTTAGTACTACCGCAAGTGCTAACGCGCCGATTTCTTTGGACCTAGCACTCTGGATGTTTTCGGCGCTAGCTCTACCGCGTCGCGCTAGGTCATGAAGGAAAAAAGTCGAGCTCACCACTACCGTCAGGCGACTTGATTATCGCAGGAGTTAACTTAATGATTTATTCGGTCCTAGCACTCTAGAAGATTTTGCCAGCAGCACCTACCGTGCGGCGCTAGCCTTGTCAAATGGATGTTGCCTTTTCAGGAACGTCGTATCCTATGTTACCACGCGGCGGTAGGCCCTACCGCGCGGCGCTAGCTAAACGAAAAAGGCAAAAGATCGTTTTGAAGATTAATTTCTTATTTTGGAGGACAGCTGGCACAACAAGCGCGCGAAACTACCGCAAGCGCTAGTCTTACCGCCGGTGGTAGCCTGTTTTCATTAAGATGTATAAAAGCCGCTGCGTTTTTTGTTGTCATTATGGCTCCAAGACGAATTTTGACAAAGGGTTTTATAACTCCAGATTTCGACCGCCTCCTTGCGCCCATCTCCACTTGTCTTCGTCGAAGTTGAAGGAAGCCTTCTCCCTCCCGTTAGTGACGAAGAACTTTGGTGATCCAGAATCTTCATTGACCACTAAGAACCGACCGGGTGCTAGCCAACGAAGATCTCAAGCACCGGCCGTAGATCACACACCGGAGAAGTCATCAAGAGGGAGAACTTCATTTTCTTATCGTCTTTACTTTTAATCTTTGTACTCTTTTTCTATTTTTTTTAGTTTTCGGTGAGGAAAGTCAACCAGAGAGGGTCGTCGGAATCCGGGAAGTATTCTGCAATAAATCATCTCGTGATTTGGGACGTCTAGATCGGAGGATCTAGCGGGGCTCTAAGACCCTCCCTTGTGTGGAGGTGAAGAGTGGGCTCTAAGACCCTCCCTTGTGTGGAGGTGAAGAGTGGGCTCTAAGTCCCTCCCTTGTGTGGAGGTGAGGAGTGGGCTCTAAGACCTTTCCTTTTGTGAAGGTGAAGAGTGGGCTCGAACTCCTTTCCTGGAAGGAAAGGGTGAGAGCCAATCGATCAAAGTTTGGTCAGTATATAAACCAAAAGAATCTTTATTCTCTTCATCTCTAATCTTTGATGCCATGAAGATCAAGTTTTGATGTATACTCATCTTTTACTGAATTTCATTATTGATTTTATGCAACGAAATTCTTTTCTTTGTGATTGTTTTGGTGTGTGAAATTTTTAAGTTCATTAAACGTTCGCAAACCTTATTCACCCCCCCTCTAAGGTTGGCCACTAGATCCAACAAGGAAGACTTGATTTGCAGCGTGAAGGCATTTGCTTTGCCTCCTAACCATTTCGGCCACCGAGATTCTGGCTCCTCTACAACTTCTACACCAACCTCAACAGAAATGAAAAGGAATCGGGGGAAACGATTTCCCTTGCCCTAGTGAAGGTCCTTAAAGAGGGAATTTGGGAGACGAGGCTTATAACTCCCAAATGCCATTAAACTCCATTAATGGCCATTAACTCCACCCCTTCGGTTTCAACCAAATTAAGGGAGCTGAACAAAATTAATAGCCGGCCACCTCCGATAACTCCTCCTCTCCCTCAAAGGAATAAAAGCCCCATAAAAGTGGGTGTTATGGGGCCTCCATGGACATGATGGCTATTAATCTCAAGCTTTTTCTCTCTCCTCCAAATCACTAATTCCAGATGCTTAGCCCGAAGAATTTTGCTCTATTCGTCGAGCTCTGTTCGACGAACTCTGAACGGAGGTAGACGAACTCTGAACCAAGTTCAAAATTTTTCTCCGTTCGACGAACTCTGAACGGATATCGATGAGCTCTGAACCCAGTTCAAAACTTGCTCCTTTCGATTAAGTCTGAACTCCGTTCGACGAACTCTAAACACAGTTCAGTACTTGCTGTGTTCCACGATCTCTAAACGGAGATTGACACACTCTGAACCCAGTTCAACACTTGCTCCATTTGTCGAACGTTGTTCGACGAACACTGAACCTAGTTAGTAACTTGCTCCATTCATCGAACTCTGAACGGAGATCGACGAACTCTTAACCCAGTTCAGCACTAACTCCGTTCGATGAATATTTACTGAGCTCAATGAATTCCTCCGTTCGACGAATTCTACCAGTTCTATGGTTTCTAAATATTTGGTAACTGAGACTTACTATTTGTAGCCCAAGGTGGTTCACACCCTAATTCCCATGTTGACCGAAACCTTTTCGTATTTCCAAGGGTTTTGTCATGACCCATTCATGACAAAACCATCCTAGGGGTCTAGAAGTCTGAGGGATGTTACAAATCCCAATACATAAAAATAAAAAATTTCGTCCTCGAAATTCAAGTTAGGCGTACGAGGTTCTAAGTATGAGAAGTAAATGTAACATCCCGAGAGGTTAAAGGGAATACCTGACGTGAAAAGTTCTGGGTACCTTTGTTGCATCAAGTCCTGTGGCTCCCACGTGTGCTCCTCTTGTCCATGATTTCTCCACAAGACCTTGACCAGCGGAACCTTCTTGCGTCATAAGACCGGTATCCCAGTGTAGTCTATCCGGATTGGCTCGAGGTGCATCGATCGATCAGAAGCTATTGGCCCATTTATAGTCGTAATCTGCTGATCCTGCCGAAGTAGAGCACTCCTGAGGGAGGAGACATGGAAAACGTTGTGCAAACCCGCTAGCTCTAGCGGCAGCTCTAGTCTGTATGTCAAGGGACCGAGCCGCTCCAGGATCCTGTAAGGCCCCATGTATCTCGGACTGAGCTTCTTCCGACCATGCACCCGCGATACTCCATGCATCGGTTGTATCTTCAGAAATACCCAGTCTCCTACCTGAAACTTTACCTAATGATGTCGAGCATCGTAATACTTGACCTGTCTACTCTGGGCCTCCAACATCCTATCTCAAATCAACTACACCTTAGCATCCGTATACTCGATGAACTCTGATCCAAGTGCCTTCGGATCCTCATATTGGATCCAAGACAAAGGAGTCCTAAATCTTCGCCTGTATAAAGCTTCTTAAAGGGCCATGCCAATGTTGGACTGGTGGCTGTTATTGTACGAGAATTCAATCAACGGTAGCTGCCTCTCCCATGGCTCTCTGCAGTCCAGTATGCAAATACGCAACAAATCCTCCAGTGTCCGATTGGTGCTCTCTGTCTGTCCATCCGTCTGAGGGTGGAAGGCGGTACTAAATGTCAATCGGGTCCTCAAATAAGATTGGACTGACCTCCATTCCATAGACGTAAATTGTCCATCACGATCGGACACTATCGTTCTCAGCACTCCATTGTATCGGACGAACTGCTCCACAAACTTTCACACCAAGTCACCCACCGGAGTGCCCTTCCTGATCTGTAGAAATCTATCCACCTTCGTAAATCGATCTACGATCACCCATATCGAGTCTTTCCCTGCATGTGACCGAGGAAGACCATGTATGCAATCCATAGTGATATCGTCGAACTTACACTCTGGCACCGGAAGTGGCTGTAACTATCCGGTCGAACTCTTATACTCGGCCTTAACTAACTAACAAGCCTCGCAATGGGTCACGAAGTACGTGATGTCCCTCTTTATTCCTGACCAGTACATTGTCCTCTTTAGGTCGACCATCATCTTGGTGATGCTCGGGTGGACCGAGTACCTGCTGTAGTGAGCCTCGGTCATAATGTCCTCCCATATCCTTCCCCCAGTCGGTATGTACACCTATCCTCTAAAGCATATCAGCACATCTCTCTCTGCATATTCCCCGGTCGTGCCTGCCTCCAAGGTCCCTAATACTGGCTCCAGCTTGTCATCCCTCCTCTGCTCAGCCCTGATGCGATCTCGAATATCATCAATAGTGCTCATCGCGGCCAGATACTCCTCATAAAGCTCTGAGTCATCCTAGGACACCAAAGTAATCTGCATATCCTCCATCATCCGTACCAACTCCATAGTCATTAACTAGGGCTCTGCTCCCGAAGTGGTAGCCCTCCGGCTCAGAGCATCTACCACCACATTTGCCTTCCCCTTGTGATAGTGTATCATGTACTTATAATAAGATAAGAACTCAACCCATCATCTCTGGTGGATGTTCAACTCCTTCTGCGTATCGACATATTTCAGATTCTTATGATCCAAAAATATTTCACAGTGCACACCATAAAGGTAATGCCTCCAAATCTTCAGAGCGAACACCACTTCTCCCATCTCCAATTCAAGCACAGGGTTGTTTGTTCATGCTTCTTCAACTGGCGGGAGCCATATGCTAACACATGTCCATGTTGTATCAGTACAACACCCATCCCCTGAAATGACTCATTAGTGTACACCTGGAATCCCTCCTTCCCAGATAGGAGAGCGATGATAGGGGCCGATGTAAGCGACCCTTCAACTCCTACAAGGCCTCCTCACACCGCAGCATCCAAACAAACGAAGTGTCCTTCTTCGTTAAGGAAGTTAGTGGAAGGGCTATCTGAGAGAATCCATGAACAAACTTTCGGTAATACCCGGCCAATCCCAGAAAATTTCGGACATCTGTGGCCATCATCAACTGAGGCCAGTCTCGCACTACCTAAATATTCGTGGGTTCCACTACCAATCCTGCTCCACTGATAATGTGGCCTAAAAAGGCTTCTTCCGTTAGCCAAAACTAGCATTTGCTGATCTTGGCATACAACTGATGCTCCCTGAGCTTCTCCAAAGTCAAGGCCAGATGTTGTGTCTGCTCTTCCTTCATCCTCGAATAAATAAGGATGTTATCTATGAACACAATGACAAACCTGTTGTAACATCCCTTAGGCAACTAGACCCCCTAGGAGTGGTTTTGTCATGACTAGATCATGACAAAACCCTTGAAGCCCAAGAAGACCAAGTGGACTTAGTAATATATGTTAGATCATTATGGTCTCAAATAGTAGATTCCTAAACCCTAGTTTAGGATGATCATTAGACTCCAAGACCCCACCATGACCTCACCAATCTATTGAAAGGCCCTAAGGGTCCATTTGAGTCAACTTAGGGTGACCAAGTTGACCTAGGATCATCCTAGGCCTAAATAGGGCAAGATGCCCTAACAAAGGGCAATGTTCCCTAATGAGCCCAACAAACCCTACTCAGGGTCTCCCTAGACGAAGAGTGGGGTCAATGGGTCACCAAAGATCCATTGGTGTCAACCTTAGAGCTTAAGTTGACCTATGTCAACCCTAACCCTAAATGGGTCAAACTGACCTACATAGGGTCAATTGACCTTCCCTTAGCCAAGTGGGCCCAAACCATGCCCTCATAACCCTATAGTGAGGTCAAAGGGTCACCAAGGACCCATTGGGGTAAACCCTAGTGGCTAAGTTGACACAAGTCAACTCAAACCCCAAAATGATCAATGAGCCCTTAATAAGGGTCAAGTGACATTTAAGGTGCCAAGTCAACCCTACCCATCCATACCTAGACCCTAGGGGAGGCCAATAGGTCACCAAGGACCCATTGATGGTGACATAAAAGGTCAATTTGACCTAAGTCAACCTTAAGATAGGTCAAGTGAAACTTAGCTCAAAAAGGGTTAACCATAGCTTAAGCCCCTAGCCACTTGGGCTAACCACCTCCTAACCGCTTTATATTAGCTTAGTGGGATGCATTTAGGCTAGTGCCATGACATAATTCAGCCATGAGGGGCAGGATAGAGAAAACTCCAAATTCATCTTTAATTTAGGAGAGAGAAAGAGGAAGGAAGAGGCCATTCATGGCTTAGGGAGGCCAAGGGCCACCTTTATTGGCTGGATTCAACTCCTCTAGGGAAGAGGAGAAGTTTCCAGCCATTTCTCGATCACCACAAGGCAGGTTCACCCCCCCCCCCCCCCAACACTATGCTGAAAGCTTCATTGAAGGCACTTAATGGCAATTGGTGCTTGGCCTCTCCTCTCCCCAATTTCACTCTTTTAAAAGCTTCACTAGACTTAGGGGAGTCGTTTACACACTTCATCTAACGTAGATGAAGCATTCCACTGTGCTGTTGTATAAACCCAATCGGCGGCACCACCACCATGGCATTACGGCGATCGGCGTGCCTCCATCCCGCAAACAAGGTCCTCCCCTTCCTCTCTCACAGTGGGTGGATCATTGGAACTGTTAGGGCCAAGATTAAGGATCAATTGAGCTCGATCGGGAGAAGCTTTCTCCTAGTTTTTCCAAAGATTTGAGCTTGTTGGGATTGTCGGAATCCTCCCCTCCGGCAGCTGTGCCGACGCCTGGCGATAACCACAACCTCAACGGAGGTGGCGGTGGCCGGCTAGGGAGGTGGTCGAATGGTCGGGAAATTGGGCTGGAAGTTGCTCCAGGCGGGCTGGATCATGGTCGTCGGCCGGACGAAGAAGTTGATCCAGCCACCCTTGGATCCTGCTTTATGATTCGTGCAATCATTTAATTTATTTTGGATTATTATAATTTTCTGTCACTTATAATCAGTCATCTTGAAAATTAATTAACAATACCAAGATGCTAAATATGAGAACGTGGTCAAATTATAAATTGTAGCCCTTAGGGTTTACTTTAATTTAAAATTGATTTGAATTAATTTTGCTATATGGTTTGACTAGGGCACCCATTTTTGTGAGGGTTATACCTAGGACTAGACAGAGATTAAAATGTGTGGCTCCAATTCACCACAAGTCCCAATGACCTGAAATTTTGACAGGGAGTTGGTCTTAACCATATCTAGGTCTTGTCCAAAAATGGGAATTTTTGGAGACAATTTTTCTTTAGTTTTTGAAATTATTTAATAATCATTTTGTAAATTAATTAGGAGACCTAAGGACCTCCAAAACTGCCCAAATTTTGGTGAGTGGTCCTTAGGGTCATCATGAGGTTCTGTATAAATTTTCACCTTATTTTGATTTGGTTTGTTTGGGAAATGAGTAAACCCTATTCTTGCCCTAAAAGGGGTATTTAGGTCAAAAGTGCACCTTGTGCTTTAAGTGGTCAAATCACCTCAACAGAGGCTGAGACTTTGACCACTGGCTTTTCAAGACATTTAGCACCCTCATAGGAATTATGGGGTTGTTTAGGATAGAATTTCCCTAGGACCCAAGTTCAAACCCTATGGTTGGACTTTGGGGTTTGAGAAGGGAAAGGGGTCAAATGCTCTTGTATGGACTTGAAATTTGGTAGAGCGGACACTAGGGTAGCTAAGATCCTCTGGTAAAAATCTTAAAGAATTTGGAGATGGATAAACCCCTCAAAACCCAAACCCTAGTTTAGGGCACAACCCTTATACATGTAAGATAGGCCACTAAAGCTTAATGAAAAGTTATGAAACTTGGGTAGTATGGTCATAGAGTTAATTAGAGCCTCTGGTGATTTTATTGGAAATTTTGGAACAATACACTTAGTATCTCTTTTATATTTCATGGAATTGCCCTTGATAGACTTTTGTTTATTATGATCAAACTATTTAGTCAGAAGTTATGAAAATTTGGCAGAAGATATTTTAGGTCAATATACTCATACTTGAATTTTATTATAATTTTTAAAGGTATATTTCCAATACTTTCATCACAAGTTTATAAAAATGCAATTATATTCAAAAATGGACTCAGAGCTCTATGATTGATTTAAAAATGTGAAACTTGATCAGTAGTGTTCCTAAGACAATATTCTCATGTGGAAATTTTATTTTAATTTTTAGATAAAAAATTTCTATATTTAGTTCATTAATTTATTAATTTGGATTATTGTGCAATATTATGTTTAGAGTTCACTACTCATTGAACAGTTATGAAACTTAACCTAAAGTGTTTATAAGTCATTATATACATACTTGGATTTCTCTCAGAATTTTTGGAAGTATTTTAGCTGTACTTGTCTCTTTAAAATGATTAATGTAAGTTATGTTTCAAAATTAGGTTAGAGGTCTTAACCTTGCTGAAAAATTACGAGACTTTGAATTTACTATTAAATAGTCATCTTGTATTTGTCATAAATTTTGTGGAGCCTTTTGTATGCCTGGAGAATGTACTTCATGTTCAAACTAGGGTATTTCGATTTCTTAAAAAATTAAATAAATTATCAAGTAAATTATGAAAATTATGAAATTCTAGATTTAGGCTAAACATGTCATGATAGACCCCCAATAATTATTGTAGGTATTTTGGACGATAATTTGGGGTACCTCCCATTGTATACATCATGTAGCTTAGGATGGTCTGCGTTTAGTGAAACTGCTGAAATCTTGTTGACATGGGGAATGGTTGCAGGGAGACGAGATTGTGTTTACTGATTTTGGTAAGTGGATTGGAGTATACCATTGGAAGTTGGGAAGAGTAGGTTGTAGAGTTGTCTAAGTTTAGGTGGTACTCGGGATCGATGAAAAATCGTCTATCATGTGAAGGGGGAGACAGGGTCAAAACACTTTAGGGTTAGAACCCGTGTAATACTAAAGGGATCATGAAGCAAGTATTAACCAATAATAATAAGTGCCTTGCGAAAGGGAGCTTTGGGCTTCAGCCCATCGTAGTTCCTAGTGCCCTTTGAGAGCCCTTCACGGGGAATGCCGGGGGCAGTCCTGGGCTAACCTAAACTATATGCATAATAAACTGCAAGAGTAACTAGCAAACCTAGGAATTCACTTTCACTCAACTAGATGTCTCGCGATGTTAGGTTGGGTCATACGGGTAGTAAGCTCGGTGGTTTTGATGGTGGTAGGTTGTCCCGGGAGCTTAGGCTCGGTGGTTGATTGTGACGGACGGGATTGTCCGGGGAGCTTTGGCTCGGTAGCTGACGCATAAGGTTGCATGTGCATAAAGTATAAGGTGGTGGGTCTTCAATATTGGAGGGTCGATGCACCGACGCCAATACGTCGACTCGGCAAGTGTGTTTTTGCACTTTGCCAAATAAAGTTCGGTGCGCCAGCCGGCAAGAGTACACAGGAGCTCCGCTTAGTGCACCCGTGTCGAGGCATACGATAGGTCTAAATGGTAGTGCAATTACCGGTTTAGAAGTGTGCGAGGCCCAACCCACCGATTCTCATTGCCACTACGTAGGTATCCTGGGAGGTTAGGCCACAGAAAGGGGGAACTAAAGGTCTGTGTATACAGAGTCGAGTGGGTGATTTGCAATTGCATGTTCACATCATAACATATTTGGCATGTCATACCATTATCATTCTATATAACCCCAACACCTATTGTATAAAGTGGTATGGAACGCTTTATACAATAGGCCCTGCCAAACGACCCCATGGCTTATAAGTTCGTGTGAGTGTGCTTATAAGTTAAGGTTTTTACTCTATAGATATATACATGCTGCTAGAAAACTGACACCCTATCGTATAAATTGGTATGAGACATTTTATACGATATGAGCCTTATAGAAGATTCCTTAGCCTATGTGTTTTTATATAAGTTAAGGTTAAATATTATATATTCAGTCTTTCGTACTTTAATGCCTGTCACATATACTCTTAGAACTTCTAGATTAGTTCCACTATCACCTATACTTTGTTATTCTCCACCTTCATTTCCTCTCCTTTCCCCCTCACTGCTCGGTGTCTAGGAGCCATGGGGGAAGGGGCGGGGGATGATAGGACTTACTCTTTTAGACTAACAATTTTCAAACCACATCAATTTAGGGGACCGTAGAGCCCAGCAAGGAGGAGCAGCCCCAGAGGTCAGCATGCTTGGAGATTGGACAGTCTAGCACCAGAGTTCAGACAGCTGGGACTGTGAGTCCCGATAGTTAGTAGATATTTAGCTTTTGCTTCCGCGCTGAGTGATTTGTAGTGAGGATATTGATGTACCGGGCATGAGCCCTATTTTTTGTACCTTCATTATTTCTCTGGACACTCCCTTCGTGGAGATTAATTACTATATATGTGATTTCTGTGGACTTGCCTTTACTATTTTGCTGCTTTTCTATGATCGATTTGGCCGACAGGATCGTTGATTTATAGTGGCGTCCTTCCCAGGCATGAAGGTGTCACCGCAAAGCGGCAGTTCTGGGCCGAAGACCCTGGTGATTTTTAAGAAAAAATGGGGTCTTACTTATGACTAGTTTTAGTCATCGCTTTTTGGGTTTGTTTAGTTTAATTTTTCCTTGGTTTATGTATTAATTTTTATATTTTATGTATGTAATGCTTTAACCTTTAATTTTTGAAAATATGTTCTTATATTTTATGTTTGTTTGTTATGTTGCATTTTGTGTTATGCTTGTTTGTTTGTTTGGTTTTTATTATTTTAGTTTTTACGTTTTTGTTGTTTGTTTTTTTGTGTTTTTGCTACTTTTTGATATTAATGTTTTAATTAATTTTTATCTTATAACAA
The DNA here is from genome assembly GCA_039513925.1 of Platanthera zijinensis. Taxonomy (NCBI): domain Eukaryota; kingdom Viridiplantae; phylum Streptophyta; class Magnoliopsida; order Asparagales; family Orchidaceae; genus Platanthera; species Platanthera zijinensis. The sequence goes on along the minus strand of CM077085.1, from coordinate 77,716,985 downwards.
AACTAATGTTCTTCTTTTATTTTCATGTAGGTTCAAGCTCACTTGGAGTAGCCTGAGTACATGTTGTAGCCTACCATGCTGCCCGACCCTTCCATATGGTGCAACCCGAGCTCCTCCTCAAGTCCAGCCCATATAACAGCTCACGTATCAAGCAACTCGAGCCCATATTGCTGATGCATCCCTCATGCCAACCCTAGCAGCTCTCCTAGTTATACCCGAGCCCTCATCAAAGCCCACTACACCATGCAGCCCACTTCATCGAGCCCATTATGCATGGCTTCTATGCCATATATTTTGGCCCACCTTTCTACACACTCTCTCTCTCCCTCATGAGTCGCCACCTTGCATGGTTGTCCATGCATTTCCCCATGCATGGTCGGCCACCTCCATCCCCTCCCTCTTCATTTATTCCAAATTCATCTCCTCTTTTCCCCTCTCTCATGCTCTTTAAAGCCCATTCATCCCCATTCTCTCATGATAAAAAATCTCTTTTCATTTCCAAAAAAATAAAATGCATTGAATCCCTCTCTCTCTCCCCTTCATTAAATATCATGCATGAACTCTTCCACCCACATGGCCAGCCACACCCCTTACCATTTCATTTTATTCCCATCTAGAATCTTCCCTCCCCATCTATGAAAGGCACCATGGTCTCATACTTTGGAGGTTAGATTTTGGAGAGAGCAAGTGGAGAGTACAAGTCATGAGAGCTTTTGTTTCATTATAATTTTATTTCTTAGTTTACCTTGTTGCAATCTCGTTTCGTTTAAGTAATATAGTATCGTTTTGTTTTAGCATTGTGTACTCTTTCATTTAGTATCATTAAAAATGAAATTTTCTTCTCTTTATATTGTTGTTTCCTTTTCCAATATGCATAGCTAATCTTCTTTTAGCATTTGATCATGAGGATCCATGATTTGATATGAGAATTCTTTTTTACTTCGTAATTTTATTTTTGCTAAATTTCGCTCGATCACTCTTTGATTTATTTTGTGCCGACTCCGTATTTCCGGTATACAATAGTAGGCCTTTGATCTCATTTCATAGTAGTCGAGAGACTCGTTGATTTGAAAGATAACTCAAAGAAGGAAGGAGTTGCACGCAATCCTAGAGATAGGACTACGTAAATCCTATGGATTGGAGTCATATCCAATAGTGCGGATCACCTCGATAATGCAACTTTAGGCCTCTTTGATTTATAAAGAGATTTCGATCAAAGCATCTATAAGTTAGGAGACTTAATGCTCTAGCGAGATTTTGCCTTATTTTCGGATCCATCACGGTCGAGTTTAATTCGCAATTATAAAATAATATTTTTTATTTCTCTTATCTCTTTTCATGGTGAATCATAGATCAAGTGCTATATTTTAATCCATAGTTTCGTTTTAATTTCATTTCAGTTTAATTTTAATTTTTCAAAACCCCCACCAGCAATCGTACGGTAGGATAATAGTTGAAGCGTGAGTAAAAGTACTTGATAGCCCCAAGTCTTAATTATAACCTTGGTACTACAATTCTATAGGTACACTTGCCTCTTCGGGTTGAAAGTCGGTTAATTCCAACAAGTTTTTGGCGCCATTGTCGGGGACCTTCTTCGTCAATATTTTGAAAACGCTTTCGCTATTACATTTGCAAAAATCCTAAAAAAATTCATTATCTTTCTCGTATTCAAGTTTTTATTTTCTTTCTTTTCTTCCCTCCATTCTCTTTCATTTTTTTAGTGCATGACCCACACGAATCCGTCGCTACTTGTTGATTTGGACCCAGAAATCAAACGGGCCTTTCAGAGACAACTACGATTCGGGGCTTCCACTCCTCAAATAGCGGTTGAGGATTCCGACGGTGATTGTAATTTTAATTCTTAAATGGGAGATCCAAACCCAGGAATGGCTCAGCAAAGGACCATGTGCGATTATGCTCGACCTAACTTGGAGGGTACAGAAACAAGTATTGTTCGACCTGCAATTGCGAACAATAAGTTCGAGCTTAAGCCTAACATCATACAAATGGTGCAGCAATATGTATAGTTCGACGGATTACAAGATGAAGATCTGAACTTACATATTGCCAGTTTTCATGAAATCTGTGACACCTTTAAAATCAATGGTGTTTTAGACGATGCGATTAGGCTAAGGCTTTTCCCCTTCTCTAGAAGAACTAAAGACAAACAGTGGTTGAGTTCTCTTCTAAGAGGATCAATCACTACTTGGAACATTCTAACTGAAAAATTTCTAGCTAGGTATTTCCCTCCCGTGAAAACTGTGAAATTAAGAAATGATATTACTTCTTTTTTGCAAATTTCTTCCAAGAACCTCTATGACACTTGGGAGAGGTTTAAGAAACTCTTAAGACGCTGCCCACATCATGCTCTGCCTATATGGTTACAGGTCAAGACATTTTACAATGGGCAAAATCAAGAGACTATGCAAATGATAGATGCCGCTTCCGGTGGTTCTTTGGACCGTAAAACTTCGGAAGCCGCTATTGAGCTTATTGAGGACATGGATATGAACACCTATAAGTGGAATTCGCCTAGGACTCGCTCAAATAAACCTGCAAGTATCTATGAAGTGGACCCTATATCGCAACTGGCGCTACAAGTGGAGATGCTGAATAAGAAGATATCAGAGATGACAGTTTCCTTTGCCCCTCAGGTATATGAAAATGCAAATGCTATTTCTACCGAGCAGGTGTATTATCTAGGGAACATACCCAGGCCTGCTCAAAATAATGCTTCGAACTTTTTTACTTTTTCTAATTTTTCTGCTCCACCTGGTTTTAATTCTTCTTCAAACTCATATGACCCTGGATGGCGTAACCATCCAAATTTTTCTTGGAGTAATCCCGCGAATGTCGCACGTCCACCGCATGATTTCACTCCACCACCACCACCACAACAACAAAATAAACATTTTCAAAAACCTTCCTCTTTGGAGGAAATGCTTCAAGATACATAAGCAAAGATGGTTTCCGAGAGGCCACCTAGGACTCTTCCCTCAAATACTGAGCCAAACCCAAGGGAGCACGCGAAAGAGATTTTCCTTCGGAGAGGCAAAGTAACTCACAAGCCCACCACAAGGGAAGAGCCAAAGGTGATTGCCTTTCCTACTGCTTAAGGAATTAGTGACGAAGAAATAACTAATAAAATTTTTTGAAAAGAAAACTCTATTTTTGAAAATGAACAAGAAACATCTATTTTGGAAAAAGAAAAAGATGGTTTAAAAAATAATGATCTCGTGATTTTAAAATAATTTCCGCCACCTCCGTACCCCGCTAAGCTTAGGAAAGATAAGCTACATGATCAATACCAACACTTTCATGAAATGTTTAAACCAATTCATATCAATTTGCCATTTCATGAAGCAATTAGCCAAATGCCAAAATACGCTAAATATCTTAAGGACCTGTTAACGAACAAAAAGAAATTAGAAAACTTATCTCATGTTACGTTAAATGAAGAATGCTCGGCGGTCATAAAAATTCCAATCTTCCTAAAAAGATAAATGATCCGGGTAGTTTTTCGATTCCTTGCGTTTTTTGTGATCTTTTTGTAAAACACACGTTAGCGGATTTAGGTGAGAGCATCAACTTAATGCCTTTATAATTGTTTAAAAAGCAAGGATTGGGCATTCTTAGCCCTACGCGTATGAGTATTCAATTGGCTAATCGATCGATTAAGTATCAATTAGGTATCGTTGAGGATGTTCTAGTGAAGGTCGATAAATTCATCTTCCCGGTGGATTTTGTCATTCTTGATATTGAAGAAGACGTCGAGGTTCCCCTTATCCTTGGTCGTCCCTTCCTAGCCTCCTCTCGTGCGTTCATCGATGTGAGTAACGGGAAACTTTTGCTTCGCGTGGGAGATGACGAGGTGACGTTTTCAATAAATCAATCCATGAAAAATTCTTTAAAAAATGACGACTCATGTTTCTTCCTTAATGTTTTAAATGAAGTCTCCTCTCTTTCTCTTTCAAATGTTTCTTCCAATGATTTTTCTTCCTCTTTCTCTGAATTTTCTACAAATGTTTTTGAAGACACGGTTATGTCTGCAAAAGCCAACTTTGAAAATGAACCAGTGTTTAGACAAAAAATTATGAAAATATTTTTTTTGAAAATAAAAAAGTTTTAAAGAACTCTTACGATGAACCACCCAACTTAGAACTAAAACCCCTTCCCGAACATCTCAAATATGCCTTTCTTGAACAAAATTCTAAATTGCCCGTTATAATCTCGGCTTTGCTTTCTCAATCCGAAAACGATCAATTGATCGAACTACTACAAAAGCATCGTCGAGCTATAGCGTGGCAAATTTCTGATATTCCTAGCATAAGCCCCTCCTTTTGCACCCACAAAATATTTTCTGAAAATAATTCTAAGGGTGTAGTCCAACCTCAACGTCATCTTAATCCTAATATGAAAGTGGTTGTGAAGGGCGAGGTTCTTAAGTTATTAGATGCGGGGATAATCTATCCTATTTTTCGATAGTAAGTGGGTAAGTCCGGTTCAGGTTGTACCTAGGAAGGGTGGGATCACAGTAGTAACAAATGAAAATAATGATTTAATTCCAACTAGGACAATTACGGGATGGAGGATGTGCATCGATTACCGTAAATTAAATCATGCCACTCGTAAAGATCACTTCCCCCTTCCCTTTATCGATAAAATTTTAGAACGCTTATCCGGACATAGTTTTTATTGTTTTATCGATGGTCTTCCGGGATACTTCCAAATCCCTATCGCACCCGAGGACCAAGAGAAGACAACATTCACTTGCCCTTTCGAAACTTTTACCTACCGTAGGATGCCTTCCGGGCTATGCAACGCACGGGCTACCTTTCAGCGGTGCATGCTGGCCATTTTCGATAAATATGTAGAAAACATTATCGAAGTGTTTATGGATGACTTCTCAGTTTTTGGCGACTCGTTTGAGTTATGTTTAAAGAATTTAGGAAAAGTTTTAAAATGCTGCGAAGAAACGAATCGAGTTTAAAATTGGGAAAAGTACCACTTTATGTTACGTGAAGGCTTTGTCCTTGGCCACAAAATTTTCGCTAAGGGAATTGAAGTGGACAAGGCAAAAATCGAAGTAATTGAAAAGTTACCACCGCCTACAAATATCAAAGCGATAAGATGTTTTTTAGGGCATGCGGGTTTTTATCGAAGATTTATTAAGGACTTTTCAAAAATTTCTAAGCCTCTCACCCACCTTCTTGAGAAAGACGCTCCTTTTATTTTTGACGATTCTTGTTTAGCGGCGTTCCACTTAATTAAATCCAAACTTATAATTGCTCCGATTATGATCACCCCAGTTTGGGATTTACCTTTTGAAATTATGTGCGATGCAAGTAGTTTTGCGATCGGTGCGGTACTAGGACAACATATAGCTAAGAATTTCAACCCAATCTATTACACTTGCAAAACGCTTAATTCAGCGCAAGAAAATTACACTACAACTGAAAAGGAACTCTTAGCTGTCATTTTTGCTTTTGATAAATTCCGACCCTACATCACTCTTTCTAAGGTTATCATTTTTACAAATCATTCCGCATTGATGTACCTCCTTTCTAAACCGGATGTCATGCCGCATCTTATTCGTTGGATCCTATTACTTCAAGAATTCGACTTGGAGATCCGGGATAAGAATGGAGCGAAAAATTTAGCGGCTGATCATCTTTCACGCCTAGAAAATCCTGAAATTCATATTTTTGATGAAAATTTACCTATTGATTCTTTTCCGGATGAAAAATTTTTAAACATTTCTTCTTCCACCCCCTGGTTTGTTGATTTGGCCAATTGTCTGATGGCCCGCGTTCTCCCAAAAGAATACTCCTCTCAGCAAAAGAAGAAATTCTTTTCTGAGTTGAAGTATTATTTTTGGGAGGATCCATTTATATTTCGCATTTGTGCGAACCAGGTGGTAAGAAGATGTGTCTCCCAGGAAGAAGGTCAACAAATTTTAAAACATGTTCATGATGGTCCGACTGGCGGCCACTTTCAAGCAAACCGCACAACACACAAAGTTCTTAGTGTTGGCTTCTATTGGCCAAGAATATTTAAAGATGCACAAATCTTCATGGGCGGGTGCGATCGGTGCCAGCGTACTAAAAACATCTGTAATAAAACTGAAATGGAACAAAATTATTTTCTCGAATGGAAAGTCTTGATTTTTGGGGCATAGACTTTGTCGGCCCATTTCCCTCAAGTTTAGGAAATAAATACTTTTTAGTCATCGTAGATTACGTATCTAGGTGGGCGGAGGCCCAAGCTTTACCAAGTAATGACGCTCGCGTATTCATAAATTTCTTAAGAAAGTTATTTTCTCGTTTTGGTTTTCCTCGAGCGATCGTTAGTGATAGGGTGAGCCACTTTTGTAACGCCCAACTAGCTAAGGTTTTAACTTAATATGGCGTTACGCATAAATTATCCACCGCTTATCACCCCCAAACTAATGGTCAGGTCGAGGTAGTCAATCGAGAACTAAAAAGAATTTTGGAAAATACTATTTCTACTTCTCGTAAAGATTGGTCCTTAAAAGTAGACAATGCTCTTTGGGCCTATCGGGCAGCGTACAAGACCGCCGACGGTTGTACTCCTTTCCGATTGGTCTATGGAAAATCGTGTCATCTTTCGGTAGAAGTAGAACACCGAGCATATTGGGCCATAAAATTTTTTAATTTCGATACGCACTCAGTCGGCGAGCATAGGAAAAATCAATTGAATGAACTCGATGAATGGAGAGAGTACGCTTACGAAAATAACAAACTTTATAAAGAACGCACAAAACTTTATCACGATAAGAACCTGCGCCACCCTAAAACATTTAAACCAGGCGATCAGGTTCTTCTTTTTAATTCGCGTTTACGTCTCTTCCCTGGAAAACTTAAATCTCGTTTGTCTGGACCTTTTACGGTCAAACAGGTTTTTCCTTATGGAACTGTGCTACTCTCGCACCCGGATAAGGGTGATTTTTAAGTAAATGGCCATCGCTTAAAGTTATATTTTTCAAATGATTATATATCACTTGCTGCGGAATAACTTTTATTTATATTGTAATGTTTTCTTTCATGGAACTTTCTTTTATGTTAGACATTTCTTTTTATTCTAAGACTTTTATTATTATTATTCGAACTTTAAATTGTTGTAATAAAGAACAATCTTGGGCACCTGCCCATGGACTCTAATTTTCTGCTTCTATTTTGCCCTTCCTTCCTTTGGCCAACCAAGCAAGTTCGTGATCGCCGCTCAAACGTTGTTGCTTTCAAGATGGATCAAGTCAAGTCTGTTGATGATCAAGTGATGTAAAGCGCAAGCATGGGGGAGCGACATCCACATTCGTCCTCATAACCCCGGGGAAGTCCTATTCTTTTTTTTATTATTTTTACTTTCCTACACTTTCTCTTTTTCTCTCTCTCCTCCTCTTTCTCGTTTTTTTTTCATTGAGGGCAATGAAAACGCTAAGCATGGGGGAGGGGTTTAGGTTATTTCCTTATTTCCTCTTTTCTTTTCGGAATTTTGAAAATCTTTTTCTTTAGCTTTATAAAAAATCCAAAAAAAATTAGAAAATCCAAAACCCAAAAATTTAGAAAAATCAAAAATCAAAAATCAAAAAAACATTCAAAAAAAAATCTACTTGAAAATCAAAATCAAAAATTATTTTCTATCTTTTTTTTAATGTTTTCTCTAGTGGTGTGTATGCCCTTGCGGTCCTCGTGAATAAGTTTCCTAAATCTCCTATTTTTTCATAGCTTAGTTTACTAGTTTCTAGATCTTAAATATAGGCATCCATTTTTACGTTATAGGTTAGCAATTTATAGTCTTTTTTTTATTCGGTTAGTTGTGTATTAATGGTTGCTAGGAAAACATTTTCACTTTTTCATTTGTGGGGTAATACTTTCTTGGTGTTTAGAACTTGTCCCTAGCTACTCTCGAAGCATTTGGGCCATTTTCACGAACTTTAGAAATGATTTAGGCCACCTTTTGACCCGTTTGAGCCTTTTTGCCCACCAAACGCCCAATACCGTTGCTAAAACTATTTTGGGCCTTTTCCCTTCTCTTTGTTTAGCTCCATTTTTTTTTATTTTTCACCAAAGCCAAAAATGCCTTTCCTATTGCACACTAAACCTTGAGCTTCATTTTAAAAATCAATGTGTGATGGGTTGTTTCTTTTTGAAAAATGAAAAGGAATTTTTATCTTACTTTTGGAGCTTTCCAAAATTTTGTGTTTCAAAAAATGAAAAAAATGTAAAATAAAAATCGAAATAAAGGAAATTAAAAAAAAAGTTTATGTTTAGCCAAATTTATAAAAGAAAAATATATGGCCTTGTTTTGTGTCTTTGTTTTAATTGGTGAAATGACATACTTGTCATTTATTATTTTGGTTATGGTTTATTTATTTTGAGCTCAACCTTGGTTTAGTGTGTGTCTTAGCCTTCATTTTTATCTTTGCTTTTCACTTCCTAATCATTTGCCTAAGCCAAGGCATTACGCCTATTTAAGTCCTTTTGATCTTTAGAACGTGAATTGCATAGTGGAGAGAGTGTGAACGGATAAGACTATGGCCACCATCATTGATGGATTTCTTTGGAGGTTATCTTGAGGTTACTTAGGGGTAATTGTTATTCTAGCAACCTAGTAGTTCGTTTAATGCGCCGTTTAATTAGAACGTTTACTTTTGCTTTTCTTATTTTCTTATAGTTATGGATGCTTTGTTTTAAGATTAAGAAATGTGTAAATTTTTATTATGTTTTAATGAGATTTTTAGGTCTCCACTTTCAAGTTTTCTATTATGCACTTCTCACCCCACTAGTTGTCAACATAGAAATTAGGATAGTTTAATTTTTCTTATTTTGGTTTTCTTAACTATAGACCTTAAAAAATAAAATATATCTTTTGCTTTCTTATCTTTTTAGCTTTTCCCTAGTTTTTATTTCTATTTGCTTGAGGGCAAGCAAATGTCTAAGCATGGGGAATTTTGATGACTAGTTTTAGTCATCGCTTTTTGGGTTAGTTTAGTCTAATTTTTCCTTGGTTTAAGTATTAATTTTTATATTTTATGTATGTTATGCTTTAACATTTCATTTTTGATAATATGTTTTAATATTTTATGTTTGTTTGTTATGTTGCATTTTGTGTTATGTTTGTAGGTTTGTTTTGTTTTTATTATTTTAGTTTTTATGTTTTTGTTGTTTGTAATTTTGTGTTTTTGCTACTTTTTGATATTAATGTTTTAAATATTTTATATCTTATAACATAACTAATGTTCTTCTTTTATTTTCATGTAGGTTCAAGCCCACTTGGAGCAGCTCGAGAACATGTTGCAGCCTACCATACTGCCCAGCCCTTCCATATGGTGAAACCCGAGCTCTTCCTAAAGTCCAGCACGAATAACAGCTCACCTATCAAGCAACCCGAGCCCACCTTGCTGAAGCAGCCCTCATGCCAACCCGAGCAGCTCTCCTAGTTATACCCGAGCCCTCATCAAAGCCCACTACACCATGAAGTCTACTTTATCATGACCATTTTGCATTGCTTCTACTCCATATATTTTGGCCAACATTTCTACACACTCTCTCTCTCCCTCATGAGCTGTCACCTTGCATGTTTGGCCATGCATTTCCCCATGCATGGCCAGCCACCTCCCTCTTAATTTATTCAAAATTCATCTCCTCTTTTCCCCTCTCTCATTGTCTTTAAAGCCCATTCATCCCCCTTCTCTCATGATAAAAAATCTCTTTTCATTTCCAAAAAAATAAAATGCATTGAATCCCTCTCTCACTCCTCTTCATTAAATATCATGCATGAACCCTTCCACCTACATGGCCGGCCACCCCCCCCCTTATCATTTCATTTTATTCCCAACTAGAATCTCCCCTCCCCATCTATAAAAGGCACCATGGTCTCATGCTTTGGAGGTTTGATTTTTGAGAGAGCAAGTGGAGAGTACAAGTCAAGAGAGCTTTTGTTTCATTGTAATTTTATTTCTTAGTTTACCTTATTGCAATCTCATTTCGTTTAAGTTATATAGTATCGTTTTGTTTTAGCATTGTGTACTCTTTCGTTTATAATCAATAAAAATGAAATTTTCTTCCCTTTATATTGTTGTTTCCGTTTCCAATATGCGTAGCTAATCTTCTTTTAGCATTTGATCATGAGGATCCATGATTTGAGGTGAGAATTCTTTTTTTACTTCGTAATTTTATTTTTGCTAAATTTCGCTCGATCCCTCTTTGATTTATTTTGTGCCGACTCCATATTTCTGGTATACGGTAGTAGGCCTTTGATCTCATTTCATAGTAGTCGAGAGACTCGTTGATTTAAAAGATCATTCAAAGAAGGAAGGAGTTGCACGCAAACCTAGAGATAGGACTATAGGATCTTGTGGCGCCCTTAGAGGGGGGGGGTGAATAAGGGCTCTTTAAAATATTACAAACTTTTTTAAAACATGAAATTAAAAGCAAAGTTTGAGACACATCAATGAAATAAAAATCAAGATTTTATTTCTCCAAAATATATATGTAAAATGATTCCAATAAAGCTTGAAATCAAGGCTTACAATGATAACAATTTTTAGGATTTTCACCGGTCCTTCTCCAAAGGACTGGTAGACTATAGTCAATATCTCCCTAGATATTGCTACTAGCCTCCCCCTAAATCAAACCTATGATCTATACGCTGCACAAAAAGCGGCGATTTACTCCTAAGCCCCACAAGGACCTAGACACCACACACAAGGCGGTGATTTGCCCCTAAGCCACACACGGACTTAGACACCACACACAAGGTGGTGATTTTCCCTTCCCAATTACAAAGTTAAAAAGTGAAAATGAAAGTATAATAGTAAAACTTAAAAACTCCCTCAAAATCACGAGCTCCGAAGATGATGGTGGACCGTTGAGAAGATCTCCAATCTTGAACGCGCAGTCGTATCTCCTTCGCTCTTGAGATTTCAACGGACCGAGGGAGTTCGTCTTGAAACAGAGATGAAGGCTGTCAAAATTCTCTGGGAAACAAGGCTCTGCACGTTCAACTACTTCTCTGAAATTTTTTTGACGTATATATCATTTCATGCTATCGCCTGCGGTAGAGTTAATTCCCCGCGATAGTGATAACTCTCCGTTGCTTGACACGTGGCACACGTCGCGCGGACTTTCAGATCTGAGTGAGGAACGTGACGATCGTGGGATATTGCTGGGCGACATCGGTATCGCCCTGCTATATCGCTGAACCGTAACTTTGTGCGCAGTAACGTGCGGATCAAGGATGATGTCAGCAGTAACTAACTACGCGATCACCCGCGGTAGCGTTATCGCCAGTGATGGCGCGATTTTCCTTTTCTTCAATGCTGTGCTGAGCCATTCCTTAGTACATAAAAAACCTGTTATCCCTGCACATTTAAAACACATACCAAGATAAAATACATCTGGGATTTGTTATTCTCAAACTAAGAAGCGCGGAACGCATGCTCCAACAATCTCCCCCTTTTGATAATAACAAATCCACTAAGAAATAAATTATTTGAGATCAATAAAATGTGAAAGAATTCAGATAAACATGATGAATTAAAGTACATAAGTTTAGATAAGTAATTGACTCCCCCTATATAACGACTTTCCTTCCAAAGATTAAAAAGAATGATTACTCCCCCTAAATGTACTAATCAATTGAGTACTTGATTCTTGATTTATTACTTAATTCTCCCCCTTTTTGTATTAGCAAAAGAAGTCGGGGGTATGGAAGGGAAAATATAAGAAAGAATATGAAGTGAGTTGCAAAGGCGGAAGTTTAAAGAAGTGAGATATTAGTAACAGAAATTTGAACCAAGAGGAGTGGGATATCAACACTAATACCCATTGAATAGTATTACAATAAAATTTGGAATGTAATCATATAAAAAATGTATCACGTGAAAAAAAAATTAATTTAAAAGTGGAATTTAAACATTGAAAAAAGTCATGTCAAGATATCTAAAGTAGTAGAATTAATGAAATAGAAGAGAAGAACTATTTCCGGTCCAATTCTCATGAGAAGAAATTTTATAAATGATAATGATGTGTACATGTGAAGAGTGATAAAGTATACATATTCATTAAACAATAATTTTACATGAAGGTTTGTAAAATACTAATACAAGAAACAGTCATAACAAATATATTTCCATAAATAATTTCATGTTATAATGATTTAAAAAAAATTGCCAAGACTGTTTGTACAAGACACTTTACAATTCTTTTTAAGGTGCTCAACCTCACAATGCTCATTAAGACTTATCAGGAGGGTGAGTAGAGCTTGATGGAGTATCCTAGCCATGTTTATTTAATGTTTTTTCAATTCATTTTTTTTTCATAAACTTTGATGTAGGACTCCGAATTCACTTTTAATGCAAACATTATAATAAATATTTTTTTTTATTTTTTTTTTATTTTGTTTTAATGGCCATCAATTTTGAAAATCAATTTGATTGAAGCATAAATGAAAACTTTAGCTATGAATTCCAAGATTTGAAACAAACCAATACAATGTAATATTATACTTAAGTATATGTTAATTATCAATCTGTGTAAGTGTTAGCAAATTATGAAATAAAAAATGTTACTCATACTTAGAGGCATGCGAAAACAATTCCACTAAATTACTAGTCATTATAGATATAGGTAGATATCGATAGCGTGACAACTTGAGAATAATGTTCAAAGAACTTGTAAACGAACAATCACACATGTACGAGGTATTTTATCCTGATAATCATCCAAAAATTTTGTGTAACAGTAGAAAAAAGTTTGTAAAAAGGTATCATAGAAATTGATTAAAGAATTGCTTTAAAAGTCACTATCGCCAGCGGTGGCGATACCGCGCGGCGATAGCGGTTTTTGTTATTAAAGGCGAAAACTCGGAAAGGGCTGTCATATATGCTCATTTGACCGACCTTAGACAAGTGTGTTTCGTCTCTTTCCGCTTAAACCCTCAAGAACTCCAAAAGGTATGTTTAGATCTCTCTTTACGTTTGTGTTTTTCTCAAAAAAAATTATAGATCTGGACTCTAGATGATGAAAGAAGATAGATCTATGAAAAAATTTTAATTTTGGTCATACATTTTATATGAAAAATATGTTGAAGAAAATGTATGATGTTCATGCAAGTTTTCCACAAATGAGGAATCATAGGAGGTAGATCTTAGGAATTTGTTTAATTTTATAAATTATAATGCAATGTCAAGAGAAGATCTACAAGAAATTTCCAATGTCAAGCATAAATCTAAAAGAATGTTTTTTTTTATTTTTAAAAGTAAATTGAAAAAATAAGGAAAAATAAATAAAATTTTGAGAAATTGTTCATTTTCGAATTTTTACAGATAGAACATCAAGTAATCATGGAACTTAAGATTTATTGAGAGAATCATGCAAAGAGAATAAAATTTTGCATTATCGCCCGACGATAGTACTGTCGCCGGCGATAGTGAGAAAATTTGTATAAATTAATTTCTGGACTTAACATGATTTTGGAATGTTTTTTTTTCAGGAAATGGCATCATCATCCCGTGCAAGAAAAAGCACAAGCCGCAACCCACACGCATCATATCAAATGTATCCGGGAATTGAGAATGCGTCTGTTGGTGTTGCTAAACTTTTGGATGAATCATTGCCACCGCATATCTATGAACTACTTGTGGAGTCAGGTATAATGTCTCTCATTATACCGAACCTTTTTAGCTCCATCTTTGCAAGGGATTTTTATAACCAATTGGAAGACCCAAAATATACGGGGTTGAATGGAGGAGTAAGGACGTGAATTCAAGGAGTTGAAATAGACATTACACACGCTGATTTAAGATGTGATTATAATCTTGCCACTTGTGAAGAAAATTTTTTGGGTATAGTAGAGAATTACCGAAAAGATCGTGATTGGAGAATATTGAATCAAGTTCTTCATGGAAAGGAAAGTAGGAGTTTGATTCAAGATGTCTTATCACTAACTCGTGATGCATTTGTGATGCAAGATATATTGAGAAATACGGTTATGTTGAAGTCCGGTGACACAAGGAAGATAACACCTCAATTGAGCTTAGTGACTAATACGTCTTGGAAAGAGTCAAGTTTGATGTGGTGGATTTTGTGTTATCCATCATAAGATTTATGTATAAAATGAAGCATCCTCTTAGGAGGAAACTGAATACGCTTCCTTTAGGAAGTGTGATTCAAAAAATCGTATATCATAAATATGATTGGATAGATCAAGAATGCTACATTGACGATTGTATCCCGGCAATACATATCGTAGAACCAGCTAGAGGTCCATCTCTAAGGGCTGCCTCATCATCAAGACAACCACTCCAAATAGGAAGTTGTTTGAGTGAATCTATTGAGGATCTAAGAGAGACTGTGGAGGAGATGAAAGAGGAACAAAAGCGTAGCCATTCTGGTTTTCGAAAATTTATGAAGTTTCTGGTAAAGGGACTCAAACTAAAGCCAACTCTAGAAGAAGAATGAGAATTGGGAAGTCCATTCGAGGATCATCCAAGACATTCGATAAGACATGCTCGAAGACCTAGAGAACCAACTCCGACTTCCAGTAAAGATGTGAACGCTTCTACCGAAGAGAACATGGATGAATAACATTCAACTTGCTGTGATGTACTAATATATGGTTGAATAATTTGTACTACTGCCGGCGATAGCACTGTCGCCGGGCGATAGTGAAGACTCTATGCATTTTGTTGTATTGTTATTTGTATGACTGTTACAGCTTTATCCTTTGTATTGTCCAGTTTTTATGTGATGTTCTGTTGGTTATTCTTAGAGAATTTTTAATAATTGTAAATAGCTAAATTATATATATATAGAGATATTTGTGTAAACTTTGTAGGCCTAAAATAAAATATCGGAATTTGAAACAACAAAAATTTTTGATTTATAATTCTAGGACTCCAAGTTCTAATCTTAACCTTGAAAAGCGTGAATCATTAAGTGGTTTCGTGAAAATATCTGCTACTTGAGAATCTGTTCCAATAAAATTTATTTTAATATGTCCTTTCTTTATATGATCCCTAATAAAATGATGATGAACATCTATATGTTTGGATCTAGAATGAAAGACGGGATTATTTGTTAAATCTGTAGCACTTTTACTATCACATTTTATTTCAACACTTTTTTGATGTATGCCAAAATCTTCTAGTGCTTGTGTCATCCAATGTGCTTGAGCACAACAACTACTTAGTGCAATATATTCGGCCTCGGTAGTAGAGAGGGCAACAGAATTTTGTTTCCTACTCGACCAAAAATAAGTGATGGGCCGATAAAGTGACAAGTACCACTAGTGCTCTTTCGATCTAATGGACATCCCGCATAATCAGAATCAGAATATCCATGTAATATAAAAGATTCATTTTTAGGATACCATAAGCCTAGTTTAGAAGATCTGATAAGATATCTAAAAATACGTTTCACCGCTTTTAAATGTGATTCTTTTGGATTAGCTTGAAATCTAGCACATAAACAAACGACGAACATAATATCGGGTCTAAAAAAAGTTAAATATAATAAAGACCCAATCATACTTCCATAAAGTGTTTGGTAAATTGAAATACCACTTTCATCTTTTCCCAATTTCAATGAAGCACTCATAGGAGTATTAGTATGTTTAAGGTTTTCAAATCCAAATCTTTTTAACATATCATGAATATACTTAGAATGACAAATAAAAATACCATCATGTTTTTGCGTAATTTGAAAACCTAGAAAATATGAAAGTTCTCCTACCATGCTAATTTCAAATTCATCTTTCATAATTTGAACTATTTCATTGCACATCTCTTCATTAGTGGCTCCAAAAATAATATCATCAACATAAATTTGCAAAATAACTAAATTATGATCAATTTGCTTAATGAAGAATATAGAATCTGCACTTCCTATTTTATAATCATGCTTTAATAAGTATTGAGTTAAACGATCATACCAAGCACGAGGTGCTTGTTTTAACCCATAAAGTGCTTTATCTATTTTATAATCATAATTTGGATATTTTTCATTGATAAAGCAAGGGGATTGTTCTACATAAACCTCTTCTTTTATATACCCGTTTAAAAATGCAGTTTTGACATCCATTTGATATAATTTAAATCTTTTAAAGCAAGCAAATGCAAGAAATATCCTAACCGCTTCTAATATTGCAACAGGTGAAAAAGTTTCATCAAAGTCTACCCCTTCAATTTGTTCATAATCTTTTGCAACTAATCTGGCTTTATTTCATACAATTCTAAATTCACTATCCAATTTATTTTTAAAAATCCACTTTACTCCAACTACATGATGCTTTTTGGGTCGTTCTACAAGATTCCAAACCTTATTATGTTCAAATTGATTAAGTTCTTCATTCATAGCTAAAAATCAAAATTCATCATTCTAAGCGGTGGAAACATCTTTTGGTTCTATTTCAGAGACAAAGCAAAGGTTTGAAAATAAAACATGTAAAGAAGAATGAGTACTGACCCCTTTTTGTGGATCTCCAATAATAAGCTCCTTCGGATGATCCTTTGAAAATATCAATTCACTTGGAGGCACATATTCTTCTCCTTCTTCTTCTTTTTCTTCTTCTTTTCCTTCTTCATTCCTTTCATATTCTTCATAATCATTTTCCTTCAAAGGAAGGGGTTTCTCTTCTTTTCCTGTAGTTTTCTTATCTACACATGGAACAAACTCATCAAACCTAACATGAATAGATTATTCAAATATTTTCGTTCACTTATTAAAAATTCTATAAGCTTTACTAGTTGAAGAATACCCAATAAAAATTCCTTCATCACATTTTTCATCAAATTTTCCTAAGGAATCGTTAGAATTTAAAATAAAACATTTACAATCAAAAACTTTGAAATAGGAAACATTTGGTTTTTTATAAAAAATTAATTTATAAGGAGTTATTTTTAAAATAGGGCGAAGCATTATTCTATTAATCACATAACATGCAGTACTCACCGCTTCAGCCTAAAAAAATTTTGGTAATTTAAATTCAGATAACATCGTACGGGCTAGCTCTTGAAGAGTCCTATTTTTCCTCTCCACTACACCATTTTTCCGTGGTGTGCGTGGAGCGGAATATTCATGTTTAATTCCTAACTCCGTACAAAAAGAAATAAACTTGTCATTTTCAAATTCACCTCCATGATCCGAACGTATGCGTTTAATTTTTAACTCAAATTCATTTTGAATACACAAACATAATTTAGAAAATTCTGAAAACGCATCAGATTTGGAGGTTAGAAATAAAGTCCAACAAAAACGTGAATAATCATCAATCAATACAAATGTATATTTTCTACCTCCTAAGTTACAAATATTAATTATCCCAAATAAATCCATATGAATTAATTGGAGTGGCCTAGTTGTAGAAATAATATTTTTTACTTTTGAAAGACGATTTTGAAAATTTTCCTTTTTGACAAGGCTCACATAATGAAGATAAATTCCCATTTAGCAATGGTAAACCTTTGATTAATCTATCTTTTGAAAGTTTTTTAATTAACTTGGCACTAGTGTGTGCAAGTCGCCTATGCCATAATTCTAACTCATCATTTTTTTGTTAAAAAACATTTTAAAGTAGAATTTGAAAAATCAAGAAATTTAATCATATATACGTTATGACACCTAGGTGCGGTAAAAATAATTTCATTTGTTTTGGAATCAATAATTTTGCACAAATTTGTAGAAGATTAAAACAAAACATTTAAACCTTTATCACATAGTTAGCTAATAGAAATCAAATTATGTTTTAAACCTTCTAAAAATAAAACATTTGAAATTGAAAAACTTTTGTTACCCACAACACCGATGCCTCTGATTTTTCCTTTTATATTATCTCCAAATGTTACAACTCCTCCTTTCTTAATCTCCAGACTAAGGAACTTCTCTTTATTGCCCGTCATGTGCTTTGAATAACCTGATTCCAAGTACCACACGTCTTCTTTGTCCTTTGCCTGCTAACACACTTAGAAAGAGGATGTGAGTAAAGATCTGGTTACCCAAGTGGATCCACTCATAGTAAAGGTAGAAGCCTTAGGCATCTAGATTTGCTTAATTTTAATTTTTCCTTTCTTCCAGCACGAGTCCGTGGTGTGACCAAATCTATTGCATTTGGCATATGTAATGTAACGAGAAAAATATAACTTCTTTGGACTTTTACTGTAAGAAAATGTAGTATAAGTTAATTTATTATTATCAGAACTTTTAAAATTCGATTTTATGGATTTCTCACTATCGTCGGCGGTAGTGGTTATCGCCAGGCCATAGTTTCCAGTTGTGTATCCGAGTCCAAATCTTCCAGATCCATGATATTAGTAACCTAAGATCATATCCAGTGATCTTTGGCCCATTCCAAACTTTTTCATGGCTACTGTTAAGTCATGAATCTGGTTTCTCATTTTAGTATTCTCGGATACTATATTTACACATCTACATTCAAAAGCTTTCTTTCTTTCATGGACTTTGGAAATAGAAGATTTCAGATCTCTCTCTAAAATCTCATTCTTTTTAGTGAGAATTTTTATTTTTGAATGAGATTTGGAAAGAGATTCTTCAAGCTCTTTTATTATTCCCATAGAGTGATCACACTCTTGGCAAGAGACTTTTTCTTTTCCAATAGTCTTAATTTCATTTAACAATTTTTTATTTGATTTAATTAAAACTTTATTTTCAGTTTTAAGAAGATCATTATCTTTTAAACTATTTTCAAAACATTTGCAAGTCTTTAAAAATTCAGAAAATAATTCATCATAAGTTGGAGGAGTTACCTCAGTATCGCTTTGGACACTGTACTCGTCATCAGATATGACGCTTTTTCCCATTAGTCACATATTGGCCTCCTCCTCCTCGCTTGAGCTTGAACTGCTTGCCTCCTCAGAAGTAGTATCATCCCATGTTTCAGCTTTCAGGACCTTCTTCTTCCCTTTGTGCTTCTTTTCTTTAAGTTCATTCAAGTACTTTGGACACTTGCTTCGAATGTGTCCAAACTTCCTGCAGTGATAGCACTCCGGTGGGGGTCTCTCTTCCTCCTAATCCTCATCCTTTTGTTTTTTCTTTCTAAACATCTCCTTCTTAAAATATTTTTTAAAAGTATTTCTTCTCTCTGAATTTCTCATAAATTTTTTAAATTTTCTAACAAAATGACTTTCCTCATCTTCTTCTTCCTCCTCAGAATTACTATCTTCCTCTTTCTTAGATCTTAGAGCCAACCCCTTCTTCTTTGGCTCCATATACTCTTGTTGTTGAATTTTCAATTCAACTTCATGAGTTTTCAAGTTCCCAATCAGGCTTTCAATATTAAGAGATTTAAGATCATGAGATTCAGAAATAGCCGTCACTTTGGGATTAAATTTAGGGGGAGAGATCTAAGAAGTTTTCTCACCAAATCACCATTTGAAAAATTTTTACCAAGCACTTTTGAGTCATTCACTATCTTGGTGAATCTGGTGTACATTGAGTCTACGTCCTCATCCACTTCCATCCTAAACTTTTAAAATTTTGATTCCAGTTTAAACAGCTTCGAGTCCTTCACCTGTGAGGTACCTTCATGAGTTACTTCAAGTAAATTCCAAATCTCATATGCATTATTGCAAGTACAAGTTCTATTAAATTCAGTCCTATCTAATGCACAAAATAATACATTCATGGCTTTTGCATTTTTTTGCACCTTATCTTATCCTTATCATCCCATTTATCTTTTGGTTTTTCCATTACTACATCTCCTACTGTATACATGGGATGATCATAATTAGTCTCTACCATATTCCAAACTTCAATGTCAAGAGAAATAATAAAACACTTCATCCTAGTTTTCCAGTAATTATAATCAGATCTAGTGAAAAACGGAGGTCTACTAATTCCTTGCCCCTCAGAGAAAGCATGGTCATGCTGTGCCATAATTCCTGGTGGTGAAACTGTATTAGGAATAACCTGGCTCTGATACCGCTTGTAGGATCTTGTGGCGCCCTTAGAGGGGGGGGGGTGAATAAGGGCTCTTTAAAATATTACAAACTTTTATAAAATATGAAATTAAAAGCAAATTTTGAGATACATCAATAAAAGGAAATCAAGATTTTATTTCTCCAAAATATATATGTAAAATGATTCCAATAAAGCTTGAAATCAAGGCTTACAATGATAACAGTTTTTAGGTTTTTCACCGGTCCTTCTCCCAAGGACTGGTAGGTTATAGTCAATATCTCCCTAGAAATGGCTACTAGCATCACCCTAAATCAAACCTATGATCTATACGCTGCACAAAAAGCGGTGATTTACTCCTAAGCCCCACAAGGACCTAGACACCACACACAAGGCAGTGATTTTACCCTAATCCACACACGGACTTAGACACCACACACAAGGTTGTGATTTTCCCTTCCCAATTACAAAGTTAAAAAGTGAAAATGAAAGTACAATAGTAAAACTTAAAAACTCCCTCAAAATCACGAGCTCCGAAGATGATAGTGGACCGTTGAGAAGATCTCCAATCATGAATGCGCGGTCGTATCTCCTTCCCTCTTGAGATTTCAACGGACCGAGGGTGTTCGTCTTGAAGCCGAGATGAAGGCTCTCAAAATTCTCTGGGAAACAAGGCTCTGCACGTTCAACTACTTCCCTGAAATTTTTTGGCCGTATATATCATTTCATGCTATCACCTGCGGTAGAGTTAACGCCCCGCAATAGTGATAACTCTCCGTTGCTTAATACGTGGAACACGTCGCGCGGACTTTTAGATCTGAGTGAGGAATGTGATGATCGTGGGATATCGCTCAGCGACATCGGTATCGCACTGCGATATCGCTGAACCGTAACTTTGTGCGCAGTAACGTGCGGATCAAGGCTGAGGTCATTAGTAACTGACTATGCTATCGCCCGCGGTAGAGTTATCGCCAGTGATAATGCGATTTTCCTTTTCTTCAATGCTGTGCTGAGCCATTCCTTAGTACATAAAAAACATGTTATCCCTGCACATTTAAAACACATACCAAGATCAAATACATCTGGGATTTGTTATTCTCAAACTAAGAAGCGCAGAAAGCATGCTCCAACAAGGACGATGTAAATCCTCCGGATTGGAGTCAAATCCAATAGTGAGGATCACCTCGATAATGCCACTTTAGGGCTCATTGATTTGTAAAGAGATTTCGATCAAAGCGTCTATAAGTTACGAGACTTAATGCTCTAGCGAGACTTTGTCTTATTTTTGGATCCATCACGGTCGAGTTTAATTAGCAATTATAAAATTATATTTTTTATTTCTCTTATCTCTTTTCATGGTGAATTATAGATCAAGTGCTATCCTATAATCTATAGTTTTGTTTTAATTTCATTTAAGTTTAATTTTAATTTTTCAAAACCCCCACCAGCAATCGTACGGTAGGATAATAATTGAAGCGTGAGTAATAGTACTTGACAGCCCCGAGTCTTAATTACGACCTTGGTACTACAATTCGATAGGTACACTTGTCTCTTCAGGTTGATTGTCGGTTCAATCCAGCACTTACACCTGTCAAGTTAAAGCTCGATCACCCGGTTCATCAAGCTCATGAATGCCAATGGCACATTTGTGAACCCAAAAGGCATCACGATAAACTCGTACAAGCCATATCTACTGCTAAATGCCATCTTCGGGATAACTTCTTCCTAAATCTGTAGTTGATAGTATCACAACCTCAGATCCAGCTTCGAGAACAAATGTGCTCCAGCTAGCTAATCAAATAACTCGTCGATCCTTGGCAGTGGATATGTGTGTAGGATTGTAAACCGATTTAGTGCACGATAATCCATTCAAAACCCGAGGGTCCCACCTTCTTCTTTACGAACAAGACCGGAGCTCCTCAAGGAGAGGAACTTGGCCTAACGAATCAAGCCTCCACCAACTTATTTAGCTGACTCCTAAACTCCACCATCTTCATTGGATCCATCCGATAGGGAGCCCTAGACACAAGCTTAGCTCTAAGAACCAACTGGATCTAAAAATCCTTCTCTCGATGCGGCGACAATCCTGGTTGCTTCTCTGGGAACACATCCATAAAATCCCGCACAACCGATATATCGGCAACCATCATCTTGACCTCGACCATCTCGAATAATACCTGATAAACCTCATCTCCCTGCATGTGGGCCTTGATTGCTTGAATAGAAGTTAACATCCTACGGGAGACGGGAGTAATACCTTTAAAGGTCGCGAAGGTGTCGGCATAACTCAGTACAACCTTCTTTGCCGGGCAATTTATATAGGCATGGTTATAAGTAAGCCAAGTCATGCCCAGAACCAAGTTGAAGCTTGGCATCCTCAAGCCCGTTGTCGGGGCCTCAAGCGTCTGTCCATTAATAGTCACCCTTAGGAGGAACTAAGAAGTTGCTAAGACCTCCGTCCCATTGGGTAGACACACCCTCCTAGAGACTCCCGAATAATGTCTTACCCTTCCAGTCCCTTTACGAACTCCTTGGAGACGAAATTGTGCGATGCCCCCGTATCTACCAAGGTGTGGGCAGGTTTGCCGCACATCATGACTATTCCCGTTTATTTAGATATGGTTAGGTAACTGAACATATGCTTTTCTTTCCTAGTATGCAACTGTTGTTTATTATTTCAAATATTCCAAAAGTAAATAACAACATAAAATTAACAGCATACCTGCAATCACCCTGCCCGGGTCCCAAGGTGGAGCCAAGTCTAGAGCATACACCTGCTCCGTCTCTTGCCTCCGATCTCTGCCCTGGAAACCACGTCCTCTTCCATGGCCTCAGCCTGCAATCTGGTGAGCGGGCGGGGCAGCCTATGGTGTCATTAGTGGTGCCCCTCTTAAGGGGCAGTTTATTCAATTGTGCCCTACCTAATGACAGTTGTAGCACTCAAGCGGGGGAAGTGTCACACCCTCGGGCCTCAGCATCTGAAGAGGTTGAGGGGCCAATACCACCGGCACCCTCGGCTCCTGTCTAAACTCTTGGCGTGGTTAGTCCTCTACCTTTCTCTCATCAGCAAAGCGGTCCCTCTGCTGATCATTCCTTACTCCCCGACCCTTATCCTCAATTGGCCTCTTCTGGCCTCGAGTCGTGTGCCAAGCAGCCTCCATCCTCTTTTCTATCTCCAGAATTCAAGGTATAGGTCCGTAAGATACAAACAAAAGAGCCTCTCTCAGGTCCTCTCGAAGTCCCTTATAGAACCTCTTAGTATACCATGCTTCGTCCAACTGATATGAGTCCGCAAATCGGGCTAAGTGATTGAACTCCTGGTGGTACTCCACCACCGTCCTATTGCCCTGCCTCAGCTGCAAGAACCTGTCTTACAGCTCGTCTCTTGTCGACTGTGGGACAAAGTGCTCCAACAGTGCTGCCCTGAACTCCTCCTAAGTAACGCCAACAACCTATCGATCTACAAATGTCATATCTAGAAGTTCCTTCCACCATTTCTTGGCATGAGACTCAAAGCAGGAGACCACCAGAGGTACCCTCTCCTCCCACGGGCACTGTATCCCGGTCAACATCTCGAACATGATATCCAGGAACTCTTCCGCCCTTACGACCATCTCCGTCCCAATGTAAGATGGGGGAGAGAGTCCTCGAAACATGCTCAACCAATTGGCCACTGGATTCGGCTATGGATCCAGAGCCTGTTCGGCCTTAAAGACCTCCAGAATGGCCGTTAGAGTCTGTCCCATCTCCGACTGTAGAAATGGAGTAGGTGCCGGGGGAGGTGGTGCAACATTCAGAGTTTTCTTAAATTCGCCCTGCGGTGTAGAATGTGTCGGTGGCTGCATAACAAAGGCAAATTATAAGAAATTTAACTCAAACCTAGTTAAAAGTGGACAATTACAAGAGATCTCCCGTATGGCACACCACGCTTCCACAGCTTAGTTTGTCCCTAAACTAAACTTGAGGGGGGGTGATCTTGGGTTAGTGGACTTTTACTCTTTCGATCGAGGTTCCCTTTGATACCAGTTTGTAAGACCCCTTTTTTATTTTAAACTACCAGGGAATTATGCCCAGAACCTCCGCATTGCGGTGACACCAACACACCCGGGAAGGTCATCACTACAAAATGCCGATCCTGCCAGCCATACCGATTGTAGAAGAGAAGAGTAAAATTATAAAAGTACATGAGTAAAATGAAACTCAAAACTAGTCCACCAGAATCACATATATTTAAATAATTTTCCATGAAAGGAGAGTCCACAGAAATGATAAAGCAAAGTACTAAAGAGGGCTACTGTCCGATACATCAAAATCCTCACTACAAATCACTCAAATGTGGAAGCAAATCAAAAATATCTACTAATGATCGGGACTCACTGTCCCTGCTTCCTGAACTCCAGTACTAGACTATCCCATCTCCAAACGCACCGACCTCTAGGGCTGCATCTCCTGGTTTGGCTCCACGATCCCCTAAAATGATTTGGTCAATGACAGTTAGTATAAAAGACAATGTCCTTCATCCACCACCCCTCCCCTATGTCTCCTACACACCGAGCGGGGAGAAGGAAAGGGAAGGTAATGAAGGTGGAGAGTAATAAAGGTAAGCTGGTGGCGGCAGAACTAGTCTATCATGAGTTCATAAATAGTGCAAGTATATGTAAGGAGTAGTAGGTAAGCAGCATAAGTGATGCATCGGAAAGTGGACCGGTCACTGTCAAGTAATAAATTTGGGAATAGCTTCCCCGAATATCGATCTCGAAGGAATGCAGGTTGGGTATCGTGATAGCGTCATAGAAAGATCGTTACTAAGAGATAAACGAAACAACAAAGGTTGGCTTTTGATTCCTAACGCTAAATAACAAAAAAAACTAATGGGGGTCGTAAGCATTGCTTCTTGGTGGATGGAACTAGTGCAGGCTGCTATGACGTACTTCATGAGGCAAATGGACGGAGAGCAAGCGGATGGAATGACCACACGTGCGGAGAGTGAGGGTCGTAATCACCAATTAAACCACCAACACTAGCCTTTGCTAGAGTGGTTCTAGTGCACGAGTGGAGTGGATGTGAATGGAGGCGAGTGCATTACAGCTAACAAAAGAGGATGTAACTAACCCAAGAAACTTCATTCATAGACAAATAAAAGCAAGTTCAGGTTCATTAAAAGCTTTGGAGTACAATCCACTATGGAGAAGAGGTAGAATAAACCGAAAGGGGGAAAGCCTAGCCGTGGTTCTTGGCCGGAATGGTGGGTTGTCAGTCCACTTCTCAACTCAGACCGTGGTTGCTTCCGGAGGTAAATGGGTTGTCAATCCACTGATCTTCCATCGTTTTCTTCCCTTTCCTTCAATCTTTTCTCCCTTTTTGCCGAAATGAGTAGTACTGAAAGATCTTTGTTGCTCACTGCTTATTATCGGGAACTCTCTGAAGGGTTTAAGATGACTTCATATCGCCGGAGAAGGCTTCCCGAAGGGTATAGATGAGTGGAGGACCTATGGGGTAGAGAAACGGCGCTTCGCGCGCAGCAACGGGCTGAAAAATTAAATTGTGTGCCCTAATATGCGGGAGAATGGGCTTAAATACGTTCAACAGAAAATCAGAGTGCACGATCAGTGGCAGACGATTGGTGGTCATGCGCACTGACGGTTGATGATCGTGCGCTCTGCTCTAAAGAAACCTGTAGCTAGACAAAAAAAATAATATATATGTGCATGATCAGTGGCACATGCCCAGAGGTCATGCGCACTAGATCCCATGATCGTGCGATTAGAAATGACAGAACTCCAGAAAAATTGGATAAATGGGCAAGAGTAGTGGTGCACGACCAGAGATCGTGCACACTATGTCCAATGATCGTGTAATTGCCCAGACAGAACTTGGAAAAAAGGAGAATAGTGCGCACAATCAGTGGCTCATAACCAGTGGTCATGCGCTATAGATACAATGATCGTGCACAGTGTTCCTATACCATTTGGGTTTCAATGAACTGACTGTGCAGGACCAGCGGTGGTGCGCTAAGGAGTACACGGACCGTGCTTGTGTAAAAATGCACGATAAGTGGCCTATATACCAAAATAACATTCCCAAACAATCCCGGAACACTCACACGACCTTTGTGCCTGCAGTAAAAACTGAAGAGCGACTGAAATGGGAATTCCACATTCTCCAAACACAGAAAACACCAAGTATAGGGCAAAAGTACAATAACTAAGAAATCACACTAAAAACGGCCCTAAAGTGCACTTAACATGGAATGGATATAGTAACTAATATGAACAATTATGGCTCTCAAGTGTAGTGCATCATCGAGAAAACTGGCCAAGATGAGTCCAAAAATATGTAAATAACTTGGACTCATCACACCACCAAACTTACCCGTTTGCGCGTCCCGAGCAAACAAATCCTGTGGGTTGTGAAAATTTAAGCTAACCTAGACAATTGAAAACACGGGGTGATATGCAAATTTTTGTACCCGGGTGCATAAAGATTCAGTAGAAGACGAATTTAAATAAGCTAACTAATCTATAATAGTCCAAATGTGTAAATGAAAATTTATTTTTACTCATATTGGTGAAATTTGGAGAATCGTGTGGTTATGTACGATACGAAAGTAAGCGAGCCACTCAGGGAGTGTTGCCTAAGACCGGAAATCGAGAGTATCTTCGTTGAAATCCATCAATGTCGAGGGCCATAAGCTTGCCCGGGTGCACTCTCTCCACGACACTATCAAAATCATGAGAAGAATCAGCAGGACTAGTACGATCGAACGGGGCTTAGGCTAAATTTTGGTAGTCAAAGATAAACATTGAGGCTACACGCAACCCAAGCGTGCAAACAACAAGCTAAACCAATACAGCCCCTCAGAATTGCACGTGTGACACACACCCAGACTTATCTTGAAAACCGGGTTTGTACACGGCCTAACCCGACCAATATCATGATAAACTTGATGGGGATTCTATTTCTTATCTTAATTCTTTTAGATTTTCTTTTTCAATTCTCTCATTTTTCTTTTGCAATCCCCAATTTTTAGCAAGTAGAATTTCTTGTATTTATCCACCACATCACTTGAATTCCACATATCACACCTCGTCAAAATATTAAATTAACAGGATCTCATGGAATTGGTTGCGATAGGAGGATTGGTTTTAGGATTTGTTGAATGATGGTGTAGCTTAATCAAAGGAGGGGTAGGCTAAAACTTGGCTTGAAACGGTTAGCAGCTAGGACAAGGTAAACAAGGCTCAAACTAGCCAAATTGATGGCCTACGTCACCCTCAGCTTGTGAGTCGTATGTACCTATGCTTTAAGAGTTGCTTGGGGAAAGTTCTTAGCCTGCGAGAAAGGTAAACTTTCCTCCTAACTCGAGCAACACGAACCATAACACTTTCCTAGACACAAAATCGTGCCACCACATGATTCAACCATATTCACCAATTGAGTAAAATAAATTAAAATCTATGCAAATAAACTAATTATAAATTAGATGCTTAAATAGAATCTAATCCTACTCAAATCCTTGATGCAAACGCGGGTACTCAACTAGAGCACTCACGAGTCAACATCGCACCCCGACTTTCAATCCTCTATACTACCGTCCAACTTCATGACAACGACCCGAATATGAATGTGTGGAAACACACAAACAAGCGAGTGCACGCTAATGTGGGTGATTCAGTGTATGCTACAGTGATTTTGAAATAAATAAATAACAAACTAGTATGTTATAAAATGTGTGCTTGTGTAGTGACCACAGGCATGGAATCCCCCCAGACTTGAATGCGACAACTCATAAAACTAAACATTCCAAATAATATAAAGAGCTAGGGGTAAGAAGTACCTATGCTCAAAACTGAGCATACCATTCGTGCTACGAAGTTTCTGTTGGCGGCAGGTTTTCCGCGCTTTAAAAATTTCCAGCACCTGCGAATTAGAGATCCCACACAAAATAAGAAAATAGAAATACATATATTAAAAGAAACATAACACACAAAACAAGACCAAGTGGTCCTATTTGGGTTGTCTCCCAAGAGCCCTTTTGTTTACCATCTTTAAAGTGGACTGAATACCTATATTAAGCATGATATATAAAAATAACATTCAGCACCCAGATGGGCGCCCACAAAAATATAATTGTTTCATGACCAAAACTGTTAAATAAAGTCAAATTAAATTCCACAGATAAATAAAATACTAGAAAATTAGGAGATGTGGTAGACTCACTATGTAACAAACTCCCCTCACTCCTCCTCGTTGTCGCTGTCGAGAATCTCGATAGAAGAAGGACGACGAGCAGGTATGGCTGAAGCAAAATTAGCTTGAGGTGGTGGAATATTCAGCCTGCCTCTCACCACTTGCTGATATATCAAGTATTGCATCCAATACTGAGAGGCTTCCAAATCAGCTAGGCGCTAAGTCAGATATAGAACACTTTGCTCCTGAGCTGGGATATTGTAAGACCCCCTTTTTTTTTCTTTTTCAACCACCAGGGGTCTTAGGCCCAGAACCGCCGCTTTGCGGTGACCCCTTCACGTCCTGAAGGGTCATCACCACAAGGCGCCGATTCTGCCGGCCAAATCGATCACAGAAATTAGCACAATTATTGAAGTAATAGTAAACAGTCCACAATAATAAAAATCACATATATAAAATAAAACTCCACGAAGGGAGTGTCCACAGAAACATCAGAGTACTATAAATACGGGCTTATGCCCGGTACAAAATGTCCTCACTACAAGTCTCTCATGCGGAAGCGAAACAGTAAACTACTCAAGGTCGAGACTCACGGTCCCGGCTGTGTGAACTCCGGAGCTAGACTGCCCCATCTCTAGGCGCACCGATCTCTGGGGCTGCTCCTCCATGCTGGGCTCCACGATCCCCTAAATGATGCGGTTCGAAAACCGTTAGTCATAAAGACTAAGCCCTATCATCCCCTACCCCTTCCCCCATGGCTCCTAGGTACCGAGCGGAGAGGAAGAAAGGGAAGGACATGAAGGTAGAGATTAACATGAAAATAGATGGCAGCGGAAACTAATCTAGCAAGTTGTATTAGGTGAGCAGTTAATAAGTTGTTGTAATAGGTCTAGCAGTAAGAAAAGCAATTAAATGATTTTAAACCTTCACTTATGCGAGAACACATAAGCAAAGGGATCTTTTACAAGGCTCCCATCGTATAAGTGTCCCATACCACTTATACCTTGGGGTGTCGGTTATCAAACAGCAGGGGTTATTATGTATTGAAAATAACCTTTGATTTATAAACTTGCCCACACAAGCTTATAGACCAAGGGGTCGTTTTGCATGTCCTAATGTATAAGCGTCCCATTCCACTTATACTTTAGGTGTCAAGGTTGTTATGAATGATTATGATATGCAACTATATGGTGGGTATGTTATGTCATGCAGTGCAACTCACACACCCGACTCTGTGCACACAGACCTTTAGTTCCCCCTTTCGGAGCCGTTACCTCCCAGGATACCTCCGTAGTGGCAAACGGAAGCGGTGGGTTGGGCCTCGCCCACCTCCAAAACCAGTAAAGCACACTGGTCTGACCTATCGTACGCCTCAACGCTTGGTGCACAAAGCGGACGCCTGCGTACTCTTGCCGGCTGGCGCACCGGACTTCTGTTGGCGAAGTGCTAACCACCTCGCCGAGTCAACGATATCGGTGTCGGTGCAATCGAACTCCCCGATATCGAAAGACCCACCACCTTAACTTTCCTATCTTATGCACATGCAAGTTTAATCGCAAACAAACAGAACCGAGCCGAAGCTCCCCGGACCAAACGTCCGCCTCCAACCGACCGAGCCGAAGCTCCCCGGACCATCCGTCCGTCTCCAAACCAACCGAGCTGAAGCTCCCCGGACCATCCGTCCGTCTCCAAACCAACCGAGCCGAAGCTCTCATCATTCTTCCTGTGCCAACAGTGTTGTGAAGAGTGCAGCCCTAGTTACTAAGTTACTCTTGTCGATTTGTTATTACAGTTTACGTTAGCCCAGGACTGCCCCCGGTATACCCCGTGAAGGGCTCTCAAGGGGCACTAGGAACCAAGACGGTGCATTACGGCCCGAAGTTCCCTTTCGCAAGGCACTTATTGTTATTGGTTGTTTTCCCTTAGCCCGAGTCCCTTCTCATATTACGATAGACTATCCTAGGGTGATTTTTAAACCTTCCACTCTTCGGGAAAAGCGATCTTTCGCCCAAACCCGAGCACCTCTTAACTCTAACTATCACCACTACCCACTACTCTTTATATCTTCATCAGATCATGTCCTATTGCATTTCACAATTTACTAAATGCAGACCGACCTAGGCTACATGTCGAACCGGTTATGAAATGATCCATTACCCATCCAAATGCCCTAAATTATTTACTGGAGACTTACCATGACCTAAATGACCTAAATCCAGAAAGTGGAAATTTTCCTAATTTATTTGGCATTTAATTAAATTCCTCGAAAATCCCAAGGGCCACCGGTTTGAACATGAACTACCCTAACTATTCATGCAAGATGTCCAGCAAATTTATGATAATTAATAGGTTATCTCAGAAGGCTAAATCCTAAGTATCACAATTTTTCCATCATCAAAATGTCATGAAAACTATTTTGGAAATAATCTCTAATTTCTATAGTTTATGAATCAAGTACTGAAAATATTCTTCCAAAAATTCTAAATAATTTATGACATGCAGATAAAGGCCTAAAATTAGCACTGGCCAAGTTTCATAATTTTCCAGCAAGTATTTTATCCATAATTAATTTTTAAACATAAAAGCCCTTCCAATCATTTGTGAATAATGTACTAGATTTACTCATCATAAAATTCTATAAAAATTCAGGGATCAATGTTCTACTAGTCAAGATCTAAATCCAGAATTTTAACTGATTATAATTAATGTAAAGCCTCCAAATAATTGAAACAACAAATTGGGTTAATAGTTCTTTAACACATGAAGTATAATATAAATTAATCATAAAATTCCAGAAAAATTACCATAAGTCTAATACATCCTAAAACTCCCTCCTCCCGAGTTTCATAATTTTTGGATTAGCTTTAGTGCTTAAAATAACTAAATTACATTTCTATCCTAATCCGACATCTCGACTTTTGAGGTACCTAACTACCTCTAAATCCATCACTAATTCAACCAGAGGGTTTTCATCATATCATCCCCCTCTCCTCCAAATTTCAAGGGCATACAGGAGCTTTTGCTCCTATGTCCTTCACAAACCTCAAACTCCCACCCGTTGGAGTTGAGCCAACCTCTTAGGGTAAATCCACCCTAAGCCACACCATGTTACCCAAGAGGGTAGACATAGACTCAACAAATCAGTGGCCAACAACTTCAGCCTCTTTTGAGGAGATTTGTCCACTCCATCTCCAATTGTACTTTTCCCCAAAGTACCCCTCACTAAGACCTATCTAGGACTTGATAATTCCCTATTCAAAACTCGACCAATCGAGTTGAAATTTTGCACAGATCTTGATATTTATGCCAGGGACCACCACCCAAAATTTGGGGGAGTTTGGGCTTAATTTCATCTCCTAATTAATTTTTATATTGTTTATTAAAGTTTTACAAAAACTTTAGGCAAAAGTTCTCCAAAAATTCTCATTTTTGGACAGCCTCTCGATATACATATTATAGACCTCCAGACCAAATTTCAAGTCATTTGGACATGTTATGAACCGTGGGCAACCATTTTAATTTCTGGTTAACCTAGGTCTTGATCCCACCAAAATGAGTGCTGTGTTCAAACCACACACCCAAATTGAATAAAATCAATTTTAAATTAAAGTAGACCCCGAGGGCTACAACTTTTGTGTCTGGTCATTTTTCCTAATTCGGCCTCTAAGTGCCTCGTTTTGCAGCCTCAAAAATACATTCAAATAATCTATTTTCATTAAGTAGAATATAACCACCTATGTATTATAATATTAAATCCACTGTTCATCTTCTTCATGAACCCGAACAGACACAGGAAAACATTTTTCCTGTAACGTTTCCGTGATCCGTTGCCGGCCGTCCGGTCACTTCCCTGGCCAGCCACCACCACCACCACCTCCGTTGAGGCGATGGCTAGCGGTCGGCGGTGGTTTGGCCGCCGGAGGTGGCGGTTTCCGGCGAACTCAAAATATCTTTTTCATGGTTTTTCCATGAAAACGAGAGGTGGATCCGGCTCCGTTGAGCGCGAATCTCCTTTCTAAGAATCCTAAGATCTACCCATGAAAGAGAAGGAGTAGAGGAGGACCTTGTTCGCGGTTTGAAGGCGAGAAGAACGTCGGGGTGCCATGGCGCGGTGGTGGCGTTTGCTGGACTTCTCCTACAGCAAGAACAAGGGTATGTTCTGATTACTTGAGCGTGTAACCTTCTCCTCTTTCCCTAAGTGGGCTTTTATAACTCAGGAAGTGGGAAGATGAAATGGTAAAAGTCATTATGTCCATGAAGTTTCCCCCTTAACGTTTCGGTTACGGTGAAGAGATAAGAAACGGCGGAACTGAACAGGTGTGTCCAGCTGGCGGTTTCCTATTGGACCACCTTTTCCTTATTTATTATATAATTACAGAAGGAAAACGGCCGGAAGTTACTCCTGGTGTAACTTCCCAAGCCAGCATTAATTTCCACGCGCGTTAGAATTATTTCGGGCCTGAACCGTCGTTTCGACCAATGTCACGGGCGTGACACATAGGTCACGGGCGTGCCAGGCCCGGGTAGCCCATTCTGGGTTCGACGATCGTCGAACTGAGATCGACGATCGTCGATCGAAGGTCACAGGCGTGACAGCTGTGTCACGGGCGTGACAGGCCCGAACGGCAGATTTCTGGTCGACGATCGTCGAATCGAGATCGACGATCGTCGAAGGCGGGTCACGCCCTAGGTCACGGGCGTGGCCTCCAGGTCACGGGCGTGACATGCCCGAACGGCAAGTTTCGAGCTCGACGATCGTCGAATTGAGGTCGACGATCGTCGAAGGCTGGTCACGCCCTAGGTCACGGGCGTGACACTCTTGTCACGGGCGTGACAGGCTCGGGCCGCAAGGTCGACGATCGTCTTACGGCGATCGACGATCGTCGATGGGGTCACGCCCATAGTCACGGGCGTGACATCTTGGTCACGGGCGTGACATGCCCAGACAGCGTGTTCGACGATCGTCTCGTGGAGATCGACGATCGTCGAAGTAGACACGCCCAGGTCACGGGCGTGACGGGCCGGTCACGGGCGTGACCAACCCGTGACCCGCAATACTGGTCGCTTTATTTCCCATTTTGGGCTTCCTAGGGTTCCGTCACGACCAATCTGACTCCTAGGGGTCTAGCCGGAAATGGGATGTTACAGATATACTGGCAGCTAGTCTGCCCCTCATGCTTCACTGGAGGCCGATGCTGCTACAGACTCTATTGTAGTGGCTCTGCCGCTCTCCGCCGACCCATGACAGAATACTCAGCCGACTCTCCCTCATTTTCCTCCTTGTCTTTTCCACCAGGCGCATCTCCAGGCATGATAACAACAAACTTCCGGCAAGCTTTCCTCCAAACCACTCGCAGCAAATGGAAGCTCACCATATTTGTCCTGGTGATCATGGTGCGAGCAGTGACCTGCTCCATCGGAGGTAGCAGGATCCAAATCCCCAAACTCTTCATGATGCGGGTAATGTAGTAAGGACCCCTGATCGCGCCTACGAGGCCATAAGTGGCCTCGTGACAGAAGAAATGGGCTAGCATATACCCAGGAGAATGGGGAACTGCTACTGCATGTTATACAGGGAGTCAAATCTTGCCACCCAACCATCTTCTTACTCAGGGCCCTTGTGGTGAGCGAGTGACTAAGTAAGTACTGCAAATACCTCAGAGCGGGGGAGACAATCCTTATCGATTTGGCCCTTCGAGCGACGTACTCCTTATTCCCCCAGTTAGAGAAAACCAAGAAGCATGTGGAGTGATACCTTACGGAAAATCAATGCACAACTGCTGAAAGTCAATCCTGGATGCATTAGCCTCGGTGTAGACGTCGGTGTGAATGGCGAGCTCAGGCAAAGAGACGGTGAAGACGTGGCCTATCACACGGAAGGAACAAGTAGGTAGGCAGAGGTTATCCGAAGTTGTCCCCCAATCAAAAGTTGACAGGAATTCCAGGGTCAGCTCCTTATACCTGACCTCATCGCACTCAAACATTTTGGTCCAATGATTGAAGGAGCAGAGAAGGAGGACAACCTCCACTAATGCTCCATTATCTCCGATCGACCGGAGTTCATTCCAATTTACTAGTCGCTGAGAGAGGAAGGGCTTATCCTTCAAGGAATTGAAACGCTGAGTGTGCTCGGCCTTGGAAAATGTCACCATTATTCTCAAAATTTGTGCGGGAGTAGCCGAAGAATGGCCGGAGCATTGGTTGGCTTTCACCATACGGCTGCTTCCCAGTTAAATGGAAGCACAACGAGGAGGGAGATTGAAAAATGCAAGAGCTTACCGGAGAAGGTGCGGATCGACGAGAGACAACACATGCACAATTGAACGAAGCGAGAGGAGTTAGGGCGCATGCATAGTGGTCGGCCGGCTGGGTATAAAAGAAACTAGGTTGGCGTACGACCGGTGGTCTTGCGTTGTTAAATAGTGCACATGACTAGTGGTCGTGCGCCGAGAAATTTTTCGCGCGCCCTAGATTTCAGTCAAACCCACACTGCTGACCACATGGGTGCACATTTGAGCTCATCATTGCAGTGGGGCTACCACAACCCTTTCGACAGTTAAATTAAGCAGCAATTATAAACTAGAAAAAATGTACATACATTTAAAAAAAATGAAATGTTAATCAAGATAACAGATGGGTTTATTGTCTCCCAATAGGACTTATTCAAGGACCATGCACTCTCTTAACTGATGAGAGTATGAAATTTGAAGTGCTCGGGCAGTTGTTCAAGTTCAGGTTTTGGTAGCGGGGATCGAAATGGCCATAGAACAAATACCCACATACCTGTGTAGTTATACCTGTCTTGAACATCAGGCATGGGTAGAATAAATGTAGTGAAGCTCGACGAATCTGACTCCACCTGTACCTGATCTCCATCAATGTTAGGCTTCATTACAGGCCCTTGCACTAAGTGGACCAGTTCAATGATGTGGTCCTGTAGAGAAGTAGGCACGAGAGCGGTGTTAGGAATTAATTAGAAGAATGACAAAAAGAAACCTCAATCTTGGGGATGATCTCGATGTCATCTCGCATCAACGGAATTGTGGGTGGATTTACACAGCTATCTAGGCTGGTGCAAGTATGTACTAGAGCTGCATCCGCCTCATCTGCGCATTGGACATCCTTACAAGGGACTGAGGCAGCAACCTCGGCCATACAAATTTCCTCCTCGACTGGATATAGCATAATGCTACAAACACCAGCTTCTCCTTGCGAATCAACCTCCCCAATAGTGTCAGATGTAGAAAGAATGCTTTGCAAAGTAGAGGATAGAGGAGTAGTGCTCGCTAAAAATTGAAGCATAGGCTCCTCACAACAGGCTCCATACAAGATGATATATGTACTTTAGGAGTAAAAACATCTGTGTCAGGGTATAGTTAGACACATGTATCTGTTCAAATACTAGTATTTCTCCCGTCAAAATCTGAAGGTGGCACTAGTACGTACCCAGATACAAAAGGGGTGCTGCAAGTTGTCGGAGTGGAGACAATCCGAACATCCAGTTCATCATCCTCCTCCAACTGCGCTAATTAAGCAACACACTCCTTCAAAGAGTGATCCCAACTCTGATAAAATAAACACTGCTTCGCTGGCTTTGTCGGTACAAAAGGTACTGACGCCGAAAGAAAGTAGTGTGGCAATGGAAGCGCGGATGAGTAGCTAACTAGCTTATGTCTACAATATTGAGTACCAGATAAGGTTGGTGCTCCATATGTAAATCCTTGAGTGTCTTTGCTACCATACTCCTTAGGACATCTATCACTTGCATGAGAGATATCTCCACACCAGTGACAATGGATATTAAAACTGGCCCACATTGTAGAGATCACTAATTTCCCGGATTAAGCTACCTTGCATAGATTTTTAATAAAAATCTAACAAATTTAACCGACATAAAAAGCACAAATAGAGTTGGATAAAACAAATTCAAAACAAGCAACTCTATCGTAAATCTCATAACACAACACAAATCAACAATATGTTTGCATTCCCCGGCAACGACACCAAAAACTTGATGCGTCGGCAAGTGCACCGGTCGCATCCAAGTAATAATTTTGGGAATAGCTTCCCCGAATGTCTACCTCGAGGGAATGTAGGTTATGTATCGTGATAGCGTCGTAGAAAGATCATTACTAAGAGTTAAACGAAACAACAGAGGTTGGCATTTGATTCCTAATGCTAAAAAACAAAAAAGAAAAGTAATGTGGGTCGTAAGCACCGCTTCACTTGGTGGATGGAACTAGTGCAGGCCGCTATGTCGTGCTTCATGAGGCAAATGGACAGAGAGCAAGTGGATGGAATGACCACATGTGCGGAGAGTGAGGTTCGTAATCACCTCTTCAACCACCAACACTAGCTTTTGCTAGAGTCGTTCTAGTGTACGAGTGTAGTGAAAGCTAACAAAAGAGGATGTAACTAACCCAATTAAACTTCATTCATAGACAAATAAATGCAAGTTCAGGCTCATTACAAGCTTTAGAGTACAATCCACTATGGAGAAGAGGTAAAATAAACCGAAAGGGGGAAAGCCTAGTCGTGGTTCTTGGCCGAAATGGTGGGTTGTAAGTCCACTTCTCGACTCAGTCCGTTGTTGTTTTCGGTCGTAAATGGGTTGTCAATCCACTAGTCTTCCTCCATCTTCTTCCCTTTCCTTCAATCTTTTCTATTTTTTTGCCCAAATAAGTAGTACCGAAAGATCTCTATTGCACACTGCTGGTTGCCGGGAACTCTCCGAAGGGTTGAAGATGACTTCAGATCGCCGGAGAAGCCTTCCCAGAGGGTTGAGATGAGTAGAGGACCTGTAGGGGAGAGAAACGGTGCTTCGCGCACAGCAGTAGGCCGAAAAATGATAATACGTGCCCTAATTTGCGGGAGCATGGACTTAAATACGGTCAACAGAACATCAGAAATACACGATCAGTGGTTCACGACTAGTGGTCATGCATACTAATGGTTGTTGATCATGCGCTCTGCTCTAGATAAATCTATAGCTAGATAGAAAAAATTAATATATATGCGCACGATCAGAGATGCACGATTAGAGGTTGTGCGTACTGGATCCCATGATCGTGTGATTAGCAATGGCAGAACTCCAAAAAAATGGGATAAATGCGCACGAGCAGTGGCGCATGACCAGAGGTCGTGCACACTTTGTCTAATGGTCGTGCGATTTCCCAGACAGAACTTGGAAAAAAGGAGAATAGAGTGCATGATCAGTGGCTCATAACCAGTGGTCATGCGATATAGATCTAATGATCGTGCACAGTGTTCCTGTACCGTTTGGGGGTTGATAAACATACAGCGCACAACCAGCGGTCGTGCTCTAAGGACCCCACAGACCGTGCACATGTAAAAACTCACGATCAGTGGCCCCTAGGAGAAAAAACATTCCCAAACAATCCCGAAACACTCACACGACCTTTGTACCTGCAATAAAAACTAAAGAGCTACTGAAATGGGCATTACACATTCTCCAGATATCGAAAAACACCAAGTATAGGGAAAAAGTAAAATAACAACGAAATAACACTGAAAACGACCCTAAAGTGCACTTAACATGGAATGGACATAGTAATAAATATGAACAATTATGCCTCTCAAGTGTAGTGCATCATCGAGAAAACTATTCCAGATGAGTCCAAAAATAGGTATATATTACTTGCACTCATCAATAAGTATACATAAGAACAGGTGAACAAGTAAAGTAGGAGAAGGTAAACTATGTAAGTAATCATGACCTATAGGAATGCTCATGCAAACCTATAGACCAAGGGGTCATTTTTAAGGCCTATTGTATAAAGTGTCCCATACCAATTTTTACAATATGTATCAAGGGTTATATGAAATTATGATGCTATGTCATGCGAATATGCTATGATGTGAACATGCAAGTTCAACAAACACAATCGACTCTGTGCACACGAACCTTTAGTTCCCACTTTTTGGAGCCTAACCTCCCAGGATACCTCCGTAGTGGCAAACGGAAGCGGTGGTTGGGCCTCACCCACCTCTAAATCAATATCAACACTACTAGTCAGACTTATCACATGCCTAGACGCTGGTGCACTAAGCGGAGCTCCTGCATACTCTTGCCGGCTGTGCACCAGACTTTATTTAGTCAAGTGCTAAACCACACTTGCCGAGTCATCATATTGGTGTCGTTGTGAAGACTCTTCAATACCTAATACCCACCACCATTTATCTTATGCACATGCAATATTACTATATTTTCCCACCGAGCCAAAGCTTCCCGGACTATCCTGTCCATCACAATACCATCCGAGCCATTGGCTCGTCGGGATAACCTACCCATCGCTAAAACAACCGAGCCTACCGCTCGTGAGATCCAACCTAACTCCCACAACACCGGGTAGTGTGAGTGTTAGTGTAATACTAGTTAAACTAGTTACTCTTCAACATTGATTATTCTTACGGTTTAGGTTAGCCCAGGACTGCCCCTGGCATACCCGGTGAAGGGTTCTCAAAGGGCACTAGGAACTATGATGGTATCTGAAGCCCATCATTCCCTTTCGCAAGGCACTTACTATTATTGGTTATTACCCAGATTCTCGATCCCTTTTAATATTATACTGGATCTAACTCTATTGTATTTTGACTCGCTTTCTCTCCAAAGAAAAGACGACCTTTCGTCGATCCCGAGCACTACCTAACACTAGCCAACCCACCATTCCCCTCATCATGACTCTTAATGAAACTCACTTTTTCATCTTACCAAATCAGCACATATTACTCCCCAACTCCCTATGTCCATATCCCAAGTTATCACAATTTTCGTAGTTTTACTAAATGCAGACCAACCTAAGCTATATGATTTACAAGATAGGAGGTACTCCAAATTTTTATCCAAACTCCCTAAGATAATTATTGGGGGTCTATCATGACACATTTAACCTAAATCCAGAAACTTGTAATTTTCTTAATTAATTTGGCATTTATTGAATTTTCACAAAAGATAGGCTATGGTTAATTTTGATCATGAAGTACTAGATTTCCTTAAGTTATGGCCACCCAAAAATTATGAACAGTGTATGACACCAAAATATTCGAGAATTCCAAATTTCACAGCTTTTCGTAAAATTAATGACCTCAAAATAATTAATTCAAGTTAATTCAAATAATTTTAGATAATGAAGGGAGTACCATAAATCATAGTCCAAAAATTATGTAAACATTACCAGAGACTTATAATAATCATAATATATTACTGACTAAGTTTCATGCAATTCAAAAGTCAGTGAACCATGTATAAAAATACTTCAAATAATTTCATTCAAGTGCACTTTGTGAAGAAACATTCATATAAACTCATTAAAATAACATGTAACAATTTTTTTAGGCTTTATTATGCCCTAAAAGATTCTCTGGCCAAGTTACACAATTTTACAGCAAGGTATACTATTTATTATCTATATAACAAAATTTGGTGCATTTGTTTACTTTACACAAGAAGTACAAAGAGGAAATGCCCAAATGATCCAAATAATTTACTAGTGCCTCTAAATGATATTTAATTAACCTTGCCAGAGTTTCATATCATTCTAAGATAATCTAACCATGGTTACTTCAAAATCATCAAAAAGGGGAAAGGTGGAAATTATACCTACAAGTATGAGCTATTGTTTACTAAACATCCTATAATAAATCTTAGGGATCAATAGCACTATAAAATTATTTCTACCTAAATCCCATGAAGATACAAGATCATATGACCCTCCTATATTTTCAATAAAGGTATAGGCTGAAATAATCCCTAATTGGTTTAAGTTGTGTGCCTAAGTCTGAATTTCACAAAATTCCTTCCTAGGGAATTTCACCACCCTAAGATCTGATGGACTAAACACCAAGTCAATACAAGGACATATCACTCCATGTCCTTCACAAACCCCTAATGTTTAACCTTAGGGTTTGAACTAGGGTTCTAGGGAAAATCCACCCTACACCACCCTAAACTTCCAGTGAGGATGTTTAAACTAACCATGGGGCTCTAGCCAAAGTTCCAACCCCTTTGGGTGAATTGGCCTTTCCATGCCCCAAGCTCACTCTAGCCCTAATTAATAGTTAAAGGCCCACACTTTGGTCTCACCAAAACCTATTCAAATCTAACTCAATTGGGCTGAGATTTTTATCATAGTCTTGCCATGAACCTAAGAGTCAGACACCAAAACTTTGGTTTGTTTAGAGGTCATTAGACCCCTGAAATAATTCATACATGGATTATTAAATTTCTACAAAACTTTAGAAAAATATTTTCCTAAAATTCCCATTTTTGGATATATTTTGGGTATAAGTAAGAGAGACCTTCAAGAAAAATCTCAAGTCATTTGGATGGATGGATTGATGGGAGCACTCAAAACTATATCTAACCAAGCCTAGGTATAGACCTCACCAAAAAGAGTGTTGTGGTCTGACCTGAACTCCAAATTGGTTCAAAGTAATTTTAAAATAAACTATACTAATAGGGATACAAATATCATATTGGTCACTTTTTCTGAATAGGCCCCTAGGTATTTTTAATAATTTATTTAAAACAACCCTATAACCGTGACAGAAAATACATGAATCAACATCTAGTATAATAGATCTAGCACAGATCTTAAAGCAGAATCTAACGGCTTATTGGAACCCTTGTTTGGATTTGTGCTACGTATACTCTTAGGATGTTTTGACCCATCTATATATCCAGGGTCTTTTTATAGTCTAAGTTAGTTCCATTTAGTCAGGTTTCATCAGACCAGCATTGTAGTGGAATCAAGATTTAGACTCAGAATAATTCTTTGAAGTATTTATATCAGTTCGACTATAGTCAAACTCAGCTCGACGATCATCAATCTACCATCGACGATCTCAGAGTCTCCTACTCTAAACTGAGCTTGACGATCTACAAGATCAGGTCGACGACCTCTTTTTTCTCAGCAGTTATCTCAGATCTACGATAGTCATTCTCGGTCGACGACCTCTTAACTGAGTTCGACAATCTCTGAACTTAGGTCGACAATTTTACACTACTTGCAGATATCAGTTTAGAGAAATTGTCTGAAGTATTTATTCTCTTTATGATCAATTATTTTTTGACAATTATATTCTGATAATTAATGCTTATATTCTAAAGGCTAATTGCCGTATTTCACAAGCA
Source organism: Platanthera zijinensis (assembly GCA_039513925.1). Classification (NCBI taxonomy): domain Eukaryota; kingdom Viridiplantae; phylum Streptophyta; class Magnoliopsida; order Asparagales; family Orchidaceae; genus Platanthera; species Platanthera zijinensis. The sequence continues at coordinate 77,675,708 of CM077085.1, read as the reverse complement.
TTAATTATGGTATTCACAGAATATTTGAAGAAGAAAGTTAAGGAAGTGTATTTATGTTGCAAGCCATTCTAGCCGTTTGGGCTCCTAGATTCCTGCTGAGAATTAAGTATTGCCTTGAAAAATTCAAATAAATAGTCAGTTTCTTTCTGATGATCATAACAGAGATAGCAAAGTGAGAGCAATACAGTCAATCAGATAGTTAGAGAAAAAGTTATAAAAGACAGAAAGTTTTTCATCTATAGTATTCAATGTTTTCTCACAGTAATTTTTGCATTACTTTCAAAAGGAAGAAGAAGAATATATTCAAAACAATTTTCTAAAGTCTTCTTCATTCTTCAGCCTTCAGAGATCTATAGAGACCTCTAATCAATATCATTCCACAGATCCAAAAAGTCTCTACAGTAATTCTTTGAAGACCTACATCCAGGAACAAGTTCCTTCATCCTGAATCTATACAACATCTCAGGGGGAGCTTGGGCTTTCTAGAGTAATCCACATTGTCTTCTCATTTGTTTGATAAAGAGAAGACTTCCTTAATCTTTTCTTTTACCACCATCTGTACAGGGTTATCTCTCCCTTCAAAAGTGAACTCTTGGTGATAGGGCACCAGATTAAAAACCTATTGGATTTGGGGCTCTTGATAAAAAGCTCAAAGGGTCTCTAAATTTACCTGAAAGAGATCTTGTGGTGGCAGGGCACCTTATCAAAAACTGCAATGGATTCCTACCTGGGTGGTAGAAGAGTGGATGTACCCAGATTTGGAGAACCACTATAAATCTTCTTGTGTTGTCTGGTTTGCTTTATGTTTTCTTTGTGTGCTGTGCTATGCTGTGTTATCTTAGTTTGTTTAATTTTCTCTCTTAATTATAAGTATCAGTATTTTAATTCCGCAATAAAATTAAGTAAAATTTTGTAATACTCTATCCCCCCCCCCCTTAGAGTAAATACTATCTATCCCCTAATTTTAAATTTGTATTAGAGGGTAGTTTTAAGGTTTAACAGACTAACACCTGAACCTAAGATCTTTTATATATATCATTTTACTCTACTATCTTTTTATTAAACCATGGCACAGTACAAGGACTTTGCAAGCACCAGACCTCCAGTTTGTAACTTGTAAAACTTTGGAATCTGGAAGGCAAGAATCAATCTTTATATGAATTCTATTTATGAAGACATTTATTCTTCCATCTTAACAGGAGTACCACCACCAGGTTCCCCTCCGACTGCTTCTTCAAGCATGAATGCAGTACCTCCTCCAGACTATAATGATGCTCACAAGAAAGCAAAGGTTGCTGATGTAAAAGTCATGAACATACTGGCTTAAACAATGTCTGATGACATATTCCAAAAAGTAGCTGAATGTGAGTCAGCTAAGGCCATCTAGGATTCCTTAAACCAGATGGTTACAGGATCAGCAGATGAAAGGAAGGACAGGAGAGCTCATCTCCTCTCCCAGTATGAGAACTTTAAAAAGGAAGAAACTGAGCAAGTTTCTGAGATGTACAATAGACTTAGCATCATTGTTAATGAGTTGAAAACTGTTTACAAAGACATCTCAGTAACATAAATAAATGTCAAGATTCTCATGTGCTTCCCCAGCTCATGGGATTCCGGAGTCTGTCCTATCAGAGAGATAAGAAACACAAATGAGATGACAACAAAATCAGTCTTAGGAAAGCTCAAATTTTATGAACAGCTCCTGAAGATAAGAGAAGCTGAAGTACAAAAGACTCCTACACCAACTAGGAAGGATCAGACCATAGCTTTCAAAGCTTCTGAATAATCAGAAGCCTCTCCATCAAATGAAGAATTGTTGAGTCTCTTTGCAATGAGATTCTTCAAGATGGGGAGAAAAAATTTGATAAGGAAGTCATCAAGAAGTGATGATAAACCAAGGTATGACAAAACTCATTCTAAGGAGATTATTTGCTTTGGTTGTAGGAAACCTGAACATATTCTTCCAGATTGTCTAGAGAACAAGCATAAGGAAAGAAGAAGAGAGAAATAATCCAAAAAGCACTACAGCAAATCATCCTCCCACAAGCACAAGAAGAAGGAGAGAGGGTTTGTTGCAGAAACATGGAGTGATACTGAAGAATAATCTTCCTCCAGTTCTAGTGAAGATGAAGAAGAAACAAAGGCCAAAGAAATTTGCTTAATGGCCATCAATGCTTCAGGCCTTGTTTCAGAAGAAGAAGAATCTAAAGAATATTCAGATTGTGATCAAGTATTGGAAGGTTTTGACTTTACTTCTGAAGATTTAAAAAATGATTTTAAATCTATGTGTAATGATCTAATAAGATCTGAGAAGGAAATCAAACTTCTCAGGGTTAGACAAATTAATTATGACAGTTTAGTTTTAGAAAATATTAAGTTGAATAATGAAATGAACATGTATAGTGAACAAATCACTTCCCTAAAAGTTGAGTTAAGTAAAGCAAAACAGTTGGAAGAATCACTGAATGGAAGAAGCAAACAACTAGTAGAAATTACCAGCACACTTAATGCTAGGCTTAATAGAAGTAAATTAGGATTAGGTGCATCATCTAGTGAACCACCAACCATTCAGAAAAAACATCTCTCGCAACCTGTAAAGTTCATATCAGATAAGGGTAAGAATAACATAGAACAAATCAAAAAGATTAACAAAGTCTTAAAACAAGTTGAGATAAATAAAGAAAAACAAAACGCTAAGTCTCAACAAAAATCATCAAACCACGATCGACGATCTAAGTATTATTCGTTGAACGACGATCGACGATCTCTGAACCCAAAGTTTGAGCTTAAACACTCAGCAAATGGGGATCGACGATATTATTATGTATCGTCGAACAGAGTTCGACGATCGTGGAACCCAAATAATAGTCACTATTACTCTGAGAACCAAGATCGACGATATCAATGCTAGTCGTCGAACGCAGATCGACGATTTCAACATAAATCGTCGAACCCAAATAAGTTTCATCAAAAATATAACTTCAACAGAAATTTCAATAAGAACTATAACCTTAAACCTGTCAAACCCTTCACTTACTTGATAATTCCACCTAGGAGATTTCATCCCTTAGGTTATAAAAGTCAACTTGAATGCTCTTATATTTCAAGTTTTAAATATGAAAAGAAACAAGGACCCAAGGTTACCTAGGTCCAAAATATATAAGCTGTTATTTTACAGGTGAAGACCTATCCTACCACACAAGATAAGTGGTATTTGGATAGTGGGTGCTCTAAGCACATGATAGTAAACAAGGCCAATCTAAGTCACTACAAGGCAAAGCTAGGTCCAAAGGTTATATTTGGGGACTCAAGCTTTGGTCAGACAGAAAGCTATGGATAATTTACACTTGGAGTTGTCACATTATGAAAAATGGCATATGTAAGTTGCTTGAAACATAACTTGATATCCATAGGTCAGCTATGTGATGTAGGTTATCAGGTATGTTTTACTGAATCCAAATGCAATATTTCTTTAAATAACAACACTATGTTATCAGGTCTTAGACAAGGTAATATCTATTTTGTTGATTTTAATTCTACTAGTTCAGAAATTTGTTTGTTAAACAAGGTTATCAATAACAATACACTGTGGCACAAAAGACTAGGCCATGTAAATCTTAGAAACATTGCTAGGTTATCTAGGGACAACCTTTTTAGAGGATTGTCGTCTTGCCCCTACAAGAAGGAAAGCCTTTGCAGGGCTTGTCAAGAAGTCAAGCAAACTAAAAATAGTTTTAAATCTGTTAATAAGAGTTGTTCACCTAGAATTTTGTATTCGCTTTATTTGGACCTTTTTAGACCTATTGTTATACAAAGCCTAGGAGGGAAGTTCTATACTTTTGTTATTGTAGATGACTTCTCTAGGTTCACTTGGGTTTTCTTCTCGAGAAACAAATCTGATAATTTCAAAGTTCTTACAGACTTTCTAAAATGAATAAAGATTGAGTACTCTACTCTAGTTGCATTGATCAGAAGTGATCATGGCACTGAGTTTTAATCTCTTCCTATACAAGAATTCTGTGAGAAGGAAGGTATTAGGCATTGCTTCTCTTCTCCTAGAACTCCTCAATAAAATGGGGTAGTTGAAAGGAAAAATAGAACACTCATTCAAGCTGCAGGCACATTACTTGCTGATGCTCACATGCCTCTATCCTGTTGGGCAAAAGCTGTAAGCACAGAAAATTATGTCTTGAATAGAAGTTTGATACACGAACATAATGGAAAGACTCCATATGAATTACTACAAGGGAAGAAACCTAAAATAGATTATTTTAGAATTTTTGGTTGCATTTGTTATATACATAATAACAACAAAGACTATATTAGAAAGTTTGAAGCCAAAGATATAATGGGAATGTTTCTAGGATATTCCCAAGTTAGCAATGCATATAGGGTTTTCAATAAATCATCTTTAAAAATGGAAGAATCTATGCACATTACCTTTGATGAAGCTAATATGTTCTTCAAGGATAAGTAAACTTCTACCAGTAACTCTTTGCAGGTACTTAACATGTGTGAGAAGTTGGATGACTTAAATCTCACCCAAAAGGTGATATCACATCCCTCTCCACAAGTTGATGAAGATAGTTAAGAAGAATCTTTGGAAGTGGATGAAATTCCTCCAACAACAAATATAATTCCATAAGAGGAATTTATTCATAATGTGATTGTTGAAAAAACTCCACCCCCTGACTATGTTACACTTAGAGATCATCCAATATCTCAAGTAATAGGAGACATGTCAGTTGGTGTGCACACAAGGCATCAACTCAACCAAGATGTGATGCATTCTTGCTTCTTATCTCAAATTGAGCCCCTATTAATCAAATATGTTGAGCAAGATCCACACTGGATTATTGCAATACAAAAGGAGTTCAATCAGTTTGAGAGATGCAGAGTTTGAAAGTTGGTTCCTAGACCCAAAGGCCATCTAGTCATTGGGACTAAATGGGTTTTCAGAAACAAATTGGATGCTCAAGGCATAATTATCAAAAACAAAGCAAGACTAGTAGCACAAGGCTATAGATAAGAAGAAGGTATTGACTATGATCAGACCTTTGCACCTGTTGCAAGGATTGAACCTATAAGAATATTCTTGGGTTATGTTACATACAAGAAATTCAAAGTATATAAAATGGATGTAAAATGTGCCTTTCTGAATGGGGAACTCAAAGAAGAAGTATATGTGGAACAGCAACCAGGTTTTATCTCTTCAACTCACCCCTCTTATGTTTTCAAATTGCATATGGATCTCTATGGTCTAAAGCAAGATCTAAGAGGTATGAGACACTAGATAGCTTTCGTTTAGAGCATAAATTTTCTATAGGCATTGTAGATAGAACTTTATTTATAAGACATCATCATGATAGGATTCTGTTAGTTCAAGTATATATAGATGACATTATATTTGGATCTACTGATTCTAAACTATGCAAAAGGTTTTCTGACCTTTGTATTCTAAGTTTGAAATAAGTAGCAAGGGTGAACTCTCTTACTTCCTTGGTCTCCAAGTGAAGCAAGTACCTGATGGCATCTTTATATCTCAATCCAAATATACTAAGGAATTAGTCAAAAGGTTTGGGATGGCTGATGCCCCAGCTATGAAAACACCCATGGCTTCTAATGCAGTGATTGATTCTAATGAAAAGGGTAAACCTATTGATCAAAAAATTTATAGGGCCATTATTGGGTCCCTATTATATCTTACTGCAAGTAGACCTAATATAATGTTTGCAACATGTCTTTGTCCAAGATTTCAAGTCAACCATAAAGAATCTCATCTAATTCTCCGCTAGAGAATTTTAAGATATTTAAAGGGTTGTCCTAATCTAGGACTTTGGTATCCTATAGAGTCAGAATTTGACTTAACTGGTTATTCTGATGCTGACTATGCTGGATGCAGAGTTGACAGAAAAAGCACTTCAGGAACTTACCAGTTCCTGGGTGATAGATTAGTGTCTTGGTTTTACAAGAAGCAATCATCTGTGTCTACTTCAATTGTATAAGCAGAATATATAGCAGCTGGCAGTTAATTTTCACATATTTTGTAGATTCAAAACCAGCTACTAGACTTTGGATACTCTCTCAAAAATACCACCATATTTTATGACAGTACCTGTGATATATCTATTGCATAAAATCCAGTCCTTCATTCAAAGACCAAGCATATAGAAATAAGGCATTATTTCCTTAGAGAATGCGTAGACAAAAACAAAATTAATCTCAAGTTTATCTCCACTAATTTTCAAAGAGGAGATATTTTCACCAAGCCCTTGGATGAGCAAAAATATCTAATCTTTTTAAATCAGCTTGGAATGATAAATGGCATAGATTAAATTGAATTTTGTCTAAGTGTGAAGATTTGTTCAACGATCGTTGAACGAAGATCGACGATCTTCGAACTCGTCTTGAGCTCTATCGTCGTCCTGAGTTCAATGATAGCTTTATGTTAAGACAAAAATCGTCGACCAAAGATCGACGAATATGTTTTAGAGAATTTATCGTCGACTTAAGATCGACGATCAATTTTTGTTTCTGAAATCAGAGGCCAATGATATTATTTTTTTATAAATTAATCGTTGACCTAAGATCGACATATTTGGTTTTATTGTCAGACATAGATCGTCTTTTCATATTCCAAAACCTATATGTAGTTTTCTCTTTGATCTCTATCATGTGCTTTCAAAATTTCCCTTTGCACTTGATCATTTCTCTCTTGAATCTACAGAACTTCAATGGCAATTCCAGCTGTGTTTCTATCTGCAATGAAATTCAACACCAGCTTTGTCGTCGACTTTGATTCCTTTAGCCATTGTGATCAAATATTCCAAGAGATGCTGCAGCTGTGAGAAGATCAGGGTCTGAAGAAAATTATGATAACAAGGATTAAGCTATCTGTTTCAGAGATAAAAGAATGGGTGTATTCTTCCTCCTCAACTGATGACCCCTCCATGATTGGATTTATTTCTGGACAACAGGTGACTCTAAACCCTGAAATTCTTACTGATATTTTTGAATTGAAAAATGGAGAAGAAGAGTTAGATTTGGATAGTGCTAAATAAAGCAGGATGTTAGTTGAGATGGGTCATGCTGATGGCATCCCATCTAAGCTTTTGAAAAAGAACTTATCTGTTAGTTTTAAATTTCTTGCTGATATTGTGAGCAAAGTGTTGTTGGGCAAGCATTCTGCTCATGATAATATTAATAGGCAACAGTTTTCTATCATGTCTTCTCTTGTTAACAAAAAGTTCATAGATTGGGCTGGTTTGTTCTTCGATTTGACAAAGAGGAAAAACAGCAAGAAGGAAGTTTGTTTAGGAAGGATTCTGGGAATCTTCCTGTAGAAGAAAGTTCCTAAGCTACTGGTTTCTTTAACCATAGCTATAAATGCTAGCAAGAGATTAGATTATTCTCTGTTTGGGAAGTGGGAGAGGACCATCCAAAAGCCCTCTAAGGCTGGATCTTCTTCCAACATATCTGAGGACACAAGGGCTGTAACAGCCACTTCTCACCCTAGTGAAGAAGTTCTTCCTCCTCCTCCTCCTCCATCTTCCCCAGCCATCCCTCTTGCTGCTTCTCAACCTTAAGATGTTGTTCAAACTCCTCCATCCTCCCCACATATACCTCTTTCCCCTCCAAAGTCACCAATTCCCCAACATCTTGTTGAAACTCAAACCTTCAACATTATGTCCCTTCTAACTTTTAACCTCCTCTCACCTCATTCATCACCTGTCCATCATCATCATTCCCCCATCCACATTGATGTCTCAATACAAAACTCTCCATATAATTAACCTTCCCAGGATGAAATCAAGACTGATTTCATTCCTCCACCCTCTCATCATTCTGTATCAACTCAGACACCCTCTGAGTTTCTGCACTTTGATTCCCCATTCATTGCACATCTTCTGGAGCTCATCACTCCATCCCTCAAATCTTTGTTAGCAGAGGATATTCCCCTCTTGATCAATCTATCTCAACTCTTGCTACTTCCATTGCTACCTTTTTGTCCCTTCTACATCTAGGGGATCAGCTCAAGTTTTTACTGAAACCAGGCAGGAGGAGATATCCTATGAAGATGCAGTAGGTCTAGCCTCAACAGATCTTCCATCCCTGTCTCCTCCAATAGTTCAAGAAGCAGTTCAAGAAATAGTTCAAGAAGTAGAAGACTCTAAAATATCATGTTCAAATATAGTTTCATATTAAGATCTGTTTGCTTTTCTGAATTCAGAAGAGGACACTGATGTGTCAATTCCTAATATATCTAGTGGTGATTGCTTTATAAATCCCACTAATGATTTACATTCTCTTTTGCATTCTTTTTCTTTGTTTAGATCAATTTTATCTCCAGTTGAGTTAAGCTTCTCCAAGGCCATGGTCTGTTATACCAGACCCATCAGCCCTCAAGCTGTGGAACAGCTTATGCAAAATTATATTGAGCCTAGTGTTTCAGTATAAGAAGATGTAGCAGAATCAGTTGTTATGTCAGTTTCAGTTTGTGCAGAAGTGTCATCTCTTATGGTTGTTGAACCTACATCTGTTATAGACGATATGGTTGAGCTAGATGCTCTTTTGATTGTTGAAGAATTGATTTGTCTAGTGGCCTCTAAAAATCTTGATTCAGCTCTAAAGACAGAATTAATAAACCTCTGTGAGCCAAAAGCTCCTTTTGTTGAATTGACTCCATCCTCTATGGATATTGATACTGTTGCTATTATAACAGAACTTGTTGATTTAGTTGTTGATCCAGTTTCAAGTCCCTTTGGACCATCGTATCCCATAGATGAAAGCCCCCTTCGTCCTTTGGATGAACTCACAGCTCTTGATATTCAAGAAAAAGCTAAAGAATTAGCTGCCAAGAAGATTTCTGATAAGCAGTTAAAAGAAATTAATGATTTATATGACAATCGTCCTAATTATTCTTCTGATGATGAAGATGATGACTCAGAGGATTCAAGCCCTAAGAAGAAGAAAGTGTCAAGGAAAAGGAAGGTTGATCCAAAAGTTGCTCCTAAGACAAGAAACACAAATGACACCCCTTATTACATTCTGAAAGGGATTACACCATATCCAGGCATGGAAAGCTGGAAGTGGTTGTCAAAGAATGAGCAAAAGGCCAAGAAGAAGAGCAGGAGGTACTCTCCTCCACCTCAAAAGTTTCAGAGAGGTCCTCATCCTCCTTCTCCTGCTGCTGGAGCCTCAGGAAATGTTTCTCAAAGTTCTAATGTATCTTCAAAGCCTACTTCATTTGCAAGAACTTATCAAAGGCAGGACAGATCATCTAGACCTCAATCCTAAGGAGGTAGTCAGCAATAAAGAAATCTAAGTTTAGCTGAGCATGTAAAGGAAGTTATTTATCAAAAGCCAACATTCTCTCCTCCTCAACACCAAGTTCAACCTAAAGCTCAAAAGACAGCTCAATATCAATCCAGAAGGCATGATGAATCTCACAAGCCTAAAGGAAAGTATAGTGAAGGTTCTCCTCCCAGATCTCTCTATTCTCAAGATGATGAAAATCAAAGTGTGCCAAACTTTAAAGCTCAGTCTACTCAGTTCAAATCTGTTACCCAGTTACCTCCTCAAGATGATCAGTCACCTGTTGATAAGGAAGTTGATCCAAACTTCAGGATGGCTAGGTTCCAAGAGCTGATAGGCCTATCTCAGATAAGGAAAGCTAGAGAATAAGGTGAAGACCCATCCAAGTTCACTATTATGTCATCATTCAGAGAAAAAGAACTTGACAAGCTACAAGTAAGCAAGAAAGTTTTCAATCCAGTTGAGTATATGACACTGCACCCTGAAGCAGTTGTGCCCAGAACAAGATCTCAGAAAATTCTTGGTGAGAAGGACTTGAAGGCATCTAAGAAGGAAGCACACGATCCTAAAAGAAAGATAATTTTCTTTAAATCCTCCTCTGGTCCTCCTTCTGGTAATTTTTAGTTTGTGTTCTTTAATTCTTAAATTATGAGCTGAACTATGTATAATGCATTTTTATAGTATATCTGTTGATGTTATTCCATCCTATCAGAAATTTATGGTCTTTGTATTCTTATTTCATTTCAGTTTATTTTATTTTATTCTTAAGTGACCTCACACAAATAGGGGGAGATTGTTGGAACCCTTGTTTGGATTTGTGCTTGGTCTACTCTTAGGATGTTTTGACCCACCTTTATAGCCAGGGTCTTTATCTAGTCTATGTTAGTTCCATTTAGGTCAGGTTTCATAAGACCAGCATTGTAGTGGACTCAAGATTTAGACTCAGAATAATTCTGTGAAGTATTTATATTAGTTCGACTATAGTCGAACTCGGTTCGACGATCTCATAGTCTCCGACTCTGAACTGAACTGGACGATCTACGAGCTAAGGTCGACGATCTCTTATTTCTCAGCAGTTATCTCAGATCTATGATAGTTGTTCTCGGGTCGACGACCTCTTAACTGAGTTCGACGATCTCTTAACTCAAGTCGATGATTTTACGCTGCTTGCAGATATCAGTTTACAGAAATTGTCTGAAGTATTTATTCTCTTTATGATCAATTATTTTGTGGCAATTATATTCTGATAATTAATTCTTATATTCTCAAGGCTAATAGTTGTATTTCACAATCATTAATTATGGTATTCACAGAATATTTTAAGAAGACAGTTAAGGAAGTGCATTTATGTTGCCAGCCATTCTAGCCGTTTGGGCTCCTAGATTCCTGCAGAGAATTAAGTATTGCCTTAAAAAATTCAAATAGAATGTCGTTTTCTTTCTGATGATCATAACAGAGTTAGAAAAGTGAGGGCAATACAATCAATCAGATAGTTTGAGAAAATGATACATTAGATAGAATGTTTTTATTCCGTAGTATTAATTGTTTTGTCACAAGAATTTTTGCATTGCTTTCAAAAGGAAGAAGAAGAATATATTAAAAACAATTTTCTCAAGTCTTCTTCATTCTTCAGCCTTTAGAGATCTACAGAGACCTCTAATCAATATCAGTATACTGATCTAAAAGGCTCTACATATTTTCTTTGAAGACCTACATCTAGGACCAAGTTCCTTCATCATGAATCTATACAACATCTCAGGTGGAGCTTGGGCGTTCTACAGCAATCCACATAGTCTTCTTATTTTCTTGAGAAAGAGAAGACTTCCATAAACTTTTCTTTTTCCACCATCTGTACATGGTTATCTCTCCCTTCAAAAGTGAACTCTTGGTGATAGGGCACGTGATCAAAAACCTATTAGATTTTGGGCTCCTTATCAAAAGCTAAAAGTGTCTCTAGATCTACCTGAAAGAGATCTTATGGTGGCAGGGAACCTGATCAAAAACCTTCAGTAGATTCCTAATTGGGTGGTAGAAGAGTGGATGTACCCAGATTTGGGGAACCATGCATTATAAATCTTCTTGTGTTGTCTGGTTTGCTTTGTGTTTTCTTTGTGTGCTGTTCTGTGTTATCTTAGTTTGTTTTATTTTCTCTCTTACTTATAAGTATAAGTATTTTAATTCCGCAATGAAACTAAGTAAAAATTGTTAATACTCTACTCCCCCCTTAGAGTAAATACTATCTATCCCCTCACTTTCACGACTGCTGGGTTTCTTCTTCCTCCAGCCAAGGGCCCCGATCATCCCAACTTGGATCAATTTCGATCTGTACTTCCCAGCCACCTGGCCGCCTCCCAGGGCAGCCACCACTGCCACTACCTTCATTGAGGTTGGGGATATCGTCGGGGGGGGGGGGGGGGGGGGGGGCGGCACGGCCGCCAGAGAGTCAATTTCCGGTGAACCTGCGAGGAAGCCCAAATCCAAAAATTCATGGAATTTAAAGCTTGGAATCAGCTCAATTAATCCCAATTCTTATCCTATAGATTCCTAAGATCTATCCCATGAAGAAGGAGTAGAGCAGGACCTGATTTGGGGCCTGAAGACGTCCGCTTTACCTCCTCACCATACCGGCCACCGAGTTTCTGTCTCCTCTACAACACCTACACTAACCTCAACAGAAATGAAAAGGAATTGGGGGAAACGATTGCCCTTGCCCTGGTGAAGGTCCTTAAAGAGGGAATTTTGAAGAGGAGGCTTGTAACTCCCAAATTTAATTAAACTCTGAAAGATAGGGTAAGCTCTGAAAACTCTAGAGGGGGGGTAAATAGAGTTATTCAAACCTTTTTAAATTTTTGATGTATTAAAGAATCTTTAATAAAATAAGTTACTATACTATAAGTGTATAAGTGTATAGGTGCAGCAGATAAACTAGAGATATATATCTAATCTACATAACACATAAGTACCATAGTACAAGCACAGAGAAAAATCACAGCAAACACAAACAACACAATAATTTTATAGTGGTTCCCCACACTTGGGTACATCCACTCTTCTACCACCCTAGGTAGGAATCCACTAAAGGTTTTGATCAGGTAACTAGCACCAATGATCTTTTGATCAGGTGCTCAAAAACCAATTCTCAAGTCTCTTGGAAGGGACTTGCAACCAGAATAATTTTGAAGGGAATTAGAACCCTGTACAGAGGTGGGGAAGAGAGTTTGATGAAAGTCATCTTTTCTCAAAACACAGTGAGAAGACAATGTGGATTTGTTGTTGTTGATGACAAAGCTCCCCCTGAGATCTTGAATGGTTCAGGAGTGGAAGATTTGTAGAAGGGTGAGTAGTGATAGTTTTACTTTCGAGACTACCTAAACACCTAGAGGGGGGGTGAATAGGTTCTAATTCTTATTTTAAAATTAAGACAGAATATCACTACAATGATGTAATATAAAACAGAAAATTCTGCAGCAAACTCAGCACACACAATCACAGATTCTATAGCTACATAATTCACAGATTGCATACAGTATTTATAGTGGTTCCCCGAGGTCTGGGTACATCCACTTCCCCCTTCACCTATCCAGCAGTATGCTAGATTCAGCCTAAATTCTTCCTTTATCTCAGATCCTCAGATCCCATAGCTCAGAATCCAGAAGGATTCCTACAACTCAGAATGTTTCCACATTCCTACAACTCAGGCTAACAAGCCCTATCTCAGCCTTTCCATAAGGCCTACAACTTAGAGAATACCTTCTCCTATAACTCAGGAATAAACAGCTCTACCACTATGAGAACAAATCTCCTACACTCCGCCTTTATAAAACAGGCTTACAACTCAGATCTATGAATAGATCCTACAAAATTTGATAAGGAATTTTATAATCTCTTACCCATATCGAGGGAGAAGGGATAAGAACTTTCTTGATCAGCTTCTTGAAGAGGCTGATGGCTGAAATCAACTTGATCTTAGCTTTCTTCAAAGCTTCTTGAATCTGAACTTAGTTGGGTTAATTTCCTTTGAATATAACTGGCTGGCAGCTTCCTTCTTAGACTCCAGAATTAGATCTAAATCTTCTTGACAGATAATTCAGTATCTGCTTCTTAAGAGACCTGTGATTGTCTCCTTCTTGATTTCAAAGAGCTTGATCTCTCTTTATCCAAACCTCTTGAAGACACTTCTTAATTCTTGATTGAATTCAACTTAGACAAAATCTGAATAAAAAACTACTTCAGAACGTCTTCTTAGATCTTCTCACGAAGATATTCTTCTTTGTGACTTGTACTTTCTTGATCAGAGATCAATCTCACAATAGGTGTGTTAGGTTTGTGTATTATCAACTCCTTTCTTCTTCTGAATCCATCTATATATAGACTTCATCCATGGTAACCGGCTGATCTGGTTTCTAACTAACTTTTGACAAGTCTGACAGCTTCAGTAAACCTATTGTAACTCACAGCTGTCAAGTAATCAAACAGATCTTGAGCCTTTGTCTTCATCAGTAAAGCGTCGAGACTGACTGTCATAAAGTGTCGAGATCATCTGTCAATATGTGTCGACACAAGTGACTTAAGTGTCGACACAGACTTTTGTGTTGTCGACATAGCGGCCTTGATGTCGACACAGCTTCTTGACACTGCATCTTGAGAATGTGTCGACACTGATTATTTATGTCGACACAATCACTTCTTCACTTTTCAGCACTCGACATTGTTGAAACACTGTTGTGTGTCGACACAAGTCCTGTGTGTCGACACAGTTGATGTAGACTAAGAATTCTATGTGTCAAAACTGCCTTCAGGTTGTAATACCCCAAAACCCAGTTTTGGTTTTCAGGCCAAGTGACACGGCCTGGGACACGAGCGTGTCCCAGGGCGTGTCAAGTAAATATGCGAGCTGGTCTCGAGTAAGTTTCAAAGTTGGGTTTAGGATGTTTTTGGAGTGACACGGCCTGAGACACGGGCGTGTCCCAGGGCGTGTCCTCCTCGGGCTTCTACAGGTCGCGCGTTTGATGATCGTTGAGAACCGTGATTGACGATCGATGAGAAGAGGCTACACGGCCTGTGACGCGGGCGTGTCACAGGGCGTGTCCTTCTCGACGATCGGCGAGATCATGTCGACGATCGGCGAGAATATTATCGGCGATCGACGAAATTCGTTGAGAGAGGCGACACGGCCAGAGACACGGGCGTGTCTCAGGCCGTGTCAAGTTAGGCGGTTGTCACGGGCATGTTCAACCCGTGTGGTGAGGCGGTTCTTTGCCGCTTAAGGGACACGGCCTGTGACACGGGTGTGTCACAGGGCGTGTTAGGGCTGAAAACATTATTTTCTGCAGATCTCGGCCATTTGTTTCCCTCTTTCCAGATCTGGTGGTCTTCAGTTCTTCCAGCCCCTTTAAGACCCCGAACCAGCAAACTTATCCTCACTTTATCTTCTTAAGTGAGAGAAGGTAGGAGGAAGAAGGAAGGAGGAAGAAGAAGGAGGAAGGAGAGGGAGATCCAGCTAGTCCAAGCTCGGATTCGCGATCGAAGGCCATATTTGGGAAGGCAGAGCTCCAAGCAGTGCTTGCCATGGCTCCAAAATGTCCTCCAAGGGTAACGACTTCCTCCTTGGATATGTGAAATCCTTCCTTTTTGCATATGCATGAATCCTCTACAAAGGTAGAGTTGAATTCTCTTGGGATGTTGAACTCCATCCCTTGATTCTTATTGGAGTAGTCCCGGAAGCGAGAAGTATGGGTAGGCATGCTGTGTGAAGCCCATCTGGACAGGTTGGTCCAGATTGGTGATGATTGTATGCATATCAGCGCAAGACTCTGTATTATTGTGATGCGTATGATGTTCTTGGTGGACACCTGCAGCTTGGTGTAGCAGGATATTATGTGGATGGGTTGATGCTGTGTGATCTCAGCCCATGTAGCTGTGAGTTCTACTTTTGGGGGGTTGATGCTGTGTGATCTCAACCCTTGCAGTTGTGAATTCTACTTGTTGAGCCGGTGGGGCTGCAACTATGGAAAAGCATGTGTGGCGAACGGGCAAGGTGAAGCTGTACCCGTGTCAGTCCTGATCGACGTCTGACGTATGTGAGCTACGGGAAAGGCTGATCTGTACCCGCATTCTGGTTGTCTAACCGTGGGGTGCCATCATGTCTGGAACCTCTGAACGGTGGTGGGACCCAGGTTTTCCGGTACACCGATAATGTGCCCTGAGGGCACGGAACGTCGGGCCGTCGTGCCGACATTTGTGATGCATGATGACTTGTTCGGGCGTACAAGTGTGATGTGTTAAAGCATACCCTTTTGATTGTATATAAGTGCTATGTAGGGAAGGAATTCCGCTGTCCCGTGCCAGGGATAGGGTCGTTATAAATGGTCAGCCAAATGCTGACCGTTGCTTTGTTTGCCACTGCTTGGTGGACCTTTTGCGTGCAGGTAAAGAAGGGCAAAGAAGGGATGAGGGTGGACGACCCTAAGCTGCTGCTGCTAAGTGCTAGCCCGCGAAGGCTAGTTTTGTACCTTGTGTAAGAACTCATGTATGGCCAGTCTGCGTGCCGATGTATAGAAGATACCTTCTTGTATAAAGAGAAACACTTGTAAGAGGCCATAAGGCCGTACTTGTGGTTTTATATTATGGCATGTTTGGTTTAGCTGTGGACTTCTGTGTTGATGTTTTAGTTCATTCTTGCAACCCTTTAAACTTCCGCTAGAATGCTCTGTGATAGGATGCGTATTTGGTATTACTTAGTAACGTCTCCGCCTGTTTGTAAGACATGGTATGGGGCCCCGGCCGGACCTTCTACTATGTTGCACGTAACGGGTAGGGGTGTTATAATTTTGTATCAGATTCCTTGGTTCCCTCCTCTTAATTCGTGGACGAATTCTTTTGTGTGGTGGCGAGCTCGTGTGAGTGTATAAAATTGAACTCAAACATGTCCATATAGGATTGAAATGCACTGGTGTGTTACACTTGTGTGTTTGTTTTGACTGTTTGTTGTGTGGCTTGTCGCTGAATTGTGTGGTTTGACACATATAGGTGTTGCGAAGTGTTGCGGGTCAGTCAGAACCTAAGCATTCTGTTGAGAGTGCGGCACCGGCAGAGGTGCCCACCCCTCCTCCATCAGCTGAAACTGTACGTTTGATTACAGAAATGGTACTTGCGGTGATGAATGCTCAGCAGGCAGGGTAAGCTCGGCCTAAGGCTCCCGTGCCTGTGGCAGTGCGTCAAGAACCGGTGGGCATAGCGGTTGATCAGCAGCTGAACAGTTTATGAGCTCTCATCCTCCGACGTTTACCAAGGCGGGTTCCCCAGCTCAAATAGAGGATTGGCTTGCTCGGATCAAGCGCATCTTGACCGCCCTTCGGGTTGAGGAGGAACAGAAAGTCACGTTAGCCACTTTTCTTCTTGAAGGAGAAGATCGGCTGTGGTGGGATGAGGTAGAACTGCACCACTTGGCAGGCAGAC
This sequence comes from Platanthera zijinensis, assembly GCA_039513925.1. NCBI lineage: Eukaryota > Viridiplantae > Streptophyta > Magnoliopsida > Asparagales > Orchidaceae > Platanthera > Platanthera zijinensis. Next base: position 77,658,935 of record CM077085.1, on the reverse strand, counting down.
AGTTGACGGGAGCCTCTATGGACGAGTTCTCTCGGTTATTCTTGGGCAAGCATTTGTCGTTGTAGCAACGGATTGCTTTGGAATTGGAGTTTCAGCGGTTGACTCAAAAGGAGAGCAGCGTGGATGAGTATCTTCATGAGTTCACGCGTTTGGGGAGTTATGCGGGTGCTATCTTTGCCGAGGAAGAGCGCAAGACCAGTCAGTTTTATGCGGGACTACGGGATGAGTTGCGACATTTACTCTCGAATTCCGTGAATCAGGGATTTCAAGCTCTGGGCTGTACCGCGAGGGAATTGGAAGCAGATTTGAAGCGAGGACAATCTAAAGGACCTTTGGCTGTTGCAAAACCGGAGTTCAAACCGCCGCGTCCGGAGAGAAGTGGATTTCGAAAGAAATGGGGTAAGAAGTCCAGACATTCTAGGCAAGCTCCTTCATCAGTTACTTCGGAAGCATCGTCGGGCTATGACTCCTGCACTTGCTATACGTGTGGCAAGCCGGGACATCTTGCTTGGGACTATCGGGTTGGTCCTCTGAAAGGTGACAAGAAGCCGGGCGCGTCCTATGCGGATAAAGGGAAGGCGGTGACAGAGTCTTCTGCTTTGCAAGTGCAGCCTCGAGTTTTCAATCTGCGACAATAAGAGGCCATTAAGCAGGACGAGGTCGTCACAGGTGCGCGTGATCTCTGAGTTCTTTTACCTTTGTGTAGTGCTGCTATATTTTTGGTGTTTATTGTGTTGTTGCTATGTTAGGCTTCGTCCTAATTTGGAAGCATCCGACACGAGCACTGTTTGATACTGGTGCGTCACATTCGTTTCTGTCAAAGGATTTCGTATTGTGCATTGGCGCGCCAATACGAGGCACGACAGAAAGTTTGAAGGTACTCTTACATAACAGATGTGTTTTGTGCGCGGATCAGTCTGGGTGTGTAGAAGGGAAAATAGGAAGTTGGGACTTCAGATTGGAAGCACTTGTGCTGCCGATTTCGGAATTCAACATAATCTTCGGTATGGATTGGTTTTCAGAGCATCATGCTCGCATTGATTGTAATTCTAAGGAAGTCGTGTTGGGACAGAACACCGAACAAGAAATAAGGTTTAGCGGCATGCAGGGGATAAATGAGATGTTGATATGCGCTCTGCAAGTTCGGAAGGCCGTTAGAAAAGGTACCGAGTTGTTCTTCACTCTAGTAGCAACGGTAGAGCCAAAGGCTATTGTGAATGAGGTACCTGTTGTGTCGGAATTCCTGGATGTGTTTCCAAAAGACCTTCCTGGGTTACCACCCCAAAGAGAAATTGACTTCACGATAGAACTAGTACCGGGTGCAAAACTTGTGGCCCGTTCCCCCTATCGTGTAGCGCTAAAGGAAATGGCGGAGCTGAAGGTTCAGTTGCAAGAATTGCTAGATCAAGGTTTTATAAGGCCAAGTCAATCACCTTGGTATGCGCCGGTTCTCTTTATGAAAAAGAAGGACAGCAGCTAGCGTCTATGCATAGATTATCGAGAACTGAACAAGCTGACAGAGAAGAATAAGTATCTGATCCCACGGATCGATGATTTGTTTGATCAGCTAGTGGGCTCTTCAGTGTATTCTAAGCTGGATTTGAAATCAGGTTATTACCAGCTGAGGGTTCAGGAAAGTGACATACCCAAAACGGCATTTGGCACACGCTACGGGCATTATGAGTTCACGGTGATGCCCTTTGGATTGTCTAATGCACCTTCGGTGTTTATGGATTTGATGCACCGAACTTTTAAGCAATATTTGGATCTCTTTGTGATCGTCTTTATTGACGATATCCTGGTGTATTTTCGATCCAGAGAAGAGCATGCAAATCATTTGAAGATGGTATTGCAAACCCTGAGGGAAAAGAAACTCTATGCCAAGTTTGCTAAGTGTGATTTCTGGTTTTCATCCGTGGCTTTTCTAGGCCATGTAGTTAGTGGAGAAGGCATTGCAGTGGATCCTGCCAAAATTGTTGCTGTGCAGGAGTGGCCTGTTCCTTTGTTAGTAGCCGAAGTCAGGAGTTTCCTTGGACTTGCAGGCTACTACAGGCGTTTTGTGAAAAATTTCTCAAGAATAGAATTGCCTCTCACTACCCTAACGCGGAAAGAACAAAGGTTCGTTTGGTTGCCCGAGTGCGCACGAGCTTTTGAAGCGTTAAAGAGTCGGTTGACTACGGCCCCAATTTTGACAACACCTTGTGGCATAGATGGTTTTGAGGTGTACAGTGATGCATCAGGTAGCGGCTTAGGCTGCGTTCTCTTTCAGCGTGGTAAGGTGATAGCATATGGTTCGCGCCAGTTGAAATCCCATGAGCGGAACTATCCAGTCCATGATTTGGAATTGGCCGCAGTCATCTTTGCACTTAAGTTGTGGCGTCATTATTTATATGGTGTAAAGGTGGATATCTATATAGACCACAAGAGTCTGAAATATCTTTTAGATCAAAAAGACTTAAATATGCGACAGAGAAGGTGGATGGAATTTCTTGATGATTATACCTTCCAAATTCATTACACCCCTGGTAAAGGGAATGTAGTCGCAGATGCCTTGAGTCGTAGGACTCCGGCAAGGGCAAATGGGTTGTCATACCATGATGAACGGGTGATCCACGAGCTAGAACGGATGGATATTACTTGTGTGGAGAAAAACACTACTGCGACCATGTCTTTGAATTGGACAGAGGTACAGTATGACCTAATGGATAGGGTCCGCCAAGCGACGGAATTGGATGATAGTTTGCAGCATTATGCAGCGGAAGATAAGAGCTCTCGGTTTTATTTTGACAATGGACTTTGGAGAAAAGATGATCGAGTATGTGTTCCTTTTCAGAGAAATCTTCGTGAAGAAATCATGTACGAAGCCCATTTTTTAAGGTATTCGATTCATCCTGGGAGTTCAAAAATGTATAAGGATCTAAAAAAGAACTTCTGGTGGCCGGGTATGAAGAAAGATATAGCACGTTATGTTGCTAAGTGCCATACATGTGCTCTGGTGAAAGCGGAATGCCAAAGGCCAGGAGGATTCCTGAAGTCATTACCGGTCCAAGTGTGGAAATTTTATGATATTTCCATGGACTTCGTGCATGGATTGCCGAGATCTCAGCGGGGTAATGATGCGGTTTGGGAGATTGTGGATCGGTTAACAAAAGTTGCTCATTTTATTCCAAATCGAAGAGATGATCCAGTCGACAAATTGGCTAAAATGTACGTAGATTCGATCGTACGATTGCACGGAATTCCCCGTAGCATTGTTAGCGATCGAGATGGACGCTTCACATCAGGAGATTAGAGGCTAATTCATCAGCTGTTGGGCACAAAGTTGCATTTCAGTACGGCCTTTCATCCCCAGACGGATGGTCAAACTAAAAGAACAAATAGGGCTTTGGAAGATATGCTCCGGATGTGTACGCTAGATTTTGGAAGTTGCTGGGAAGATCATTTGTTCATGACTGAATTTGCCTATAACAATAGTTACTAGGCCAGCATTCAGATGGCCCCTTTCGAAGCTTTGTACGGCAGGAAGTGCCGCACACCGTTATCTTGGGCAGAAACGGGTGAAACGAAGCTTTACAAGCGGCAAGATGTGACTGATATGCATGAAACGGTACGTACAATTCGTGAAAGGTTGTTAATTGCTCAATATAGGCAGGCTAAATATTATAATGCCAAGCACCGAGACGTAAAGTTTGTGGTGGGTGATTGGGCATATTTAAAAATCAAGCCTTTTAAAGGTGTGTCCGGGATACGGCGTCTGAAAAAGTTTAGACCGCGGTATCTAGGACCTTTTGAGGAGATTGAATGCATCGGTGAGGCAGCCTATCGGTTACTGCTACCGCCTGAGTTAAGTAGTTTACATGATGTGTTTCATGTATCGGTGTTGTGGAGAGCAATAAAAGAGCCGTCGCAAGTGATAGTTGCAGATCGGGTATCAGTCGATAGTGGGCTAACTACGAAGGTTAGGCCCATTCAGATTGAAGATGCCGCCGAGAAGCAATTGAGGAACAAAACAATCGGGATGGTCAAAGTCCGATGGGACAATTGTGGCCGAGAAGAGCTTACTTGGGAGCGTGAGCAAATAATGCGGACAGAATTTCCCGAGTTATTTTTGTAATTGGTTGTGTATTAGACCTTGTAATAATCAATAAATATGGACTTTATTGAGTTTTTCAGTCATTCAAATTTCGGAACGAAATTTTCTGCAAGGAGGGGAGGATTGTAATACCCCAAAACCCAGTTTTAGTTTTCAGGCCAAGTGACACGGCCTGGGACACGGGCGTGTCCCAGGGCGTGTCAAGCAAATACGCGAGCTGGTCTCGAGTAAGTTTCAAAGTTGGGTTTAGGGTGTTTTTGGAGTGACACGGCCTGAGACACGAGCGTGTCCCAGGGCGTGTCCTCCTAGGGTTGCTGCAGGTCGCGCGTTCGATGATCGTTGAGCATCGTGATCGACAATCGAAGAGAAGAGGCGACACGGCCTGTGACACGGGCGTGTCACAGGGCGTGTCCTTCTCGACAATCGACGAGATCATGTCGACAATCGGCGAGAATATTCTCAGCGATCGACGAGATTCGTCGAGAGAGGAGACACGACTAGAGACACGGGCGTGTCTCAGGCCATGCCAAGTTAGGCGGTTGTCACGGGCATGTTCAACCTGTGTGGTGAGGCGGTTCTTTGCCGCTTAAGGGACACATCCTGTGACACGGGCGAGTCACAGGGCGTGTCAGGGCCGAAAACGTTATTTTCTGCAGATCTCGGCCGTTTGTTGCCCTCTTTCCAGATTTGTTGGTCTTCAGTTCTCCTAGCCCCTTTAAGACCCCGAACCAGCAAACTTATCCTCACTTTATCTTCTTAAGTGAGAGAAGTAAGGAGGAAGAAGGAAGGAGGAAGAAGAAGGAGGAAGGAGAGGGAGATCCAGCTAGTCCAAGCTCGGATTCGCGATCGGAGGCCATATTCGGGAAGGCAGAGCTCCAAGCAGTGCTTGCCATGGCTCCAAAACGTCCTCCAAGGGTAACGACTTCCTCCTTGGATATATGAAATCCTTCCTTTTTGCATATGCATGAATCCTCGACAAAGGTAGAGTTGAATTCTCTTGGGATGTTGAACTCCATCCCTTGATTCTTGTTAGAGTAGTCCCGGAAGCGAGAAGTATGGGTAGGCATGCTGTGTGAAGCCCATATGGACAGGTTGGTCCGGATTGGTGATGATTGTATGCATATCAGCGCAAGACTCTGTATTATTGTGATGTGTGTGATGTTCTTGGTGGACACCTACAGCTTGGTGCAGCGGGATATTATGTGGATGGGTTGATGCTGTGTGATCTCAGCCCATATAGTTGTGAGTGCTACTTTTGGGGGGTTGATGCTGTGTGATCTCAACCCTTGTAGTTGTGAATGCTACTTGTTGAGCCGGTGGGGCTGCAACTGTGGAAAAGCCTGTGTGGCGAGCGGGCAAGGTGAAGCTGTACCCGTGTCATTCCTGATCGACGTCTAACGTATGTGAGCTACGGGAAAGGCTGATCTGTACCCGCGTTCTGGTTGTCTAACCGTGGGGTGCTTAAGGACTTGTTAGGATCACAGAATGAGAATTGCTCCGGCTATTTGAGCCATGGAGGATTGGAATGCTCACGAATTGTCGTCATGTTTGGAACCTCTGAACAGTGGTGGGACCCTGGTTTTCCGGTACACCAATAATGTGCCCTGAGAGCACGGAACGTCGGGCCGTCGTGCCGACGCTTGTGATGGATGATGACTTGTACGGGCGTACAAGTGTGATGTACTAAAGCATACCCTTTTAATTGTATATAAGTGCTATGCTGGGAATGAATTCCGCTGTCCCGTGCCAGGAACAGGGTCGTTATAAATGGTCAGCCAAATGCTGACCGTTGCTTTGTTTTCCACTTCTTGGTGGACCTTTTGCGTGCAGGTCAAGAAGGGCCAAGCAGGGATGAGGGTGGAAGACCCTAAGCTGCTGTTGCTAAGTGCTAGCCCACGAAGGCTAGTTTTGTACCTTGTGTAAGAACTCATGTATGGCCGGCCTGCGTGCCGATGTATGGAAGATACCTTCTTGTATAAAGAGAAACACTTGTAAGAGGCCATAAGGCCGTACTTGTGGTTTTATATTATGACACGTTTGGTTTAGCTGTGGACTTTTGTGTTGATGTTTGAGTTCATTCTTGCAACCCTTTAAACTTCCGCTAGAATGCTCTGTGATAGGATGCGTATTTGGTATTACTTAGTAACGTCTCCGCCTGTTTGTAAGACATGGTATGGGGCCCCGGCCAGACCTTCTACTATTTTGCACGTAACGGGTAGGGGTGTTATATAGGTGTCGACACAATTATGTCGACTCTGCCTCTATGTGTCGACACTGCCTCCCGGTGTCCACACAAACACACTGAAGTTTCGACACAGCCATTTCCAAGTGTCGACACAATCTTACTGAAGTGTCGAAAACGCTTCCTCAGGTGTCGACATATGGACTTAGAATCTTTTCCTGCATCCTAGCACATTCTTAACCTGCACATATAAACTCAAAATAACATCAAATACACCCTTATGTATATCATTCAGCTAAGTGAGGCTTCTCCAAATCAGGTACACATTCTTCAATGTACCCAACAATCTCCCCCTATTTGGAGAAGTCATAACCCTTTAGCCAATGATATACACCATTTAGAAAATAAACATGATGATGTACATAAGCATTATATTACAGGGCACTTTATAAACAAAACACATATCATAGTTACATCACAGAATAAATATGTAAAAGAAAATGATCACAGAACAATGTTTTGTATATTAACTCAAAAATGTTTGTTACAAGTTGTTTACATTGATTTCTTTAACAAACTAACAATTACAGAGTTCTTGGACAAAAACTAGTAAAACTAAACAAAGGCTGGGCTGGCTCCTTTATGACTTTTCCTTTCCCTGGTTTAATCTGAGCCTGCACAGAAGGTTCTGTATCTTCAATGAGCTTCTTGCCTTTCAACTCAGCTTTCTTTTGTACTTCAGCCTTGATCCTTTGCCTTTCAAAGTAATGAAAAGGCTTAGGGAAATACTTGCTAGGCTCCTTAGCATCAGGAGGTAGCTTCCTCATCTTAGCCTTCCATCTGTATTGAACTGTAGCTTCTTGCCTTGCCTTATACTTCTGCCACTCCTGCTCATTATACCATTTACACCTTTCATGAACTTGGTCTTTGACAGCTTTCCTGGCAGTTAATATGATATTTCTAGAAGTGGGGCTCCATTGCTCAAAGTTAGGTTTTAACTCTGCCTGCTCTCTAAATCTTTTCTTTGATAATTAAGCATCTTGCTGAGCTTTCAGACTAGCTTCATGCATATCTACCTTTTCAATAATAACATTAGTAACTGGTAGAGGTGGGCTTTACATAGACTGAACTTGGTTATGTATCATTTCAATATTTGCAGGGGGGTAAATGACTTGGGCAACCTCAGGTTGATCACCTTCAAGTAGAGCTGTTTGCACACCTGACTAACCCATATTATCATCATCACATAAGGGTGGATATCCTAGAGTGGCTCTAATGTTATTGGTTACCCATTTGGCATGATCAGAGCCAGCAAATAATAACACCCTCTCCCCCTTAATGACTTCTCTGGTCATATGATCTCTTAAGTACTCTTTTTGAAATCTGATTTGCCCATCCAAGTAATTGACTCCATCTTTAAAGAATGGCTTTAACATTTGAAGCTTGTCATTAATTAACTTTTGAGATGAAGTGATGGCAGTTTTAACTGAATCTAGGGCAGCCTGTAGCTTCTTATCATAGTCTTCCATTTCTTTAGCCCTTGCAGCAGTCATTCCAGTAACAACATTTTTTAACTCAGTGACTATCTCATTGTGAGATTCTGTCAGATTGTCATTCATTCTTATTTGATTTTCAAGGACATAGCCTTGTTTGATAGAAATCTCATCCACTTGCTTCTTTATTTCTGCTTGTTGCTTGGCAAGAAATACCACAGCATTGCCTCCCTTATGGAAGCAATCTGTCATCTCTTTCTCATTCTGGTTGACTTCAAATCTGATAGATTTTATGTCTTGTGCCAGATCAAATTGAAGAGCCTTATGACTTTCATCTACATATTTTTCCAAGGCCAGTCTTTGCTCATCCAGCTTCATTTGTAAAGTCACCATAAGCTTGCTATAATCAAAATCAGAAGTAGATTGTGAAGTAGTTGTTTGAAGAGCCTTCTTATAGCTTTGACTTCTTCTCATACAGACCATTAGTTTTTTTTTCTTGGCCTCCCTGACCTCTTCATGCTCAGACTCTGAAGAACTTTCAATATTAACTCTCTCTTGAGGAGTGGAAGAAATTTCTTTCTCAGCACCATATTGCTCCTCCTTAATATTAACCTGCTCCCCCTCAATCCTTACTTGCTCCCCCTCAAATCTTAGGGTCTCCATTTTATCTGCTGCTCCTTCAAGATCAGGAAACAACTCGTCCATAGTAAATTCCTGTTGAGTGTGAGCAGGAGATAGTACTTTCTCAACAGCAGCAGCAACTCCAGAAATTTCAAGACCATTTTAAGAAACTATGTCTTCTGATAAATTTATTCTTTCTTCCTCCTGCACCTGTTCAGAATTTGGCTCCCCCTACAACTATGCAGAAATTGGATCCCCCTGCACCTGTGCAGATATAGTCTCTTCCTGGACTTGGGTAGTCCCAGTCTGATCCTGAACTTGTTCTCTAACTTGTGCTTCCTGTTCTTGTGCATCTTCATGACCATGCTTAGAAAGGTCATGTGCTGGTGTTTTTGTTGTTAGCTCTTGCCTGTCCACATCAGGCATCTCCTTTTAAAGAACTCTATCCCATCTCGAGAATAACCTTATGTCCATTCTCCTCATATGATTTATCTTTGATCCAGGAATTTGTTGCATCACTTCTGGAATTATTCCAGCCAGGTACAGACTCATGATCCTAGCCAAGTTTTGCTTCTTGATTCCTTCTTTTATCTTATCAAACAGTACTGCAGACCAATTGGTGTGAATCTTAAAGATTATCCTTGTCAGCAGGCTGAACATATAGGCTGATATCCTATCATGGCCACCCAGTTTACATAAGATCACTTTTCCTACTATTTCAGACAGGAATTTCCCTTGAGGATTCATGCCTTTTCTGTTGATGGCTTCTCCTATCTTTAAGGATGGATCCAATAAACACCATTGAAGCGCCTCCCTGGTCCTTAAGGCTGGGACCTCTTCCTCATTATGTATTCGAGGATGATGGAGAATCTTGCTCAACCTCTTCTTAGACAGCTTGACTTTTTCTCCATGTACAGTTGATTTGATCTTCAATCCTGTTTAGTCCAGTGATGCAGCAGTATAGAACTCGAATACTTCTTTCTTCCATATCTTTATAGGTTCAGAGACAAGATATTCTAATTCGTTGTCTGCAAGAAGAGAAATGAGTTGTTTGATCTCTGTTGCGACATCGGCGAATGCATGCCTAACCAACTCATACCCATCATTGATGTTGTATTCAACCTTGGGCGCCATTGGAATGAAGAGAAAGCTTGGTTGGAGAGAAGAGAGTTTGTCAACACAAGGTTTTTGTCTCAAAACCCTGGTGAGCGTGTCGACAGAATATTTTCTTGACCTATTTATACCCTTCTAATCAAAGAAGGTCAAAAGGCGGGCAAAAACAGTCTAAATGTGTCGACACGGTTGTAATGTGTACACACAAACTCCTAATGTCTCGACAACAAAGTTGACCTTATGTGTCGACACAAATTTATTGTGTGTCGACACTTGACTTGCGAAGACGAGGAACAAAAATTCTTTGTCGACACTTATTTGAAGTGTCGACAAAAAGTCTGAATATGAGGACACCACTTCTCTAGATGTGTTGACACAACTCTTCTGGATGCTTCGACATCGCTTGTCTGGATGTGTCGACATATAGTCCCTTAGGTGTCGACACTTTTACTCATTGTCGATACAATTTTCCTGAATTGTCGACATAATTTCTCTGTGTCGACACTTTATAACTGAATGTGTCGACACCATTTTACTTAGACAATTTTTGGTAAACTAATCTATGGTCAGCATTCCTAATTCAGTTTTAAATCTATTGAATTTAGTTTCATCCAGAGGCTTAGTAAATACATCTGCAATTTGATAATCAGTTTTAAGAAATTCTAATGAGATGTCTTATTTTTCTACATGTTCTCTAAGAAAATGGTATCTTATCTCTAATGCTTAGTCCTACTATGTGAAACAGGATTGTTTGCAATAGAAATGACACTTTTAGAATCACACAATAAAGGTGTTCTACTTACTTGAATACTATAGTCCCTTAGCTGATGTTGAATCCAGAACAGCTGTGCACAGCAACTTTCTACTGCCACATATTAAGACTCATCTATGGATATTACCACACTAGTCTGCTTCTTACTGCTCTAGGATATCAACCTTCCTCCCAAGAATTGGCATGTACCTATAGTACTTTTTCTATCTTATCTACAGCCTGCAAAATCTGCATCTGAATAACCTGTTAGTAGAAAATCTCCATTCCTAGGGTACCAAAGGCCTAGATTAGGTGTTCCCTTTAGATATCTCAAAATCCTCTTGACTGCAGTATAATGTGATTCTTTAGGGCATGCTTGGTATCTAGCATAGACACATATAGCATACATAATGTCTGGTCTACTAGCACTGAGATATAATAGAGATCCAATTATTCCTCTATACAAAGACTCATCTACAGGATAACCTGCATCATCTTTGCATATAGGCATACTTGTTCCCATAGGATTTCTCATGGTGGAGGATGATTCCATACAATACTTCTTAATTAACTCCTTGCTGAACTTAGACTTGGATATGGTCAATCCATCTTCAGTCTGTCTTACTTGGAGTCCCAAGAAGAACTTAAGTTCCCCCATACTTCTCATTTCAAACTTCCCTTACATAAGTTTGGCAAACTTCTTGTAAAGGTTGTTCTCTGTAGACCCAAAAATTATGTAATCTACATAGATCTGAACTAAGATTATCTTACCTTTAGATTCCCTTAGGAATAGAGTTTTTTCTATTTTACCTCTTGAGAATTTGTTCTCAATAAGGAAAGTAGATAGGGTTTCATACCAAGCCCTTGGGGCTTGCATTAACCCATACAATGCTTTCCTAAGTCTATAGACATAACCAGGTTTAAGAGAATCTACAAAACTTGATGGCTGCTCTACATAGACTTCTTCTTTTAGATCACCATTCAGGAATGCTTATTTCACATCCATTTGATATACCTTGAAGCCTTGATATGCTGAATTGGCAAGGAACATCCTTATTGCTTCCAGTCTTGCTACTTGGGCAAATGTTTGATCAAAATCCATTCCCTCTTCATGCTTGTATCCTTTTGCAACCAATCTTGCTTTGTTCTTCACAATAACTCCACTCTCATCCAACTTTGATAGTTTTACTTTCAAGACAACCTAAACACCTAGAGGGGGGTGAATAGGTTCTAATTTCTTGTCTATAAATCTAGGCAGAATTCAATTACAATTTAAAACATCTAGCACAGCATTCACAGACAACTAAGCATCACAGATTGCACAATGTTTTATAGTGGTTCCCCAAGGTCTGGGTACATACACTTTCCCCCTTCACCTATCTAGCAATATGCTAGATTCGGCCAAACTTCCACTATACTCAGATCCTCAGATCCTACAGCTCAGAACCAGGATAGGTTCCTACAACTCAGGCTCAACATCCCTACCTCAGCCTTGCCTCAAGGCCTACCACTCAGAGAATAATCTTCTCCTACACTCAGGCAAATAGCCCTACCACTCAGAGATCACCTCTCCTACACTCAGCCTTTATAACACAGGCTTACAACTCAGATCTGTGTAAACAGATCCTACAGAAATTTAGAAAAAGATATTTTGATGTCTTGCCTTTGTTGAGAGAGAAGAGGACAAGACACTTCTTGATCAGCTGATGAAATCAACTGAATCTGAGCTTTCTTCAAAGCTTCTTGAATCTGAACTTAGCTGAGTTGATTTCCAAACAGCTTCTTGAGAAACCACTGATGGCTTCCTTCTTCTTCTTCAAGATGACTGGATCTCCCTCTATCCAACACCTTTTTGATACTTCAGACTTCTTCTTCTTAGACCTTCTGATGAAGATCTTCTTTTTCACTTTCTTGAATTGAAACTTCAACAGGATCGTAATCCTTCTGTTTCTTCTTCTTAGATCTTCTTCTATTATTTTTCTTAGCTTGGCTGCTTTTTTAATTCCTTCTGAATGTGTCTATTTATAGACTTTCTTCATGGTAACCGGCTGATCCGGTTTCTAACTGTTTTCTGACAGGTCTGACAGCTTCAGTTAAACGGTGGCAACCCACAGCTGTCAAGTCTTCAAACAGTTCTTGTACCTTAGCCTTGGACAGCAAAATGTCGAGACAGTCAGTTAGAAAGTGTCGAGACCAATCTGTCTATCTGTGTCGACACAAGTGACTTTGGTGTCGACACAGTCTTTGATGATGTCGACTAAGTTGCCTTTAAGTCGACACAGCTTCTTCAGAAAATAACTTGGTCTAGACTCTGCAGTGTGTCGACACAAGTCCTGTGTGTCGACACAGTTGTTGTAGATTCAGAACTCAGCATGTGTCGACTCAGCCTTCAGGTGTCGACACAGCAATCTTCAATCCTGCCAAAATGTGTCGACTCAGTCTTCTGGTGTCGACACAAGCATAGTCGACTTCTGCCAATATGTGTCGACACAGTCTACTGGTGTCGACACATCCACCCAGTGTCGACACAGTTGTGGTCGACTATCTTCTTCTGTGAGTCGACTATCTTTCTCTGGTCGACTATCTTTCACTAGTCGACTATCTTTCACGGTGTCGACACTGCTTCTCTGGTCGACTATCTTCTTTATGTGTCGACACTGCTTCCCAGTGTCGACATAGTTGAAGTCGACTCTTTTCTTTATGTGTCGACACTGCTTCCCAGTGTCGACATAAATGTGGTCGACTATCATTCTCTGTGTCGACACTGATATTCTGAAGTGTCGACATAAATATTCTGAAGTGTCGACACAATTTCTTCAGGTGTCGACATGTGGACTTAGAATATTTTTCTGCATTCTTTAATACTTCTTCACCTGCACATGTCAACTCAAAACAACATCAAATACACCTTGATGTATATCATTGAGCTAAGTTGGGCTTCTTCAAATCAGGTACACATTTTCCAATGTACCCAACAATCTCCCCCTATTTGGAGAAGTCATAAACCTATAGCCAATGATATACACCATTTATAAAAAGTATAAACTGATGATATATGACATAATAGGAATACTTAATATAAACAAAACATAAAAACAATCCATCACAGAATGAACATTATATGATGCCAAACAACATTTTGTTTATAACTTGATAATGTTTGAATACAGAGAATTACATTTAACGATTTAATCAAAACATTACAAAATACTTTGAAAGAACTAAAAAATTAAGACTGTTCAGGCTCTTTAAAGACAATCCCTTTGCCAGATAGAACTTGAGCCTTCACAGGAGCTTCAGAATCTTCAGCTAGCTTCTTGCCTTTTAGATCAGCCTTCTTTTTTGCTTCTTCCTTGAGCCTTTGCCTTTCAAAATAATGAAAGGGCTTTGGGAAGTACTTGCTTGGCTCCTGAGCATCTGAAGGCAGCCTACCCAGCTTGGCTTTTCTTTTAAACTGTACAATGGCCTCTTGCCTGGCTTCATACTTCTGCCATTCCATCTCATTGTACCACTTGCCTCTTTCCTGCACTTGGTCTTTGACAGCCTTCCATGCAGTGAGTATTATATTTCTGGAAGTAGGACTCCACTGCTCAAAGTCTGGCTTAAGTTCAGCCTGCTCTCTAAATCTTTTCTTAGATAGTAGAGCATCTTGCTGGTCTTTCAAAGTAGCCTCAGGCTTATCAACCTTCCCAATAACAATATTAGTAACCTCCTTTGGAGGACTATACATTCCTTGAACCTGCTGATCAATCATGTCAAAATCTGGAGGGGGGTAAATGACTTTGGCAACCTCAGGTTGATTGCCTTCAAGTAAACTTGTTTGTATTCCTGACTCAGCCACCATAGCATCATCACACAATGGGGGATATCCCAATGTGGCTTGAATACTATTGGTCACCCATTTGGTGTGCTCTGAGCTTGCATGAACTAGCATCCTCTCCCCCTTTATGGCTTCTCTAGAAACATGATCTCTGAGATCTTCCTTTTGAAATCTGATTTGGCCATCCAGATAATTCACACCCTCTTTAAAAAATGGTTTTAACTTTAGAAGCTTGTCAGATATTTCCTTTTGAGAGGTAGTGATTGCAGTCTTAACAGAAGCAATAGCATCTTGAAAGTTCTTATCAAATTCTTCCATTTCTTTTGCTCTATCTGCTGGCAGGCCTGGAACAATCTTCTTCAATTCCTCAATGATCTCATGATGAGATTCAGTTAAATTGTCATTCATCCTTAGCTGATTTTCCAAGACATAGCTTTGCTTTAAAGCAATGTCATCCACCTTAGGGATGATAGTCTGCTGTTGTTTTGCCAGATATACCACAGCATTACCTCCCTTATGGAAGCAATCTGTCATTTCCTTCTTATGCATATTGACCTCAAACCTAATTGATTTTATATCTTGAGCTAAGTCAAATTGCAGGGACTTGTTGTTCTCATCAACATATTTTTTTATAGCCACTCTGTGTTCATCCAATTTCACTTGTAAATCTACCAAGAACTTGTTATAATCAAAGTCAGAAGGAGTGTGATGTGCTGTAGACTGTAGAGCCTGCTTATAGCTCTTGCTCCTTCTCTGGAAGACCATAAGTTTTCTCTTTTTAGCCACCCTGGCTTCTTCAGTCTCTGAATCAGAAGTGCTATCAATTTGAACTCTTTCTTTGGGAGGAGGAGAAACAGCTGCTTCAGTGTCATGTTGTACAGTCTCAACATGCACTGGCTCCCCCTCAATTTCTTGCTCCACTTCCAGACTATCAGTTATTATTTCATCATTTGGAAATAACTCCTCCAGTGTATATTCCTTCTGGGCTTGATCATTTGCAGTATTAAGATTTGGAGATTGATGAATTGGAGCATCTTCTAGCACTTGCTCCCCCTGGACCTGTGCAGAAATAGAAATATTAGAAATCTCTTTTGTAGGAAAATACACCAGCTCCCCCTGCACCTATACCTGGTCATGAGTAGATACAGTTTGTGTAGGAGAATAAACTTGCTGAGCTGGTATACTTACTTCTTCTTCTTGAACTGCAGGTATTGTGGCATCCTGAACTTGTGTAGATGCAGGCTGATCTTCAACCTCTAGTCTTACTTGCTCTTCTTGTGGATGCCCAGTACTGGTAGCATGACCTGGGGATTTCTCAGGTGAATCCTGCCTTTCCACTTCAGGCATCTCTTTGGTCAGCACCCTATCCCATCTGGAGAACAATCTCATGTCCATCCTTCTCATGTGATTAATTTTAGTTCCAGGTTGTTATTGCATAATCTCAGGAATCTCCTTACTTAGGTATATACTCATTATCCTAGCCAGATTTGGCTTTTTGATCCCTTCCTTAATCTTTTCAAAGATTACAGATGACCAATTCGTTGGAATTGTAAACACAATCCTGGTCATTAGGCTGAACATATAGGCAGAAATCCTATCATGTCCACCTGACTTGCACAGAATAACTTTTCCTACCACTTCTGACAGAAACTTGCCCTGTTGATTCATTCCTTTCCGATTGAACACAGCTCCAATTTTCATGGTGGATTCCAATCCACACCATTGAAGAGCCTCCCTAGATTTAGAAGCAGGGACATCCTCTTCATTCTCAATTGTAGGTAATTGCAGAATTGTTCTTATCTTACTTGGTGTAATCTCCACAGGTGACCCATGAACTGTGGATTTTATCGCATGACGTTCAGAGTCTACAGATGCAGAGGTAAAGAACTCATGCACCTCCTTCTTCCATATCTTTGATGGTTCGGAAACCAGAAATTCTAAACCTGAGTCGGAGAGGAGAGATATAACCCCAAGAACATCTGGAGGGGCAGCAGCAAAGGCCTGGCGCACCAACTCATATCCTTCATTAACATTATCTTCAATCTTTGGCGCCATTGATCAGTCGAGAAAGCTTGAAAGATGAGAGAAAGAGAGAGAGAGGGAGAATGTCGACACTGGGTTTCAAAAACCTTGTAAGCGTGTCGACAGAATGAGTTTTTGACCTATTTATACCTTCTGTTTAAAGAAGATCAAAAGTCGCCAAAAACAGACTATAAGTGTCGACACAGATGGATTGTGTCGACACAAGCTTCTATTGTCTCGACTACAAGTTCGTCTACTATGTGTCGACACCAATTTGCGGTTATGTCAACACCAGAGATATATATTAGAGCATCAGAAATTCTGTGTCGACTCTTAGTATAAGTGTCGACACAAAATCAGTAAGTGTCGACACCACTATCCTGGTGAAGTCGGCACTACATTCCTGGATAAGTCGACAATAAGATTCTTAAGTGTCGACACATATTTTCTGTGTCGACACAATATCTCTGACTTGTCGACATGACTACCTTGAGTCGACACATTATTACTGAATGTGTCGACACCATCTTACATAGCCAATTTCTGTTTGTTCAACACAACTTATAAGTACTACAAAGTACTTTATACTTCTTCAATGTGTCTTAATATCACTTGAATGTCTTGTTACCACTTCAACTTCATTGTTGATGATTTTGTGATTACACTAATCAATGGTTAACATATCTAATTCAATTTTGAATTTATTGAATTTGGTCTCATCTAGGGGCTTAGTAAATACATCTGCTATTTGATAATCTATTTTCACAAATTCCAATGAGATGTCTTCTTTTTCTACATGTTCTCTAAGAAAATGGTATTTTATTTCTATATGCTTAGTTCTACTATGAGAAACAGGATTATTAGCAATAGAAATTGCACTCTTAGAATCACACAAAAGAGGTGTTCTACTTACTTGAATACCATATTCCTTTAGCTGATGCTGCATCCATAATAGTTGTGCACAGCAGCTTCCAGCAGCAACATACTCTGACTCAGCTGTGTCAATTGCCACACTAGTCTGCTTCTTACTACTCCATGATATTAGTCTTCCTCCCAGGAATTGACAAGTACCTGTAGTACTCTTTCTATCCTCTCTACATCCTGCAAAATCTGCATCTGAATAGCCTGTTAGTTGAAAATCTCTATTCCTAGGGTACCAAAGACCTAGATTAGGTGTGCCCTTAAGATATCTCAGAATCCTTTTGACTGCAGTATAATGAGATTCTTTAGGGCAGGCTTGGTACCTAGCACAGACACATATAGCATACATAATATCTGGTCTACTAGTAGTGAGATAGAGTAGTGAGCCAACTATTCCTCTATACAAAGTCTCATCAACAGGTTTACCTGCATCATCTTTGCATAAAGGCATACTTGTTCCCATAGGAGTTCTCATGGTGGAGGATGACTCCATACCATATTTCTTAATCAATTCTTTGGTGAACTTAGACTGGGATATGGACAAGCCATCATCAGTCTGTCTTACTTGGAGTCCCAAGAAGAATTTCAGTTCCCCCATACTGCTTATCTCAAACTTCCCTTGCATAAGTTTGGCAAACTTTTTACAAAGGTTGTTTTCAGTAGATCCAAAGATTATGTCATCAACATAGATCTGAACTAATATGATCTTGCCTTTGGATTCCCTAAGGAATAGAGTTTTGTCAATTTTTCCTCTTGAGAATTTATTCTCAATAAGGAAAGTAGACAGGGTTTCATACCAAGCCCTTGGGGCTTGCTTTAACCCATACAGAGCTTTCCTAAGCTTATAAACAAAATCAGGTTTATGAGGATCTACAAAACCTGATGGCTGCTCTACATATACTTCTTCTTTAAGATCACCATTCAGAAATGCTGACTTCACATCCATCTGGTATACTTTGAAGTCTTGATAGGCTGCATAAGCAAGGAATATTCTGATTGCCTCCAGCCTTGCTACTGGACCAAAGGTTTGATCAAAGTCAATCCCTTCTTCCTGCCTGTATCCTTTTGCAACCAATCTTGCTTTATTCTTTACTATTATTCCACTTTCATCTAGCTTGTTCCTATAGATCCATTTTGTGCCAATTATGTTGTGGCCTCTTGGTTTAGGAACAAGCTCCCAGACATTGCACCTTCTGAATTGATTCAGCTCCTCTTGCATAGCATCAATCCAGTGCTGGTCTTGGATAGCTTCTTCAAACTTCTTAGGCTCCATTTGTGACAGGAAACTTGAATGTAGAACTGTGTTTTGATTTCTGCTTCTAGTTTGCACCCCTTGTCTTGGATCACCTATTATCTGATCAGCTGGATGATCTCTTAAATGTCTTGTAGCTGGAGGAAGATTTCCTTCTGGTTGAACATCTCCAGCTCCTTCATTTAACTGATTCTCTTGATTTTCATCAGCTTCTATAGTGTCTTGTTCTCCCCCTGGACTGAAGCCTTCATTTTCCAATGCCCCATCTTCCTTTGATACTTCAGTAATGGAAAGCTTGTCCATACTTTTGCTTATACCTGTTGAGTCATTTGATCTACAAGACACCTCACAGTTGATTAATCTTGTTTCATCAAACACAACATGCACAGATTCTTCAACAACTTGAGTGGTCAAGTTGAAGACTCTATAGGCCTTACTATTTGTGTTGTACCCAACAAATATCCCATCCTGGGATTTGGCAGCAAACTTAGTCAAATATGACTTGCCATTGTTAAGTATATAACACTTGCAACCAAAGATCCTAAAGTAAGATAGATTTGGTTTTCTGCCTTTCACAATCTCATAGGGAGTCATTTTGTGGCTTTTGGTGATAGTAGCCCTATTGATTACATGACAAGCAGTGTTAACTGCCTCAGCCCAAAAATATTCTGGGAGAGAGGTGTCACTCAATAGAGTTCTACCAGCTTCAATTAATGTTCTATTCTTTCTTTCAGCAATTCCATTTTGCTGAGGTGTTCTAGGTGAGAAGAACTCTTGGAAAATCCCAAAGTCTTTATACAAGTTTGTTATGCTTTCAGATTGAAACTCAGTACCATGGTCACTTCTGATTTTGACCACTGTACTATTCAGTTCATTCTGAATTTGCTTTACAAAATTAAGTAATACACTTGGGGTTTCAGATTTTTGTCTCAGAAAGAACACCCATGTAAATCTAGAATAGTCATCTACAACCACAAAAGTGTAGACCTTCCTACCTAGACTATGAACTGGCATAGGACCAAAAAGATCCATATGCAAGAGGTATAAGCACCTCACAGAATCCTTGTTTTTAAGGCTTTGAAAGGAGGATTTTGTCTGCTTGCCCTTTTGACAAGCTGAGCATATTCCTTCCTTTATACACTTAATTTGAGGTCCATTCCTCACTAACTCTTTGCTAAAGAGTTGGCCAATTGTCTTGTAGTTTAGATGAGCCAATCTCTTGTGCCACTTAACACAATGAGAAGCATTGTCATCAGCTACAAGACAGATGGGAGAAGCCTTATTCTCACATTCAAAATTAAGACAATATACATTTCTCTTCCTATACCCAGTCAATATGATCTTTTGATCACTTGACCTCTTGATATGACATCCATTTTTAACAAATGAAATGTCATATCCTAAATCACTTAGCTGGCTTATGCTTATTAGATTATGTTTCAAACCTTTTATATAAGCCACTTGAGTGATAGTAATTAGGTTAGAAGAAATGTTACCAAACCCTTTGATGACTCCTTTTTCAGATCCACCAAAGATCACTTTAGGTCCATCTTTGACAGATGAATACTCCTTCAGCAGCCCCTTTATTCCAGTCATGTGCCTGGAACAACCACTATCCAAGTACCATATAGGGGCATGGTTACTTGGATTCACCTACAACACAGAATTACTTACCCTTAGAACCCAAGTAAGTCTTGGGTCCTTGGTTCAGGTTAGCATTAATAAAGCTACCATAACCTCTTCTAACAGGTAGACTATTGTTCTTTATAACACTTGGGTTATACCAGCAGTCTAGTGCAAAATGGCCTCTCTTGCCACAGTACCAACACTCAAACTTATTGTATCTAGATCTAGATACATCCTTGTCAGAAGAATTTCTGTTCATTGCTGGTGCTTCAGCAACTTCACCTACTAATTTCTTAAAACCATTGGGTTTATGACCATAGGTAGGCCTGCTTGCATTTACACCCTTGTTCTTCAGAACATTAGTCTTAATATGACCTTGAATATCTTCATGATCATATTTGTTAGAAGGCACTTTCATCTTACTAAACTTTATAGGGACTGAAAGATTTAGTGGCTGAGCAGGAGCTTTGCCTTTCCTCTTGAATCTGCCAGCCCTGAAGTTACCTTTGAATCCTAATCCAGCCTTACCCTCTTGAGTGTCAAATTCATCTATCAAGGGTAAGACAGATTTTGGCTTAGAGTAACTAGCCACTAAATCCCTTTCAATTCTAAGTCTGGCCTCCAGACTCTTCACTTGATCATTAGTATAATTAATTGTGCCCATCTGAATAATAGTTATATTCTTCAGCTTGGCAATTTCATTTAATTTTTGATCAATAACTTTCTCTAACTCAGTTGTAGCAACCCTTAGTTCAGCAATTTCCTGAGCCTGAGATTTAACCAGGTTCTTGCTTTTCTTAAGGGCCTGCAACAGGTCCCCATACTTGTCTATCAATTGATAGACATCTCCTTCAGATTCAGATGCATCTACATCTGTTGATGCAGGTGTAGCTGATTCTTCACTTGTACAACAAACAGATGTAATAGAAGGACATTGTACCTTATTATGACCAGACTGATTCTGGCATATGTCCTCTTCTGATCCTGCCATCAGCCCCATACACTGATGATCCTTTTGTTCATTGATGGAGTCTAGCAACTGCAGAAACTCCTCTTCTTCAGATGCAGCATATAGTCCAATATATGCTTCAGCTTCAGATTCTGACTCTGAAGTTGACTGGTCTGTTAGACTCTTATCTTTCTTTGCAACAAAGGATTTCTCCTTCTTGCCTTTCTGATAAGTCTTCTTTTTTTCTGAAGATTCCTTTCTCTTATCAGGACAGTCAGCCACTACATGTCCAGGCCTATTGCAACAATAGCAGACAATCTTTGAAGTAGTGGCTTTGCTGGGCTTTGATCTGCTCTTCTCTTTCCTTGATGACCTTTTCTTCTGATAATAGTCATCAACTTGCTGTGATGTGGAAGGCCTAGACTTCCATTGCTTCTTTTTCAAGAACCTCTGGAATTGCCTTGTGAATGCAGCAAAGTCTGCATCTGAATCACAGCTTTCTGAACCCTTATCTGAATTTTCAGAACTATCTTCTGCAACTTCCTTAGGAGGAGATGGTGATTTCCTCCTATTCTTTCTAGTGGCTTCTGCATTAAATGCCACAGTCTTTTCTCTATGCTCTCCTCTTGAATTCTTTTCCTCCTCCTTCCTCACCATAAGTTGCATTTCATAGGATAGCAACTTTCCAAACAAGGTGGGAGGAGATATATCTGCCAATTTAGCCACTTCTCTTATGGCACAGATCTTTGTGTCCCAATCCTTTGTTAAGGATCTCAAGAATTTGTCATTCAGTTCATAAGTACTGAAGACTCTTCCATAGGACATAAGCTCATTCACAATTCTATAGAATTTCTTGTAGCACTCAGTTATGTTATCAGATTTTCCTTGTCTAAAACTTTCATACTCCTGATTGAGCATAGATTTCCTGTCCTGCCTTACTTCTTCAGATCCCTCCATGTAGACAATCAATGTGTCTCACATCTCTTTGGAGGTCTTGCAGTGAATCAGATTCTGAAATGTTGAATCATCTATGGCACTAACAATAATGTTCTGAGCTCTTTTGTCCATGGTTGCCAAGATGATTTCATCCTTGGTCATTTCTGAATAACTCTTTGGAGTTTGGATATTTGCATCAAGAACTGATACCTTCATTAGAATGAAGGGGCCTTCCTGTACTGTGATGTAAATCCTTGGGTCAGATGCTTCCATAAACAGTCTGACTCTTTCTTTCCAAATTCCAAAAATTTCTTTCTTGCATATGGGTAATTGATGAGTCCTCTTTATATACCTATTTTTGGACTCATCTAGGCTTATTTTCTTGTCTTTGCACACCGTTTAGCGTCATTTGCACTCCTTTTGGTTCGCTACGGTTTTCCACGTCTTGTGCACTCTTTTAGCCTATTTCTTTGCGTGTGTGTATTTCCCTTTTGCTGTGCATTATATTTATGTCTGTGACTGCCATGATCGACATCCCGTCCAGTTTTCCTGCAGGTTCTGGGATCGTGTGGGCGTCCGGCATCGGACTTTCACCATTTTTGGCAAAGGAGTCAATGGTCGTGCGTTTTTACCCACGCACGACCATCGACCTCTTTGGCGCACGATCATCGGTCGTGCGCAGTCATGACCTCTCCTGTGAAAGTTCTGTCCCGCCATATCGCACGATCACCAGCCATACCGCGCACGATCACTGCTCGTGCGCTGCCGGTCGTGCGCAGTCATTATATCTTTTTCCACTTTTCTGCCTCCATATCGCACGATCACTGACTATATCGCGCACGACCATTGGTCGTGCACCGGTGATCGTGCGCGCTGTTTAAATTCTGTTTTCTATAAATAGCGCAGGTTTCGCCCTATTCTAGAGATCGCTCGACACTTCCGCCGTTTTTCGTCTCGGACGAGGGTTTCCTCCGTCCCCCTTCATCCTCCACCATAGGGAGGGTCTCCGGGCAAGCTTTCAACGCCAAATCAACGCCGGAGCATCCTCTCGGCCTCCTCCTTCATCCTAGAGCTTCAAGCGGAGTTTTGACCTAGCTTTCTCCAT
Source organism: Platanthera zijinensis (assembly GCA_039513925.1). Taxonomy (NCBI): domain Eukaryota; kingdom Viridiplantae; phylum Streptophyta; class Magnoliopsida; order Asparagales; family Orchidaceae; genus Platanthera; species Platanthera zijinensis. Next base: position 77,636,051 of record CM077085.1, on the reverse strand, counting down.
CAAGTTAGGAGGAGCTGGAGCCGCAATCTACGGGTCAGTTCAACGAAGAAGACGGGTCCATTGGGAGTGAGTGACAGCCTCCTCTACCCCGGACGCAGTTGAGGACCGAGCTTGGACTCGGATTGACAACCCGGGATTCCAACCGTGAACCCTCAATAAGGCTTCGGATTCGGTCGATTCGCACACCTCCTCCTCTTGTATTTGATAGCTTAGTTTAACTCTTTGTATTGATGAAGTATACTTTATTGTAGTTAATGATCTTGCACTTTCTCATGTCTATGTGATTTGTGTAATTTTGTTATTATTGCTTGAGGTGCGCCTTATTATTCCACCATCCATCCACCCTTGCCGCACTAGCAATTGCTAGTGGCGTGCGTTGCGAAGAGGTGCCCACGACCCTCATTCCGCCATTCTCACCACCTCATCCGCTAGCCTACTCTTCCATCCGCCAAGCGATTCGGTGCATAGCGGCCCGTGTAGTTTCCATCCTGCCTGGCGAAGCAGTGCATAGCGGCCTGCATAGTAGGATTTCCGCCGTTCTCTACACCTCATACGCTTGCCTACTCGCCCATCCGCCAAGCGATTCGGTGCATTGCGGCCCGACTAGTCTTCCATCCCGCCTGGCGAAGCATCGCATAGCGGCGTTGCATAGGAGTAGTTGTTAGATTTTTACTTTATTTTCCGCAACCATCAAAACCCCCATCGTTACCTTCGCCCCGAGGACTTCAATCTCAAGTCCTCCTCGACATTAACTCATCCCTTACTGTGTTCCTCAAGAGACCGACACTCGGGGATTTATTCCCAAACTTTATTACTTGTGCGACCGGTGCGCTTGCCGTAATCCACGCATCAGTAATTTCATAGACCCTAGCTCCTTATGATTCTCACCAGAACCCATCTTTTTGAATCTTGATTCTGCCTATCAGATCTACCTCAGACTGTTAAGTCCTTTTTGAGGAACCTCCCTCTGATACCACTTGATAGTTTTACTTTCAAGACAACCTAAACACCTAGAGGGGGGGTGAATAGGTTCTAATTTCTTGTCTATAAATCTAGGCAGAATTCAATTACAATTTAAAACATCTAGCACAGCATTCACAGACAACTAAGCATCACAGATTGCACAATGTTTTATAGTGGTTCCCCAAGGTCTCGGTACATCCACTTTCCCCCTTCACCTATCTAGCAATATGCTAGATTCGGCCAAACTTTCACTATACTCAGATCGTCATATCCTACAGCTCAGAACCAGGATAGGTTCCTACAACTCAGGCTCAACAGCCCTACCTCAGCCTTGCCTCAAGGCCTACCACTCAGAGAATAATCTTCTCCTACACTCAGGCAAATAGCCCTACCACTCAGAGATCACCTCTCCTACACTCAGCCTTTATAACACAGGCTTACAACTCAGATCTGTGTAAACAGATCCTACAGAAATTTAGAAAAAGATATTTTGATGTCTTGCCTTTGTTAAGAGAGAAGAGGACAAGACACTTCTTGATCAGCTGATGAAATCAACTGAATCTGAGCTTTCTTCAAAGCTTCTTGAATCTGAACTTAGCTGAGTTGATTTCCAAACAGCTTCTTGAGAAACCACTGATGGCTTCCTTCTTCTTCTTCAAGATGACTGGATCTCCCTCTATCCAACACCTTTTTGATACTTCAGACTTCTTCTTCTTAGACCTTCTGATGAAGATCTTCTTTTTCACTTTCTTGAATTGAAACTTCAACAGGATCGTAATCCTTCTGTTTCTTCTTCTTAGATCTTCTTCTATTATTTTTCTTAGCTTGGCTGCTTTTTTAATTCCTTCTGAATGTGTCTATTTATAGACTTTCTTCATGGTAACCGGCTGATCCGGTTTCTAACTGTTTTCTGACAGGTCTGACAGCTTCAGTTAAACGGTGGCAACCCACAGTTGTCAAGTCTTCAAACAGTTCTTATACCTTAGCCTTGGACAGCAAAATGTCGAGACAGTCAGTTAGAAAGTGTCGAGACCAATCTGTCTATCTGTGTCGACACAAGTGACTTTGGTGTCGACACAGTCTTTGATGATGTCGACTAAGTTGCCTTTAAGTCGACACAGCTTCTTCAGAAAATAACTTGGTCTAGACTCTGCAGTGTGTCGACACAAGTCCTGTGTGTCGACACAGTTGTTGTAGATTCAGAACTCAGCATGTGTTGACTCAGCCTTCAGGTGTCGACACAGCAATCTTCAATCCTGCCAAAATGTGTCGACTCAGTCTTCTGGTGTCGACACAAGCATAGTCGACTTCTGCCAATATGTGTCGACACAGTCTACTGGTGTCGACACATCCACCCAGTGTCGACACAGTTGTGGTCGACTATCTTCTTCTGTGAGTCGACTATCTTTCTCTGGTCGACTTTCTTTCACTAGTCGACTATCTTTCACGGTGTCGACACTGCTTCTCTGGTCGACTATCTTCTTTTTGTGTCGACACTGCTTCCCAGTGTCGACATAGTTGAAGTCGACTATTTTCTTTATGTGTCGACACTGCTTCCCAGTGCCGACATAAATGTGGTCGACTATCATTCTCTGTGTCGACACTGATATTCTGAAGTGTCGACACAAATATTCTGAAGTGTCGACACAATTTCTTCAGGTGTCGACATGTGGACTTAGAATATTTTTCTGCATTCTTTAATACTTCTTCACCTGCACATGTCAACTCAAAACAACATCAAATACACCTTGATGCATATCATTGAGCTAAGTTGGGCTTCTTCAAATCAGGTACACATTTTCCAATGTACCCAACAAACTTGTTCCTAAAAATCCACTTTGTACCAATAATGTTGTGGTCTTTTTGTTTAGAAACAAACTCCCAGACCTTGTATCCTCTAAACTGATTAAGCTCCTCTTGCATAGCATTAATCTAGTGTTGGTCTTGGATCGCTTCTTCAGATTTCTTTGGCTCCAGTTAAGATAAAAAACGTGAGTGCAGGACTGTATTCAGATTTCTGCTTCTAGTTTGCACTCCATGTCTTTGATCACCAATTATCTGATTTGCTAGATGATCCTTTAGATTTCTTACAGTTGGAGGTAGACTTCCTTCTGGCTGAACACCTCCAGTTTCTTCATTATGCTGCACCTCTTGGTTGTCATCAGCTTCTAGAGAGTCTTGTACTCCCCCTGGACAGTAGTCATCATTTTCCAATTCTTCATCTACAGGTTAGCCTTCTATAATGGAAAGCTTGTCCATTCTATTGCTTATACCTGTTGGACTGCATGAACTACAAGGCAACTCACTGTTGATTAATCTAGTTTCATCAAATACAACATGTACAGATTCTTCTACAACCTGTGTAATCAAGTTGTAGACCCTATAAGCCTTACTATTGATGTTGTACCCAATAAATATTCCATCTTGGGATTTGGCAGCAAATTTAGTTAGATAAGACTTGCCATTATTAAGGATATAAAACTTGCAACCAAAGATTCTAAAATAGGATAAATTTGGTTTTCTACCTTTCATGATCTCATAGGGTGTCTTTTTGTTGCTTTTGATAATAGAGACCCTATTGATCACATGACATGCAGTACTAACTGCCTCACCCCAGAAGTATTCTGGGAGAGAAGTATCACTCAGTAGAGTTCTACTAACTTCAATTAATGTCCTATTCTTCCTTTCAGCAATACCATTTTGCTGAGGTATTCTAGGTGAGGAGAACTCTTGAAAAATCCCAAATTATTCACATAATCTTGTCATACTTTCAAATTGAAATTCAGTGTCATGGTCACTTCGTATTTTGACCACTGTACTGTTCAGTTAATTCTAAATTTGTTTAACAAAACAATGTAAAACACTTGGGGTTTCAGATTTCTTTCTCAGAAAGAACACCCAGGAATATCTAGAATAGTCATCTACAACCACAAAAGTGTAGACCTTCCTACCTAGACTATGAACTGGCATAGTACCAAATAAATCCATATACAGTAGGTATCGACACCTAACTGAATCCTTGTTTTCAAGGCTATGAAAGGAGGATTTTGCTTGCTTTCCCTTTTGACAAGAAAAACATATCCCATCCTTTATACACTTAACCTGAGGACCATTCCTCACTAACTCTTTGCTAAAGAGTTGGCCAATTGTTTTGTAGTTAAGATGAGCCAGCCTCTTGTGCCATTTGACACAATGAGATGCTCTCTCATCAGCTACAAGACAAATAGGTGAAACCTTGTTCTCACACACAAAGTCAAGACAATAAACATTTCTTTTTCTATACCCAGTAAATATGACCTTTTGATCACTTGACCTTTTGATATGACATCCATTCTTAACAAATGAAATGTCATATCCTAGATCACTCAGCTGACTTATGCTTATGAGGTTGTGTTTCAAACCTTTTACATAAGCCACTTGAGTGATGGTAATTTGGTTTGAAGAAATGTTACCAAATCCTTTAATGATTCCTCATTAAGATCCACCAAAGATTACTTTAGGCCCCTCCTTGATAGGTGAGTACTCCTTCAGCAACCCCTTTGTTCCAATCATGTTCCTGGAACATCCACTGTCCAAGTACCATATAGGGGCATGACAACTTGGACTTTCCTGCAATAAAGAATTACTTTCCCTTAGAACCCAAGTAAGTCTTGGGTCCTTGGTTCAAGTTAGCTTCATGCTTACCAAATCTACCTGCAGCTCTTCTAACAGGTAGACTATTGTCCTTCCTGACACTAGTGTTGTGCCAGCAACCTGTAGCATAATGTCCTGTCTTGCCACAACACCCGCATTCATACTTGTTGTATCTAGGTCTAGATACATTTTTGGCAGAAAAATTTCTGTTCTGTACTGGTGCTGCTGCAGCTGCACCCACTGTTTTCCTTGGAACATGGGGTTTATTAACATGGGCTGACTTATTTGCATTAACACCCTTGTTATTCAGAATATCAGCCTTATTATGACCATGAATGTTTTCAAGATCATATTTGTAAGAAGGCACTTGTACCTTTCTAAACATTACAGGAACTTTAAAATTTACTGGCTGGACTGGTGCTTTGCCCTTTCTCTTGAATTGGACAGCCCTAGTGTTGTCTTTAAAGCCTAATCCTGCCTTACCCTTTTGAGCCACAAACTCATGTATTAAGGGTAAGACTGATTTTGGCTTAGAGTAACAAGCAACTAGATCTTTCTCCTTTTGAAGTCTGACTTCAAGACTTTTAATTAGATCATTTTTATATGTGATTATACCCATCTGAATAACAGTTATAGTTTTCAGCTTGGCAACCTCATTAATTTTTTGATCCAATTCTTTCTATAAACCAGATGCAGTCATCTTAAGATCTGCAATTTCCTTAGCCTGAGTTTTTGCCAGGTTTTTTCTTTCCTTAAGTGCCTGCAATAAGTCCCCATATTCATCTATCAACTGATGAATATCTCCTTCAGATTCAGATCAATCCTCATCACTTGAAGCAGATGAATCTGACTCTGAACTAGTACTGTAATCAGAAATTCTTGAATTACTTTGTACCTTATTGGGACCAGGCTGATCCTGGCACTTGTTGTCTTCTGATTCAGCCATCAGTCCCATGCACTGATGGTCTTCTTATTCATAGATGGAGTTCAGCAATTGCATAAACTCATGTTCTTCACTAGCTGCATACAGTCCATTGTATGCTTCAGCTTCAGATTCTGACTCTGAGGAGCATTGATCTGTAAGACTCTTCTCCTTCTTAGCAACAAACGATTTCTCCTTCTTGCCCTTTTGTTGAGTCTTCTTTCTGTCTGCTGACTCCTTCCTCTTTTCTGGACACTCAGCCACCACATGTCCAGACCTATTGTAGCAATAACAAACAATTTTTGATGTTGTAGCTTTGCTGGGCTTAGACCTGCTCCTTTCCTTTCTTGATGATTTTCTCTTTTGATAGTAGTCATCAACTGGCTGTGATGTGGAGGGTCTTGACTTCCACTGCTTCTTCTTCAAGAACCTCTGAAACTGCCTTGTAAAGGCAGCAAAATCTGCATCTGAATCACTGCTATCTGAGTTCTGATTATCTGAATTCTCTGAGATAACTTCAGCAACTTCCTTAGGAGGTGATGGAGATATCCTTCTATTCATTCTAGTGGCTTCAACCTTGGAGGCCACAGACCTTTCTCTATGCTCTCCTTTTATATTTCTTTCTTCCTCCTTCCTAGCCATTAGTTGCATTTCATATGATAGCAACTTTCCAAATAAGGTTGGAGGATAAATGTCTGCTAGTTTGGCCACTTCTCTAATGGAACAAATCTTGGTATCCCAATCCTTTGTCAAGGATCTTAGGAATTTGTCATTCAGCTCATATATACTGAAGACCCTTCCATAGGACATCAGTTCATTCACTATCCTATAGAATTTCTTCTAGCATTCAGATATGCTATCAGACTTCCCTTGTCTGAAACTCTCATATTCTTGATTGAGCATAGACTTTCTGTCTTGTCTAACTTCTTCAGAACCTTCCATGTAGACAATCAAAGTATCCCACATTTCCTTGGAGGTTTTGCAGTGAATCAAATTTTGGAAAGTAGAATCATCTATGGCACTCACTATGATATTATGAGCTCTTTTATCACTTGTTGCCATTATAATCTCATCCTTAGTCATTTCAGAAAAATCTTTAGGAGTTCTTTGATTTGCATCTAGAACAGACACATTCATTGGGATATATGAACCTTCTTTTACTGTGATATATATCCTTGGGTCAGAGGCCTCCATAAACAACCTAACCCTTTCTTTCCAGATTCAAAAAATCTCTTTCCTGCAGATGGGTAATTTCATTGACCCTAGTTCCTTGTTATTCTCTCCAGAACCCATTTTCTTGATTCTTGATTCTGCCTTAGGGATCTAACTCAGACTATTAAGTCCTTCTTTGAGTAACCTCCCTCTGATACCACTTGATAGTTTTACTTTCAAGACTACCTAAACACCTAGAGGGGGGTGAATAGGTTCTAATTCTTGTTTTAAAATTAAGACAAAATATCACTACAATGCTATAATATAAAACAGAAAATTGTGCAGCAAACTCAGTACACACAATCACAGATTCTACAGCTACACAATTCACAGATTGCACACAGTATTTATAGTGGTTCCCCAAGGTCTGGGTACATCCACTTTCCCCCTTCACCTATCCAGCAGTATGCTAGATTCGGCCTAACTTCTTCCTTTATCTCAGATCCTCAGATCCTATAGCTCAGAATCCAGAAGGATTCCTACAACTCAGAATGTTTCCACATTCCTACAACTCAGGCTAACAACCTCAGCCTTGCCACAAGGCCAATAACTCAGAGAATACCTTCTCCTACAACTCAGGCATAAACAGCCCTACCACTCAGAGAACAAATCTCCTACACTCAGCCTTTATAAAACAGGCTTACAACTAAGATCTATGAATAGATCCTATAGAATTTGATAAGGAATTTTATAATCTCTTACCCCTGTTGAGAGAGAAGGGATAAGAACTTTCTTGATCAGCTTCTTGAAGAGGCTGATGGCTGAAATGAACTTGATCTTTGTTTTCTTCAAAGCTTCTTGAATCTGAACTTAGTTGGGTTGATTTCCTTTGAATATAACTGGCTAGCAGCTTCCTTTTTAGACTCCAGAAATAGATCTGAATCTTCTTGACAGATTAGTTCAGTATTTGCTTCTTGAGAGACCTGTAATTATCTCCTTCTTGACTTCAAATAGCTGGATCTCTCTCTATCCAAACCTCTTGAAGGTACTTCTGAATTTTTGATTGAATTCAATTTAAAAAGAATCTGAATAAAAAACTACTTCAGAACGTCTTCTTAGATCTTCTCACGAAGATCTTCTTCTTTGTGACTTGTACTTTCTTGATCAGAGATCAATCTCACAATAGGTGTGTTAGTTGTGTGTATTATCAACTCCTTTCTTCTTATGAATCCATCTATATATAGACTTCATCCATGGTAACAGTCTGATCCGGTTTTAACTAACTTCTGACAAGTCTGAAAGCTTAAGTAAACCTATTGTAACTCACAACTTTCAAGTCATCAAACAGATCTTGAGCCTTTGTCTTGTCATTAAAGCGTCGAGACTGACTGTCATAAAGTGTCGAGATCATTTGTCAACATGTGTCGACACACGTGACTTAAGTGTCGACACAGCCTTTGGTGATGTCGACATAGCTGCCTTGATGTCGACACAGCTTCTTAACACTGCATCTTAAGAATGTGTCGACACTGATTATTTGTGTCGACACAATCACTTCTTCACTTTTCAGCACTCGACATTGTTTAAACACTGCTGAGTGTCGACACAAGTCCTGTGTGTCAACATAGTTGATGTAGACTAAGAATTCTGTGTGTCGACACTGCCTTCAGGTGTCGACACAGTTGAAGTCGACTCTGCCTCTATGTGTCGACACTGCCTCCCAGTGTCGACACAAACTCACTGAAGTGTCGACACAGCCATTTCCAAGTGTCGACACAATCTTACTGAAGTGTCGACACAGCTTCCTAAGGTGTCGACATATGGACTTAGAATCTTTTTCCTGCATCCTAGCACATTCTTAACTTGCACATATAAACTCAAAATAACATCAAATACACCTTGATGTATATCATTGAGCTAAGTGAGGCTTCTCAAAATCAGGTACACATTTTCCATTGTACCCAACAAGTAGGCCTTGACTGCTTTGAATGTTGCTGTCACTTGAGATCCTTGAAAACAAAGAAGGAGAGGAAAAAAGACTCTTGATGGTGATGGTTGTTCTTTCCTCTTCTCTTGAGAGCAGTCAAAAGTTTTCTGAGAGATGTTTTCACTGCACCTTGTATGTTTTCTTTTTGTAACTCTGTTGATGATGGATTGAAGTTTTTGTGTGTGTATTCTCTCTTATTGTTTTCTTAGCAGGGAGATGTATATCAGATAACTACAACTTTGTTGAATTTCAAAAACAAACTCTGCAATAAATGATCAGCCAAAATCTTGGGAACGAAAAACGGCAAGAATGCTGTCAATTTTCTTATTCTATGTCTGTCCCAAGATATAAGCAATTAATTCCATGGAGGATATTAGAAATCAAGGCTGCCAGTAACGGCTCTATTCAGAGAATATAAGTGCATTGATTTACAAGAGAATTAATAGCCTATAATCGATATAAAGTGATGAGACAGAAAGAGAAAGAATAAATGACAAAATGTCTTACAGTTTTCGTCGACCTGAGATCAGCTTTCGTTGACTTCTGATCAGCTTTCGTTGACCTGAAATCCCATCGACCTGTGATTTCGTTGACCTGAGCTCTGCGAACAACTGCACTACATAAACTGAATGATTATGTGCTTTAAGTTGGTTGACCTGAGATTAGCTTTGGCTTTGATTGAATTATGTCGCTGATTCTATTATGGAGCTGAGTGATCTTTGGCGTTGAGAGATGAAGTATTAGTCGACCTGAGAGCAGAGATCGTCGAACTCAATTTAGAGAATTTTATCTCTGAGTTAGTTGAGCTGAGTACGACTATCTTCGACCTGAGATCGACGAACGTAGATCTCTTTTTCTAAATCTTGATTTCTCTAAGTCTTGAGTATCTGGCAGTGATGGAGGCTGGTCCTTTGTACTGTTGACTCTAAGGACATGGCCTAAACTCTAGAAATACATAAAATTTGACCCTTCTATACAACATGTGTTTGGTATATTAGAAAATGTGTACCTGATTTGGAGAAGCCTCACTTAGCTCAATTATATACATATAGGTGTATTTGATGTTATTTTTAGTTTATATGTGCAGGTTAAGAATGTGCTAGAATGCAGGAAAAATATTCTAAGTCCATATTTCGACACCTGAGGAAGCTGTGTCGACACTTCAGTAAGATTGTGTCGACACTTGTAAATGGCTGTATCGACACTTCAGTGAGTTTGTGTCGACACCGGGAGGTAGTGTCGACACACAGAAGATTATAGTCGACATCGACTGTGTCGACATTGGGAGGTTGTGTCGACACACAGAGGCAGAGTCGACAACAACTATGTCGACACTTAGAGGCAATGTCGGGACACGCTATGTTCTGAGTCTACATCAACTGTGTCAACACACATGACTTGTGTCGACACACAGCTGAGCCTAGACCAAGTTGATTGCTGATGAATGGTGAAGTTTTTGTGTCGACACAAATAATTAGTGTCGACACATTCTCAAGATGCAGTGTCAAGAAGCTGTGTCGACATCAAGACAGCTATGTCGACATCACCAAAGGCTGTGTCGACACTTAAGTCACTTGTGTCGACACATATTGACAGATGGTCTCGACACTTTATGACAGTCAGTCTCGACGCTTTGTTGACAGAGACAAATGCTCAAGAACTGTTTGAAGACTTGACAGCTGTGAGTTACAACAGGTTTACTGAAGCTATCGGACTTGTCAGAAGTTAGTTAGAAACCGGATCAGCCGGTTACCATGGATGAAGTCTATAAGTAGATGGATTCAGAAGAAGAAAGATGGATACAGAAAAGAACAATACACACAACTAACACACCTATTGTGAGGTTGATCTCTTATCAAGAATGTACAAGTAACAAAGAAGAAGATCTTCATGAGAAGATCTAAGAAGACGTTATGAAGTAGTTTACTATTCAGATTCTATCTAAGTTGAATTATTTCAAGAATTTAGAAGTATCTTCAAGAGATTTGGATAGAGAGAGATCTAGCTATTTGAAGACAAGAAGGAGACATTCACAGGTCTCTCAAGAAACAGATACTGAACTAATCTGTCAAGAAGATTCAGATCTATTTCTCAAGTCAAAGAAGGATGCTGCCAGTCAGTTATATTCAAAGGAAATCAACCCAACTAAGTTCAGATTCAAGAAGCTTTGAAGAAAGCTAAGATCAAGTTGATTTCAGCCATCAGCCTCTTCAAGAAGCTGATCAAGAAATTTCTTATCGCTTGTCTCTCAATTGGGGTAAGAGATTATAAAATTCCTTATCAAATTTTGTAGGATCTATTCATAGATCTAAATTGTATGCCTATTATATAAAGGCTGAGTTGTAGGAGAAGGTATTCTCTGAGTTGTAGGCCTTGTGGAAAGGCTGAGGTAGGGCTGTTTATGCGTGAGTTGTAGGAGAATGTATTTTCTGAGTATTAGGCCTTGTGGCAAGGCTGAGGTAGCGCTTGTTAGCCTGAGTTGTAAGAATGTGGAGACATTCTGAGTTGTAGGAATCCTTCTGGATTCTTAGCTAAAGCAAGAAGTTAGGCCGACTCTAGCATATGCTAAATAGGTTAAGGGGGAAATTGGATGTACCCAGATCTTGGGGAACTACTATAAATCTGTGTGCATTCTGTGATGTGTGTATGATTGTGATTGCTGTGCTGTGTTAGCTATAGAAATATCTGATTTATTCAAAGAATTGTAGTTATATTCTACCTTAAGTTAAATCAAGGAAAAGTACCTATTCACCCCCCTCCCCCCCTTTAGGTGTTTAGGTAGTCTTGAAAGTAAAACTATCAAGTGGTATCAGAGGGAGGTTGCTCAAAGAAAGACTTAACAGTCCGAGTTAGATCCCTAAGGCAGAATCAAGAATCTAGAAAATGGGTTCTGGAGAGAATCACAAGGAATTACGGACAATGTAATTACCCATCTGCAGGAAAGAGATTTTTGGAATCTGGAAACAAAGGGTTAGGTTGTTTATTGAGGCCTCTAACCTAAGGATATATATCACAGTAAAAGAAGGTCCATATATCCCAATGAATGTGTCTGTTCTAGATGCAAATCAAAGAACTCCTAAAGATTTTTGTAAAATGACCAAGGATGAGATTATATTTGCAACTATGGATAAAAGAGCTCAGAATATCATAGTGAGTGCCATAGATGATTCTACTTTCCAAAATTTGATTCACTGCAAAACCTCCAAGAAAATGTGGGACACTTTGATTGTCTACATGGAGGCTTCTGAAGAAGTTAGACAAGACAGAAAGTCTATGCTCAATCAAGAATATGAGAGTTTCAGACAAGGGAAGTCTGATAGTATATCTGAATGCTACAAGAAATTCTACAGGATAGTGAATGAACGGATGTCCTATGGAAGGGTCTTCAGTACTTATGAGATGAATGACAAATTCCTAAGATCCTTGACAAAGGATTGGGATACCAAGATTTGTGCCATTAGAGAAGTGGTCAAACTAGCAGACATTTCTCCTCCAACCTTATTTGGAAAGTTGCTATCATATGAAATGCAACTAATGGCTAGGAAGGAGGAAGAAAGAAATACAAAAGGAGAGCATAGATAAAAGTCAGTGGCCTTCAAGATTGAAGCCACTAAAAAGAGCAGGAGGATGTCTCCAGCACCTCCTAAGGAAGTTGCTGAAGTTATCTCAGAGAATTCAGACAATCATAACTCAGATAGGTGTGATTCAGATGCAAATATTACTGCCTTTACAAGGAAGTTTCAGAGGTTCTTGAAGAAGAAGCAGTTGAAGTCAAGGCCCTCCACATCACAGCAAGTTGATGACTACTATCAAAAGAGAAAATCATCAAGAAAGGAAAGGAGCAGGTCTAAGCCCAGCAAAGTTACAACATCAAAAATTGTTTGCTATTGCTGCAATAGGCTTGGGCATGTGGTGGCTGAGTATCCAGAAAAGAGGAAGGAGTCAGCAGACAAAAAGAAGACTCAACAAAAGGGCAAGAAGGAGAAATCCTTTGTTGCTAAGAAGGAGAAGAGTCTTACAGATCAATCCTCCTCAGAGTCAGAATCTGAAGCATACATTCGACTGTATGTATCTAGTGAAGAAGAGGAGTTTATGCAATTACTGGACTCCATCAATGAACAAAAAGACCATCAATGCATGGGACTGATGGCTGAATCAGAAGACAACAAGTGCCAGGATCAGCCTGGTCCCAGTAAGGTACAAAGTAATTCTAGAATTTTTGATTACAGTACTGGTTCAGAGTCAGATTCATCTTCATCAAGTAATGAGGATGGATCAGAATCTAAAATCAGTTGATAGATGAATATGAGGACTTATTGCAGGCACTTAAGAAAAGCAAAAACCTGGCCAAAAATAAGGCTAAGGAAATTGCAGATCTTAAGATGACTGCATCTGGTTAGAGAAAGAATTGGATCAACAAATGAATGAGGTTTCCAAGCTGAAAACTATTACTGTTATTCAGATGGGTACAATCACAAATAAAAATGATCTAATTAAAGGCCTGGAAGTCAGACTACAAGTAGAGAAAGATTTGGTGGCTAGTTACTCTAAGCCAAAATCAGTCTTACCCTTAATAGATGAGTTTGTGGCTCAAAAGGGTAAGGCTGGAATAGGCTATAAAGGTAACACCAGGACTGCCCATTTCAAGAGAAAGAATAAAGCCTCTGTTCAGCCATTGAACTTTAAAGTCCTTGTAGTTTTTAGAAAGGTGCATGAGCCTTCTAACAAGTATGACTTTGAGAATACTCAAGGTCATAATAAGATTGAAGTTCTGAATGAAAAGGGTGCTTATGTCAATAAGTCAGCTCATGTTAATAAACCTCATGGTTATAAGAAATCAGTGGGTATAGTTGCAGCAGCACCAGCACAGAACAGAAATTTTTCTGCCAAAAATGTATCTAAACCTAGATACAACAAGTATGAATGTTGGTGCTGTGGCAAGACAGGCCATTTTACCTTAGACTGCTGGCATAACATAAGTGTCAGGAAGAACAACAGTCTACCAGTTAGAAGAGCTACTGGTAGTTTTGATATAAATGGTGCTAACTTGAACCAAGGACCCAAAACTTACTTGGGTTCTAAAGGAAAGTAAATCTGTATTGCAGGAAAGTCCAAGTCATCATGCCCCTATATAGTACTTGGACAGTGGATGTTCCAGGCAAATGACTGGAACAAAGGGGCTGCTGAAGGAGTACATATCTATCAAAGATGGGCCGAAAGTAATCTTTGATGGATCTGAAAGAGGAATCATCAAAGGATTTGGTAACATTTCTTCAAACCAAATTACCATCACTCAAGTGGCTTATGTAAAGGTTTAAAACATAACCTAATAAGCATAAGTCAGCTGAGTGATCTAGGATATGACATTTCATTTGTTAAAAATGGATGCCATATGAAAAGGTCAAGTGATCAAAAGGTCATATTGACTGGGTATAGAAAAAGAAATGTTTATTGTCTTGACTTTGTGTGTGAGAACAAGGTTTCTCCTATTTGTCTTGTAGCAGGTGAGAGAGCATCTCATTGTGTCAAATGTCACAAGAGGCTGGCTCATCTTAACTACAAAACAATTGGCCAACTCTTTAGCAAAGAGTTTGTGAGGAATGGTCTTCATGTTAACTGTATAAAGGATGGGATATGTTCAGCTTATCAAAAGGGCAAGCAGACAAAATCCTCCTTTCATAGCCTTGAAAACAAGGATTCAGTGAGGTGTTTATACCTCTTACATATGGATCTTTTTGGTCCTATGCCAGTTCATAGTCTAGGTAGGAAGGTCTACACTTTTGTGGTTGTAGATGACTATTCTAGATATTCCTGCGTGTTCTTTCTAAGACAGAAATCTGAAACCCCAAGTGTTTTGCACAGTTTTGTCAGAAAAATTCAGAATGAACTGGACAGTACAGTGGTCAAAATTAGAAGTGACCATGGCACTTAATTTAAATCTGAAAGTATGACATGATTGTGTGAAGAGTTTGGGATTTTTAGAGAATTCTCCTCACCTAGAACACCTCAGCAAAATGGTATTGCTGAAAGAAAGAATAGGACAATGATTGAAGCTGGTAGAACTCTATTGAGTGACACTTCTCTCCCAGAATATTTCTGGGCTGAGGCAATAAACACTGCATGTCATGTACTCAACAGGGCTTCTATCACTAAGTGCCACAAAAAGACTCCCTATGAGATTATGAATGGTAGAAAACCAAATTTATCCTATTTTAGGATCTTTGGTTGCAAGTGTTATATCCTTAACAATGGCAAGTCTTATTTAACTAAGTTTGCTGCCAAATCCCAAGATGGGATATTTCTTGGGTACAGCAATAATAATAAGGCTTATAGAGTCTACAACTTGATTACTCAGGTTATAGAAGAATCTGTACATGTTGTATTTGATGAAACAAGATTAATCAACAGTGAGTTGCCTTGTAGTTCATGTAGTCCAATAGGTATAAGAAATAGAATGGACAAGCTTTCCATTACAGAAGGCTCAACTGCAGATGAAGTATTGGAAAATGATGGCTACTGTCCAGGGGGAGTACAAGACTCTCTAGAAGCTGAAGACAACCAAGAGGTGCAGCATAATGAAGAAACCTGATGTGTTTAGCCAGAAGGAAGTCTACCTCCAGCTGTAATACATTTAAAGGATCATCCAGCAAATCAGATAATTGGTGATCCAAGACATGGAGTGCAAACCATAAGTAGAAATCTGAATACAGTCTTGCACTCAAGTTTTCTATCTCACCTGGAGCAAAAGAAATTTGAAGAAGCTATTCAAGGCCAACACTGGATTAATGCTATGATAGAGGAGCTTAATTAGTTTAGAAGATGCAAGGTCTGGGAGTTGGTTCCTTAACCAAAAGACCACAACATCATTGGTATAAAGTGGATTTTTAGGAACAAGTTGGATGAGAATGGAGTTATTGTGAAGAATAAAGCAAGATTGGTTGCAAAAGGATACAGGAAGGAAGAGGGAATAGACTTTGATCAAACATTTGCCCCAGTAGTAAGACTGGAAGCAATCAGAATGTTCCTTGCCTATGCAGCATATCAAGGCTGGAAGGTATATCAAATGGATGTGAAATCAGCATTCCTGAATGGTGGTCTAAAAGAAGAAGTCTATGTAGAGCAGCCATCAGGTTTTGTAGATTCTCTTAAACCAGGTTATGTCTATAGACTTAGGAAAGCATTGTATGGGTTAAAGCAAGCCCCAAGGGCTTGGTATGAAACCCTGTCTACTTTCCTTATTGAGAACAAATTCTCAAGAGGTAAAATAGACAAAACTCTATTCCTAAGGGAATCTAAAAGGAAGATAATCTTAGTTCAGATCTATGTAGATGACATAATTTTTGAGTCTACAGAGAACAACCTTTGCAAGAAGTTTGCCAAACTTATGTAAGGGAAGTTTGAAATGAGCAATATGGGGGAACTTAAGTTCTTCTTGGGACTCCAAGTAAGACAGACTAATGATGGATTGTCCATATCCCAGTCTAAGTTTACCAAGGAGTTAATTAAGAAGTATGGTATGGGATCATCCTCCACCATGAGAACTCCAATGGGAACAAGTATGCCTATATGCAAAGATGATGCAGGTAAACCTGTAGATGAGTCTTTGTATAGAGGAATAATTGGCTCTCTATTATATCTCACTGCTAGTAGACCAGACATTAAGTATGCAACATGTGTCTGTGTTAGGTACCAAACATTCCCTAAAGAATCACATTATACTGCAGTCAAGAGGATTTTGAGATATCTAAAGGGCACACCAAATCTAGGCCTTTGGTACCCTAGGAATGGAGATTTTCAACTAACAGGTTATTCAGATGCAAATTTTGCAGGATGTAGAGAAGATAGAAAAAGTACTACAGGTACATGCCAATTCCGGGGAGGAAGATTTATATCTTGGAGCAGTAAGAAGAAGACTAGTGTACCAATATCCACAACTGAGTCTGAATATGTGGCAGCAGGAAGTTACTGTGCACAGCTGTTGTGGATTAAACATCAACTAAGGGACTATAGTACTCAAGTAAGTAGAACACATTTATTGTGTGATTTTAAAAGTGTCATTTCTATTGCAAACAATCCTATTTCACATAGTAGGACTAAGCATATAGAGATAAAATACCATTTTCTTAGAGAACATGTAGAAAAAGAAGACATCTCATTAGAATTTGTTAAAACTGATTATCAAATTGCATATGTATTTACTAAGCTTCTGGATGAAACAAAATTCAATAGATTTAAAATTTAATTAGGAATGCTGACCATAGGTTAGTTTACCAAAAATTGGCTAAGTAAAATTGTGTCGACACATTCAGTAATAAAGTGTCGACACAGAAAAGTTATGTCGATAATTCAGGAAAATTGTGTCGACACAGAGTAAAAGTGTCGACACCTAAGGGACAAAGAGTCGACACATCCAGAAATGTAGTGTCGACATAACCAGAGTAATGGTGTCGACACTTATAGATTTTGTGTCGACACTTATAATAAGAGTCGACACAGAATTTCTTATGAACTACTAAGTATCTCTTATGTCGACATATCATCAATTGGTGTCGACACATAGTCGTCAGCGCCGTGGTCGAGACAATAGAAGTTTGTGTCGACACATTCAAACAGTGTCGACACTTTCAGGCAGTTTTTCCCCGCCTTTTGACCTTCTTTGATTCGAAGTTTATAAATAGGTCAAGAACTTATTCTGTCGACACGCTCACCAGGGTTTCGAGACAAAAACCTTGTGTCGACAATCTCTCTCCTCTCCAATCAAGCTTTCTCTTCATTCCAATGGCGCCCAAGGTTGAAGACAATGTCAATAAAGGATATGAGTTGGTTAGACATGCATTTGACGATGCCGACTCAGAGATCAAACAGGTCATTTCACTTCTTGCAGAAAATCGATTAGAATATTTTGTCTCTAAACCTACTAAGATATGGAAGAAAGAAGTATTCGAGTTCTATACTACTGCATCACTGGACTTAACTGGGTTGAAGATCAAATCCACTTTACATGGAGAAAAAGTCAAGCTATCTCAGAAAAGGTTGAGCAAGATTCTCGATCTTCCTAGAATACATGAGGAGGAAGAGGTGCCAGCCTCAAAGACTAGGGAGGTGCTTCAATGGTGTGGATTGGATCCAACCATAAAAATAGGATCTGCCATCAACAGGAAGGGCATGAATCATCAGGGGAAATTCCTGTCTGAAAAAATAGGTAAAGTGATCTTATGTAAACCAGGTGGCCATGATATGATATCAGCCTATATGTTCAGCTTGATGACAAGGGTAATCTTTAAAATTCAAACCAATTGGTCTGCAGTACTGTTTGATAAGATTAAAGAAGGAATCAAGAAGCCAAACTTTGTAAGGATCATGAGTCTGTACCTGGCTGGAATAATTCCAAAGGCTATGTAACAGATTCCTGGATCAAAGATAAACCACATGAGGAGAATGGACATAAGATTATTCTCAAGATGGGATAGAGTTTTTTCTAAAAAATTGCCTGATATGGACAGGCAAGAGCATGGTCCTGAAAATGCACAAGTCCAGGAAGATACTATATCTTCATAGGTGAAGGGGGAGCCAGTTATTGCACAAGTGCAGGGGGAGCTAGAAAGTATACAAGTCCAGGACAATGCTGAGAATGCACATTTGTAGGGGGAGCCAGAGTTAGAACAGGTATAAGAGGAAGAAAGAATCAATTTATCAGAGGACATTATTTCTCAAACTGATCTAGATATTTTTGGAGTTACTACTGCTGCTGAGAAAGTACTATCTCCTGCTCTCACACAACAAGAATTCACTCTTGAAGAGCTGTTTCCTGATCTTGGAGGAGAAGAAGATAAAATGGAGACCCTAAGATTTGAGGGGGAGCAAGTAAGAGTTGAGGGGGAGCAGGTTGATATAGAGGAAGAGCAACAAGTAGCTGAGAAAGAAATTTCTTCCACTCCTCAAGAGAGAGTTTATATTGAAAGTTCTTCAAAATCTGAGCATGAAGAAGTTAGGGAGGCAAAGAAGAAAAAATTAATGGTCTTTAAGAGAAGAAGTCAAAACTATAAGCAGGCTTTACAAGCTACTTCTTCCCAACCAGCACCTGCAATTGATTACAACAAACTTTTGGTGGATTTACAAGTCAAAATGGATGAGCAGAGATTGGCTCTAGAAAAATATGTGGATGAAAGCCAAAAGGCTCTTCAATTTGATCTAGCCAAAGAGATAAAGTCTATCAGATTTTTGGTCAATTAGAATAAAAAAAGAGATGACAGATTGCTTCCACAAGGGAGGCAATGCTGTGGTATTTCTTGCCAAGCAACAAGAAGAAATAAAGAAGCAAGTGGATGAGATGGCTGTCAAACAAGGCTATGTCCTTGAAAATCAAATAAGAATGAATAACAATCTGACAGAATCTCACAATGTGATTGTCACTGAGTTAACAACTGCTGTTACAGAAATTACTGCTGCAAGGGCTAAAGAAATAGAAGAATATGATAAGAAGCTACAGGCTGCCCTAGAATCAGTTTAAACTTCCATCACTTCATCTGAGAAGTTAATTAGTGACAAGCTTCAAAAGTTAAAGCCATTCTTTAAAGATGGAATCAATGACCTGGATGGGCAAATAAGATTTCAATAAGAGGACTTAAGAGATCATATGACCAGAGAAGTCATAAAGGGGGAGAGGGTATTAGTCTATGCTGGATCTGATCATGCCAAATGGGTAACCAACAGCATAAGAGCCACTTTGGGATATCCACCCTTATGTGATGATGATGATGATAATATGGCTGAGTCAGGGGTGCAACCAATTCTACTTGATGGTGATCAACCTGAGGTTGCCCAAGTCATTTACCCTCTTGCAGATATTGAAATGGTACATCAACAAGTTGAGTCTATGTACAGCCCTCCTCTACCAGTTACAAATATTATTATTGAAAATGTTGATATGCCAGAAGCTAGTCTAAAAGCTCAGTAAGATGCTCTATTATAAAACAAAAGATTTAGAGAGCAAGAAGAATTAAAGCCAGACTTTGAGCAGTGGAGCCCCACTTCAAGAAATATCATTTTAACTGCCTGGAAAGCTGTAAAAGATCAAGTACAAGAAAGGGGAAAATGGTACAATGAGCAAGAATGGCAAATGTATGAAGCCAGGCAGGAGGCCATAGTTCAACACAAGAGAAAGGCTAAGATGGGGAAGCAACGTCCTGATACTCAGGAACCTAGCAAGTATTTCCCCAAGCCCTTTCATTATTTTGAAATGCAAAGGATCAAGGCTTATGCATAAAAGAAAGCTGAGTTGAAAGGCAAGAAGCCTATTGAAGATACAGAACCTATTGTGCAGGCTCAGATTAAATCTGGCAAAGGGATTGTAATCAAGGAGCCATTCCAGCCTTAGTCTAAGTTTTGCTAGTTTTTGTTCAAGAACTATGTAATTGTTAGTTTGTTAAAGAAATCAATGTAAACAACTTGTAACAAACATTTTTTAGTTAATATAAAAAAACATTGTTCTGTGATCATTCTCTTTTACATCTTTATTCTGTGATATGTGTTTTGTTATAGTACCCTGTAATATAATGCTTATATACATCATCAGGTTTATTTTCTTAGTGGTGTATATCATTGGCTAAAGGGTTATGACTTCTCCAAATTGGGGGAGATTGTTGGGTATATTGGAAAATGTGCACCTAATTTGGAGAAGCCTCACTTAGCTCAATGATATACATCAAGGTGTATTTGATGTTATTTTGAGTTTATATGTGCAGGTTAAGAATGTGCTATAATGCAGGAAAAATATTCTAAGTCCATATGTAAGCACCTGAGAAAGCTATGTCGACACTTCAGTAAGATTGTGTCGACACTTGGAAATGGCTACTTCGACACTTCCGTAAGTTTGTGTCGACACCGGGAGCCAGTGTAGACACACAGAAGATTATAGTCGACATCGACTGTGTCGACACCGGGAGGTTGTGTCGACACACAGAGGCAGAGTCGACAACAACTGTGTCGACACTTGGAGGCAGTGTCGGCATATGCTATGTTCTGAGTCTACATCAACTGTATCGATACACAGGACTTGTGTCGACACACAGCTGAGCCTATACCAAGTTGATTGCTGATGAATGGTGAAGTGTTTGCGTCGACACAAATTATCAGTGTCGACACATTCTAAGATGTAGTGTCAAGAAGTTGTGTCGACATCAAGGCAGCTATGTCGACATCACCAAAGGCTGTGTCGACACTTAAGTCACTTGTGTCGACACATATTGACAGATGGTCTCGACACTTTATGACAGTCAGTCTCGACGCTTTGTTGACAGAGACAAAGTCTCAAGAACTGTTTGAAGACTTGACAGCTGTGAGTTACAATAGGTTTACTGAAGCTGTCAGACTTGTCAGAAGTTAGTTAGAAACTGGATAAGTCGGTTACCATGGATGAAGTCTATAAATAGATTGATTCAGAAGAAGAAAGATGGATATAGAAAAGAATAATACACACAACTAACACACCTATTGTGAGGTTGATCTCTGATCAAGAAAGTACAAGTAACAAAGAAGAAGATCTTCGTGAGAAGATTTAAGAAGACGTTCTGAAGTAGTTTACTATTCAGATTCTGTCTAAGTTGAATTCAATCAAGAATTCATAAGTATCTTCAAGAGATTTGGATAGAGAGAGATCCAGCTATTTGAAGACAAGAAAGAGACATTCACAGGTATCTCAAGAAATAGATACTGAACTAATCTGTCAAGAAGATTCAGATCTATTTCTGAAGTCTAAGAAGGAAGCTGCCAGTAAGTTATATTCAATGGAAATCAACCCAACTAAGTTCAGATTCAAGAAGCTTTGAAGAAAGCTAAGATCAAGTTGATTTCAGCCATCAGCCTCTTCAAGAAGCTGATCAAGAAAGTTCTTGTCCCTTCTCTCTCAACAGGGGTAAGAGATTATAAAATTCCTTATCAAATTCTGTAGGATCTATTCATAGATCTGAGTTGTAAGCCTATTATATAAAGGCTGAGTTGTAGGAGAAGGTATTCTCTGAGTTATAGGCCTTGTGGCAAGGCTGAGGTAGGGTTGTTTATGCCTGAGTTATCGAAGAAGGTATTCTCTGAGTTGTAGGCCTTGTGGCAAGGCTGAGGTAGGGCTTGTTAGCCTGAGTTGTAGGAATTTGGAGACATTCTGAGTTGTAGGAATCCTTCTGGATTCTGAGCTAAAGGAAGAAGTTAGGCCGACTCTAGCATACTGCTAGATAGGTGAAGGGGGAAAGTGGATGTACCCAGACCTTGGGGATACACTATAAATCTGTGTGTAATCTGTGATGTGTGTATGATTGTGATTGCTGTGTTGTGTTAGCTATAGAAATATCTGATTTATTCAAAGAATTGTAGTTATATTCTTCCTTAAGTTAAATCAAGGAAAATTACCTATTCACCCCCCCCCCCTCTAGGTTTTTAGGTAGTCTTTAAAGTAAAACTATCAACATGGGTAACAACTTAAGAAGAGAACCTAGCCCAAATCACCTAGGGGTTCCAACAGTCTCCCCCTATTTGGGTGAGGTTACTTCAAAACAAAAAATAAAGATCGCAAGAGAAAATAAAGTAAACATAGCATGAAAACTGAGATAACTGATAAAATAAATAAGCTATCAGTACCTTTATAAAGCTATATACCTAGATTGTTCACAGAAAACAAAGAAAATAAACAATTTAAATGTTCGTGTGAGAATCAAAAGACTTAGCAAATTTGATTGTCCTGTTTGGATCTTGAGCTTGCTTCATAGTCATGGTCATATCAACATCCCCGAGAGTCTTTTGAGAGGTGGTTCTTAGAATCACAGCTTCAGGATGTACACTCATGTATTCATCAGCATTGAACAGTTTCCCTACTTGATATCTTTCAAACTCTTTCTTTCTATAGCTTGACATGGTAGAGAACTGAGAAGGATCTTGTCCTTTTTCTCTGGCTTGCCTGATTTGAGAAAGAGCCACAGATTCCTTGAATCTATCCATTCTTGTAGTTGGACAAGCTTCAGGATTATAAGCTAGAATTTGAGGTTCTTCAGGGTTATTAGCTTTTCCAGGAGATGGAGGAGGGGAAAATGTTGGCTGGGGAGCAGACTGGTGAGCACTGTAATAACTTCTCGAGGACATCTGATGTCTATGTTGATGCTGACTACCTCTAGAAGATTGAATTGGTCTTCCTTGCCTTTGATATGTTTTAGTAAGAGTAGGCTTGGAGAATGCTTCTGAACTTTGAGATAAGGTTCCTGAGACTCCTGCAGCTGGAGGAGAAGGAGGAGGATGGTCCCTTTTGAATTTCTATGATGGAGGAGAGTATCTTCTGCTTTTCTTTCTGCGATTTTGTTCATTCTTGGATAGCCACATCCAAGCTGGCGTACCCTTATAAGGAGTTATGTTTTGCAGAATGTAGTATGGAGTATCATTTGTAGACTTAGGTTTTAGAGCAGGAGGAGGAGGTGCTTTCCTTTTCTTGGAGATTTGCTTTCTCTTTGGAGCATCATCAGAATCATCATCATCATCACTCACATCATCATAAGACAAAGGATTGTCATACATAGCATTAATCAAACTTAATACATCTTGGGAAATCTCTTTACTAGCTGGAGTGGGAACAACTTCAGCTTCAGCTGCTTCAGCTTCCATAGCCATATCCTGATTTATCAGATCATCGAGATTAGGAATGAGACTATCATCCATGATAAAAGTTGGCCCAGGAGGGCTAGATCTTTGTTCATATAATACTACTGGATGAGATATCAGACTTTTCTTTATAATATCTAATACTTCTGAACTTGTAGGGGAGGTGTAGCACACAATTGCTTTTGATGATTGAGTGGGAAAGGAGGGGAAAAAATGAATATAAGATCCAAAAATTTTCAACATAGTATGTAGATTTACTTTTGATTTAATAAAGTAGACCCTTCCAGCACGAACTTCTAGCAAGCTGGTCTCTTGAGCATTGGATACTACAATATCTGTACATTGATTATCTACATCTGCTACTGAGTTAGTTATCTCTATATCATCTTATTCCATATCAGTATCAAGAAAATTTTTAAAATCTGTTTCCATGTCAACATTTGTTCCTGCTGCTGCTGGTTCTGCTGTTGCTGCCTCATCATTTGTTTTCATGTCAACATTTGTTCCTGCTGCTGCTGCTAGTTCTATTATTGTTGCTTCATCATTAAGTATCTCCCCCTGCCTGGTTTCAGTAGGGACTGAAGCAAGGCCCCCAGATGAAGAGAGTGTATAGGTGAGGGTAGAGATTTGAGCAGAGAGAGATGATATGGAGATAGCCAAGGAAGAAATAGCCTCTACAATGATGGTTTGGAGGATAGGCTTGAGGAGCTCAAGAAGTGGCTGGATGATGGAGGGATTCAAAGATATAGAGGTAGATGCTTGGGCAGGAGGTGGTTGAGAAGGGATAGAGGTAGTGATGATAGTTGTTGGAGGAGATGGTTGATTGGAAGTGTCTGGAAGGGGGTCTTGTAAAGGAGATTGTTGAGGAGAAGGAGTGTTCAGAGGAGATGAA
Organism: Platanthera zijinensis; assembly: GCA_039513925.1. Lineage (NCBI taxonomy): Eukaryota > Viridiplantae > Streptophyta > Magnoliopsida > Asparagales > Orchidaceae > Platanthera > Platanthera zijinensis. Next base: position 77,611,865 of record CM077085.1, on the reverse strand, counting down.
AGTAAGTTGAAAGATGGAATTGAAGAGAAAGTGGAGAGGGGGATATCAGCAAGATGAAATGGAAAAGGAGATTGGGGAGGAGTAGGGATGGATGTATAAGGCCTAGGAGAGGGAGGATTGGATGGAATATGTGTATGGGAAGAATGAATTGGAGATGCTGGTGGTGTAGGGGTATGTATTAGAATAGAAGTGGAGGCTGGGGTTTGTTGAACTTGAGGCTGAGATGTGGCTTGAGAATTAGGAGGAGGTAGAGGGGTGGATGGAATCTCTTCAGAGGGGTAAGGAGTGGCTTATGCAGCCCTAGTACTTTCAGAAGATTTAGAGGAAGAGGACTTGCCCTTAGATGGCTTTATGAAAGTCCTCTTCCATCTGCCAAAGAGGGCAGATGTGAGCTTCTTAGATTCATTAATGCATGTTGTCTGAGATAGCAGTTGTTCATTGGCCTTGGCTTTCAGAAACAAGCCCAATATTCTTTCATAGCAAACCTCCTTTTTGTTATTCTTTTTCCTGATTAGATCAAAGAAGATCTGTGGCCAGTTCACATTCTTCTTACTGACCAACGCGGCCATAACCAGGAACTGTTGCCTGGAAATATAGTCATGTGTTGTATGCTTAGCAAACAACACCTTCCCAACGACATCCACAAAAAATTTATATGCCCGGGAGAAATTTTTCTTAAACAGTTTGTTAGGGTTTTCGTCGAAGTGACCCATAATAGACAGCATATCCTCATATTAATTATCGTCAATCTCTAGATCATCTTCTCTAGTTTTCAAATTGAAAAGTTCAGAGAGAACGGAGGGAGAAAGAATCACCTGATTACCACTGACAGTCCCAATCATTTCAGTCTCTGTTGAAGAAGAAGAGCCAACCCATTCCTTGATTTCCATCATAGGAATCCTGATTCTTTCAGATTATATTCCCCAAATAGCTGTAGAATATCTATGAAAATTTGATCTGACAGTTGGAAAAAGTAAAAATCAATATCGAAACCATGATCGAACTTCATGTCGGTTGATCTAGTAGCGTCCATTTGCGACGTTAAGATTGAATGAGGGAGAGAAAGAGAACACCTGAAAGAGAAAACACAAGATCAAGTGCAGGAGGGGAATTCTGAAAGCGCGGGATTTTGGTCGAAGAAGAAAGCCTTAATAAAGGTTTTCGAAATATGAATCGCCAATCTCAATCCGACAAAAACATAAGATTCTTCGATCTGAAGTCGTCGAAAAATTTCATAAAGGAGAAATTAGTCAATCTAAGAGCGAAGAGAGGGAAAGTTTTCGTTGTTCGTAGAAAACTTTCAAAGACAGAATTCGTCGTTCTCTTGTCGATGAATGCACTCAACAAAGAGATTTCGTCGATCTATGGTCGACGAAAAGTCTTCAAGAACATTTATCAGTTTGTCGATCACAGGTCGACGAACAAAAGCAATTCTTTGACCACAAATAGAGCATTAGATTAAGTCCTAACCATTTATCATACCAAGCTGATTGACAAAGAATAGATGCTTGCATGAGTCCAATGGCTTAGTGAATATGTCTACTCTTTGCAAATCAGTAGAGATAAATTCAAGTTTAATCTTATGTTTGTCAACACAATCTCTAATGAAATGATTCCTAATGTCTATATGCTTGGTTCTAGAATGCAATACTGGATTTTGTACAATTGAGATAGAACATGTATTATCACAAAGAATAGTTGAATTATTTAAGTTGAAACCATAATCCAGTAGTTGGTTTTGTATCCACAAGATCTATGAACAGCAACTGCCTGCAGCCATATACTCAGCTTCAGCAGTGGAGGTTGAAACAGATGTTTGCTTTCTACAGAACCAAGATACAAGTCTGTCACCAAGGAACTGACAAGTTCTTGAGGTGCTTTTCCTGTCTACTCTATCATCCAGCATAATCAGCATCAGAAAATCCAGTTAACATAAATGTTGATTTTTTTGAATACCAGAGGCCTAGATCTGGACAACCTTTTATATATCTTAAAATCCTTTTTAAGAAAAAAAGGTGAGATTTTTTAGGGTTCACCTGGAACCTAGCACAAAGTCATATGGCAAACATAATGTCTTGCCTGCTTGCTGTTAGATACAGTAGGGATCCAACAATGACCCTATACTTGGTCTGATTAATTGGTCTTCCAGATTTATCAGCATCTATAATAGCATTGGCATCCATGAGAGTTTTCATGAAGGAGGCATCATTCATCCCAAACTTCTTAATAAGCTATTTAGTATATTTAGACTGAGAGATGAAGATTCCTTCAGGGGTTTGTTTCACTTGAAGACCAAGGAAATATGATAACTCACCCATGCTACTCATCTCAAACCTTGAGTGCATTAGATAAGAAAATCTTTTGCATAGATTTGGATCAGTAGATCTAAATATTATGTCATCTACATATATTTATACTAATAGAATTTTATCATGATGCAATTTTGTAAAAATTATTCTATCAACCATGTCTCTCTAAAAACCATGCTCTAAAAGAAAGCTGGCTAAGGTCTCATACCAAGCTCTTGGAGCTTTCTTTAAACCATAGAGAGCCTTATGCAATTTAAAAACATAAGAGGGGTGAGTTGAAGAGATAAAACCTGGTGGCTGTTCCACATATACTTCTTCTTTTAGTTCCCCATTGAGAAAGGCACTTTTGACATCCATTTGATATACCTTGAATTTCTTGTGAGTAGCATAGGCTAAGAAGATTCTGATGGCTTCAAGCCTTGCAACAGGTTCAAAGGTTTGATCATAATCAATCCCTTCCTCTTGTCTGTATCCTTGAGGAACAAGCATTGCCTTGTTCCTCACAATCACACCTTGAGCATCAAGTTTGTTTCTGAATATCCACTTAGTCATAATTACTGGATAGCCCTTAGGCCTTGGAACTAAGTCCCAAAATTTACACCTCTCAAACTAGTTGAGTTCCTCTTATATTGCCATGATCTAGTTTGGATCTTGCTCTGCATCAGTTATGGATTGAGGCTCAATTTGGGAGAGAAAGCAGGCAAGCATCACATCAGGGTTGAGTTGATGTCTTGTCTGCACTCCTGATGATATGTCTCCAATTACTTGAGATCTAGGGTGATCCCTTAGTGTGATAAAATAATTAAGAGAAGTTGGTTCAGCAATAGTTATTTGATATAATTCCTCTTGTGAAATTGTATCAACTGTTGAAGGAAGTTGGACTGCTTCCACAGTTTCTTCTTCACTTTCAGCTTCCGATAGAGCTTGTTGAGAGGGATGTGATTCAATCTTTGAGGTAATATTTAGATCCCCCAAGCTCTCACACAAATTCTGTACCTGCAAATGACTGTTGGTAGAGATATTTCTCTCCTTGTAAAACATGTTAGATTCATCAAATGTCACATGCATGGATTCTTCAATTTTTAGTGTTGATTTATTAAACACACTATATGCCTTGCTGACTTGGGAATATCCTAAAAAAATTCCCATTGCAGCCTTAGCTTCAAACTTTTTAAGAGGTTTCTTGTCATTATTGTGTATATAGTATATACATCCAAATACTTTAAAATAGGTGATTATAGGTTTCTTCCCTTTGAGTAGCTCATAGGGAGTTTTGAGCTTTAGTTTGTGTATAAGGCTTCTATTCAGGACATAGTTTGTTGTGCTTACAGCTTTTGCCCAATAGGACAGAGGCATGTAAGCATCTGCAAGCAATGTACCTACAGCTTCAATGAGAGTTCTATTCTTCCATTTAACTACCCCATTTTGTTGAGGAGTTTTGGGAGCTGAGAAGCAGTGTCTTATACCTTCTTTCCTACATAACTTTAGCATAAGAAAAGACTCAAACTCAGTGCCATGATCACTTCTGATCAATGCAACTTGAGTAGAATATTCAATCTGTATGTTCTTGAGAAAAATCTGTAAGAACTTAAAAGGTATCTGACTTTGCTCTCAAAAATAAAACCCATGTGAATCTGGAGAAGCAATCTATAATAACTAATGTATAAGACTTTCCTCCTAGACTTTGTACGGCAATAGGACCAAAAAGGTCAATATGGAGCAAATAAAAAATTCTAGGTGAATCACTCTTATTTATGGATTTGAAACTAGATTTAGTTTGCTTGCCTAGTTGACAAGCCCCGCAGAGGCCTTCCTTCTTGTAGGGGCTAGAAGGTAAACCTCTAACAAGATTGTCCTTAGATAACCTAGCTATATTCTTAAGGTTTACATGGCCTAGTCTTTTGTGCCATAAGCTAGTTTGAATGCTAACAGAATTGAATAGACAAATTTAAGAATTATCAGATTCAAAATTTACTAAGTAGATGTTGCCTTGTCTAATTCCTGTTAAAATAGTTATGTTGTTTACAGAAATAATACACAAGGAGTTAGTAAAGCTTACTTGATAACCTGTATCACATAGTTTGCTTACTGATATCAGGTTATGGTTTAGACCATTTACATAAGTCATCTTTTTGAATGTGACAGCTCCACAATTGAAGTCATCATAGCCTTCTGTCAATCCAAATCCTGAATCCCCAAAGATTACTTTAGGTCCAGTTTTGGCTTTATAATTGATTAGGCATTCTTTGCAACCTGTCATGTGTTTAAAGAAACCACTGTCCAGGTACCATTTGTTTTGAGTGACAGGGTTCTCTTCTACTTGAAAAGAGGATTAGCTGTATTTTTGACCCACGTTACATTGGGTCCTTATTGTTTAACATAGCTGAAGCTTGAAATAAATGAGCATTCAGGTTGATCATTATAACCTAAGGGATGATACCTTCTAGGATGTATAACCCACTGACTAAAGGGATCAAGAGATTTATTAGCTTTTAGGTTACTCTGGTAATGAACTTGATCTTACAAATTTGAGTATGTTCGTCGACCTGAGATCGACGATCATGGTTGAGTTCTTCAATCTCTGCTTGAAGAATGGAGATATCCATTCTCAGAGCCCCAGAAACGTCGATCACTGGTCGACGAACCATACTGGTTTCATCGATCCCAGTTCGAAGAATAGATTACTTTATTATTTGCGTTAAGAGTTTGTCATTGTGAGGTCGATGAACCATACCCATTTCGTCGTTCTGAGTTCAACGAAATTTGCTGAACATAGTTATGTTGTTTGTTTTTCTTTTTCTGATTTGTTTTCTTAATTTATAATTGTTTAAGAACTTCATTAACTTTGTCTACCTATTCAGTATTCTTCTTACCACTTTCAGAAATAAAATTAATAGGTTTTGATAGTTGATTTTTTTGAATGAGAATTGGTTCACTAGATGAGGCTCCTAATCCTATTTTTTTATTATTAGATCTTGTATTAACTGTACTAGTTATGTCTATCAATTGTAAACTTCTACCATTTAAGGTTTCTTCTAGTTCCTTAGCCTTACTTAATTCAGATTTTAAAAACACTATTTGTTCATTAGTTAGGTTTAGTTCTTCAGTTATTTTTTCCATTATCAGCAATGACTTTTTCTTGCTCTAACTATTTTTCCCTGAGAAGTTCAATTTCCTTCTCAGATCCTATTAGGTCTAAACATAATAGTTTAAATTCAGATTTAAATTCTTTTGATTTAAAATCATATGATGCAATTACCTGATCCTCTTCAGAGAGGGATTCTTCATCTTCTGATTCTTCAGAATCTGATCTGTTGCTTCAAGCATCTATTGCCATAAGGAAAACTTCCCTTGCCTTATTTTCCTCTATATCATCCTCACTGGAGCTGGAGGAGGATGTTTCATCTTTAGTATAACTCCAGGTTTCAGCCACAAAGCCCTTCTTCTTTTTTTGTATTTGCTGGAGGAGGCCTTGTTGTGTTGATGTCTTCTTGACTCCTTTTCTTGCCTTTTGTCTTTCTTTTGAGCTTCTGGACATTCTGACATAAAATGTCCAGGTTTCCTGCATCCAAAAAAGACAACTTATTCAGAAGGGGTCTTATCATACCTGGGTTTATCTTCATTCCTTGAAGGCTTCCTCCTGAAGTCCTTCCTTGCCATCTTATAGAATCTCTTAGCAAAGAGACTCATAAGTTCTTCATTGGTTGATAAGCTGGGAGATTCTTCTGGAGCTTTGAGTGCTAAGATTTGTTCCTTCTTGGTAGGTGTTGAAGCTTTTGGTATAACTGCAGCTTCTCTTGACTTGATCAGTTGCTCATAGGATTTGAGCTTTCCAAGAAGTGATTCTGTTGATATTTAAGCCATGCTTCGAGGTTCTCTGATGGGCCAGATTTTGGAGTCCCATGTGCTGGGAAAGCACATGAGGATCTTGTCATTGACCTCAGTCAGGGTGATTTCTTTATCCAATGTTCTGAGCTCACTTATGATAGAGCTCAGCCTTTTGTACATTACTTCTACAGATTCTTCTTCATCTTTCCTGAAGTTCTCATATTGGGAGATGATATTTGATCTTCTGTCCTTCCTCTCATCAGCAGAGCCTGCAACCATTTGGTTTAGGGAATCCCAAATGGCTTTGGCAGATGTGCAATCAGCAACCTTTTAAAATATGTCATCTGACATAGTTTGGGCCAGTATATTCATAGCCCTGGCATTAGCAATCTTTGCCTTCTTATGTGCATCAGCTTGATCTTAAGGAGGCACTGCACTGAGATTTACTGTACTTGAGGAAGAGGCCACTGGAGCTTGTGGTCCTGTCAAGATAGAATTGAAAATATCCTCATCAATAGAGTTCATGTACACCTTGATTCTTGCCTTCCAGATTCCAAACTTTTGCAAGTTGCAAACTGGAGTTCTGGTGCTGGCATAATCTTTGTTTTGTGCCATGATATTAGAAAATAAAATATAATCAGAGAGACTACTAAAGCTTATTCAGAGTTTATCCTGAGGATCTTGGTTAATCCAGGTGTGAGCCTGTATGATATGATTAACCTTCCTCTGATACCACTTGAAAGATAGGGTAAGCTTTGAAAACTCTAGAGGGGGGGGGGTGAATAGAGTTATTGAAACCTTTTTAAATTTTTGCTATATTAAAGAATCTTAAATAAAATAAGTTAATATACTATAAGTGTATAAGTGTACAAGTGCAGTAGATAAACTAGAGATATATATCTAATCTACACAACACATAAGTATCACAACACAAGCACAGAGAAAAATTATAGCAAACACAGACAACACAAGAATTTTATAGTGGTTCCCCAAACTTTGGTACATCCACTCTTCTACCACCCTAGGTAGGAATCCACTATAGGTTTTGATTAGGTGACTGCCACCAATGAGCTTTTGATCAGGTGCTCAAAAATCAACTCTCAAGTCTTTTGGAAGGAGACTTGTAAACATAATAATTTTGAAGGGAATTAAAACCCTGTACAGAGGTGGGGAAGAGAGTTTGATGAAAATCTTCTTTTCTCAAAACACATTGAGAAGACTATGTGGATTTGTTATTATTGATGACAAAGCTCGCCCTGAGATCTTGAATGGTTCAGGAGTGGAAGCTTTGTAGAAGGGTTAGTAGGCCTTAACTGATTTGAATGTTGCTGTCACTTGAGATCCTTGAAAACAAAGAAGGAGAGGAAGAAAGACTCTTGATGGTGATGGTTGTTCTTTCTTCTTCTCTTGAGAGCAGTCAAAAGTTTTCTGAGAGATGTTTTCACTGCTCCTTGTATGTTTTCTTTTCTGTAACTTTGTTGATGATGGATTGAAGTTTTTGTGTGTGTATTCTCTCTTATTGTTTTCTTAGCAGGGAGATATATATTAGATAACTACAACTTGGTCGAATTTCAAAAATAAACTCTGTAATAAATGATCAGCCAAAATCTTGGGAACGAAAAATGGCAAGAATGATGTCAATTATTCTATTTTATATCTGTCCCGAGATATAAGCAATTAATTCCATGGATGATATTAGAAATCAATGCTTCCAGTAACGGCTCTATTCAAAGAATATAAGTGCATTGATTTACAAGGGAATTAATAACCTATAATAGATATAAAGTGATGAGACAGAAAGAGAAAGAATAAATAACAAAATGTCTTACAATTTTCGTCGACCAGACATCAGCTTTCGTTGACTTCTTATCAGCTTTCGTCGACCTATAATTCCGTCGACCTGTGATTTCGTCGACCTGAGCTCTGCGAACAACTTCACTGCATAAAATGAATGATTCTGTGCTCTGAGTTTGTTGACCTGAGATCAGCTTTTCCTTTGAGTGAATTATGTCGCTGAGTCCATTATGGCGTCGAGTGATCTTTGGCATTGAGAGATGAAGTATTAATCGACCTGAGAGCAGAGATCGTCGAACTCAGTTCAGAGAATTTTATCTCTGAGTTAGTTGAGCTGTGTACGACTATCTTCGACCTGAGATCGACGAACTTAGATCTCTTTTTCTAAATCTTGATTTCTCTAAGTCTTGATCTCTGGCAGTGATGGAGGCTGGTCCTTTGTACTGTTGACTCTAAAGACCTTGCCTAAACTCTAGAAATACATAAAATTAGACCCTTCTATGTAACATGGGTCACAACCTAAGAAGAGAACCTAGCCCAAATCACCTTGGGGTTCCAACAAACTCCATTAATGGCCATTAACTCCACCCCTTCAGTTTCAACCAAATTCAGGGGGCTGAACCAAATTAATGGCCGGACACCTCCAGAAACTCCTCCTCTCCCTCAAAGGAATAAAAGCCCCATAAAAATTGGAGTTATGGAGCCTCCATGGCCATTAAAATCAAGCTTTTTATCTCTCCTCTAAATCACCAATTCTAGAAGCCTAGTCCGGCGAATTTTGCTCTATTCGTCGAGCTCCGTTCGATGAACTCTGAACCCAATTCAGCAACTTGCTCTTTTCGACGAACTTTGAACGGAGATCGACGAACTCTTATCCCAGTTCAGCACTTGCTCCGTTCGACGAACTCTGAACTCCGTTCGACGAACTCTAAACCTAGTTCAACACTTGTTCCATTTGACGAACTCTGAACAGAGATCGACGAACTCTAAACCCAGTTCAGCACTTGCTCTATTCGTCGAACGTCGTTCGATGAATGCTGTACCTAGTTAGCAAACTTGCTCCGTTCGTCGAACTCTAAACAGAGATCGACGAACTCTGAACCCAGTTAAGCACTTACTCCGTTCAATGAATATTTGCTGGGCTCGACGAATTCCTCCGTTCGATGAATTCTACCAGTTCAAAGATTTCTAAATATTTGGTAACTGATACTAACAATTTGCAGCCCAAGGTGGTTCACACCCTAATTCTTATGTTCACCCCAACCTTTTGGTATTTCCCATGGTTTTGTCATGACCCAGTTATGATAAAATCTTCCTAGGGGTCTAGAAGTCTGAGGGATATTATACTATCCGCACATCAGGTATTCACGACTTGTATTCATATAGATGGTATTTAGACCTGCCAACATGCAACATGAATTCAAAGCCGCGCACACACCCTATGTCGACATAGTATGGGCTACTTCTATTCAAATTGGGTAGTGAGCCCCGCGGCCTCATCGATGTGGGCATCAGTGATAGTGGACAGCCCTTCCACTTCTGGGGGTGATCATACCATAGAGCCCAGGCCCCAATGTATAACCCTGTATACTCTTGGATGTAAGCGACATCTGACGATTCAATATTTTGGCCGACCAGTGGAGGAAACCAAACAGGGAAAATCATAATGGTCGGTCACCCGTAGTACTCATCTCTCTGTCTCCTTGAGTCGTCGAACTCCTCATACTAGTATTAACGGTATGCGGAAGTGATTGGCCCGCCACGTGATGCAGCGCCACCGCTAATTGATGATGACCCAGTTGCCGAGGCGTTACGGCATAAAGATCTTAGACGCCGTGATGACGCTGAAGGAAGTGCACGTTACAACCTCCTCCCGCGGCGTGCTCGAACCGCCATGAAAAATTAGCTTTAATTATTTTTTCATGAACTCTATTTTATATTTTTAGAATATAAAATTATCCAATATTTAGTGATAATTTTATATTCATGGCATGTTTTATTTCTTTAATTAAAACAGTTTTATTTTTGGTGTGCACTTAGCCATTCGAGTGGATAAGATTACATCTCCATCATGAAGGGTTAAGGCTTGTTGTAATCTCCTATTTAAGGAGGTTTTTATGAGGAATCAAGTATTGAAATATTGAAAACCTAAATCCTCTCCTTGAGAATTTCGGCCAAGCTTGTCCCAAGCCGCCGCCCCCTTCCTTGGTGGTGTGAAACCGCCGGCCTCCTTGTGGTGGTGTGAAGCCGCCGCTCCTTGCCTCCTCCATCCGTTCGGTGCGACTCCGGCGCGGCTTCCTTGGTGCGACTCCGTAGAAGAAGGTTGCAAACCGTTCGGTGCGATGCCGGCAGATCCGTGGAGAGAGTGATTCTCCCACCCTATCCTTGTGTGAACGTTCATCCCGGTTGGGTAATCTCTTCCCTCTTCCTTGTGTGATTCTCCTCTTTAGTTGTGGTGGTTTCGCACTCGTTTTCTCCGGATCTTTAATTTAATCGCTGCAAGTTTTGAATCGAAATCGCCGTTGCAAGGCTTTTTATTTCCGGATCGGGTGGATCCTATTTGCTTGAGCGGATCTCGGCCTATAGCCTTGGTCTTGCTCTCTAAAACGAGTGGCAACCTTTGTGTTTTCTTGGGGAATATTCCGACTCAAATTTCCGATCGTTGTTTTCGAGTCGACCATTCCTCCTATGTTATTTGCGCTGCGTTCTTGCGACGAGAACTATTGTGGGCGATAGGTGCTGTGTAGGTGCGGTAGATCTACGACGTGTAGTGCGTGGGAAAGCGTTAACTTCGTGGATACCTCCGACTCGGGAGTACCCTACACCAATTTGGTATCAGAGGCGGTCGTTTCAACTTCCACGTTGCAAACATCCTCTCTGCGTTCGTCGTTGGTTGATCTGAATTTTCTAAGATCTGAAATTTCGGATTGGTCTGCGTTTAGTAAATCCGTCGGAATTTAAAACTTGTCAAAAAATCTGAAAAAAAAAACTGTAGCTTCCTGCACTTATTTCCAGCAACTTTAAAACAGAAAATTTTTTGATTCGGCCTCGTTAGGTTGGCCTGCAAATTAGAACATCGTAATTCTGTCTAGTTGGTCTGCAAATTGCGAGCTGAAATATTCATTTTTCAGCAAAATTTCAAAAAAAAAAAATTTTAACGATCTCCGTGTTTCTCACATCAAGCTTTTCAAAAAAAAATTTAATTTTATTCTATCTACAGCCCTAAGAAAAATCATCTTTCGTAATTTTCTGGGTCTTGCATGCGCACTAGGCTAGGCACGGAATATACGGCGCCGTCTACGTCTAGGGTGGCTGAGAACGGGAATGAACTTCATAACGCTGAAGCGATAGCAGGTCTACGTAATGATATGACGAAGCTTAGGGCCACGTTAGCACAGATTTTACAAAATCAAGTTAGGCCACCACCACCCGCTAATGTTGAGTTGCCCCGCCGACGCCAACACATCTCCGATTCGGATTCAGATGGGGACTCCCCACGAGTGCCCCCTCGAGGTCGTCGCCACGAGCGAGAGTTTGACATTACTAGGGCCATCAAGATTGATGCCCCCACTTTCGACGGCATGGGAGACCCACAGATCTTCCTTACGTGGATAGTGGACATGGAATGTTACTACGACTGGCACCATCTCACAGACCCCCAAAAGGTCCAAGTTGCCAGGATGAAGTTGACAAGCCGTGCCAAAAGTTATTGGCTAAATGAAGAGCGTAGGCTAGGTGCGGGAGACGGAAACCCAATTATTGGGTGGACCGTAATGAAGAATTTGTTGACCAATCAGTACGTTCCCGCGTACCATCGGACACAGATGTTTGACGAGCTTGCCACCCTGCGGCAGGGCTCAAATTCAGTAACGGAGTATATGGGAGAACTGAAGGACCGAATGGTGCGTTGTGATCAGAAAGAAATCCCCGAGGTCACCCTCTCTAGATTCCGTAAGGGGCTTAATCCCTATATTCAGCGGAAGCTCTTACGATATGGCCACACTGATCTAAACACGACATTCAATGCCGCCCTCGACATTGAGAAACACTTAGCATCTAAGGATCACTCCCGTTATTCCATTACAAAGGGGAAATCCACTACCGGATCTTCTACCTCCACATATCAGGACAAAGGGAAGTTCCGGTCCGCCGAGTCAAAATCTGTCGTGATCACTGCTAGGAACACTAAGAATCCCGCGAGCGAACGTATTCCTATCGGAAAGGTTAGCAAGACTAACGCCACATGTTACTCTTGCGGCATTCAAGGTCACTACGCCTTCGAATGCCCAACGAAAACTAAAGCCATAGCCTTGTTAGAGTCGACGACTGATCTTGCGGATTACGTTTATGAGGCTGTGAGGAGAGCGACCCGGAGTGGGTTCCAAGTGACTTAGAGGACGATCACCCCCTTATGGAGATGCATTGTATCTTGGCCACTCCTCGTCCATTAGATGAGTGGAAAATGACGAGCATATTTTCCCTGATTTTTAAGAGTGGCGAGAAACTTTGCAAGCTGATTGTTGATAGTGGTAGTTGTGTGAACGTCGTATCTGAGAACGCCATAGCACATATGTCCTTGACCACGGAACCACACCCGACCCCATATAAGGTCGCTTGGATCAACAAGATATCCGTACCCGTTACCAAGCGATGCCTGGTCCCACTCTCATTCAAATCCTACGTTGATGAGGTGTGGTGTGATGTCCTTCCGATGGACGCTTGTCATGTGTTGTTAGGCCGCCCTTGGCTATATGACCGTGATGTTACTCATTTTGGTAGAGCCAACACTTATGAATTCAAATTCAATGGCAAAACCATCACCTTGAGACCGACCATCCCAAAGGAGCCCGTAGTCTTGGCTAAGGACACCACTATCCCGGTAGAACGGAAAACATTGAATCTAGATGGTAGGAAAGAGTTTGAGAGAGATCCGTTCCTTGATGGAATTATGTATGCGCTAGTCCTCCTAAGTGCGAAGCCCGATTCTAGCATTTTGGATGAGTTACCTAGTGAGTTACGGGTACTATTAGAAGAGTATAGGGACGTATACCCAGATGAGTTGCCGCCCACGTTGCCCCCGCTTAGGAATATCCAGCATGCGATAGACCTCATCCCGGGGTCTTCCTTGCCAAATCAGCCCCATTATCGACTCCACCCCGCAGCTCACCTGGAGTTGCAGTCCCAGATAGAGGGCTTGCTTGAGAAAGGTTTTATTAGGACTAGTATGAGCCCATGCGCAGTGCCAGCCCTTCTTGCCCCCAAGAAGGATGGTACGTGGAGGATGTGTGTTGATAGTCGGGCTATCAACAAGATCACCATCAAGTATAGGTTTCCCATTCCCCGCCTAGATGATTTGTTGGATGTCTTATCTGGGGCCACCGTATTCTCCAAATTAGATCTTCGGAGTGGCTATCACCAGATTAGGATACGAGAGGGCGACGAGTGGAAGACGGCATTTAAGTCGAAGGATGGACTGTACGAATGGCTTGTGATGCCCTTTGGGTTATCCAATGCCCCTAGTACCTTCTCCCGGATGATGACACATGTCTTTCAGCCATTCATGGGGAAGTTTGTTGTCGTCTACTTTGACGATATACTGATTTATATCACCTCTACTACCGAGCACATCTCCCACATGAGAGTGATCCTTTCCACCCTGCGGAAAGAGACTTTATTTCTCAATCTTAAGAAATGCACTTTCAATGCCGCGGAGGTAGAGTTCTTAGGTTATATAGTCGGTTCTAAGGGTATTCGAGTTGATCCGGGCAAGGTTCAGGTCATTAAGGACTGGCCCGTGCCAACCACCCTACGTGAGGTACGTAGCTTCCATGGGTTAGCCACGTTTTATCATCGTTTCATATGAGACTTCAGTAGTATTATGGCGCCTATCACCGACTGTATGAAGAAGGGAGAGTTTACATGGACGAAGTCCGCCACTTATGCCTTTGAATGAATAAAGGAGCTTATGACTGAGGCACCTGTCTTACGTCTACCTGACTTTTCTAAAGTCTTTGAGCTCACATGTGATGCGTCTGGGGTAGGGATTGGAGGTGTCTTGAGCCAGGAGGGCCATCCCGTTAGTTATTTTAGCGAGAAGTTGTCCGGTCCTAAGCTGAACTACTCAAATTACGATAGGGAATTTTATGCTGTAGTTCGATGTCTACACCATTGGAGGCACTATCTCCACTCCAAGGAGTTTGTGATCCTCTCTGATCATGAGGCTTTATGTTTCATCAACGGCCAGCATAAGATCAGCCCACGACACGCTAAGTGGGTAGCTTTCTTACAAGGTTACACGTTTAATCTCAAGCACCTTAAGGGAACTGATAACCGAGTCGCAGACGCCCTTAGTCGTCTGACTATTTTACTCACCTCTATGGAAGTACATGTTGTCGGATTTGAGCGGATTAAGGATGAGTACGCTACGTGTCCCGACTTCCAGGACTTTTATTTATCTGCCCAGGATAGTTCCCCCACTACGATATCTGCCTACGTTATCAAGGACGGTTACCTGTTTAGGAACGGGAAGCTATGTATTCCGCAGTCATCGTTACGACTACATATCATATGGGAATTGCATAGCGGAGGGTTGAGTGGTCACTTCGGTAGAGATAAGACCATTACGCTAGTCGAAGATAAATTCTATTGGCCAAAACTGAAGGTTATGGTGGGGCAGGTAGTGAGTAGCTGCCGCACGTGTCAGGTGTCTAAGGGAAGTAAAACCAACGTTGGATTATATACTCCCTTGCCTATTCCCTCCATGCCTTGGGTGGACGTTAGTATGGATTTTGTATTAGGCCTCCCCATTACTCTTCGCCGTCACGACTCAGTTTTTGTAGTGGTGGATAGGTTTTCAAAGATGGCTTATTTCATCCCATGCAGTAGGACAAACGATGTGTCTCACGTTGCTAAACTATATTTTAAGGAAGTCGTTAGTCACCGTGGAGTGCCAAAGACCATAGTATCGGATAGGGACGTAAAATTCACTAGCTATTTTTGGAAAACTCTTTGGATTTTAATGGGAACGAAATTATTGTTTTCCTCCGCCTATCACCCCCAAACTGATGGGCAGACGGAAGTGGTTAATCGGAGCTTAGGAAATTTGTTACGATGCCTTGTGAGTGATCATAAGAGCACTTGGGATCTTCTCCTTCCCCATGCCCAATTAGCCTACAATAACTCCAAGAATAGGTCTACGGGTCTATCCCCGAATGAGATTGTCCACGGGTATAAGGCTCCTGTGCCGCTTGACTTGGTGCCATTGCCCCCAACGTACAAGGCAAGTCAGTTTGCACAATCCTTCGCCCAACACATCCATGATTTACACGCACGTATACGGGACACTTTGACCACGCAATACGACTCTTATCAAGCGCACGCTAATTTACATCGGAGAGTATCAAACTTCAAAATTGGCGATCTAGTTTTAGTCTGTTTGGTTCCCGAACGCTTGCCAACTGGCAACGTTAAAAAGTTAGCACCAAAGCGCGCCGGCCCTTTTTGGATTATTAAAAAGTTAGGTGACAACGCTTTCATTTTGGACTTGCCTGCTGATTGGGGGATCTCTCCCATTTTTAACGTTTCGGATTTAACGATGTTTGTGTCGCCACCACAAGAGTTGATTTCTTTGTCGTCTCCTTCTCCCACTCAAAATTCTGATGGGTTGGGGAGTGGTAGTTCGGATGATCTCTCTATTTCGGTCCCCGCAGGTATAACATCGGATGGTACGTTGCCTTCTTTTACTCCTACTGCTGACATGTTTCCCAGGTTTCCCAGGACATTCCTCGCTCCAGATATGATACTTGCTGCAGAACCGTTCACTACTCCGGATGGTACTTCTTACCGCTTACTGGTCCGTTGGCATGACCGCCCCCCTTCGGACGACTCTTGGGTACTCGCAACAAAGCTTCAATGTTTGGATGCCGAGCTTCTCCGCCGCTATCTCTCCACTCACGCATCAGAGATACGTGATTTTGAGTGGGGGAGGATTGATGCAGCGCCACCGCTAATTGATGATGACCCAATTGCCGAGGCGTTACGACATAAAGATCTTAGACGCCGTGATGACGCTGAAGGAAGTGCACGTTACAACCTCCGCCCGCGGCGTGCTCGAAACGCCATGAAAAATTAGCTTTAATTATTTTTTTCATGAACTCTATTTTATATTTTTAGAATATAAAATTATCCAATGTTTAGTGATAATTTTATATTCATGGCATGTTTTATTTCTTTAATTAAAACAGTTTTATTTTTGGTGTGTACTTAGCCATTCGGGTGGATGAGATTACATCTCCATCATGAAGGGTTAAGGCTTGTTGTAATCTCCTATTTAAGGAGGTGTTTATGAGGAATCAAGTATTGAAATATTGAAAACCTAAATCCTCTCCTTGAGAATTTCGGCCAAGATTGTCCCAAGCCGCCGCCCCCCTTCCTTGGTGGTGTGAAACCGCCGGCCTCCTTGTGGTGGTGTGAAGCCGCCGCTCCTTGCCTCCTCCATCCGTTCGGTGCGACTCCGGCGCGGCTTCCTTGGTGCGACTCCGTAGAAGAAGGTTGCAAACCGTTCGGTGCGATGCCGGCGGATCCGTGGAGAGAGTGATTCTCCCACCCTATCCTTGTGTGAACGTTCATCCCGGTTGGGTAATCTCTTCCCTCTTCCTTGTGTGATTCTCCTCTTTAGTTGTGGTGGTTTTGCACTCGTTTTCTCAGGATCTTTAATTTAATCGCTGCAAGTTTTGAATCGAAATCGCCGTTGCAAGGCTTTTTATTTTCGGATCGGGTGGATCCTATTTGCTTCAGCGGATCTCGGCCTATGGCCTTGGTCTTGCTCTCTAAAAGGAGTGGCAACCTTTGTGTTTTCTTGGGGAATATTCCGACTCAAATTTCCGATCGTTGTTTTCGAGTCGACCATTCCTCCTGTGTTATTTGCGCTGCATTCTTGCGACGAGAACAATTGTGGGCGATAGGTGCTGTGTAGGTGCAGTAGATCTACGACGTGTAGTACGTGGGAAAGCGTTAACTTCGTGGATACCTCCGACTCGGGCGTACCCTACACCACCACGATTTTCCACAAACAATTTACAAGCAATAAAATTTATTAATTTTGTTGGCACTCACCGGGTCAACACCGGTCTGCCCTACTATGCTTTTAATAATTCAAGAAAGCGGCACTCAGCTCAACTTCCAATAAGGAGCATGGGAGCTCTTTATTTGGGGCTAATCTTGGAGGAATACCTTTACTCTGGTTATCCCCAACTAAGACTCAACCTTATAGAAGACTGCTCGTCGGAGCAGGACCCATGCTTAAAATGGTAAATTGTAGGAATAAAAGTCCGGTAATAAAGCTGCTTAGAATATAAGCGGTAGAATTGAAATGTTATAATAAAATATGACCAGTATAAAACAAGAGTAGTGCTGAATTGAAAAACTTAAAGTAAGTACTGAAAGAAATTGGACTAGTACGAGACTGGAATAGTACTTAAAAGAAATGAACTAAAAGTAAATAAGCAGAACCAGTACGAGACTAGAGCACTGAAAAGAAAGTACTAAACTAAAATAAATAAAGGAAATGGACCATTACGAGAATGAAATAAATCATAAAGAAAATGGTTAGTAGTCTAATCATTCCATTTAGGAGACTTCAGTACCATCTCTGTTCATATGAGGCAAGTTCAGTTCCATCTTTGTTCTTTGGAGGCATGTCTAGTTCCATCTCCATTCTCAGGAGGCAAGTTCAGTTCCATCTCTATTCTCAGGAGTCATATTTAGTTCCATCTCCGTTCTCAGGATTCTTGTTCAGTTCCACCTCCATTCACAGAAGACATGTTCAGTTCCATTTCAGTTTTTAGGAGGCTTTAATGAGTCCAAGTTATATACATATTTTTGGACTCATCTGGGCTAGGTTTCTCGATGATGCACTACAATTGAGATCCATAATTATTCATATTTATTACTATGTCCATTCCTTGTTAAGTGCACTTTAGGGATGTTTTCAGTGTGATTTCGTAGTTATTATACTTTTGCCCTTTACATGGTGTTTTTCTGTGTCTTGAGAATGTGGAATACCCATTTCGGCAGCTCTTCTATTTGTACTACATGTACAAAGTTCGTGTGAGTTTTCCAGGATTATTTGGGAATGTTTTTCGCTTAAGGGCCACTAATCATGCGTTTTTACACGCGCATGGTTCGTGGACTCGTTAGTGCACAACCGCTAGTCATGAATGGTCCGTTCATCGACCCCAAAATGGTACAGGTATTGTGAACGATCATTTGATCTATAACGCATGACCACTAGTAATGAGCCATTGATCGTGCACACTATTCTCCATTTTTCCAAGTTCTGTCCTGGGCAATCGCACGACCATTAGATATTGTACGCACAACCTCTGGTCGTACGCCACTGCTCGTGCGCGTTTATCCCATTTTTTTGAGTTCTGCCATTGCTAATCGCACGATCATGGGATTCAGTGTGCACGACCTCTCGTCGTGCACCACTGATCGTGTGTATATATATTATTTTTTTTATCTAGCTATAGGTTTCTCTACAGTAGAGCGCACGGTCATCAACCATTAGTGCGCATGACCACCGGTCGTGCGCCACTGATCGTGCCCCCCGATTGTCTGCTGATTGTATATATGCCCGTGCTCCCGCGAATTAGGGCACGCAATTTCATTTTTTGGCCTGTTGCTGCGCGCGAAGCACCGTTTCTCTACCCCATAGGTCCTCCACTCATCTCCACGCTACGGGAAGCCTTCTCTGGCGATCTGAAGTCATCTTCAACCCTTCAGAGAGTTCCCAGCCACAAGCAGTGTACATCAGAGATCTTTCGGTACTACTCATTTGGGGAAAAAAGGAGAAAAGATTGAAGGAAAGGGAAGAAGATGGAGGAAGACTAGGGGATTGACAACCCATTTACCTCCGAAATCAACCACGGTTTGAGTCAAGAAGTGGACTGACAACCCACCATTCCGGCCAAGAACTACGGCTAGGCCTTCCTTCTTTTAGTTTATTCTAGCTCATCTCCAAAGTGAATTATATTCTAAAGCTGGTAATGAACCTTAACTTGCTTTTATTTGTCTATGAATTAAGTTTGCTTGGGTTAGTTACATCCTTTTTTGTTAGCTATGATGCACTCGCCTCCATTCACATCCACTCCACTCCCGCACTAGAACCACTCTAGCAAAGGCTAGTGTTGGTTGTTTAAGAGGTGATTACGACCCTCACTCTCAGCACGTGTGTTCATTACATCTGCTGCTCTCCGGCCATTCGCCTCACGAAGCACGGAAGAGTAACTTGTACTAGTTTCATCAACCAAGCGAAGCGGTGCTTACGACTCGCATTAGTTTTCTTTTTGTTTTTTTTAGCTTTAGGAATCAAAAGCCAACCTCTGTTGTTTCGTTTAACTCTTAGTAATGATCTTTCTACGACACTATCACGATACCCAACCTGCATTCCCTCGAGATCGACATTCGGGGAAGCTATTCCCAAAATTATTACTTGACAGCGACCGGTGCACTTGCCGACGCATCATGTTTTTGGTGCTGTTGTCATGGAATGCAGGCATATTATTTATTTGTGTTGTGTTATGAGAGTTATGATAGAGTTGCTTTTTTTGAATTTTTTTTATCCCTGTCTATTTTTACTTTTTGTGTCGGTTGGAATTGTTAGATTTTTATTGAGAATCTATTCAAGGTAGTTTAATCTAGGAAATTCGTGATCTTTGCAATGTGGGCCAGTTTTAATATCCGTTGCCGCTGGTTTGGAGATATCTCTCATGCTAGTGATAGATGTCCTAAGGAGTATGGAAGCAAAGACACTCAAGGATCTACGTACATTTGGAGCATCAGCCTCATCTGGTACTCAATATGGTAGACATAAGCCAGTTAGCTACTCATCCGCGCTTCCATTACCGCACTACTTTCTTTCGGCATCAGTACCCATTGTACCGACAAAGCCGGCTAAGCAGTGTTTATTTTGTCAGAGTTGGGATCACTCTTTGAAGGAGTGTGCTGCTTACTTGGCACAGTTGGAGGAGAATGATGAACCGGATGTTCGTATTGTCTCCACTCTGATAACTTGCAGCACCCCTTCTATATTTAGGTACGTACTAGTGCCACCTTCAGATTTTGAAGGGAGAAATACTTATATTTTCACAGATACATGTGTCGATCTAAACCCTAACACAGATGTTTTTACTCCTAAAGTACATATATCATCTTGTATGGAGTCTGTTAGTTGTGAGGAGCCTGTGCTTGACTTTTTAGCGAGAACTGCTCCTTTATCCTCTACTTTGCAAAGCATTCTTTCTGCATCTGACACAGTTAAGGAGGTTGATTCGCAGGGAGAAGCTGATGTTTGTAGCATTATGCTAGATCTAGTCGAGGAGGATATCTATATGGCCTAGGTTTGTCCCTCCGTCCCATGTAAGGAAGTCCAATGTGTGGACGAGGCAGATGCAGCTCTAGCACATACTTGTACCAGCCTAGAGAGCTGTGTAGATCCACCCATAATTTTTCTGATGGGAGATGACACCGGGATCATCCCCAAGATTGAGTTTACTTTTTTTTCATTCTTCTAATTTATTTCCTAACCCCTCTCTCGTGCCTACTTCTCTACAGGACCACATCATGGAACCGGTCCACTTAGTGTAAGGGTCTGTAATGTAGCCTAACATTGATGGATATCGGGTGCAGGTGGAGTCAGAATCATCGAGCTTCACAACATTTATTTTACCCATGCCTGACGTTCAAGATAGCTATAACTACACAGATATGTGAGTATTTCTTCTGTCGCCATTTTGGTACCCGCTACCGAAACGTGAACTTGAAAAACTGCCCGAGCACTTTAAATTTCATATGCCCATTAGTTAAGAGAGTGCATGGTCCTTGAATAAGTCCTGTTGGGAGATAATAAACCCATCAGTTATCTAGATTAGCAATTTTTGTTTGTTTTATTTATCTGTGAAATTGTATTGTACTTTATTTGGCAGTTTCGATCATGGAACAATTATATTTCTGTGGGCGCCCATATGGGTGCCGAATGTACTTTTGTATATCATGCTTAATACACTTATTTAGTCCACTTTAAGGATGGTAAACAAAAGGGCTCTTGGGAGACAACCCAAGTAGGAACATTTGGTCCTGTTTTATGTGATGTGTTTCCTTTTATATGTGTATTTTTATTTTCTTGTATTGCGTGGGATCTCTAATTCGCAGGTGTTGGAGATTTGTGAAGCGCGTCAAACCTGCCGCTAACGGACAACCTCGCAGCACAACAGGTATGCTCAGTTTTAAGCATAGGTACTTCTTACCCCTAGCCCTTTAAATTATTTGGAATGTTTAGTTTTACGAGTTGTTGCATTCAAGTTTTGGGGGAGAGCATGCATGTGGTCACTACATGAGCACACATTTTATAGCATATCACTTTGTTTTTTTTTTTATTTCAAAATCACTATAGAACACACTGAATCACCCACTTGAGCGCAATCTTATCCACGCGCGTGGCTGGAGACAAATGCATTGCTTGTGTGTAAACTTTAAAATAGTGGTGCTTACTTAGGATTTTAGGATAGAGTAGTGTGAAACTCGTGCAGTGCTCCTAATCAAGTACTCATGGTCTGTGTAGAAATAGTATATATTTAATTTTTCTTTATGCTCGTAGATTTATACTTTTTCTGCAGATGTAAATATTGTTTGTACTACTCAAAAATGTTGACTCTGGTGAAATCGAATGGTAGTGTAGGGATGTGTATCACCGTCACTAGACTCTTTTTTCTCGAGTCGGGAGGAAGAATCATCTTTCTTAGTGGCTAAGAACTTGCCCTAATCTACTCTCAAAGTATTGGTGTATGGTTAGTCAAGCGTGAGTGTGATGTGTAGGCCATAATTTTGGCCTGGTTGAGCTTTGTACCCCATCCTAATGTTAATCCGTGTTAGCTAATGTTATGTCTATCCCTCCTGTTGATTCAGCCCTACTATGCAATCACAAAAACCAAAAAGCCTTTCCCAAGCAGCACGCCCCTATCTCGAGCTATTAGTATGTCACTTCTTGTATTTGTTATTGTTTCTATGGTATTGTTATGTGATTGTGAGTTGCAGTTTTCATGATAATATGTGGTGAATGTGGTTATAAAAGTAAAAAAAAGGAGAAAGAAAATTGTTGTTTGTTGAGAAATAAGATAGTGAAAAATAAATTCTATTTATGTTATTACTATAGTGGTAGGCGTTGCACACACACCTATTGTTAAGTTCAAGTCGGGTGCTGTGGTGACAGGCACTTTTTGTTGGTTTGAGGATAATTCTTGTACAAGATCATTTGGGTTGTGCTTAGCCGTCATTTTTTATCCTTGTGCATCCTTACCTATGTATACACCCAAGCCCCATGATTATCCTAAAGTCCTACGGATTCACGCTTGAGTCGAACTAGTATCATAGAGAGTGTGTGAACGGGAAAGCATATGGTCCCCGACATTGATGGATTTATTTGGAGGTTATCCTGAGCCCCGGTCTTTGGCAATGCTCATTTGAGTGACCTGCCTACTTTCTTCCTACGTATGACCGAATGATTCTCAAGAATTCCAAATTTTGAGTAGATACAATATTAATTTACGCATGATGAAAAGTATAAATAATGTAGTATAATTAAAAAGTTTGTTTATTATATTTTCTATGCCCATGATATATTTGATTTCCCTCAATACTTTATTTAGAAATTACTAAGACAACTAACTATTTTCTAGTCCAAGGAGTGATGATTTGCTCGGGACGAGCAAATGTTTATGTCTGGGGGTGTGATGAGTCCAAGTAATATACATATTTTTGGACTCATCTCGGCCAGTTTTCTCGATGATGCACTACACTTGAGAGCAATAATTGTTCATATTTGTTACTATGTCCATTCCTTGTTAAGTGCACTTTAGGGCCATTTTCAGTGTGATTTCATAGTTATTGTACTTTTTCCCTTTACTTGGTGTTTTCCTGTGTCTGGAGAATGTGGAATGCCAATTTCAGTGACTCTTTTATTTTACTGCAGGTACAAAGGTCGAGTGAGTGTTTCGGGATTGTTTGGGAATGTTTTCGCCTAAGGGCCACTGATCTTGCATTTTTACACGCGCACAGTCAGTGGACTCCTTAGAGCATGACCGCTTGTCATGCACGGTCCGTTCATCGACCCCCAAACGGTACAGGAACACTGCGCACAATCATTAGATCTATAGCGCACGACCACTGGTTATGAGTTATTGATTGTGCACACTATTCTCCATTTTTCCAAGTTTTGTCTGGGGTAATCGCACGACCATTAGACATAGTGTGCACGACCTCTGGTCGTGCGCCACTGCTAGTGCACGTTTATTCAAATTTTCTGGAGTTCTGCCATTGCTAATCGCACGATTAAGGGATCCAGTGCGCACTACCTCTGGTAGTGCTCCACTGATCATGCGCATGTATATTAATTTTTTTTGTCAAGTTATAGGTTTCTCTAGCGCAGAGCACATGATCATCAACTGTCAGTGCGCATGACCACTGGTCATGCTACACTGATCGTGCGCTCTGATTGTCTGTTGAAAGTATTTAAGCACATGCTCCCGTAAATTATGGCACGCAATTTTCCGGCCCACTGCTATGCGCGAAGCGCCGTTTCTCTCCCCCCACAAGACCTCCACTCATTTCAACCCTCCGGGAAGCCTTCTCCAGCGATCCGAAGTAATCTTCAACCCTTCAGAGAGTTCCCGACCACCAGTAGTATGCAACAGAGATCTTTCGGTACTACTCATTTGGGCGAAAAGGGAGAAAAGATTGAAGGAAAGGGAAGAAGACGGAGGAAGATGGAGGAAGACAAGTAGATTGATAACCCATTTACCCCCGGAAGCAACCACGATCTGAGTTGAGAAGTGGACTGACAACCCACCATTCCGACCAAGAACAACGGCTAGGCTTTCCCCCTTTCGGTTTATTCTACCTCTTCTCCATAGTGAATTGTATTCTAAATCTTGTAATGAACATGAACTTGCTTTTATTTGTCAATGAATGAAGTTTTCTTGGGTTAGTTACATCCTCTTTTGTTAGCTATGATGCCCACCTCCATTCATATCCACTTAACTCGCGCACTAGAACCACTCTAGCAAAGGCTATTGTTTGTGGTTGAAGAGGTGATTATGACCCTCACTCTCAGCACGTGTGTTCATTCCATCCGCTTGCTCTCTGTCCATTCGCATCACGAAGAACGACATAGCGGCCTGCACTAGTTCCATCCACCAAGCGAAGCGGTGCTTACGATCCGCATTAGTTTTCTTTTTATTTTTTAGCTTTAGGAATCAAAAGCCAACCTCTGTTGTTTCATTTAACTCTTAGTAACGATCTTTCTACGACGCTATCATGATACCCAACCTGCATTCCCTCGAGATCGACATTCGGGGAAGCTATTCCCAAAATTATTACAAGAAAGGGACCGGTGCACTTTCCGATGCATCAGGCTTATTTGAGTTTCACCCATTATTAAGATCTGATAATAATTCAATTGCGCCTTTCAATCACGGATTAATCAGATCAGGAGGCTTATTATGAGTTACACCTTTATTATTCATCTGAGAATAAATAGCAACTCATTTGCTCGCGTCGGATCAAATCCGAGAATCTCGTTTGAGACAGCATTCTTCCTCAAATTTCAACTTCGAAATTAGTTTCCAACTGATGTGTCTGATCTTTATAGGGTTTCTCAGACTCATCTGGGCTTTTTTTCTGACTCGTGTAGTGCATTTCAACCGATATTCGGTTATATTTGCATCACCCGGTCATTGACCACTTTGTGCACTATTTTGGCTCATGGGTGTGCAATTGCGCATTCTATTTTTGGGGGTAAGCAAATGGTGCTCCCCATAGCCCTTTACGGCTATTTTCATTGCAATTCTGTTAAATTGGACGGTTCCCTTTTGTTTTATTTGTTTGAGTGCAGGTTGTGCATTTTACCCCAAGTCTAGAATTCAGGCTTGTGGAAAATGCACGGTCGTAAGTTTTCTTTGCACAAGTTTCTTCTTTATCATGCGTTTTGTTGTACAGGAAATTGTCGAGCGGAGCTCGACAATCTTCACGCACGGTTTCTTTTGAACTTTGTGCGAAGTAAACTCACGGTTTTCATGTAGCTTTCTTATTTGGACCAATCTGTGGTTAATCGTGCGATTTGTTCACGCACGGGCAGCAACGCCCGTGAGCGAGTAAAACGCACAGTTCCACCTGCTTGCCTTGAATTCTAGCTTTCTGTTGTTACCCATGCGATTTCCTTCACGCACGGGCGGAGACGTCCGTGCGTGAGTAAAATGCACAGGTCAATGCTTGTCCTTCCGCATGCTTATTCTGAAAGTTAATATCACATGGTTTGGGCACGGTCGTGCGCCAAACCGTGCGTGACCATTATTTTTTATTTTTCTATTTAAGACGCAGATTTCATCATCCCGAGGAGCCAGTCCGATCCAGCCCTCCATTTCTGCTCCTTTGAGCGGTAAAAATTCCCACCCGCCATTAGTTTCTCTCTCCTCCTTGGAGAGCCATTCCGGCACCCATTCTCCCTCCAAGAGCTCGCAATAGAATCCTCTGCGGCCACTATTGTCTTCTCTAAACTTTAAGCTCCGTTTTAAGCTCTTAAGGTGCTGCATTCGTGGAGTTCTAAGGATAGATTTAGCCCAGTGATTATTCACGAAGAAGACGGGTTATTGGAAGGAGGTGGCAGCCCTTCTGGACCCCAGACGTCATCTGTAGACCGAGCTCAGACAAGGCCTAGCAACCTTTGACTCCAGTTGTGAATCTCGGAAATCCTTTATGCGTTTGGTTGTATTTCTCCCCCTCCTCTTGTAGTTACTTTGTTCTAAACTTGTGGTTGTTTGATTGATGCTTAAGAACACTGTTTAGTTTAAGTATTTCAGCATGTCTATGTGTTTTTATATCTTAGTTCTTGATTGTGTTGATGAGCTTCAGTTTTCTTGTTCTTGTTGTGATAGTGTCATTCTAGTGATTGCTAGAAGCGTGCGTGGAGAAGAGGTGATTGCGACCCTCATTGGCTAATCCATCTTTCATATTACTCTCTTGAGTAATCCACCAAAGATACACGGTGACGGGGACCCGCAATAGATTTATTAGTGTTAAACATAGGAAACTCCAAACCAAAACCCCCTTTGTTTACGTTAATACTTGCAATCATTTTTTTCAATAGCAAAATCACACTACCTACTTGAACTCCTCGAGAGATCGATATTCGGGGATTCAACTCCTCAACTTTATTACTTGACTACAATTAGTACACTTCCCGACGTATCAAGTTTTTGGCGCCGTTGACGGGGAGTGCAACCGTTGTGTGCACTTTTTCTTTTTGGAAAGATGATTGTTGTTTGACCATTCTGTCCTCTTCTTTACTTGTTATTTTTCGTTCAATTTTTTCCACGGCTAATTCAAAATGCAGGATCCTCAGCTAGCCTCCAACCACGATGAGGACAACTTTGATCAATTCGCGGAGCTAATCAAGTTTATCTCTCAGCATTGTTTATTTCATGGACTACATGGAGAGAATGCTGAGGTTCATATTGATAGCTTCCTGGAGCTTTATAGCACCTTTTGGTATGTTGGGGACGTGCAAGACAAGGCTACGATTAGGCTTTTCACGTTTTCTCTTGCTGGAAAAGCAAGACTATGGTATAAGGATATCATCCAGAGCGAGTTAACTTCATGGAAGTGCGCTGAAGTCCAATTCCTCAGAAAGTATTATTTGTGAGTACAGTTGACACATGTGAGTTTTGATTTGGTCACATTCACGCAGATCCCTAGCGAGTATCTCTGTAAGGTTTGGGAAATATTTCGGTTGCTACAATCCAGGTGTTCTGGTCAGGATGCGTTTGGAATGCCATTCTTGCAAACATTTTATTTCGGTTTTCAAGAGCAGTTTCAATACTTGTTCGACACCGTCGTTGGAGGTGCCCTATTTAATAGGGCTATGGCTGACGCTTGGCGGATTGTGGACGACGTGGTGCGCTCCAGCTGTTTATGGAAGATGACTCTCGTGCCCGAAGCTATAGGGGACTCTCAGTCCATAGTTAGCAATGTCGGGGAGAGCGAGCAGCTTATCAATCGTTGTATAGTATGGGTTGGAAAGTGGTGGCGATTTCAAGCAGCAATATTGTAACAGTTACAAGATATTATTTCCTCCTACGGTAAAATGTTGGAATTATGGGTTTGTTGTCCAGCCGAGATAGTAAATGTTATGATCCTCATAAGTGGTAGGCTGGTGGATAATCGTGCATGTCGGGAGGACCAACCCTCTGAACACAGGGATAAGCCAAGTACTGATGAGTAGCCCAAGTAACCCTCGATGGCTATTACACATGAAGTCCAACTCCAGCGGGCAAGGCCTCCATTTCCACATAGGCTGCAAAATACTTGAAAAGAGAGGCAGCAACAAAAGTTTCAGGACATTCTGAAGGTTTTTCAGGTGATCATTCCCATGTTCGACATGCTGACACAGGTGCCGCGCTATGCGAAGTACTTGAAGGATCTTCTTACAAAAAATCGGGATTACGAGTTATGGGCAGCGTTTCAACCTGGAAGGATTGCCCCACTATGGTGGTGCGGGATTGGCTTATAAAACAAAAAGATTAGGGGAGCTTTATGATTGTGTATACCATTGGGCGATCCACACTTAGTCATGCGTTGTGTGATTCTGGAGCGTCCATCAACCTCATGTCGTTATCCATCTTCCGTGTGCTAGGCTCTAGTGTTCTTCGGCCCACTAATGTCATTCTGAACCTAGTTGATCAATCAAAGAAGAAACTGGTTGGTGTTGTTGAGGATCTCACGGTTGTGGTTATCGGGTTGTCCTTTCCGATCGACTTTGTTATCCTCAATATTAAGGATGCGGATGGGACGCTGATTATTCTGGGGAGTTCGTTCCTTGCCACTGCTAAAGCCATCATCGATGCGGAAAAGGGTTTGCTGACGATGCACCTAGGATCAGAGAAGACTGTTTTTGATATGTATAAGGCGTCAAGAGGGGATAGACGTGCGGAGCTAAGTGCTATGGAGATTGACGACGGCCAGAATTTTCATCCTGATGAGGTTGAGGGTGAGTTTTGTGACCCCGATAAAAATATTCGGGAAGGGTCGTGCGAGGCGCAAGTATGAGACACCAAGCTTCTGGTGGTACCCCTGTTTGACTCAGATTGATCTCGGGAGCTCAAGTCGCTCCCTAGCGCGCTGAAGTATGTATTTCTAGGAGGGAAAGAAACTCATCCTGCCATTATTTCGGCTCTTCTTATAGCTGATCAGGAGTTCCATCTCATTGAAGTACTGAAGTAACATAGAAAAGCCTTTTGGTGGAAAATTTTTGACATCAAAGAAATTAGCCCCATGATGTGCATGCACAAGATATTACTGGAACATAACTTCAACCCTTCAGCTCAACCGCAATGCAGATTGAACCCTATGTTGTAGGAGGTGGTGAAGAATGAGGTTATCAAGCTTTTGGATGCCTGTATTATATATCCCATAAGCGACAGCGAATGGGTGAGTCTGGTGCAGTTGGTGCCCAAAAGGGGAGGAATCATAGTCGTTCGTAATGAGAACGACAAGCCGCATACTACGAGGCATGTCATTGGATGGAGAGTTTGTATCGACTATCGAAAGCTTAATGCGACAACAAGGAAATACCACTTCTTGCTACCGTTCTTGGACCAGATGCTAGAAAGGCTGGACGGGCATAATTAGTACTGCCTCCTGGGCGGCTACTCAGGCTACTATCAGCTGGCAATTGCCCTAGAGGATCAGGAGAAGATGGTGTTTACCTACTCGTCAGGGACCTTTGCTTTTAGACGACTACCTTTTGGGTTGTGTAGTGGGATAGCTACCTTACAGTGATGCATGACCGCAGTTTTTCACGAGATGGTTGGGGATTTCTTTGAGGTGTTCATGGATGACTTCTCCTTATTTGGTGATAGCTACGAAGAAGCGCTGCACCGCCTCGCTTTGGTTGAGCAACGTTGCGAGGATAGTAATTTAGTTCTAAACTGAGATAAGTGCCATTTCATGGTGCGAGAGGGGATCATTCTGGGGAAAAATTGTCTTAGCAGGGGCTAGAGGTTGATCCGGCGAAGGTAGAGGTGATTAGAAACCTACCCCCTCCGTCGACACTTCATGGCATTCGTAGTTTTTTGGGGCATGCTGGATTCTACTAACACTTTATTCGGGACTTCTCAGCTATAGCTAAGCCCCTATCTAATCTATTGGAGAACGATGTCAAGTTTGTACTCGATGACGATTGCAATCGGGCGTTTAAATGCTTGAAAGATCGATTGGTTTTAGCCCCGATTCTCTCATCCCTAGATTGGACAGTGCCTTTCAAATTGATGTGTGATGCTAGCGACGTCGCGATGAGGGCAGTATTGGGACAGCGTAAAAATAAGACCTTTAATATAATTTCCTACGCGAGTCGGACGTTGAACAATGCACAACTAAACTATACTACGACCGAGAAGGAGTTTTTAGCTATCATTTTCGCCTTCAAGAAGTTCCACTCCTATTTAATTCTTTCCAAGGTGGTGGTACATTAATATCATGCGGCTATTCGTTTTCTCATGCACAAGAAAGATGTTAAGCCACGGCTCATGTGTTGGATTCTATTGTTGCAAGGATATGATATTGAAATCAGGGATTGCCATGGAGTTGACAATGTGATTTTCGACCATCTATCGAGACTTGAAGGGGGAGAAGGTGAGGAATCACAGGGAATTCCAATTTCTGATGCTTTTCCGGATGAGGGCCTGTTCGCCCTTTCTTCTATTGCTTCTACTCCATGGTTTGCTAACTTTGCTAACTTATTAGCAAGCAAGGCGCTGCCGCCGCATTTAACATATCAACAAAAGAAGAAGTTTTTATAAGACATAAAGTATTATCTTTGGGAGGATCCTCTATTGTTCCTCACCTGCGCCAACGGGGTTATCCAACGTTGTGTCCCCGAGCTGGAAGTTAAAGAAATTTTGAGGCATTGTCATGATCGTGAGGCTGGCGGGCATTTTGGTGTCGCACGGACTGCTCGCAAGGTTCTACAGTGCGGTTTGTTTTGGCCTACGTTATTCCGTGACTCTTTTACACATGTCAAAGAGTGCAACGAATGTCAGCGCACAGGGAACATTGCTTGACGAGACGAAATGCCCCTGAACAATATGCTGGTTTGTGAGTTATTCGACGTATGGGGGATTGACTTTATGGGTCCTTTCCCCATATCGCATTGGAAGCAGTACATCCTAGTTGCTGTGGATTATGTGTCTAAATGGTTGGAGGCGGAGGCAGTCGCATCAAATGATGCTCGCACCGTGCTCCACTTCCTTCATAGGAATATATTCTCCCGCTTTGGCACACCGAGAACTATAATTAGCGACGGGGGTAGTCATTTCTGCAACCAGTAATTCACGCAACTGCTGAAACTATTCGGTGTTCACCACAAGGTTGCTTTGGCCTACCATCCCCAGACATGCGTGCTAGTGGAGATTTCAAATAGAGAACTGAAGGGGTTTTTAGAAAAGTCTATCCACTCCAACCGGAAGGAGTGGACAAAGAAGGTGGATAATGCTCTTTGGGCTTACCGAACTGCGTTCAAGTCACTGAAAGGGATGTCACCCTTCCAACTGGTATATGTCAAATCATGCCACCTTCCTGTTAACTTGGAGCACAAGGCATCGTGGGCCACCAAATTGCTCAACATGGACTTTAGAGAGGCTTTTGACAAGCGACGTGGTAAGCTTTATGAGCTCGATGAATTCCGCTTGGGCGCTTATGAGAGCACGAGAATATATAAGGAAAGAACCAAGCGCTGGCATGATAGACATATCTCGCCCAAGGAATTCAAGTCGGATGATCAGGTTTTTTTGGTATAATTCACACCTGCGGCTATTTCCCGGGAAGTTAAAATCCAGATGGAGCGGCCCTTAAATGGTTGTGAGTGCCTCTCCATATGGCGTGATAGAGATTCGGGATGACAAGGACGACACATTCAAAGTAAATGGGCATCACTTGAAGCGATTTGAGGGGAAGGTCATCGATAAAGATGTGCACTGCATACTACTGCAAGACCCCGATGGATGTAAACCTCCATTAGTTGTCTTGCTTACATTTGTTGCTTGGATTTGCTTCTTCCTAGGATTGTAAAACATTATATATGACTGCTAATACATGTATTTGGTCCACCTTAAGGACGGTAAAAAAATGGGCTTGTGGGAGACAACCCAATTTCGCTGCTTTTAATTTGTTCAATTATGTTGCTGTGATTATATGTTTTTAGTATGCGTGGTTGGAGGTATTCTCTTTTGCAGGTGGAGTTCGTTTGGGCCGAGGACTTTCTGCTTCAATTAACGCCAATCTTCTGGTATGCTCATTTGCTGAGCATGGGGTAACCTCTCCCCCAACTTTTATTTCTCTATTTTTATTGCAAATCTCTGATAGGTTGTTTAGTTTAAGTCTGGTTGGGGAGAGTTATGCGGGTTACCTATGTACATGCACTATTAGCACTTTCATACCAAAAGTATATTTTCATTTTTTTTGTTTTTAGATTATCATGTCTGCATCGTGCACCTACGTACACCCACAAGAGTGTGATCTTAAGCACGTGTTTGGCTCCAGTCAAATTTATTTATTTTGTGTTAACTTTAAAATAGTGGTGCTGGCTTAGGATTTTAGGATAGAGTAGTTCAAAACTCGTGCAGTGATCCTAATCAAGTACTCATGGTGTGTAGAAATTTTATAGATTTAATTTTTCTTTATGCTCGTAGATTTATACCTTTTCTGCATTTATAAATATTGTTTGTACTACTCAAAAGTGTTGAATCTGGAGTAATCAAACGGTAGTGTAGGAATGTGTGTAGCCGTCACTAGCCTCGTATTGCTCGAGTCGAGAGGAAGGATCTTCTTTCTCGGTGGCTAAGAACTTTCCCCCATGCTACTCTCGAAGCATTGGTGCATGGTTTGTCAAGCGTGAGCATTATGTAGGCCATCATTTTGTCCTGGTTAAACTTTGTACCGTTCCTAACGTTTTATCCTCACTAGCCCCATTATGCCTACACCTTCTTTTAATACAGCTCCACCATTATTTCACCAAAGCCTCATATGTGATATTCTTTGTAAATATGTGGATGTGCTCCAAGTTTTTATTTGCTGAAATTGTTAAAATAAAAATATGATTTGAAAAAATATATAAAAAGAAATTGTGAAAAAGAAAAGTATAATTGAAAATTCTATTTGTGATGAGATTGAATTTGCGGTAGGCGGTGCTCACACACATATTTTAAAAATTAAGTCTGGGGGTGTGGTGTACCAGCTTGTATTTTGGTTAGCGGATAGATTCTTTTTTATGCTAGCTCATTTGGGTTAGGTACGTAGCATTTTTTTATCTTTATTTACCCCACCGAAACCCAAGCCCCATTTCTACCCAAAAGTCCAACGGATTCACGCTTGAGTCAAACTAGCACTGTGGAGAGAGTGTGAATGGGCAATCGTATGGTCCCCGACATCTATGGATTTCTTTGGAGGTGATCTCGAGCCCCGGTCTTTGGCAATGCTCAATTGAGTGGCCTGCCTACTTTCTTCCTACGTATGACCGAACGATTCTCCAGAATTTCATTTTTGAGTAGTTACAATATTTATTTACGCCTGTCAAAATTTATAAACTCCGTAGTATAATTAAAAATTCTACCTAATATATTTTCTATGCCCATGAAGTATTTGATTTCTCGCTTTACTCTATTTAGAAATTTCTGAACCAGCTAGCTATTTTCTATGCAGGGAGAGATGATTTGCTCGGGACGAGCAAATGTTTAAGTCTGGTGGTGTGATGAGTCCGATATTTATAGGGTTTTTCAGACTCATCTTGGCTTGTTTTATCACTCGTGTACTGCATTTCAACTAGTATTCGGTTATATTTGCATCGCCCAGTCATTGACAACTTTGTGCACTGTTTTGGCCCATGGGTGTGCAATTGCGCATTCTATTTTTGGGGGTAAGGTGCTCCCCATGGCCCTTTCCAGCTATTCTCATTGCATTTCTGTGATGTTGTTGGGTTCCCTTTGGTTTTATTTGTTTGAGTGAAGGTGGTGCATTTTCCCCCAAGTCTTGAATTTAGGCTTGTGGAAAATGCATGGTCGTGCGTTTTCTAAGCACACATTTTTTCTTGATCGTGCATTTTGTTCTGCAGGAACTTTCAGGCAGAGCTCGAAGATCTTCACGCACGGTTTATTTTTAACCGTGTGCGAAGGAAACACACGGTTTTCCTATAGCTTTCTTATTTGCACCAATCTGTGGTTAATCGTGCGCTTTTTTCATGCACAGGGGGCAACACCCGTGTGCGAGTATAACATACGGTTCCACCTGCTTGCCTTAAATTCCCGCTTTTTGTTCTTACCCGTGTGATTTCCTTCACGCACGGGCGAAAATATTCGTGCGCGAGTAAAATGCACTGGTCAACGCTTCTCCTTCTGCAGGCTTATTCTGAAAGTAAATATCGCACGATTTGCGCACGGTCGTTCGCCAAATCGTGTCTGACCATTATTTCTTATTTTTCTATTTAAGATGCAGATTTCATCGTCCCAAGGAGCCAGTCCGATCCAGCCCGCCATTTCCGCTCCTCTGAGCAGGAAAACTTCCCTCCAGCCATTATTTTCTCTCTACTTCTTGGAGAGCCATTCCGGCACCCATTCTCCCTCCAAGATCTCATAATAGCATCCTCTTCGGCCACCAATTTCATCTCCAAACTCCAAGATCCATTTCAAGCTCTTAAGGTGCTGCATTCGTGGAGTTCTCAGGATAGATTTAGCCCAGCAATTATTCACGATGAAGAAATGTTATTGGAAGGAGGTGACAACCCTTCTGGACCCCAGACGTCATCTGTAGACCAAGCTCGGAAAAGGCCCGACAACCCTTGTCTCCGGCCACGAACCTCGGAAAGCCTTCGTGAGTTTGGTTTTATTTCTCCCACTCCTCTTGTAGTTACTTTGTTTTAAACTTGTGGTTGTTTGATTATTTCTTAAGAACACTATTTAGTTTAAGTATTTCAGCATGTCTATATGTTGTTATATCTTAGTTCTTGATTTTGTTGATGAGCTTAAGTTTTTCTTGTTCTTGTTGAGATAGTATCGTTCTAGCGATTTCTAGAAGCGTGCTTGGTAAAGAGGTGATTGCGACCCTCATTGGCTCATCCATTTTTCATATTACTCTCTTGAGTAATCCACCAAAGAGACGCGGTGACGGATACCCGCAATATATTTATTAGTGTTAAACTTAAGAAACTCCAAACCAAAACCCCATTTTTTTACGTTAACACTTACAATCACTTTTTCAATAGCAAAGTCACACTCCCTATTTGCACTCCTCGAGAGATCAATATCTGGGGATTCAACTCCTCAACTTTATTACTTGACTACAATCGGTACACTTGCTGACGCATCACCAACAAATAAGAGAAATTCTTCGCCCGAAATGAGGTTGGACATTATTTTACTCGAAGCTCATACTTTCATCTTTCGAGTCTATCGAAAATGGCCGAGAGTTATTTTAAAAATGATGCGCTCGGTGGTTTTACAAAAACCTCGAAACACTCGGAGCTGGAAATCTTGCCTCGATAACGCTCGTCGATTAATCAATTGAACTTAACATTCAATTTAGAAAGTGTGCGCGTTGTCCGGTTTTATTATTTTGAAGGATTTGAGCATATCAATTTCTAAGTGCGACCCTAGGCTCTAAGAAATCTGAAAATCTATAATTTTCATCCCAAGATTCTCAAATTTTAACACAATCTTTAAGAGAGACTAAAAAGAGCCTAATAATTTTTCCAAAATATTCCGAGCAATTTTTTTCCTTCAAATTGACCAAATA
The DNA here is from genome assembly GCA_039513925.1 of Platanthera zijinensis. NCBI lineage: Eukaryota > Viridiplantae > Streptophyta > Magnoliopsida > Asparagales > Orchidaceae > Platanthera > Platanthera zijinensis. Next base: position 77,577,045 of record CM077085.1, on the reverse strand, counting down.
ATTCTTATTTAGGCTTTTTAAAAAACAAAATTAACTCAAAAAAATTCCCAAAATTTTTGTGGGAATTTCCCTAATAGGGAGGAACAATTTTCATGTTCAAAACTTTTTTCCATAGAAGACTAGATTACTCTCCAGAAAATAAAATACTCATTTTAGTTATAATATTATAATATTCATAAAAATTATAAATATTATAGTTTTTATCAATCTTCTCACCCACTGCCTGTACTAAAAAACAACCCTCACAGGCCTTCCCCGCTAGCCACTAGCCGCCGACTGCTCCCCCCCTTGACCGACTCCCTGGGGGTAGGTGCTCCCTCCGAGAGTTGTCTAGCGACCTTCCTCTGCCAGCAATCGTCGAATCTATTTATTATCGGAGGAGAGGGGTTGACGACGACGACCCTCCGGACGCCCGGAGCTCGCATGTGAATCACCCAAAAAATAGGGAGGAAGGAGAGGAGGAGGTTTCCACCTTCTTTGGGGTCTCTGGGAGCTCTCGGCGAGTTCCGCCATTAATGGTGGTGTAGGGTGGTGGAGCTCGAGAGGAGGAATTTTAGTGAAGTAGAGCTCCAACAGGGTGTTGGCTATGCTCATTTGAGCTTTGAGATAGGATTGCAATCCTCTGGTGACCCTTGGCCATATATATAAGGAGGGGAGAGCCCCTCCCTCCTATTCTCCTTCTTGGTTAAATAAACCATGGTGTGGTTAGCCAACCCTTTTAGGGTTAACAACCTAGCTATATGGGCCATGTGTCAGCCCTCCATTAGTGAAGTACAATCAGGGTGTCAGCCTCTTATTGGTTGGAGCTTGTCTTGGAGCGAGGATGGGGAAAGTGGAGGCTTTGTATTGGAGCTTTTCCTTTAGCTTGGGTTGGCTTAACCCATCCCATGTTAAGGGCAGCAGTTGGAAGCCATCTAGATGGATAGGTACAACCAGGTGTTGTCATCTTGGTGTCTTGGAGAATGGCCTAAGTGGGCTTGGGCTTGAGAAAGAGAGAAAAAGAGAAAGAAAGGGAGTGGAGGATAATAGGCTTGACTTCTTAAATTGGCCCATGAGCCCTTCTTATTTGGGGTATTTTAGGGTCCAATAGGGCTAGAGTTAGGCCCAAAGATGGCCTAAATGAGTGCCTCAAGTGGGGGTAACTTGGAATTAAATTCCCTTAAGAAAATTGTATTTTTAGGAAGTTTGACCAGATGTCAACCATGGGGTGGGTCCCCCATGTGGGTCAAAGTCAATGTAGGTCTATGTCTACGGGGGTCAAGTCAAAGTTGGGGTATCATGTCCAATTGGTGTGTGCATGCTTTTTGGTGCATGACTGGGCTTGATTTGACCACATATTGACATCCCATCATCGAAACTGACCGAGATGAACTCCATTGACTTTATATTGACCACACGAATCAATGACACTGATAGGGGTCGAATCGGAGTCTATTTGCTAAATTTTCAAAATTTGTGCATCGTTGTGCATCGAAATAATCAAAATGCTCATATTGACTGCTAGTCTTTGGATTGCGACGCAATAGTTCCAATGTGTTCATATTGACTATAAGAAGTCATAGGAACTGACAGAACTCAGATCAGAGTTCTCTCTCTCAATATTGAAAAATCTTGTTTTCGCGACGTTCTACGAGGAATGACTGTATCCTTCATATGACCAAGGAATTCAATGGAACAAGTTCCAATGCACTCGAATCGACTATACTAGGCCACAGGAACAATAGAACTCAAATCGAAGTTTCTAGCTCCATACCCCCATCTAGGGTTAACTCCTACCTTGGTATGGGCCACGGGTAGAGGTTCAGGTCATTTTTATTGGGCCCACTAAGTTTTCGGTGGATCAATAAAAGTATTGATGTTACATAGTGAATCTTGAAGGTGTAGTCCCCTAGGAACTCCATCCACCTCCATTTTTGCATGTTCAAGTATTTTTGATATACTAGATACTTTAGGCTCTTACGGTCCGTAAAGATATCGATGTTCATACCATACAAGAAGTGCCGCCAAAGCTTGAGAGTGAATATCACGGCCACCAACTCCAAATTATGGACCGGATAGTTCCTATCATGCACTTTCAATTCGCGAGAGCCATACGCAATAACTTTTTCATACTGAAAATGATCGCAGCCTAAGCTGCTTCCTGAGGTATCACTATAGATTTTGTAGCCTTCCATACCATATGACGAGCATCGAATTGGTTCCCGGGTCAGACGATTCTTCAATTCCTAAAAATCATGTGTACACGTCGGTGACCAAACAAACTTCTTATCCTTCTTCGTCAAAGTATTGAGAGGTTGAGTTATCTGTGAGAAGTTCTCTACGAAGCGCTTGTAGTAGCCAGCAAGTCCTAGAAAACTCTAGACTTCTGCCACCAAAGACAGCACAGGTCACTCCTGTTTCGCAAATATCTTTCTTGGGTCCACCACAACTGCCTCTCCACTGAACACATGACTGAGGAATGCTACTGATGATAGAAAAAACTCACACTTATAGAACTTGGCGTACAACTGATTCCTCCTCAGGGTCTTCAAAATAGTGTGTTAGTGATCCACATGCTCTTCTTCAGACTGAGAGTACACTAGGATATCGTCGATGAAGACTATTATCAACTGGTCAAAATACTCTCTGAAAATTTTGTTCATCAAGTACATAAATACAAATTGCGCATTTGTTAGTCCAAATGACATGATAGTAAACTCATAATGCCCATAATATGCATTAAATGTTGTGTTGGGAATACCACTTTCAATTGTTCTCAATTGATAATAACTAGTTTTTAATTCTAGTTTTGAGTACACAGTCAATCCAACTGGCTGATCGAGCATATCATCGATTCTCAGAATCGAATACCTATTCTTCTCCACCAGCTTATTCAGTTCACGGTAATTGATACATAATCACAAGCTTCCATCATTTTCTTCACAAAAAGGACCAACACACTCCAAGGTTACAAAATTGGGCATACATAGCCTTGCTTTAACAGTTCTTGCAACTGTACCTTATGTTTTGCCATTTCCTTTTGCGCTAAATGGTAGGGAGAGCATAACATAGGCTTGGAGGCTTACACTAATTCAATGGTGAAGTCGATCTCTCGCTGAGGCATAGCTCCTGGGAGATTTTTAGGGAATATTTCTACATACCCCGATATTACAGGAACGTTACTCAAATCGGGTTTGGGCTATAAAGCCTCCACTAGCGTGAAGAATAACTCCGCAGCTTTACAAACTGTCTTGACTACTTGGAGAGCAGACATCAGTATCTTACTTGATCTCTTCATACCAAAGAAGTTAGTTTCGTGATCCGTATTCTACACTAGTATGACCTCCTTGAGACTGCACTTGATGCATGCATGCTGCTCCAAGAGCCAGTCGATGCCAAAGATTATGCCTATAACGTCTCATTTCCAACTAGACCCTTAAGATGGTTTTTTCATGACTAGGTCATGACAAAACCCACGGAAGCTCATAGAGGCCAAGTGAACCTAGGAATGAAGGTGAGATCACCATGGTCTGCAAATAACACTTTCCAATAACCTAACCTAGGGATTGACTTTATGGCCTCACCATGACTCCTTGACCCTACCATAACACACATAGCCCTTTAGGAGGTCCATAGGGTCACTAGAACTCATTGGGGTCAACTAAAGTGGTAAAGTTGACCAAAGTCAACCCTAACCCTAAAATGGCCAAAGTGGCCTATCTAGGGCCAGAGGACCTTCCCTTAGCCAATTTTACCCCACCTAAACCTCCCTAGCCTTAAAGGGGGTTCATTGGGTCACTAAGGATCCATTAGGGTCAACTAAGAAGGTCAAGTTGACCCAAGTCAACGCTAGCCCCAATGTGGTCAAAGTGCCCAAATTAAGGGTCAAGTGACCTCCAAGGTGTCACACCAACCCTACCCAAGTCTCCCTAGATCTTAGGAGAGGCCAATGGGTCACTAATGACCCATTAGGGTCAACCCAAAAGGTTAAATTGACCAAAGTCAACTCAATCTTAAAACAGTTCAAACTAGCCTTAATGACCTAGCCAAGCCCAAGCCACTTGGGCTAAGCCCTATTTGAGTGGACCATTAACCTTAGTAGACTAATATTTACATGGAATGCCATTCATATTCTGGAAATGCTAATTAGGAGAGAGAAAACTCCATTTCCCCAAATTTTGAGGAGAGAGAAAGAGGAGGGAGAAGGCCATTAATGGCCATTGTTGGGAGACCAAGAGCTCCTCTCCTCATCGCCAATGGCTTTGAACAACCCCCCTCAATATTTTTGAGGAGTTGAATAGTAAGGGCCGGCCACCCAAGGGGGCTGATTCAGTGAATTTCAGTTTTTGCCCAAAAAGCTTTCAAGGCCATTAATGGCCATTGAAGCTAGACTCCTCCCCTCCCTCGTTTGGTTGTTTTAAAACCTTCCCCATACCTAGAGCAGTCATTTCCACTCTTGCCCTGAAGATTTTGAGACCTTTGGTTGTTCAGTTGCAGAGCACTAAAAGCTCCACCGTCGGCCATGGTGCACCACCACCAAACACTTCGGCAAGCCCGGTTGAAGGTCCGCTTCTCCTCCTCTCCCCTTGTGCTAGCATCCTATATCCACCCTAGTTAAACACCCTTGTAAAATTTTCAACCCATTTGGGGTTGATTGGAATAGATTTTGGCGTGACCAAAATTTGGTCCCGTAAGGGTGACTTAGGGCAAAATGTATCCTTGATGGGTTGAGGGGCAAATCCTCACCCAAAAGGGGTGAAACTTGGGCCACTGCCTCAAAGGCATCTAAAACACCCCCTCAAGAGAGATTAAGTGGTTTGGGGTGGAGATTCCCTAAGACCCTCGTGTAGGCCTTAGAGTTGAGGTTTGGGGCCTAGTGAAGGACTTGAGACAGTATGTCCTTGGATGGCCTTAGAACTTGGATGGTGAGTTCCTAGGGTGATAATAGGCTCTATAGAATCGTTTTAGGACTTTTAGGATCTTCCACCTTCCTTAAAATAATTATGGATGACTTAGGGCACTTGGGTCCAATAATTATTTACATACACAAATGGATTTTGATGTAAGATCCGCCTTTTCCCTTTTCGAAGGCATCCCAGATCTTATGCCCAGAACCGCCGCCTTACGGTGACACTAACTCCTGAGTTAGTCGACACCGTAAGACGCCGATTCTGCCGGCCATTACGATCATTTTTCACTAGAGATGCGGAAGTAAAAGTGTATAAACAAGCTAATACACATGTCCACAGAAATCACAGAGCATATCATATATATGGAAATGAAAGTGCTACTATAGTCCATAATGAGTACAAAAGAGAAAGTAGGGCTTATGCCCTTATACATCAATAGAAATCAGACTCTCTCTCACAAAACAGAAATCAGTAAACTACGCTATCTACTACATCTCCTCCCACCTGAGGTCGTGCGGTAGTAGTGTCTGGTGGTGCTGGTAGCTGCTCCTCATGCCCTGCCTCCTCGTCCCGCTGGACGTGCTGGTCCACCTCCTCGAACTCCTAAAAAGGGGGAGTCAACGTATGTTAGTCAAAAAGACTAAGTCGTATCCTCAAAACCTCCTCCTGTCGCTCTTAGGCACCGAATGGAAGGAGGATGCGGAGGACAACAAGGGGTAGCAAAGTGGAAGCAGGTGACATTTCTATCTAGCAGGAGTAAGTAAAATCTAGCAGTTCTATATATAATCTAGCAGTTCTATATAAAGTGCAAGTAAGTAAAGACAGTGCAGAGAGAAAAGGACTGCAGTAAGAAGATAGAACTGGAAGTAAATGCAGTACAGAAAGGAAAGTACGCTACTGCTACTCCTACTCCTATCAATATCACAGAAGTACCCCAACTTATATGAACGCCCATACGAACTTATAAGTTAGGGTTTCCAAAAGTAACTTATCATATAAACCGCCCATACAATTTATATGATAAGGATCTATGAAGCGTATGTCCTAATGAATGAATGTATGTTATGATGAATATGTTAAACATGCAAGTGCAACACACACACACGACTCTGTGATCACAGACCTTTAGTTCCCTCTTTTTGAGAGCTTGCATCACTCTCGGGTACTACCGTTGTGGCTACGGCAACAGTGGAGCGGGCTCTCCACTTCTAGGTGGGTATAAGCACTACCAGACCTAGACCCCTCTCATACGCCTCTGTACACGTCCTAGGTGCACTCTAGAGTTTTGCGTACGTATTTTGCTGACTACCCGTCAGTCTTGTAGGTCGAGTGTACGTCTTCAGGGATTCCGCAGTATTACATATTTAGCATACTGGCCCCTCCACCCGTACTCCTCGCCCGAGTCATCGTACTGCCATCGGTGCATCGACTGGCCAGTCCCGCGTGACTCGCCACTAATTTTATGCACATGCAAGGTATTAATCTGAGCTTCCTGCTCGTACTGATATTGATAACACATTCCCTCCAATCCAATTTGGGTGAGCAAGTGCTTATATCCCTCCAACCTTGAGAAATAGGTGAGCAAGCCACTCGTAACCCTCCAACCCGGTTAGGATGAGCTCAACACTTGTATCCCTCCAACCTTATGAAACAGGTGAGCAAGTGATCCGTATGAGGTTTCCAACCCTATTAAACCGGTGAACCTATCGCGTAGAACTCTAGGCCTATTAGACTACTCTTGTCTAAAGTTTATTACACATAACCGTTTAGGGTGAATCCCAGGACTGCCCAAGGTATGCCCAATGAAGGGGTCTCGAAGGCACTAGGAACTACGATGGGATGACAAGCCCAAAGTTCCCTTTCGCAAGGATAATTACTTTTAGTTGGTGTTTACCCGTTACCCACGATTCTCCTTTGGTATTACTCCTTAGTGGCCTAATGACTTATGGTGTTAATCGGAAGTCGAGGGTTTCCCGTCGGACTCCGTTATGCCTATTGTAAAGTGATTTGCACTCTATCCCTCGTTACTATACTTATGACGCTATCAACACCACCCGGGTTTATTCCCAATTTCCACAACTATCCCATTTTATTCTATCTCTCGGTGGTCCTAGTAGGGTAAACCTACTTATGCTAAATGTGGCCCCAGACCTAATACCACCCTGCCATATTCAAATTACACTACCATCCCCATCGTTCTGATTATTAATCTAGGGTGGTATTATCTAGATAGGTATTTACGTACGACACTTCTATCGAGACTGAGCGACTAGGGTAAGATGACCTAACTAATGATCACTTGAATGAACTTCCAAATGCAATGTATTGTGTTTAATCACATGAGATTATTATAGATATGATACATCGATTTATTCATTATTTTATCTCCACCAGAATCAGTCAATTATTGTTAAGGGTAAAATTGTCATTTTCTCGTATCCTTATAAATTAAATCTTCAATTCATCAAGTCGAATCTCAAGGGCTCGAATATGTCTCCCATGAGTTTAAATAATATCATTAGGGTTTTGTAAATCTTCTAAACCCTAGTTTGATTCATTTTAGAAAATTCTTAAGTGTTCACCAAATTCTCAAAAATTGTCAAATTCACTAAGTGTGGGATTTTTGCTCCCAAAAATCCCAACTAATTTAGGGTTTTAAATTATACCCTACTGGTCTACTAAATCAGGGGGTGTGCATTCTAAATGCACCCCTTGAGGCAAATATCAAAAACAAGTTTTACATTTGCTATTTGCACCCCGAGCCTAAGTAGTTCAATTCCTGCAGGTGGGTCTTTCCCAACATGACTTGTTCCAATTTCAGAAAAATTTCTACCACTGGTCTATATGGTCCCTAATGACCAGCCACCAAAATTTGGGGCCATTTGGAGTTAGCTAACTCCAAGAATCACCTAGTTAAGCCCTAGGGGTATTTTGGTAATTTTCCCACATTTTGTTTCCCAATCAAGCCCATTTTTGGGCAGGGCCTGAATATGCCCTAATTATACCTCTGACCAAAATCTCAGGTCAAGGGGGCTTCTGGTTTAGCTTGGGCAGCCATTTGAAATTCTGCAAAATTGCTATTTGCAGCCCAAGCCAAATATTATTTCTCAAACATGCAAGTGAGATTCCTCATCATGCAGTGCATCAATTCAGCCCAAATTTTAACCATGGGTCTAATATACCCATGAGAGGGTGCCACCAAAATTTGGGGCCCATTGGAGTTGGAGAACTCCAAAAATCACATTTATTTACTTTTGGGTATTTTTGTAAAAACTATAGCAAAATGTTTTCCAAAAATTCCAAATTTTTGGCAGGGCCTAAAAATGCCCTAAATACACACATGACCAAAATTTCAGGTCATGATGACACTTGGTTTGGCTTAAGCATCAATTTTACTTTCTGCCCTAGTCTAGGAGCAGTCCTAGCAAAACAGCCCTACAGCACAAAATACTGGATTAAAACTTGAATTTAGGGTGGCAAATTAAAGCTAACACCTTTAGCTACAATTTTTATGTTGGACAAAAATTCATCAGGTGGCCATAGGGGCCCTAATATCAACATGCAAAGTGACTGCTATAATGTTACAAAATCAATCCCTATTCATGCATTTGATAATAACAGAAATATTAATAATAACTTAAAATGATTAATCCAGGCCTGCACGAATTTTAAAGACAATCGGACGGTGGCTGTATTTCTTCTCCATGCACCATGCATGGCCACAACCCGTGCAGGCCATTCTTGCGGGGCCATTTCCGGCTATCGCCGGTGGCGGGGCCTCCGGCCAAGTCCTCCCCCGGCCTCACGGTGGTCGGGGCTAGAGCTGGCCGGCGACTGGGCGGCGGAGAGCGGCGGACGGCGGCGGCGCAACCGAGCCGAGAGCTCCCTAAAATCGCCATTTTTTTACAGATTTTCGAGCTTTTGATTTCCTAATGTCGAGCTCGTTTGAGCTCGACCTCTAGCCTAGTTGATCTAGGAAACTAGTACGCTTGGAGGGGAAGGGATACGGACCATTGGCGGCGGTTGTGGTTGAGGGTGGCGGCGGTTTCCCATGGGGTGAATATTCCGGCGAACTCCTCTTTGGTTAGCCATGGCTGCAGGTGATCTCTCTTTCTCTCTCTCTGGGGTAGGGTTGAAGTGGGAATGAGGGAGGGAGCTTGGTTTTGGGCCGGGATAAGAGAGGGGGGGGGGGCGATTTCACCTAGGATGGGCGATTTCACCAAGGAGGGGGGGCTCGGGTTGTGTGTGTGGGCTGGTTGGGCGTGTGGGAGTGGGCCCCACTGCTCCAACTGGGTTAATTAGACCTTAATGGGTCGGGTTCCAAGGGTAGAGTTGGATTGGGTGAGTGGAGAGGTGGGGTTTGGCTCACAAAAATAAAATAGGCTAGATAGGCTCAGGTTTGGGCTTGGGGCTTGACCCAAGGCTGCATGGTGGGTCCACTCTCCTCCTAATACCCCTACATGGTCAACCAACCCATTGTGGGTTGGTGGGGTGAGCCCAAGTGACCCAAAATGACTCCTTAGCATTTTCTCTCTCCTATTCCTCCTCTTTTCTCTCTCCTAGGTAATTTCCAAAATTGCCATTGTATACCCCTATTTTTCTCTTCCATAGGGGGTATAGGGTCACTCTAGACCCACCTAGTGATTCTGGGTTGGTTTGGGTGGACCCAACCTAGTGAAATGGGCTAGGGCACCATTTTCACTATTTAGGTCAACATGTTGACTTGACCCAACATGGGTCAACTAGTTGACCCCATGGCCTACCCTAGGGTCCACTTAGATTTTATTTAGGGTTAGGGCAATGTGGTGGGGTCATGGTGTGGCTAGGGTTTGTATTTAGCCTAGTTTGACCTAGGTTGACTTGGGCCCCATAGTGGGCCCCACATGGTCTAAATCCTCCTCCTAGGGTCAAACCTAGCTAAACCCTAGCATCCACCACATGTCTAACCCAAATCTAAGTCATTTGAAATTTGGGATGTTACAAACCCTATAAACAAAAAAATAATTTCGTCCCCGAAATTTAAGTTCGGGCTACGGGGTTTCTACGACAAGCTTATAAAAGATTCGAAACGTAACTAAAAGGAAAATGTAAAACTAAGTTGTACCTGAGGAGAATAGCTCCGGTTGTCGCTCCGTCATGAGATCCCTCGGCTCCCAGGTGTGCTCCTCCCATCCGTGGTTGGACCACAACACCTTCACGAGAGGGACCTTCTTTTTCCGCAACACTCGGACGGCGGTATCGTCGATCTGGACCGGCTCTAAACGAACTGATCGATCTGATGCTACTGGCCCGTCGGTAGTAGAAATATGCTGCTCAGGGCGAAGGAGTGCTCGTCGTAGGGAGGAGACGTGAAAGACGTCGTGCAGAGTTCTCAACTCTATCGGTAGCTGCAGTCGGTAAGCCAAGGGGCCGATCCGCTCCAGGATCAAGTAAGGCCCCATATATCTCGGACTGAGCTTCTTGTGCCTCCGCACCCGGGAAACACCGTGCACTGGACGTATCTTCAAGAAAACCCTGTCTCCCACCTGGAACTCCACCTTACGATGCCGCGCATCGTAATACTTCGCCTGTCTGCTCTGGGCCTCCAACATCCGATCTCTGACCAGACGTATCTGAGCCTCCGTATCCTCGACATACTCTGAACCGTGAGCTCGTGTATCCTCATCTTGTACCCATGATAGAGGTGTACGACACCTCCTCCCATATAGTGCCTCGTAAGGAACCATCCCAATGCTCGCCTGGTGACTGTTGTTATAAGAAAACTCAATCAAGGGCAACAGTCGCTCCCAGGGCTTCCCCGTATCCAAAATACAAAGACGCAGTAGATCCTCCATAGTCCTGTTGGTCCGCTCTGTCTGACCGTCGGTCTGTGGATGGAAGGCAGTGCTGAAAGAGAGCTGCGAACCTAAGTAATCATGCACTGCCCTCCACTCCCTAGAAGTAAATCGACCGTCACGATCCGAGACAATCGTCCTGGGGACGCCGTGGTATCTAACGAACTGCTCCACAAATAACCTCACCAATACAGCAACTGGGGCGTCCTTCCGGATCGGTATGAATCTGGCTACCTTGGTCAGTCTATCAACGATGACCCAAATGGAATCGTGCCCAGAGTGGGAGCGAGACAACCCATGCACAAAATCCATAGCAATATCCTCAAACTTCCACTCTGGCACCGGTAATGGCTGTAATAACCCTCCTGGGCTCTTGCATTCAGCTTTCACTAGCTGACATGCCTTGCAGTGTGTAACATAATGTATGATCTCCCTCTTCATCCCGGGCCAGTACATGCTCTTCCGCAAATCAGTCGTCATCTTGGTGATACCGGGGTGCACTGAGTACCGTGATTGGTGCGACTCCCTGAGTATGTCCTCCCGGATACCACCTCCTGCGGGTATATATATACGGCCACGGAAATGAACGAGGTCGTCGCGTAGCGTGTAATCCTCTGCCTTGCCCTCAGCTAGGGCTCCGAATATCGGCTCTAAATCTGCATCCTGCCTCTGATGCGCCCAGATGCGCTCCCGAATGTCACAATCGCTAATCAGGGAGTTCAGATACTCCCGGTACAGCTCTGGCTCAGTCTCTGACACCACAGTAATGTGCATGCCCTCCACCATCTGAGCCAACGACATAGCTCCCACCCGAGGTTCCGGACCAGTAGTGCCGGCTCTCCTGCTCAAGGCATCCGCCACAGTGTTTGCCTTCCCCTGGTGGTAATGGATCTTGTACTGGTAGTCACATAGGAATTCTAGCCATCTCCTCTAGCGTAGATTCAGATCCTTCTGAGTGTCGATGTACCTGAGATTCTTGTGATCGGAGAAAATATCACAATGGATCCCGTACAGATAGTGCCTCCATATCTTTAATGCGAATACCACTGCCCCGAGTTCTTGGTCATGGACTGGGTAGTTGTGCTCGTGCTTCTTCAACTGTCTCGAAGCGTATGCTATCACATGATCGTGCTGCATTAGGACAGCACCCATCCCCTGGTATGATGCGTCGGTGTAAATCTGGAATCCTTCCTTCCCAGCTGGAAGTGCAAGGATAGGGGATGAGGTGAGCCTGCTCTTCAATTCCTGGAACGTTGCCTCGCACTTCTCAGACCAATGAAATCCTGCCTCTTTCTTTGTCAACGATGTGAGGGGGAGAGCTATCCTGGAAAACCCCTCCACAAACTTGCGGTAGTAGCCTGCTAGCCCCAAGAAGCTGCGTATCTCTGTGGCCGATTTCGGCTGCGGCCCATCTCTAACTGCCTCGATCTTAGCTGGATCCACGGCTAGTCCAGCCCCACTGATGGTGTGTCCCAAGAATGTTACCTCCTCAAGCCAGAACTGGCACTTAGAGAACTTAGCATACATGCTATGCTCCCTCAGCTTTCCCAAAACCAACGATAGATGCTGCGCATGTTCCTCCTTGGTCTTGGAATAGACCAAAATGTCGTCGATGAAGACTATGACGAACCGATCCAAGTAAGGCTCGAATACACGGTTCATCAGACTCATGAATGCTGAGGGTGCATTCGTGAGCCCGAAGGGCATCACCGTGAACTCAAACAATCCATACCGAGAACTGAACGCCGTCTTCGGTATGTCCTCCTCTTGGATCCGCAGCTGATAGTATCCAGATCTCAAGTCCAGCTTCGAAAACCAGAATGCTCCCTGAAGCTGATCGAACAGCTCATCAATCCGTGGCAGTGGGTAAGTGTTCCGGACCGTAAGCCGGTTCAACTCTCGGTAATCAATGCACAACCGGAGCGAACCGTCTTTCTTCTTCACGAATAAAATTGGTGCTCCCCAGGGTTATGAACTAGGCCGGACAAATCCGGACTCCACTAGCTCCTGTAACTGCGTCCTGAACTCTGCCAGCTCCCTTGGAGCCATCCGGTACGGTGCCCGGGATACGGGCTTGGCATCCGGTATCAGCTGGATACGGAAGTCGGTGTCTCTGGCCGGCGGTAGTCCGGGCAATTTCTCCGGGAATACGTCGGAGAAATCCCGAACCACGGGTATATCGGAAATGGCCGTCTCCGCCATTATCATCTCGAAGCATACAAGATACACCTCCTCGCCCTGCTCGTAGGCTTTGACAGCCTGTACGGAAGATAATGAAAGAGATGGGATAGGTCGGATACCTTCGATGGTGACGTAGGAGTCGCCATGCCTGAGGGTGATCCTCTTGGACAGACAGTCTATTTGGGCGTAGTTCCAATGTAACCACACCATGCCCAGAATAATGTCGAAGTCCTGCAGCATCAGGATCGTCCCCGGTATCTGGAATATCTTGCCAGCGATCTCGCCCTCCAAGTTGCAATGCTCCGTAGTCAATATCTCCGAGCCGTCGGGCAGACGCACCCTTCTCTGCGCGCCCGTGAATCTTTCCACGCCATCTAGCCCTTTGATGAAGGCTTCTGATATGAACGAGTGTGTAGCACCCGTGTCGTATAAGGTATGGGCGGGTTTGCCATTGACGATGACTATGCCTGAGGTTTTGATTATTTTAACGAGTGTTATTCTACGAGGCTTAAAGAGCTTATGATGATCAAGTAATTTGAAGGAAATAAAACTTTTAAGGTTTTAAATTACCTGTAATGACCTCCTCTGGGTTTCTTGGAACGGCAAGATCTAAGGCGTACATCTGATCGCGACCCCTGCCTCGGCCATGATGTCCTCGTCCTCGGCCTCGGCCTCGTCCTCGACCTCGGCCCCGGTATGCTGGAGGGGCCACTGGAGGGGGTGGAGGAGGAGGAGGAAGCTGACGGAACTGCTGTGGACAATCAGCTCTATAGTGCCCCGGCTGGTGGCACCCAAAACAGACCACTTGTCTCTGACCTTGATCTTCCTGCCCGATCGGTCCATGAATCTGAAGAGGTGGAGGAGCATATACTGGAGGAGGCCTCTGCTCCTGCCGGTAGTTCTCCTGTCTGTAATTCTCTTGCCTGTAGTTCTCCTGCCGGTAGTTGGGACGACAACGTCCCCCACCCCGTTTGAACCCAATGACCTTGCCCCTCTGGGGGCCTCTACTACTCTCTCCGTGCCATGGCCCATCAAGTGGCCTCTTCCCTCTACTCTGTGTCATAAGCTGGTCCGCCTCGTGCTTCTTTGCCATCTCTATGATCACTGTCGATGATCCATGAGAAATAAATAGCAGTGCCTGCCGCACTGAATCCCTAAGTCCTCGGTAGAACTTCTTTGCATACCTCCGGTCCTCTAGATCATGAATGCCTGCAAATCTGGCCAGATGGGAGAATTCCCTCTGGTACTCAATCACTGAACGAGTCCCCTGCTTGAGGTTCAAAAACCTCTCCTCCAACTCATCTCTGTCTGTATCTGTCACAAAATGTCCAAGGACGGACTCACTGAACTCCTCCCATGAGATCTCTGATGGGTCCCTATCAGCATATGTGGAATCCATCATGGATTTCCACCATCTCCGGGCATGTGAATCTAGAGCAGAAGTCGCCAAGGGTACTGCCTGTTGCACCGGGCAACTGATGCCTGCAAGCATCTCCTGTATGGCCTCCAGCCATTCCTCTGTCTTCACGGCATTCTCCGTCCCGTGGTACATGGGCGGGGACAAGCTCCTGAACGCACTCAACCAGTTTGACCCCGGATTTGGCAGCTGTGCCGGGGCCTGCTGGGCTCTAAATGCGTCTAGGATCGCAGTAATGGTCTGTCCCATCTCAGTCTGCATGAACGGAGTGGCAGCCGGAGGGGGAGGGACCACGTTCTGTGGCACGGCGACCTGTAGAGGTTGCAAAAAGGTGATTCTTAAGTCAAAATTCTTCAAAATTTGGCCTAACTCATTGTTTAATGGACTATTTAGTGTGACTTTTTACACATGGGCACACCATTGCTTCCGCTGAATAGTTTGTCCGCAAACTACTCTCGAGCGGGGTGTTCCAGTGTTGTGGACTTCTTTCTCTAATGATCGTATTTTTCAAGTGATACCAGTTTGTAAGATCCGCCTTTCCCCTTTTCGAAGGCATCCCGGATCTTATGCCCAGAACCGCCGCCTTACGGTGACACTAACTCCTGAGTTAGTCGACACCGTAAGACGCCGATTCTGCCGGCCATTACGATCATTTTTCACTAGAGATGCGGAAGTAAAAGTGTATAAACAAGCTAATACACATGTCCACAGAAATCACAGAGCATATCATATATATGGAAATGAAAGTGCTACTATAGTCTATAATGAGTACAAAAGAGAAAGTAGGGCTTATGCCCTTATACATCAATAGAAATCAGACTCTCTCTCACAAAACAGAAAGCAGTAAACTACGCTATCTACTACATCTCCTCCCACCTGAGGTCGTGCGGTAGTAGTGTCTGGTGGTGGTGGTAGCTGCTCCTCATGCCCTGCCTCCTCGTCCCGCTGGACGTGCTGGTCCACCTCCTCGAACTCCTAAAAAGGGGGAGTCAACGTATGTTAGTCAAAAAGACTAAGTCGTATCTGAAAGTGAGGGGATAAGTTGTAAACTACTCTAGAGGGGGGGTGAATAGAGTATTCAAAATTTTATGAACACTTAGTCAGCTCCCTTGGAGTTTATTTGCGGAATAGAAAATCTGATACTTGAACCCTAAGAGCCTAACACAGTGAAGTGCACAAGTGAAGAAGTTGACTGAAATTTCAGTTAACTACAAGCCTATCACAGCACCTAGCAATCCTAGGTAGTTCTATCACAGCCACAGAATAAAATGAATAAACAAGATAACCAGATGGACACAGGATATATAGTGGTTCCCTTTAAATAGGTACGTCCACTCTTCTACCACCCTGGTAGGAATCCACTACAGGTTTTTGCTAAGGTGCCCTGCCACCAATGATCTGATTCAGGTAGATCAAACAGACCCTTTGAGCTTTTGATAAGGATGCTCAACCACAGGTTGTTGATAAGGTGCCCTGTCACCAACGTTCACTTTTGAAGAGATGTGAACAAACTCTTTTTACAAAGGGGTTGAGAGGGTTAGATTATCTTCTCTATTTTTAAATACAGATTAGAGAAGATTTGTGGATTCTCTAAAGAATCAAAGTCTCCCCCTGGCTCAGTGGAAGTCCAGGGAAAGCCTTTGCTTCAGGATGAAGGAGTTTCAGATAAACTGAAACTAAATCCTCAGAAATCTGAAGACTGATTTTTATCAAGTCTTAAGATTCTGGAACACTTGAAGCAGATCTTGAGCCTTTTCTGAAGTCTTTGAAAAACTCTAAGCAGATTGCTCAGGAGACTTGAGAATGGAAGATGATTGCTCTGGGCTTTTTGCTTCAGGAAAACTTTTCTTCTTCTTGTAAAGAGATGTTGAAGAAGTGCTCTGATGATGCTTGAGCGGATGAATAATTTTTTCTCTGTGTCTGTTCCTGTGTCTTTTCTTAGAGCAGAAATCTCTTTTAAATATGTCTTCACGTTTTCCTTTGGAACGGCTCTATTGATTTGAATTCTCGAGCCCTGCAACAGATTATCTCAAAATAGAATATAGCAATAGGAATAGAATGGCCTATTAACTTTCTGTCAGTCCCAATAAGGAATAAAATAAGCGGGAAAGAAATCTCAGCATAAAGACGTACCTTTCTTGGAAATAGTACATAGTACCAACGGCTAGAAAACAGGCTGGAAAGATAAAGTCAACGCAATTTGTATAATAGGACAAAATGCTTTATACTGAATCCCGTGATTTATGTTTGACAGAATTTGTAAATAATTCATTTTGAATTTAAGCCACAATTTTAGCAACAAATAACTTTAGAGAATCTTTCTAACCACAAGCTAACACACTTGGAAATAAACCAAGGAATAGCATAAATATAAATAGATAAAATCAGACAGAAATCGTCGAACAGGGGTTCGAAGATCGTCGACCTGTTAACAAATCGTCGACCAATAGCAGGAATCTGTCGGACCGGAAATCGTCGACCAGAAATCGTCGACCAGAAAATAGATCGTCGACCAGCTAATAGATCGTCGACCAGCAAACAGATCGTCGACCAGCAAACAGATATCGTCGACTAAAGCAAAAAGTCTGATGACACAGAAATCGTCGAACATCTCATGATGTCGACGACTAAGGCAGAGATCTGTCGAGACAGATATCGTCGACCAACAATGATGTCGACGATTAAGGCAAAGATCTGTCAAGACAGAAATCGTGAAGCTAGAACACGATCGTCGATCTGTTGATGACAGATCGTCGACCAACCTTCAGAGCATAGTAAGCTAGCTCTGAGATCGTCGACCAACGGTCGACGATAATTGTCTTGACTTCAACGATTCAATAGCCCTGCTATCGTCGATCAATGATCGACGATCGCGAGGCCTCGTTCGACGATAGTCGAACGGAAAAAGTCTCAACCAAAACACATTCTAAAACTACTAGCCTAAACTCTAGGTCAGTTATATACTGCCCTAGGGAGACTAAGCAAGGTCTAAACATGATCATATATCTTTATATGGATCAAGAGGGGCTGGAAAGGGATTACATAAGCCAAATCACATCTAGGGTACCAACAATCTCCCCCTATTTGGGTTATGTTATCCAATCCAATTTAAAAGCTAAAGCAGACAACAACACTTCTAAAGATTAACCAGAATGATAAAACACAGGCAATACACAGAAAATATCACAAGCATAAATCAGCAAAAATGGAATGTATCAAGCAGATTTATCAGCATGTTTAGCATCAGATGAGTTTTTGGGCATTGCAGCTGGTTTGAAAATGATTTCTCTGTTAGGGTTTGCTGCTTGTCTTTTAGATAACATTAGATCATGCTCTCCTATGATTTTCTTTTCAGCATAACTCGGTAGAACTGCAGCAGGATGTAGTCTCATGTATTCCTCAGCGTCAAAGGCTTCTGGATTGACTTGAATTCTGCTCAGTTCCCTTTCTCTGAATTCTGACATTGTTGAGTAAGCTGTAGGATCCAGTCCTTGAGATTTGGCTCTCTCTATCATGCTAAGTGCAATAGACTCTTTGAATCTTGCCATAGTGGCAATCCTTTCAGCTTCAGTTTTGTCTGATGGAGAGGGAGGTCTATCAGAATCTGTATGAGCTGCAATCTCCATATTCCTTTGAAGAGCTGTAGCAAGTTTGCTTGAATCGAGAGGAATCTGCACAGTCTTCTTAGGATCAGTTTGAGCATAGAGAGATCTAGGAGGTGCAAGCTCAATGAACTTTTTGAGGGAATTTTCTGAAAAGACTACTCTTTTTCCTTTTGAATCAGCTGCAGCAGGTTTCTTTAAAGAGGAGGAGGGACCTTTCCTGGGAGGAGAAGGTTTCCTTTCTGGGACTAACTTCTTAGGAGAAGGAGGAGGAGAGAATGTAGGTTGTTGATAAGTCATCTCCTTTATTTGTTCTACGGGAGCATTGTCATTTCTTTTATTTCCTTGTCCTGAACCACTTTGGCTTCCCTGGCCTTGTCTACTTCTTCTCTGATAAGATTGAGAGGGGTTGGAACTGGCTGATTTACCAATTGGAGCAGAAGAGATACTTCCAGAGGCTCCAGCACCAGGAGGTGGAGGAGGACCTCTGGGGGGAATTTTTGAACTGGAGAGTCATATCTCTTTCTTCTCTTATTTTCTTTAGTCTGATTCTTTGACAATCTCATCCAGGGTTGGAATTCCTTGCTCTTAGGATCTATTCCCTTCAGAATGTAATAGGGAACATCCTTGTTAGGATTTGCAGTAGAAGGAGCAGGGGCTTTTCTTTTCTTGGAAGCAGCTCTTTTTCTTTTCTTAGAGGAGTCAGAATCATCAGAGTCATCATCATCATCATCAGAATGAGATGAGTCTTTCCCAACATAATCATCAAAGTTTAGTTCAGATGGATCTTTGGCAGTAAGTTCAGCTTTGTCTTTCTTTTCTCTTTCTTCTTTTTCTCTAGCTTCTTCAATGGCATCTTGCCTAAGAAGGGCATCCAGATCTACATTTGGAGCACTTTTCCATAGCTCTGATTCTGGGTACAACTCAGGAACTGTCTTGGGGACCAGTTCTGCAATAGAAGGAGTGGATATAGGATAGGTAAGGATGGGAGGAGAAAAGATGACAATATCTGCAGGGGCAGATGCTTTCTCTAGAGAGATGGCTAGGGAATCCAGATGATATTTAGCCATCCCTTCAATGTACTCAGAGGCAATACCTTCAGCCACAAAGTCTATAAATTGGTCAATGTTTAGAGTACCTGAACTTGAGTCCAATTCAGTCATCTTGGGAACATTGTCTGCTCTATCTTGCACATCTTCAATTACTTCAGCAGCAGCATCAGCAGGGATGTTGATGATTTCAGCAGCAGCAGCATTTATGGTTGTGCCTGTATGCAAAGAGAGATAGGTTAACAACCAAGTGGGAATAAGATATTCCCCCCAAGGTGAACAAACAACAGGTAATAGATAGGATTACCTGAAGATCTACACAGGATACCACTTTGCATCTAGGAAGGAGGTTATAATTCCTTCTAGATGATTAGTGACATCGGGGATAGACACCTCTGCAAGGCACAAGAGGAGTGCCATACAGGAAAAGAAAAGGGTATCCTTGACCAAGGGGTCATCAAGGTACTCAGGTCTATAAGGGACCATTTTCTCTTGAGGAGGAGGAACAAAAGGAGGGGATGTGAGTGAGAACTCACAGTCTGAGGAAAGAAATGATTCCAAGTCTTTATCAGACTCAATGGACTTGGCAGCATCAACTTGCAATACTGATGTAAGATCATCAGCAGCTGAGATGAAAAGAAAGGGATAAGAAATTAACTCAAAGATGGAGTTTGAATTAATTAGAATCTTAAATAAAACTATACCATCAGGTTGAGCAGCAACACTCTCACAAACGTCCATGGGGACTTCTTCATTTTCCTTTTCAGGAACTTCTTCCTCAGAAGCTAGATTCACTAGGGAGTGAATGTCTTTGTTAGTCACAAATGTCAAATTGAAGTCCTGATTATATCCTTTGGAGGAAGAGTTTTAAAGTTTACCTTCTGGTTCTTTCTCTGAAGTTTCTTGAGGGACATCTACAGGTTCTTGAAGGGGAAGAGAGGAATTGTCCTGAAGGGTCAGGGCATCACCTGAGACCACTTCGACAGACATCTCCCCCTGCATGACTTCAGTGGGGACTGGAGTCATGCATCTTACAGAAGGGGGCTCAGCAGAAGATGAGATGGATTTGATGGCATCAGTGAGAGAGTTGATGGAGGCAATGAGAGGGGCATTGGCAGCCTCAATCATGCTTTGGATGGAGGGAGTGATGAGCTGTACAAGGTGTGCAAGCATTTCAGGGGATATCTGAAATGCTGATGATGTAGAGGTGGATGGAATGGAGGCAGGATGATCTGCCACATGATCAAAGGAATCATGTGGAGATGGGTGATCATCAACATGAGTGTGGGATTCATGTTGAGAAAGGTTTGTGAGGATGGTGGCAGTCACCATGTCAACACTGGCTGAAGCTGCCAGATGATGTGGTGTTGGTGACTGGTGTGGAGATGCAGGTGGAATGAATGATGCATGTTGTGGTGGCACTGCGGGTGTTGTAGAGAGTAATGCAGGAGAAGAGGATGCAGGGATAGAGAGGGAGGATGAAGGGATTGCTGAACCTTCCCCAGTAAGCGGGAGAGCGGCCGAATCAGCCCTTGTGTCTGAAGAAGGGTTAGGATCAACCCTGGCTGTCTTCTTGATAATCCTCTGAGATTTCTTGAAGAGCGAGGGGTCCAACCTCTTGCTGGCATTGACTGCGGATGGTGCAGAAACCAGCAGCAGGGGTGCTTTTACATACAGAAACACACCCAGTACCCTGGCAAGATTTACCTCTTTCTTGTTGTTCTTTCTCCTGATTAGGTCAAATAGAACTTTCCCCCAGGCTAACTGCGTCCTATTCACCAAAGCCGACATAAGGGCAAACTGTTGCCTGTTGATATTGTCATGCGCCGAATGTTTTCCCAAAATGATCTTGCCTACCAGGTCTGCCAGAAACTTGTATTCTGGAGACAAGTTTATCTTCAGCAGCTTAGCCGGAATCCCTTCGGCATGGCCCATCACAGTGAGCATGCGGCCATATTCCTCTGAGCTTTGCTCATATTCCTCAGTTCCTGTTTGCAGTCCAAACAGCTCAGTCAATACTTCAGGAGTCAGAGTGACCTCCTCGCCATTTATCTTTCCTGACATCGCTTCGTCGTTGGAGGACGAGGTGTATACCCATTCACGAATCTCGGGTATATTAATCTTAGGTGCGGATGACATGAATTTCTTGAGGCCTTGGTCTTCACATAGCTGCAGAATATCTAGGATTGGTTGATCGCACCGGCTGAAGGAATCGAAGTCGACACAGAAGCCCGTGTCGAACTTCATTCCGAGGAGAACAACAGAAGGAATCGCCATAGAATTTGAGAGAAGATGGCGAATCGAGAAGCAAAAACAGGGGAGAAGAGAATCGCGCGGGATTAGAGTTCGAGAGCGAATTCTAAGCCAGAAGAAGGAATATGAAAAGACGGAGCGGAAGGACGACGATCTTCAGACCTAAATCGACTATTAGAAATAAATCTGCGATCGTCGAACCCGGAATAAAATCGGTCGTCGAACACAGACCGACGATAGTCAATGTTTGACTAAATCGGTAAACATCGACCGACTATAAGCAATTACCACGATCGTCGATCAAAATATGATGGTCGACGATTCACCATACAACACAGAAAATCTGTCGTCGACCACTGGTCGACGATAGATGCCTAAGGAGAGATCGTTGACCAGTTGGTCGACGATTTCTGCCTTACTACAGAACGAGCTGTCGTCGACGGTTGGTCGACGATAGTTCTGACCTGGTCGAAGATCGTCGATCAGTCGTTCGACGATTTTAGACAGAAAACAAAACTATCTTAATTTTCACTATTCTGAACCATTAATCATACCAAGCTGGTTCAGGAAGAACAAATGCTTTTGTTCATCAAGGGGCTTAGTGAAAATATCTCCTCTTTGCAGGTCTGTGGATATAAATTCCATTACTATCTTGTTCTTTTCCACATTATCTCTTAGAAAATGATGTCTAATTTCAATGTGCTTGGTCCTGGAATGGTGCACAGGATTTTGAGCAATTGATATTGCACTGGTACTGTCACACAGAATTTTTGTGTTTGAGTGTGTGTACCCATAATCCACTAGCTGATTTTGAATCCACAGGATCTGTGAACAACAACTAGCTGCTGCTATATATTCAGCCTCAGCAGTTGAAGTAGACACAGATGCCTGTTTCTTGCAAAACCAAGAGACAAGTCTCTCTCCCAGGAACTGACAAGTCCCTGAGGTTCTTTTCCTGTCAACTCTACAACCAGCATAATCAGCATCTGAATATCCAATTAATTCAAATCCTGACTCAGCTGGGTACCACAGTCCTAAGTTAGGACATCCCTTAAGGTATCTCAAGATCCTCTTGAGGAGAGTTAAGTGAGATTCCTTTGGGTTGACCTGAAACCTAGCACATAGGCATGTAGCAAACATTATGTCAGGCCTACTTGCAGTCAAATACAGCAGGGAACCAACAATGGCTCTATAATTCTTTTGATCAACAGACTTGCCATTGACATCAGAATCAATAACTGCATTTGAGGCCATAGGTGTGCTCATTGATGAAGCATCAGACATTCCAAATCTTTTAACCAGCTCTCTGGCATATTTTGATTGTGAAATGAAAATGCCATCAACACTCTGTTTCACTTGGAGACCAAGGAAATAGGATAACTCACCCATGCTGCTCATCTCAAACTTAGAGTGCATTAGTTCAGAGAACCTCTTGCATAGTTTGGGATCAGTAGAGCCAAATATAATGTCATCTACATAGATTTGAACTAACAGTTGTGAGTCCTTATGATGTCTAATGAATAGGGTTCTATCTACTACACCTCTCACAAACTTGTGTTCTAGAAGAAAATTTGCTAAGGTCTCATACCAAGCTCTAGGAGCTTGCTTAAGTCCATAGAGAGCCTTTTGGAGTTTGAACACATGAGTGGGTAAGGTTGATGAAACAAACCCTGGTGGTTGTTCAACAAACACTTCTTCCTTTAAATCTCCATTGAGGAAGGCACTCTTCACATCCATTTGGAAGACCTTAAATCTTTTATAGGCAGCATAGGCTAGGAAAATCCTAATGGCTTCTAGTCTAGCTACAGGGGCAAAAGTCTGATCATAATCTATGCCTTCCTCCTGTCTATAGCCTTGAGCTACTAGCCTAGCCTTATTTCTAACTACTATGCCTTGGGCATCAAGCTTGTTTCTAAACACCCACTTGGTGCCTATGATCCGTTGGCCTCTTGGTCTTGGAACCAAGGTCCAAACTTTACATCTTTCAAACTGGTTAAGCTCCTCTTGCATTGCTATAATCCAGTGGGGATCAAGCTCAGCATCTTTAATGGTTAGGGGCTCAACCTGAGAAAGGAAACAAGCAAACATCATATTTTTGTTGAGTTGATGTCTTGTCTGGACTCCTGCTGAAATGTCTCCAATCACTTGAGATACAGGGTGATCTCTAAGTGTGACAAGATCAGTAGGTTCAACAATGATCTGATCCTCAACAGTTTCAAGATTTAATTCCTCATGTGGAGTTTGATCAACTGTTGGAGCAGGTGCTTTAGCTTTAAGCAGATCTACATCAGATTCAGAATCTGATGAAGCAACCTGAGGAGTTTGTTGGGGATGATTCTCCTGTGTGAGTCTCAAACCTTCCAAATCCTTACTTACTCCTAGGACTTGCACTGTACTATTAGAAGAAGAATCCTTCTCCTTATAGTACATGACTGTCTCATCAAAAGAGACATGTGCAGACTCTTCTATCTTAAGAGAGGATTTATTAAGGACCCTATAGGCTTTGCTTACTTGAGAGTATCCTAGAAAGACTCCCATTGAAGCTTTTGCCTCAAATTTTCTATGGTATTCTTTGTTATTGTTATGAACAAAAGCAACACAGCCAAACACTCTAAAATAATCTATTTTAGGTTTCACTTGCTTAAGTAATTCATAGGGAGTCTTACCCTTGAGTTTATGTATCAGACTTCTGTTCAATACATAGTTAGCTGTGCTAACTGCTTCAGCCCAAAAGGACAGAGGCATGTTAGCATCAGCCAACAATGTACTTGCAGCTTCAATTAGGGTTCTGTTTTTCCTTTCAACTACCCCATTTTGTTGAGGAGTTCTAGGAGCAGAGAAGCTATGTTTGATACCTTCCTTCTCACAGAATTCTTGCATAAGAAGAGACTCAAACTCAGTACCATGATCACTTCTGATCAAGGCAATCTGAGTAGAATACTCACTCTGTATACACTTTAGAAAATCTGTAAGAACCTTGAAGTTATCAGCCTTAGTTCTCAAGAAGAATACCCAAGTGAACCTAGAGAAGTCATCTACAATTACTAAAGTGTAAGACTTTCCTCCAAGACTCTGCACAGCAATAGGACCAAATAAGTCCAAATGTAGCAAGTACAGAATCCTGGGAGAATCACTTTTATTAACTGATTTAAAGCTATTTCTTGTTTGCTTTCCTAGTTGACAAGCTTTGCAAAGGCCTTCCTTCTTGTAGGGGCAAGAAGGTAATCCTCTTACAAGATTGTATTTAGCCAACCTAGAAATGTTTTTCAGATTTACATGACTAAGTCTCTTATGCCAAAGGGTATTATTACTGGTTACTTCATTAAATAAGCATATTTCAGATTTGGAGGAATTAAAATCTACAACATAAACATTTCCAATTCTAATGCCTACTAATACCACAGTATTATTTAAAGAAATATTGCAGGCAGTGTCAGTAAACCATACCTTGTATCCAGCATCACACATTTGACTTACAGAGATTAGGTTGTGCTTTAGTCCTGAGACATAAGCTACCTTCTTGAAGGTTACAGCTCCTATGGTGAAGCTCCCATACCCTTCAGTCTGTCCACAGCTGGAATCCCCAAATACAACTTTTGGTCCCAGCTTGGCTTTGAAACCTGACAGGTTCTTCTTCTTTCCTGTCATATGCTTTGAGCATCCACTATCCAGATACCATTTGTCATGTATGACTGGATAGGTCTTCACCTGCAGAAAGAGCAGTTACACATTGTGGACCCAGGTTACCTTGGGTCCAGTATTCTTCACAAAAGAAAAACTAGATATAAAAGATTTTGCAGGCTTTGATTTATATCCTAAGGGGTGTGATCTCCTAGGTGGGATAATCCATTCAGTTGAAGGATTAAACAACCTGGGGTGGTGATTAGGATTTGAAGTTCTGGAAGTTTGAAAATGATTTTCCGGCTTAAGTCCAGATCGTCGATCGATGGTCGACGATCGCAAGCCATATCGTCGATCATTTCCAGTATAGCTATATTCTGGATTCCACGATCGTCGATCACTGGTCGACGACTCAAGATGAGATCGTCGATCTCCTGCACCAAAGATATCATACTTGGTGAAGGTGTTCAGCGATCGTCGATAGTCGTTCGACGATTGGTTTGACGATCGTCGATTAATGTTCGACGATTTTTGTAAAGCTAGAAATTTTTTCTTCCTATTCTCTTTCTTAATCTTATTCTGAATTTTCTTGCATTTTTCAATTTCCTCAGTATTCTTTATTCCTGATTCAGAAACAAATTTTACTGGAGTGCTAAATCTCTCCTTTGTGAGGAGGATGGGTTCACTAGGTGTAGCACCTAAGCCTAGTTTATCATTACCAACCCTAGTGTTTGCTATACAGGTTATTTCAGATAATTTAATGCTTCTGCCATTTAATTGTTCTTCTAACCTCTTAGATTTAGCTAGTTCTAACTTTAGGAATGTTACTTCTTCTTTTGAGCTCTCTAATTCCTTTTCTAATCTGATTATTTCAACACCTTCCATGTCTAATTCCATTATTTTTAATCTAAGTGACTTAATTTCCTTTTCAGATAATAGTAAATCTAAACATAGAGTTTTAAATTTTAGTTTGAACTCAGGAGATGAGAAATCAAATGAGTCGATTACCTGGTCCTCCATAAAGGAATCTTCTTCATTGTCTCCTTCTTCTTCAGAATTCTCTGCAGCTGACAGAGAGCTGCAGGCATCAATGGCCATGAGGCAGACCTCTTTGGCTTTCTTCTCTTCTTCTTCTTCTGAATCACTGGAGCTAGAGGAGCAGGTATCCTCTTCTGTTTCACTCCAGGTAGCAGCCACAAATCCCTTGTCCTTCTTCTTGTATTTGTGTGATGAGGACTTGGAGTGGTGCTTCCTGTATTCTTTCTCATGTTTCTTCTCCTTATGCTTCTTCTCTGGACAATCTGGGGCAATGTGTCCAGGCTTCCTGCATACATAACAAATGATTTCTTTAGATGGAGTTTTGTCATACCTTGGCTTGTCCTCATGCTTGGAGAACTTCTTTCTGAGGTCTCTTCTTCCCATGTTGAAGAATCTCTTGGCAATGAGTGCCAGTAACTCCTCATTTGATTGACTTCCTTCAGAAGTCTCAGCAGCCTTAAGAGCTAGAGAATGCTCTTTCTTTATAAGAGTAGGAGTCTTCACTTCAGTTACAGCAGCTCTACTCTTTAAGGTTTGCTCATATGACCTGAGCTTTCCCAACAGAGCTTCTGTGGAGAGTTCCACAGTGTTTCTTCCATCCTTGATGGGCCATATCCTTGAGTCCCAAGAGATGGGAAGGCACATCAGGATCTTGTCATTGACTTCTGACAAGGTTATCTCCTTGTCTAAGGACCTCAGTTCACTTATTATTGAACTGAGTCTTGTGTACATGGTGTCAATGTCTTCAGCATCATCCTTCTTGAAGTTTTCATACTGAGAGGTGAGATTAGATCTCCTGTCCTTCCTCTCATCAGCTGAGCCAGCAACTATGTGGTTGAGGGAATCCCACATAGCTTTGGCTGAGGTACATTCAGCCAGCTTCTGGAATATCTCATCAGACATTGTCTGAGCTAGGATATTCATTGCTTTAGCATCAGCTGCTTTTGCTTTCTTGTAAGTTTCATTGTAGTCAGGTGGTGGCACAGCACTGAGATCAGCAGAAGTGGAAGCAGCAGCAGGCCTAGCAGGTGGTCCTGTCAAGATAGAAGAAAAAATATCTTCATCAATAGAATTCATGTATAGTCTTATCCTGGCCTTCCATATGCCAAACTTGGACAAGTTGCATACAGGAGGTCTGGTGCTTGAATAATCCTTAGACTGGGCCATGTGTGAAAGTGTTTGTGAAAGGTATCAGGAAACAACTTATCACAGGATCTTTTAACTCAGGTGTTAGCCTGTATGAACAGCTAACCTCCCTCTGATACCAATTGAAAGTGAGGGGATAAGTTGTAAACTACTCTAGAGGGGGGTGAATAGAGTATTCAAAATTTTATGAACACTTAGTCAGCTCCCTTGGAGTTTATTTGCGGAATAGAAAATCTGATACTTGAACCCTAAGAGCCTAACACAGTGAAGTGCACAAGTGAAGAAGTTGACTGAAATTTCAGTTAACTACAAGCCTATCACAGCACCTAGCAATCCTAGGTAGTTCTATCACAGCCACAGAATAAAATGAATAAACAAGATAACCAGATGGACACAGGATATATAGTGGTTCCCTTTAAATAGGTACGTCCACTCTTCTACCACCCTGGTAGGAATCCACTACAGGTTTTTGCTAAGGTGCCCTGCCACCAATGATCTGATTCAGGTAGATCAAACAGACCCTTTGAGCTTTTGATAAGGATGCTCAACCACAGGTTGTTGATAAGGTGCCCTGTCACCAACGTTCACTTTTGAAGAGATGTGAACAAACTCTTTTTACAAAGGGGTTGAGAGGGTTAGATTATCTTCTCTATTTTTAAATACAGATTAGAGAAGATTTGTGGATTCTCTAAAGAATCAAAGTCTCCCCCTGGCTCAGTGGAAGTCCAGGGAAAGCCTTTGCTTCAGGATGAAGGAGTTTCAGATAAACTGAAACTAAATCCTCAGAAATCTGAAGACTGATTTTTATCAAGTCTTAAGATTCTGGAACACTTGAAGCAGATCTTGAGCCTTTTCTGAAGTCTTTGAAAAACTCTAAGCAGATTGCTCAGGAGACTTGAGAATGGAAGATGATTGCTCTGGGCTTTTTGCTTCAGGAAAACTTTTCTTCTTCTTGTAAAGAGATGTTGAAGAAGTGCTCTGATGATGCTTGAGCGGATGAATAATTTTTTCTCTGTGTCTGTTCCTGTGTCTTTTCTTAGAGCAGAAATCTCTTTTAAATATGTCTTCACGTTTTCCTTTGGAACGGCTCTATTGATTTGAATTCTCGAGCCCTGCAACAGATTATCTCAAAATAGAATATAGCAATAGGAATAGAATGGCCTATTAACTTTCTGTCAGTCCCAATAAGGAATAAAATAAGCGGGAAAGAAATCTCAGCATAAAGACGTACCTTTCTTGGAAATAGTACATAGTACCAACGGCTAGAAAACAGGCTGGAAAGATAAAGTCAACGCAATTTGTATAATAGGACAAAATGCTTTATACTGAATCCCGTGATTTATGTTTGACAGAATTTGTAAATAATTCATTTTGAATTTAAGCCACAATTTTAGCAACAAATAACTTTAGAGAATCTTTCTAACCACAAGCTAACACACTTGGAAATAAACCAAGGAATAGCATAAATATAAATAGATAAAATCAGACAGAAATCGTCGAACAGGGGTTCGAAGATCGTCGACCTGTTAACAAATCGTCGACCAATAGCAGGAATCTGTCGGACCGGAAATCGTCGACCAGAAATCGTCGACCAGAAAATAGATCGTCGACCAGCTAATAGATCGTCGACCAGCAAACAGATCGTCGACCAGCAAACAGATATCGTCGACTAAAGCAAAAAGTCTGATGACACAGAAATCGTCGAACATCTCATGATGTCGACGACTAAGGCAGAGATCTGTCGAGACAGATATCGTCGACCAACAATGATGTCGACGATTAAGGCAAAGATCTGTCAAGACAGAAATCGTGAAGCTAGAACACGATCGTCGATCTGTTGATGACAGATCGTCGACCAACCTTCAGAGCGTAGTAAGCTAGCTCTGAGATCGTCGACCAACGGTCGACGATAATTGTCTTGACTTCAACGATTCAATAGCCCTGCTATCGTCGATCAATGATCGACGATCGCGAGGCCTCGTTCGACGATAGTCGAACGGAAAAAGTCTCAACCAAAACACATTCTAAAACTACTAGCCTAAACTCTAGGTCAGTTATATACTGCCCTAGGGAGACTAAGCAAGGTCTAAACATGATCATATATCTTTATATGGATCAAGAGGGGCTGGAAAGGGATTACATAAGCCAAATCACATCTAGGGTACCAACAGTATCCTCAACACCTCCTCCTGTCGCTCTTAGGCACCGGATGGAAGGAGGATGCGGAGGACAACAAGGGGTAGCAAAGTGGAAGCAGGTGACATTTCTATCTAGCAGGAGTAAGTAAAATCTAGCAGTTCTATATATAATCTAGCAGTTCTATATAAAGTGCAAGTAAGTAAAGACAGTGCAGAGAGAAAAGGACTGCAGTAAGAAGATAGAACTGGAAGTAAATGCAGTACAGAAAGGAAAGTACGCTACTGCTACTCCTACTCCTATCAATATCACAGAAGTACCCCAACTTATATGAACGCCCATACGAACTTATAAGTTAGGGTTTCCAAAAGTAACTTATCATATAAACTGCCCATACAATTTATATGATAAGGATCTATGAAGCGTATGTCCTAATGAATGAATGTATGTTATGATGAATATGTTAAACATGCAAGTGCAACACACACACACGACTCCGTGATCACAGACCTTTAGTTCCCTCTTTTTGAGAGCTTGCATCACTCTCGGGTACTACCGTTGTGGCTACGGCAACAGTGGAGCGGGCTCTCCACTTCTAGGTGGGTATAAGCACTACCAGACCTAGACCCCTCTCATACGCCTCTGTACACGTCCTAGGTGCACTCTAGAGTTTTGCGTACGTATTTTGCTAACTACCCGTCAGTCTTGTAGGTCGAGTGTACGTCTTCGGGGATTCCGCAGTATTATATATTTAGCATACTGGCCCCTCCACCCGTACTCCTCGCCCGAGTCATCGTACTGCCATCGGTGCATCGACTGGCCAGTCCCGCGTGACTCGCCACTAATTTTATGCACATGCAAGGTATTAATCTGAGCTTCCTGCTCATACTGATATTGATAACACATTCCCTCCAATCCAATTTGGGTGAGCAAGTGCTTATATCCCTCCAACCTTGAGAAACAGGTGAGCAAGCCACTCGTAACCCTCCAACCCGGTTAGGATGAGCTCATCACTTGTATCCCTCCAACCTTATGAAACAGGTGAGCAAGTGATCCGTATGAGGTTTCCAACCCTATTAAACCGGTGAACCTATCGCGTAGAACTCCAGGCCTATTAGACTACTCTTGTCTAATGTTTATTTCACATAACCGTTTAGGGTGAATCCCAGGACTGCCCAAGGTATGCCCAATGAAGGGGTCTCGAAGGCACTAGGAACTACGATGGGATGACAAGCCCAAAGTTCCCTTTCTCAAGGATAATTACTTTTAGTTGGTGTTTACCCGTTACCCACGATTCTCCTTTGGTATTACTCCTTAGTGGCCTAATGACTTATGGTGTTAATCGGAAGTCGAGGGTTTCCCGTCGGACTCCGTTATGCCTATTGTAAAGTGATTTGCACTCTATCCGTCGTTACTATACTTATAACGCTATCAACACCACCCGGGTTTATTCCCAATTTCCACAACTATCCCATTTTATTCTATCTCCCGGTGGTCCTAGTAGGGTAAACCTACTTATGCTAAATGTGGCCCCAGACCTAATACCACCCTGCCATATTCAAATTACACTACCATCCCCATCGTTCTGATTATTAATCTAGGGTGGTATTATCTAGATAGGTATTTACGTACGACACTTCTATCGAGACTAAGCGACTAGGGTAAGATGACCTAACTAATGATCACTTGAATGAACTTCCAAATGCAATGTATTGTGTTTAATCACATGAGATTATTATAGATATGATACATCGATTTATTCATTATTTTATCTCCACCAGAATCAGTCAATTATTGTTAAGGGTAAAATTGTCATTTTCTCGTATCCTTATAAATTAAATCTCCAATTCATCAAGTCGAATCTCAAGGGCTCGAATATGTCTCCCATGAGTTTAAATAATATCATTAGGGTTTTGTAAATCTTCTAAACCCTAGTTTGATTCATTTTAGAAAATTCTTAAGTGTTCACCAAATTCTCAAAAATTGTCAAATTCACTAAGTGTGGGATTTTTGCTCCCAAAAATCCCAACTAATTTAGGGTTTTAAATTATACCCTACTGGTCTACTAAATCAGGGGATGTGCATTCTAAATGCACCCCTTGAGGCAAATATCAAAAACAAGTTTTACATTTGCTATTTACACCCCGAGCCTAAGTAGTTCAATTCCTGCAGGTGGGTCTTTCCCAACATGACTTGTTCCAATTTCAGAGAAATTTCTACCACTGGTCTATATGGTCCCTAATGACCAGCCACCAAAATTTGGGGCCATCTGGAGTTAGCTAACTCCAAGAATCACCTAGTTAAGCCCTAGAGGTATTTTGGTAATTTTCCCACATTTTGTTTCCCAATCAAGCCCATTTTTGGGCAGGGCCTGAATATGCCCTAATTATACCTCTGACCAAAATCTCAGGTCAAGGGGGCTTCTGGTTTGGCTTGGGCAGCCATTTGAAATTCTACAAAATTGCTATTTGCAGCCCAAGTGAAAGTGAAGGGATAGATACTACTCTAGAGGGGGGGGGGGTGAATAGAGTTATCAAATTTTGCACAGACAAAACTTAATATTCTACCCAACTCCCTTGGAGTGAAGTGCGGAATGAAAAGATTATAGATATTGATTTAACCTTAAAGCCTAACACAAGTGATGTGTACAAACACTAGCTAACTGTAATTACAGTTAAAGCTTGGAAAACCTAAACAGCAACTAGCAACCTAGTTATATCTATTCACAGCCACAGTACAGGAATTAAACAGTTGAATCCAGACGACACAAGGAAATTTATAGTGGTTCCCCAAACAACTTGGGTACGTCCACTCTTCTACCCAAACGGTAGGAATCCACTCAGGTTTTTGATCAGGTGCCCTGTCACCAAAAGAATCTGATTCAGGTAGATTCAGAAACCCTTTAGACTTTTGATCAGGTGTCTAAAAACCAAGCACAGGTTTTTGATCAGGTGCCCTGCCACCAAGGGATACTTTTGAAGGGAGTAATAACCCTGTACAGGAGGGGGAAGAAGGTTAAGATGTCTTCTCTATTTTACAGTAGATTAGAGAAGCACAAAAAGCTTGCACTGAGCTAGAATGCTCTAAAGAATCAAGGCTCCCCCTGGCTCAAAGATGTCCAGGTGAAGTCTTGCTTCAGTGCAGAAAACTCTTCAGAAAATTCTGAAGGAAAAGCTACAGGAAGAAAGTAAACAATAAAAAGAAACAGTCTTCAAGCAGCAATCTTCTTCTTCTTCTTCTTCAAAGAAACTCTGAGTTGAACTTCCTGAAAGCAGGAGAACTCAGGTGAAGAAGAGATGAAGATCTTAACACTTCTCAGTTAGATGGAGTTTTCTGAGAGCAGGAAGCTTTTGCTTGATGAAGGCTTGAGTGCTTTTGAATATGTGTGTAACACTCGCTTCTATTAACTAGCTTGAATCCTTCTGCAAAGGGTTCTTTAAATATTATCAGCAAGCAACGGCTCTCTTCCATTTGAATTAATTTGTCTTCTTCTGAGCCTTGAGACCTGGGCTGTAAATATCAAGAAGACAGAAATATCTCTGCAGCAAAACATTCTATAAAAAGGAATAAACCTCTTTCTAAGAAGCTGCAGGCTTAAATCAAATAATCAGATAGACTAAATAAAGTCACATCAGAAACAATCTCTTTATAGCAAAAGAAGACTTTTCAGTCTAACGGCTATAAAGGGCTGACAACAGATAAAGTAATTTAAATAGACAGCTAATAAGACAAACAACTTTATCTTAAAAGATTTTAACTCAGGCAAAAAGAATAGAGCAAATAATGCCTGGAAACTTTATCATACAGCTTAAAATAGAGTGCCATAAAATGTATTAATTAATTAAATATAATAAATAAATACAAAATACAAAGGCAGACAAAAAACGTCGAACGACCTTCGAAGATCGTCGAACGACGCACGGAGATCGTCGAACTATCGGGCAGATAGTCGAACGATCCAGATAGTCGAGCTATCAAACAGATAGTCGAGCTACCGCAGCAAATAGTCGAACTATCAGGACAGATAGTCGAACTATCAGATAGTCGATCTATCTAGGACAGATAGTCGAGCTATCAAGCGCACAGAGATAGTCGACCTATCAAGCAGATAGTCGACCTACCTCAGAAAACAGATAGTCGATCTATCAAAAGATAGTCGAACTATCAAAACAAACTAGATAGTCGATCTATCAACAGATAGTCGAACTACCAGCGCAGAACAGATAGTCGACCTATCAGCCGATAGTCGAACTACCAGCGCAGAACAGATAGTCGAACTATCAACAGATAGTCGAACTATCAGCGCAGAACAGATAGTCGAACTATCAACAGATAGTCGAACTATCAGCGCAGAACAGATAGTCGAACTATCAACAGATAGTCGAACTATCAGCGCAGACCAGATAGTCGAACTATCAACAGATAGTCGAACTATCAGCGCAGACAAAGCGTCGACCAACTGATAGACGATCGTCGATCAGCCGATAGACGATAGTCGAACGGCGTTCGACTATAGTCGAACGAAAAACCTACTTAACCAAATTCTCAATTTGGAAAAGCGAGGACCCTACAGCTAGACTCCTAACCATTGACCATAGATATTTCTTGGGTCAAGGGCACAAAGAAGAGGACTAAACTCAAATCAAACTAGGGTACCAACAATCTCCCCCTATTTGAGTTAAGTCTCTCAAAATCTAAAACAGCTAGCAATAAAACAAACAAAATAAATTCATCAAATAGTTAATTAATAAACTGGCTGGGCAGACAAGACTGAATCTTTCACAACTGGAGGAGAGGCAGGAAGGCCTGAGACATCTTCATTGAACATCTCCCCCTGCCTGATTTCAGTGGGTACTGAAACCAGGCCCCTAGAGGAAGATGGCTCAGCTGATTTGGAGAGGGATTTGATGGAAGCAGATAGTAGATCAATGGAGGCAGCAAGGGGAGCGATTGCCTCTTCAATCATGGTTTTGATTGATGGGGTAATCAGCTCCACAATGCGCGAGATGAAATCAGGAGTGATTTCAAAAGATGATGGATGAGAGGTGGATGGAGCTGCAGCAAATATGGTAGATGTGCTGGGATGGAGGATGGTGTGAACAGGGGATCGAGCAGGAGATGGAGCAGGTGATGGAGCAGGAGAGTTTATTGGGGAATGAATTGGAGATACAGGAGGAGTAGGGAATCTCTCTGATCCTAACAAATCAAAGCTAGGAGCAGATATCCTAGCCAGATGAGTAGGTAGAGGAGAAGCTGGAGGAGACAGAGGAACAACCACAGTTGTTTCAGGTGCAGCAGAAGAAGAAGGTCGTACCTCAGCTGAAGTTGATGGTACTTCAACTGAGGTAGACGGCAAAACAGAGGAGGAGGAAGGAATAGCTGAGCCAGCTTCAACAGGTTGAGGAGCGACTGATGCAGTCCTTGTGTCCTCAGATGTGGCTGGAGCAGATTTCACAAACATCCTCTTCCACTTAGAGAACAAGTGGGGATCCTTCTTCTTGCTGGCGTTGATTGTAGTTGCGGCAGAACTCAGCAGCTGGGGGAATTTCTCCTTAAGAAAAATTCCAATAACCCTTCCCAGGGTGACTTCCTTCTTTCCTGTCTTCTTCCTGATTAAATCAAACAGAACAGCAGCCCAATCGATCCTCTTTCGATTAACAATTGCACACATAAGTGCGAATTGCTGTCTTGTTATGTTATCATGGGCAGAGTGCTTCCCTAGGAGCACTTTTCCGACTACCTCAGCGAGGAACTTGATCTTGAAGGGGAAGTTTACCTTGAGCAGCTTGGTGGGAATGCCCTCGGCATGTCCCAGCTCAACAAGCATCCTTCCGAACTCCTGAGCATCTTGCTCATAATCTTCGTCACCAATAACTAAACCAAAAACATCAGAAAGAACGGCCGGAGTCAGGATAACTTCTACTCCGCCGATGGTACCGATCATCGATTCGTCTGTGGAAGACGACGTGAAAGCCCATTCTTTTATTTCTGGAATGTTGATCTTGATCCTTTCAGACATCAGCTTCTCTAAACCTTGATCCCTGCAGAGCTGGAGAACTTCCACGATTCCGGCATCGCAACTGCTGAAAGCTTCGAAATCCACACTGAATCCGGCGTCAAACTTTACTACGGCTAGAACAGCTGGGGAAATCGCCATGGATTCGCCGGAGAAAGCACGAGAAAGCTGGAGAGAGAACGAGAAAGACGAAGCGCCAGAAAATCGCAAGCGGGAAAGCAGAATGCGAAAGGGCACGCTCCGTCGACGATAAAGCACACGATCTTTTACCCTAGGTCGACTATCGGCTTTATATTGGACCGGAAATAGTCGATCTATTAAAAAGATCTTGAACCGATAGTCGAACGGCCGTTCGACGATCGGCTCAGAAGCAGAATAGTCGAACCATCGTTCGGCTAATTCTGGCTTCACAAGCAAGAAGCTGTCGTCGAGTAGAGATCGACGATAAGCTCAGCCTGTTCGACGATGGTCGAACGTCGATCGACGATCTTCAAACAGATAAGCTATCATTAACCAGAGGTCGACGATAGGCTCAATCCGTTCGACGATCTTCGATCATCGTTCGACGATCTTCAAGCAGACCTCAACATAGGCAGATATCGTCACACTTAGTCTCGTCCATTGATCATGCCTAGTTGGACTAAAAAGAACAGATGCTTCTGTTCATCTAAAGGCTTGGTGAATATATCACCTCTCTGAAACTCAGTGGATATGAACTCAAGACAGATCTTGTTCTTTTCCACACAATCTCTCAGGAAATGGTGCCTAATCTCAATGTGCTTCGTTCTAGAGTGGTGCACTGGATTTTGTGCAATAGAAATAGCACTGGTACTATCACACATGATCTTGGTGTTCTTGTGTGAGTAACCATAATCCACAAGCTGGTTTTGAATCCACAGGATCTGTGAACAACAACTGGCAGCTGCTATATATTCAGCCTCTGCAGTTGAAGTTGAGACAGAAGCCTGCTTCTTACAGAACCAAGAGACCAATCTCTCTCCCAGGAACTGGCAAGTTCCTGAGGTGCTCTTCCTGTCAACTCTGCAACCAGCATAGTCAGAATCAGAATATCCAATTAATTCAAACTCTGACTCAGCTGGGTACCAAAGTCCTAGATTTGGACATCCTTTCAGGTATCTCAGGATTCTCTTTAGAAGAATCAGATGAGATTCCTTGGGGTTGACCTGGAATCTAGCACAAAGGCATGTAGCAAACATTATATCTGGCCTACTTGCAGTTAGATATAATAGGGAACCAACAATGGCCCTATAATTCTTTTGATCAACTGGCTTGCCGTGATCATCAGAATCAATAACTACATTAGTAGCCATGGGTGTAGGCATTGCTGAAGCATCAGCCATCCCAAATTTCTTTACCAATTCCTTGGCATATTTGGATTGGGAGATGAAGATACCATCAGCATCTTGCTTAACTTGGAGACCAAGAAAGTAAGACAGCACACCCATACTACTCATCTCAAACTTAGAATGGATCAAGTTGGAAAACTTTTTGCACAGTTTGGGATCAGTGGAGCCAAAGATAATATCATCTACATACACCTGAACTAACAGGATTGTGTCCTTGTGATGCTTGACGAAAAGGGTTCTATCAACTACTCCCCTAGTGAAGTTGTGCTCTAACAGGAAACTAGCTAAGGTCTCATACCAGGCCCTAGGAGCTTGCTTTAGTCCATAAAGAGCTTTCTGCAACTTAAAAACATGAGAAGGCTGAGTTGAAGAAACAAACCCTGGTGGTTGTTCAACAAACACCTCTTCCTTAAGCTCACCATTTAGGAATGCACTTTTGACATCCATTTGGAACACCTTAAACTTCATGTAGGCTGCATAGGCCAAGAAGATCCTTATTGCTTCTAGCCTTGCAACAGGAGCAAAGGTTTGGTCATAGTCTATACCTTCCTCCTGTCTGTAGCCCTGAGCTACAAGCCTAGCTTTATTCCTTACTATTATTCCATTTGCATCTAACTTGTTTCTATACACCCACTTGGTGCCTATGATCAGTTGGCCTTTAGGTCTTGGAACCAAAGTCCAAACTTTACATCTCTCAAACAAATTGAGTTCCTCTTGCATTGCAATGATCCAGTGGGGATCTAGCTCTGCATCTTTAAAGGTGAGGGGCTCAACCTGTGAGAGGAAACAAGCATGCATCACATCCTGTCTTAATTGGTGTCTTGTTTGTACACCAGCTGATATGTCTCCAATCACTTGAGATGTGGGGTGATCTCTAAGTGTGACAATGTCAGCAGGTGGGATGTGATCTTCAGCAACAGTTGGAATTAATTCCTCAGGAGGAATTTGATCTACTGTTGGTGGTACAACAACAGCTTCAACAGCTTCAGCAAAGTCTTCATCACTGTCTGATTCAGTGATCTGAAGAGTTGAAAGTTGAAGGATTTCTTGAGGGGCATCATGTACCTGCAAAGAACTGGAGGAAGGAGAATTTTCTTTCTCCTTGTAAAACATCTGATGCTCATCAAATGATACATGCACAGATTCTTCTATCTTACAGGTTGATTTGTTATAAACCCTATAAGCTTTGCTTACTTGGGAATATCCAAGCATAATTCCCATTGAAGCTTTTGCTTCAAATTTTCTAATATATTCTTTATTATTGTTATGAATATACACAATACAGCCAAAAACTCTAAAGTAATTAATTTTTGGTTTCTTTCCTTTAAGCAACTCATAAGGAGTTTTACACTTAAGTTTGTGTATCAAACTTCTATTCAAGACATAGTTAGCTGTACTAACAGCTTCTGCCCAATAGGATAGAGGCATGTTAGCATCTGCCAACAATGTACTAGCAGCTTCAATTAGTGTTCTATTCTTCCTTTCAACTACCCCATTTTGTTGGGGAGTTCTAGGAGCTGAGAAGCTATGTTTGATACCTTCTCTCTCACAGAATTCTTGCATGAGAAGAGAGTCAAACTCAGTACCATGATCACTTCTGATCAAGGCCACATGAGTAGAGTACTCAGTCTGCACACAAAGTAGAAAGTCTGTAAGGGCTTTGAAGTTATCAGACTTAGTTCTCAAAAAGAAAACCCAACTGAACCTAGAGAAGTCATCTACAATTACTAATGTGTAATACTTCCCTCCTAAACTCTGTACATTTATTGGGCCAAAAAGGTCCAAATGTAATAAATACAGGATTCTAGGAGAATCACTTTTATTAACAGATTTAAATGAATTCTTGGTTTGCTTGCCTAGCTGACAAGCCTTGCATAGACTCTCCTTCTTGTAGGGGCAAGAAGGTAAACCTCTAACAAGGTTGTGCTTAGATAACCTAGATATGTTCTTGAGGTTTACATGACTAAGCCTTTTATGCCATAAAGAATTATTATTAAGGGTTAATTCATTAAACAGGCAGATTTCAGAGTGAGAAGAATTAAAATCTACTAAATATATATTGCCTATTCTATTACCTATTAAAACAACATTATTATTTAAAGTAATATTGCAAGAGGAGTTAGAAAAAGAAACCTGGTAGCCAGCATCACATAGCTGGCTAACTGAAATCAGATTATGCTTCAGTCCATTGACATAAGCAACTCTCTTGAATGTAACAGCTCCAATCGTGATCTTGCCATATCCTTCTGTCTGACCACAGCTGGAGTCTCCAAAGATAACCTTTGGGCCGAGCTTAGCTTTGTACTTTGACAGAAGCTCTTTGTTTCCTGTCATATGCTTAGAGCATCCACTATCCAAATACCACTTATTTTGAGTGATTGGATAGGCCTTCACCTGCAAAACAACTATTTAGACAGAGTGGACCCAGGTAACCTTGGGTCCCTTGTTTTTCACATAAGAAAAACTGGAAATATAAGAGAATGCAGGCTGAGGGTGATAACCTAGTGGGTGAGATCTCCTAGGTGGGATTCTCCATGCAGATGATGGGTCAACAAACCTAGGGTTTCTATTTTCATTTAGGTTTCTATGATACTGATTATGATTTTGAAAATCATGTTGAAATCGTCGATCGACGTTCGACGATGGGCGCTCAGATCGTCGAGCTTCGTTCGACCATGGAGCAACCGATCGTCGAGCGGCGTTCGACGCTCTTTGCATTTCTTTGAAAAACTTCTTTCTCTTTTCTCTCTTAGCTTTATTTAGGGTTTTATTTACAAGGTTTACTTGCTCAGTGTTCTTCTTTCCACTAGCTGAAATGAAGTTCACTGGAGTTGAAAGGTTATTTTTAAGGAGGACTGGGGTTCACTGGGAGAAGCTCCTAAGCCTAATTTATCATTACCTGACCTAGTGTTAGTCATGCTGGTAATTTCTAACAGCTTAAGGCTTCTACCATTAAGGGATTCTTCTAATCTCTTAGACTTAGCTAATTCTATTTTAAGAAATTTAATTTCTTCACTACAAGTAGTGAGATCTTCCTTTAACCTAATGTTTTCAGAGGCTATTGATTCAGAGTCAGCTAGCCTATTTCTAAGTTCTTTTATTTCTTTTTCTGAACTAATTAAATCTAAACACAAAGATTTAAATTCTAACTTAAACTCTTCTGAAGTAAAATCATAAGATGAAAGTACCTCATCTTCAGTAGGCATCTCTTCATCAGAATCAGAACTCTCTGCAGCAGAGTGGTTGCTGCAGGCATCTATTGCCATTAGGCAAATTTCTTTGGCCTTCTTCTCTTCCTCATCTTCACTGGAGCTTGATGAGGATGATTCTTCATCAGAATCACTCCAGGTTTCAGCAATGAAACCTCTCTCCTTCTTCTTGTTTTTGTAGGAGGATGGCTTGGAGTGCTTCCTGTGTTGTTCTTTGTCTTTTCTCTTTTCCTTGTTCTTCTCCTCTGGACACTCTGGCAAAATGTGTCCAGGCTTCCTGCAACCATAGCAAATAATTTCTTTAGCAGGAGATCGATCATACCTTGGTTTGTCTTCATAGCGTGAAGACTTCTTTCTGAACTCCTTTCTCCCCATCTTGAGAAACCTCTTGGCAAACAGTGCCATAAGTTCCTCATTGGATTGGCTGCCTTCAGAAACATCTGCAGCCTTAAGAGCTAGAGATTGCTCTTTTCTTGTTGGAGTGGGGGTCTTGGCTTCAGCTTCTGCTTCTCTGGTCTTCAGCACTTGCTCAAAAGACTTGAGCTTGCCGAGGAGAGCTTCAGTTGAGATCTCATTGGTACTTCTGGCTTCTTTGATGGGCCAGATTCTTAGATCCCATGTGCTAGGGAAGCACATAAGAATCTTATCATTGACCTCTGTCAATGATATGTCCTTGTCCAGGGTCCTCAGCTCATTGATAATTGAGCTGAGCCTGGTGTACATAGCGTCAACTGATTCAGCATCAGTCTTCTTGAAGTTCTCATACTGTGAGATAAGGTTGGACCTTCTGTCCTTCCTTTCATCAGCTGAACCAGCTACAATCTGGTTCAGTGTGTCCCACATGGCCTTAGCTGAGGAGCAGTCAGCCACCTTCTGGAACACCTCATCAGACATTGTCTGAGCTAGTATGTTCATTGCCTTGGCATCAACAATTTTGGCCTTCTTGTATTCATCATTATAGTCTGGAGGAGGCACTGCACTCATATCAGATGATGAGGCAGTGGTTGCAGCAGGTGCTCTTGGGGGACTTGACAAAATAGAAGCAAAAATACTCTCATCAATAGAGTTCATATATAATTTAATCCTTGCCTTCCAGATGCCAAACTTTGCTAAGTTGCATGCTGGAGGTCTGGTGCTAGAATAATCCTTAGACTGGGCCATGATAGTGAATATCTATAAGCTCTTGGTATCTATCAGGATCTTGTGACTTAGGTGTTAGCCTATACAGTCAGTCAACCTCCCTCTGATACCAATTGAAAGTGAAGGGATAGATACTACTCTAGAGGGGGGTGAATAGAGTTATCAAATTTTGCACAGACAAAACTTAATATTCTACCCAACTCCCTTGGAGTGAAGTGCGGAATGAAAAGATTATAGATATTGATTTAACCTTAAAGCCTAACACAAGTGATGTGTACAAACACAAGCTAACTGTAATTACAGTTAAAGCTTGGAAAACCTAAACAGCAACTAGCAACCTAGTTATATCTATTCACAGCCACAGTACAGGAATTAAACAGTTGAATCCAGACGACACAAGGAAATTTATAGTGGTTCCCCAAACAACTTGGGTACGTCCACTCTTCTACCCAAACGGTAGGAATCCACTCAGGTTTTTGATCAGGTGCCCTGCCACCAACAGAATCTGATTCAGGTAGATTCAGAAACCCTTTAGACTTTTGATCAGGTGTCTAAAAACCAAGCACAGGTTTTTGATCAGGTGCCCTGCCACCAAGGGATACTTTTGAAGGGAGTAATAACCCTGTACAGGAGGGGGAAGAAGGTTAAGATGTCTTCTCTATTTTACAGTAGATTAGAGAAGCACAAAAGCTTGCACTGAGCTAGAATGCTCTAAAGAATCAAGGCTCCCCCTGGCTCAAAGATGTCCAGGTGAAGTCTTGCTTCAGTGCAGAAAACTCTTCAGAAAATTCTGAAGGAAAAGCTACAGGAAGAAAGTAAACAATAAAAAGAAACAGTCTTCAAGCAGCAATCTTCTTCTTCTTCTTCTTCAAAGAAACTCTGAGTTAAACTTCCTGAAAGCAGGAGAACTCAGGTGAAGAAGAGATGAAGATCTTAACACTTCTCAGTTAGATGGAGTTTTCTGAGAGCAGGAAGCTTTTGCTTGATGAAGGCTTGAGTGCTTTTGAATATGTGTGTAACACTCGCTTCTATTAACTAGCTTGAATCCTTCTGCAAAGGGTTCTTTAAATATTATCAGCAAGCAACGGCTCTCTTCCATTTGAATTAATTTGTCTTCTTCTGAGCCTTGAGACCTGGGCTGTAAATATCAAGAAGACAGAAATATCTCTGCAGCAAAACATTCTATAAAAAGGAATAAACCTCTTTCTAAGAAGCTGCAGGCTTAAATCAAATAATCAGATAGACTAAATAAAGTCACATCAGAAACAATCTCTTTATAGCAAAAGAAGACTTTTCAGTCTAACGGCTATAAAGGGCTGACAACAGATAAAGTAATTTAAATAGACAGCTAATAAGACAAACAACTTTATCTTAAAAGATTTTAACTCAGGCAAAAAGAATAGAGCAAATAATGCCTGGAAACTTTATCATACAGCTTAAAATAGAGTGCCATAAAATGTATTAATTAATTAAATATAATAAATAAATACAAAATACAAAGGCAGACAGAAAACGTCGAACGACCTTCGAAGATCGTCGAACGACGCACGGAGATCGTCGAACTATCGGGCAGATAGTCGAACGATCCAGATAGTCGAGCTATCAAACAGATAGTCGAGCTACCGCAGCAAATAGTCGAACTATCAGGACAGATAGTCGAACTATCAGATAGTCGATCTATCTAGGACAGATAGTCGAGCTATCAAGCGCACAGAGATAGTCGACCTATCAAGCAGATAGTCGACCTACCTCAGAAAACAGATAGTCGATCTATCAAAAGATAGTCGAACTATCAAAACAAACTAGATAGTCGATCTATCAACAGATAGTCGAACTACCAACGCAGAACAGATAGTCGACCTATCAGCCGATAGTCGAACTACCAGCGCAGAACAGATAGTCGAACTATCAACAGATAGTCGAACTATCAGCGCAGAACAGATAGTTGAACTATCAACAGATAGTCGAACTATCAGCGCAGAACAGATAGTCGAACTATCAACAGATAGTCGAACTATCAGCGCAGACCAGATAGTCGAACTATCAACAGATAGTCGAACTATCAGCGCAGACAATGCGTCGACCAACTGATAGACGATCGTCGATCAGCCGATAGACGATAGTCGAACGGCGTTCGACTATAGTCGAACGAAAAACCTACTTAACCAAATTCTCAATTTGGAAAAGCGAGGACCCTACAGCTAGACTCCTAACCATTGACCATAGATATTTCTTGGGTCAAGGGCACAAAGAAGAGGACTAAACTCAAATCAAACTAGGGTACCAACACCAAGCCAAATATTATTTCTCAAACATGCAAGTGAGATTCCTCATCATGCAGTGCATCCATTCAGCCCAAATTTTAACCATGGGTCTAATATACCCATGAGAGGGTGCCACCAAAATTTGGGGTCCATTGGAGTTGGAGAACTCCAAAAATAACATTTATTTACTTTTGGGTATTTTTTTAAAACCTATAGCAAAATGTTTTCCAAAAATTCCAAATTTTTGGCAGGGCCTAAACATGCCCTAAATACACACATGACCAAAATTTCAGGTCATGATGACACTTGGTTTGGCTTGGGCATCAATTTTACTTTCTGCCCTAGTCTAGGAGCAGTCCTAGCAAAACAGCCCTACAGCACAAAATACTGGACCAAAACTTGAATTTAGGGTGAAAAATTTAAGCTAACACCTTTAGCTACAATTTTTTATGTTGGACAAAAATTCATCAGGTGGCCATAGGGGCCCTAATATCAACATGCAAAGTGACTGCTATAATGTTACAAAATCAATCCCTATTCATGCATTTGATAATAACAGAAATATTAATAATAACTTAAAATGATTATCCAGGCCTGCACGAATTTTAAAGACAATCGGACGGTGGATGTATTTCTTCTCCATGCACCATGCATGGCCACAACCCGTGCAGGCCATTCTTGCGGGGCCATTTCCGGCTATCGCCGGCGGCGGGCCTCCGGCCAAGTCCTCCCCCGGCCTCACGGTGGTCGGGGCTAGAGCTGGCCGGCGACTGGGCGGCGGAGAGCGGCGGACGGCGGCGGCGCAACCGAGCCGAGAGCTCCCTAAAATCGCCATTTTTTTACAGATTTTCGAGCTTTTGATTTCCTAATGTCGACCTCGTTTGAGCTCGACCTCTAGCCTAGTTGATCTAGGAAACTAGTACGCTTGGAGGGGAAGGGATACGGACCATTGGCGGCGGTTGTGGTTGAGGGTGGCGGCGGTTTCCCATGGGGTGAATATTCCGGCGAACTCCTCTTTGGTTAGCCATGGCTGCAGGTGATCTCTCTTTCTCTCTCTCTCTGGGGTAGGGTTGAAGTGGGAATGAGGGAGGGAGCTTGGTTTTGGGCCGAGATAAGAGAGGGGGGGGGCGATTTCACCTAGGATGGGCGATTTCACCAAGGAGGGGGGGGGGCTCGGGTTGTGTGTGTGGGCTGGTTGGGCGTGTGGGAGTGGGCCCCACTGCTCCAGCTGGGTTAATTAGACCTTAATGGGTCGGGTTCCAAGGGTAGAGTTGGATTGGGTGAGTGGAGAGGTGGGGTTTGTCTCACAAAAATAAAATAGGCTAGATAGGCTCGGGTTTGGGCTTGGGGCTTGACCCAAGGCTGCATGGTGGGTCCCCTCTCCTCCTAATACCCCTACATGGTCAGCCAACCCATTGTGGGTTGGTGGGGTGAGCCCAAGTGACCCAAAATGACTCCTTAGCATTTTCTCTCTCCTATTCCTCCTCTTTTCTCTCTCCTAGGTAATTTCCAAAATTGCCATTGTATACCCCTATTTTTCTCTTCCATAGGGGGTATAGGGTCACTCTAGACCCACCTAGT
Organism: Platanthera zijinensis; assembly: GCA_039513925.1. NCBI lineage: Eukaryota > Viridiplantae > Streptophyta > Magnoliopsida > Asparagales > Orchidaceae > Platanthera > Platanthera zijinensis. The sequence goes on along the minus strand of CM077085.1, from coordinate 77,532,302 downwards.
GATTCTGGGTTGGTTTGGGTGGACCCAACCTAGTGAAATGGGCTAGGGCACCATTTTAACTATTTAGGTCAACATGTTGACTTGACCCAACATGGGTCAACTAGTTGACCCCATGGCCTACCCTAGGGTCCACTTAGATTGTATTTAGGGTTAGGGCAATGTGGTGGGGTCATGGTGTGGCTAGGGTTTGTATTTAGCCTAGTTTGACCTAGGTTGACTTGGGCCCCATAGTGGGCCCCACATGGTCTAAATCCTCCTCCTAGGGTCAAACCTAGCTAAACCCTAGCATCCACCACATGTCTAACCCAAATCTAAGTCATTTGAAATTTGGGATGTTACATTTGATGCTCATGAAACTTAGATAGTAAACTTGATTTAATGATATTGTTCACGAGAAATTTTATTGAGAATTTTGGATTAATAATTGTAGTACTTCATTCACAAACCTTAATTTTGATTCAATCACAAGATAATTATTTAGGGATTATTTGATTACTAGAAAATTATGAAACTTGGTCATGAATAAGTTTAGGACATAACCTAGCTTTGTGAATTTTTATACAATTATTGGAAGTTTTTTTCATATAAGTTATTTCAAAAGTACCATATGTAGAGGATTATTAGATGAATTAATTATGTGGCTAAATTAGCTTGGAAAATACTCATTCTTGGACAGTAGTTCTTTCTGTATATTTTAGGTCCTCTGATAGTTTTCCTATAATTTTTGGATGAATATTTCTATTATTTCCTCTAATTTCCCTATTAATTGTGGTTATTTAGGTCAATAAATTATTTAGAGCTGAAAACCTTTCTGTTAAAATTATGAATTTTAGTATTTATCGTTATTTTGACGACATGGACTTGATATATTTTTTCATAAGGCCATACCTAGACAGAAAAGTGTACTTAATGTTCAAAACCATTGTTGGCTTATTTTGTAGAAAATTAATTAAATAACAATTAAAGTTAGGAAAGATACTATATTCTGGATTTATTCTCAAAACATAATGATAGATCCTTAGTAATAATCTTAGGTCAATTAGATGAATATTTGAAGGGGTCAGCATTCATACTTATCATGTAGGTTAATTGGTCTACATATAGTAAAAACTATAAAAGTTGAGTAAAATGTGAATCCTGTTATGAAAAGGGTAGTTGGTGTACCTGGTATGGGATGAAAATGAATAGGGTCACCAAGAGAAGGTAGGATTTGTGAGCCTGGTTGTGCAAGGGACGAGTTGTGCTCGGGACCGACAATTAGATCGTTGTTTGCCGGAAAGATGTCTAAATACACATAGGGTAGTTCAAGCGTAATGTTAAGAGGGTTTGAACATGGGTAGTCACCAATAAAAGTAAGTGCCTTGCAAAAGGAAATGATGGGCTTCAGCTACCATCATAGTTCCTAGTGGCCCGAAAGCTCTTCACAAGGAATACCCTGGGCAGTTCAAGGTCAACCATAAACCCTAAGACAAAAATGAATACAAGAGTAATTATAAATATACTAGGGCTTCTTTTCACTCACCCGAGTGACTCAGGAGGTTATTTTTGGGTTTATACATCTACTGAGCAGTAACGGCCTCCCCAGCACCACGCTCGCAAGGACGGTCGCCGGCACCCCCAGCATCCAGCTCGAAAGGGTTCAGCCTAACCAGGTCTGCAGACCATACACCCCCAACCCCTCCCGCGCCTGATTTTTCCAGCAGCGGTGGGTTGTTGCCACTGGGGATCGAACCCAGGACCTTGATAAGAGACTCTGGTAAAGAGTCTCTTATCAAGGTCTGGGTTCGATCCCAAGTGGCAACAACCCACCGCTGCTGAAAAACAAACGCGGAGAGGGGTTGGGTGCATGGTCTGCACCTGATAAGAGACTCTTACGACAATTTGTTGTCCTCCACTTTCATCCTCCCCACACGGTGCTTAGGAGTCGCGGGTGGTGAGGCGAGGACGATAGTGGCTTTGTGTTTTGACTAAACGGTTAGTGACCATAACATTTTAGGGACCGAGCAGTGGAGCATCAGCACCGACAAGATAACGAGGCAGGAAATGAGAGTAATTGTTGTGCACTACCCCTACTACACGGCGAAGGGTCGAAGATAGATTTAAGTTTGGATTCACTATAATATTGTGAGTTGTGAGAGAGAAATCATTGTATTAGTTATGTACTGGGCTTAAGCCCATTTCTTTTCTATCTCTTTCTCTTTTCATACTTTGTACTCATTGTGGATTATAACACTTACTTTTATATATATGTGATCTTGTGAACTTGAACTTATATTTTTTTCAATTGTACTTTTAACTCCCTTTTATGATCGTTATGGCGGCCAAATTCGCGTTTTCTCTAGTAGCGACTCTCCCGAGCGTCGGTGTCACCGCTAAACGGTGGTTCTGGGCGAAAGACCGAGGTGAAGAAAAAATGGGGTCCTTAAAATGGTATCAGAGGAAACCTCGATCCAAAGAGAAGAAGTCCACAAAAAACTGGTTCACCCCGCACGAGCATTAGTTTGGGGACAACTAAGCAGCAGAGAAGTTATGATGTGCCATGTGTAAAAAATCACAAATATATAGTTCATAAATTCAATGAGTTAGGCCAACCCAACTAGGGAACTTGATGCACAAAGTTGATTCTTACTATACACTGGTCAAAATGACTTTTAGGGTTTATTCGTTAAGGTACCAGAGGATACCGAAATGACTTAGGGAAGAGTTTAACGCGAAAGAAGGTACTTTAGGCTTAAACTTTAATGTCCCCTACTTTACACATAAAGTAGTACTATCACATATTACCTAAACTAATTGGACCAACTTAAGGTGAATTGAGTCCTACAGTACATTAACAGAATAGTAGGGGACTCGTAGACTGAACCTCATACTAATGACACAATTAGGTTGAGACAAAATCATACAAAAAATAAGGATCAGATAAGAATTCAGGTTCGGAAATAGACCCATTTGGTACTGGGTCACAGGGTTGGACCTTAAGAAAGTGGTTGTAAATATTAACCTAGAGAGTTTAAAGGTGTGGAGTATATCAACAAGTTTCAGGATGGAACCCCAACTTTAACGTTGCATGCCCTAAGGATTGTGAGCATATCTAGCACGAATATAACATGGTAATATTGAAGATACTTAGCCAAAGGTAGGTAGGGGCTTATCTTTTGTTTTTTGGGGACTTGTCTTTTGTTTATTGGGCAATATTAGTTTTTGACTTGGGTTCCCTTAGACAAAATTTAGAAAATGTGTTGTCCCAATCAAAGTGAGATTGAAGTTGATTCTTATTCGGCATTATTCAGGGAAGATAAGATTTCATAAAAAATACGTTTGGAATGATGATCTGTACCATTACCAGGGAGATTTCATGGTAATAAGGAGAAGTAAATACGAGAATTAACTATTATAAGATACCTATGAATTTGATGACAGGTAGTAAGATTCAGGATATTTAAGAAGATAAGACTAAATCACTATATTATAATATC